>JARJEI010000001.1:20473219-21196969 GCA_029955415.1 Lottia scabra
TATAAATATAACATAGGCTTGCGGCAAGTCTCGCAAGCATATACGCCCACCAGCAGCTTGATAAAGAGGTAAATGTGAACACCAAAACAAACGCGATATCAGAGTTTTATGCGATAAAAATGATCGCATCGTCATTAAATTCAATAGTGCACATATTCATAATGATATTGAAACACATACAAAATATCTAAAGGATCCATGGAGAATTGTAGCCTGTAGAGTGAACACGAGCAAAAAAAACAAACACGATATCTCGAAAGAAAATCATCGAATCATCACCAAATTCAATAGTGCACATCTTCATAATAATATTGACACACATACAAAATATCAAAAGGATCCATGAAGAATTGTTGCCTGTAGAGTGAGCACAAGCAAAAAAACCAACGCGATATCAGAGTTTTACGCGATATCTCGGAAGAAAATCATCGAATCATCACCAAATTCAATAGTGCACATCTTCATTATGATATTGACACACATACAAAATATCAAAAGGATCCATGAAGAATTCTAGCCTGTAGAATGAGCAGGAGCAAAAAAACGAACGCGATATCAGACTTTTACGCGATATCTCAGAAGAAAATCATCGAATCATCACCAAATTCAATAGTGCACATCTTCATAATAATATTGACACACATACAAATTATCAAAAGGATCCATGAAAAATTCTAGCCTGTAGAGTGAGCACGAGCAAAAAAAAACGAACGCGATATCTCGGAAGAAAATCATCGATTCATCACCAAATTCAATAGTGCACATCTTCATTATGATATGACACACATACAAAATATCAAAAGGATCCATGAAGAATTCTAGCCTGTAGAGTGAGCACGAGCAAAAAAACGAACGCGATATCAGAGTTTTACGCGATACCTCGGAAGAAAATCATCGAATCATCACCAAATTCAATAGTGCACATCTTCATAATAATATTGACACACATACAAAATATCAAAAGGATCCATGAAGAATTGTTGCCTGTAGAGTGAGCACGAGCAAAAAAACGAACGCGATATCTCGGCAGAAAATCATCGAATCATCACCAAATTCAATAGTGCACATCTTCATAATAATATTGACACACATACAAAATATCAAAAGGATCCATGAAGAATTGTTGCCTGTAGAGTGAGCACAAGCAAAAAAACGAACGCGATATCAGACTTTTACGCGATATCTCGGAAGAAAATCATCGAATCATCACCAAATTCAATAGTGCACATCTTCATAATAATATTGACACACATACAAATTATCAAAAGGATCCATGAAAAATTCTAGCCTGTACAGTGAGCACGAGCAAAAAAAAAAGAAACGCGATATCTCGGAAGAAAATCATCGATTCATCACCAAATTCAATAGTGCACATCTTCATAATAATATTGACACACATACAAAATATCAAAAGGATCCATGAAGAATTCTAGCCTGTAGAGTGAGCACGAGCAAAAAAACCAACGCGATATCAGAGTTTTACGCGATATCTCGGAAGAAAATCATCGAATCATCACCAAATTCAATAGTGCACATCTTCATAATAATATTGACACACATACAAAATATCAAAAGGATCCATGAGAATTGTTGCCTGTAGAGTGAGCACAAGCTAAAAAACGAACGCGATATCAGACTTTTACGCGATATCTCGGAAGAAAATCATCGAATCATCACCAAATTCAATAGTGCACATCTTCATAATAATTTTGACACACATACAAATTATCAAAAGGATCCATGAAAAATTCTAGCCTGTAGAGTGAGCACGAGCAAAAAAAAACCGAACGCGATATCTCGGAAGAAAATCATCGATTCATCACCAAATTCAATAGTGCACATCTTCATAATAATATTGACACACATACAAAATATCAAAAGGATCCATGAAGAATTCTAGCCTGTAGAGTGAGCACGAGCAAAAAAACGAACGCGATATCAGAGTTTTACGCGATATCTCGGAAGAAAATCATAGAATCATCACCAAATTCAATAGTGCACATCTTCATAATAATATTGACACACATACAAAATATCAAAAGGATCCATGAAGAATTGTTGCCTGTAGAGTGAGCACGAGCAAAAAAACGAACGCGATATCAGAGTTTTACGCGATATCTCGGAAGAAAATCATCGAATCATCACCAAATTCAATTGTGCACATCTTCATAATGATATTGACACACATACAAAATATCAAAAGGATCCATGAAGAATTGTAGTCTGTAGAGTGAGCACGAGGTAAATGTGAACGGACGGACCGACGGACGGACGGACGGACCGACAGGGGTAACCGCAATATACGCCCATACGATCGTGTGGGCGTATAAAAATAGGAAAAAATAAATACACGAAAACGTGCAAACAGTAGGTAAAAAGTCGACATAATGAGATTAAATGTAGCTACGTTTCGGGACTAATCCCTTTATCAAGCAAAAAAAAAACACATCTAACTTCCCTACAACGATTGTGAATACAATACTTGTATACAGAAGAAAAAGGGCTGATGCCACACAGATCTACAGATACCTCAATGGCATAGACATCTTGGTAAATAAAATGATGTTACCACTATCAACTTACACAGGAACCAGAGGCCACAACTTGAAAACAAACAAACCACATACACGACTTGATATTAGAAAGAACTATTTCTCTGTTATTACCATCGAAAATTAGAATTCTATGCCAGACTATGTTGTTGAATCACAAACTGGGAACATATTTAAATCGAATCTGAATCTAGCTAGGAAACATGATGTCAAGAAGTTTTAGACGTTACCATATATATTGGGTGTTTAAAAAAAAACGTCCTCAACTTTGACGAAAAGTATCTCTACTGCTGATGAGACGATCTCTTTTAAAATTCTCACAGATTTACTTCAACATGTCCTTGGCACATCTTGAAAATATGAAAGTCATCGAAAAAAATTGTACAAGTACTGCCTCGAACAAAATAGCATGTCACAAAATTCAATTTAATGACTTTCATATTTTCAGGGTCTGACAAGGACATGTTGAAGTAAATCTGTGAGAATTTTGAAAGAGATCGGTTCGCCAACAGTTGAGATAATTACCGTCAAACTTGGGGACGTTTGTATTGCAACACCATATAACAAACAATTTCGCACTCATATGTTATTTAACTCAAAACTCAGAAAAGAATAAAGGAGGTCAAGTAGCTATTAAGCTAATTAATAGACTGATATAGGCTACAGCAAGATTATAAATTATAAAACAAAATTTTATCATATCAGATGAAAACTGTAGACTCTATCGGTCGAGTTCATAAGTCTATTTCGACACATATTGACTAAGTCATGCTCAAAAACTGTTCATCGAAAAATTGATAAATCTAACTTGATTAAGATCTCATCAATACAAATAATCACACCAAATTTCGTTCAACTCAGATTCAAACTCTGTCAGTCTCTGTTCGTTCGTTTACATATAAAATTAAAGAAAGACAAGCCCGTTTCTAATCATTTCAACCTCGATGACCATTCAATAAACGATCTCACCCTAACCTCAATTGAACGTTTAGAAATTGATTTACCGGAAGATGAAACCACCAAATTCAGACAATCCAGAGAAGCCTACTGGATTGAGACATTGAATACAGCAAGACCTTAAGGACTCAATATTCATCATTTTGCAGGCATAGCACCCTTTGTTGTCCCGTTTAATACAACCAGTAATCGAGCAAGCAAGATGGTTCATACCCACTACAAGAGTCTTCAAGAGAAATTTCCCCATGTTTATAAGCAGAAAATGATAGTTGCCTTTAATGACAATCTGGTTCATAGCAAACTAAAACCAATTATTAATTAGCAGATACTATACTAACGGGCGAGTTCTTTTTTTTTCTACTTTCAGATCACAACAGAAGAAAAGCCTGAATCCAGACCCTTAATCCCATTTTCTCAATAAAGTATTTGTTCCATCCCAGACCTGTACATTTGGGAGATTCAAACCCTCCCTCTACCGAAATCAAAACATTTATTTCAAATCAGATGAAAACTGAAGTCTCTTTCGAGTTCACAAGTCAATTTCGACTCGTTTTGACTTAGTCAATGATGATAACTACAACCCTTGCAAATTTAAGGAATTTTTGTCTCGTTTACATGTTATAGACTGGAATTGTTTAGGTCCTGTCTTCAAACATTTAGTGATTATTTACTTTATATTAACGAAGAATGTAACTATTCTATATATTTGTATATAAGACAGACAGCAGAACAGTCGAAAATGTTGCAATGTAATGTGTAATACAAAATTACAGCTATCAGAACGTGAAATAAAATAAAGTATTTCTTGAAGATCGTTAACAAGTTTTTTTTTTTTTTTTTTTTTTTTTTTCTTTAAAGTCCGAACTGAAAAAGAAGGATGAAGCCATTGATGAGTTGGAGCAATATGGTCGCAGGGACTCCATTAGAATCAGTGGCATAATAGAAACCTCAAATGAGTCAACAGACGATCTGGTGGTTAAAGTGGCATCCTTTATAGGTGCAAACATCACTAAATCTGACATCAACAGGAGCCATAGAGTAGGGATACCCTCCAAATACCACATGCAAAACAATCCAAGGCCCATAATCGTAAAATTTAAAGGCTATTATTTTAAACGTGAGATGGTTCAGAATGCAAAGGTCCTTAAAAATTCTGCATTGCCAAAAGCACCGTCTGAATTTAGGGGCAAAAGAGTGTACATAAACGATGATTTAACCAATATTAGAGCTAAATTAGCGGCCAGTGCTAGGCAATTATGTAAGGAAAAGAAATTTGCAAACACATGGGTTAGAGACGGTATCATATTTGTGAAAGATAGAGACGAAAAAGTAAATTTAATTAAAACAGAAAGAGAATTACAGTTGCTGTCTGAAAAGACTAAACTAAAGTATGTGTATAGAAGAGATCACGATGATTCTTATGTTAACATAGGTGATCAGAGTCCTATGAATATGCATTCATAAATATAATATTAAACTAAAGCTTGTCTGTAATTTATTTGATATTACCATACAGATAAAAGTGTTAGTATATTAGTTTGTAATTTCCACTAGAAATATGAACCATAAATATAATAATAAAGTAAAGCTTACCTTTAATTTATTTGATATTACCATACAGGTAAAAATGTTAGTATATTAGTTTGTAATTTCTACTAGAAATATGAACCATAAATATTATAATAAAGTAAAGCTTACCTGTAAATTATTTGATATTACCATACAGGTAAAAGTGTTAGTATATTAGTTTGTAATTTCTACTAGAAATATGAACCATAAATATTATAATAAAATAAAGCTTACCTGTAATTTATTTGATATTACCATACAGGTAAAAGTGTTAGTATATTAGTTTGTAATTTCTACTAGAAATATGAACCATAAATATTATAATAAAGTAAAGCCTACCTGTAATTTATTTGATATTACCATACAGGTAAAAGTGTTAGTATATTAGTTTGTAATTTCTACTAGAAATATGAACCATAAATATTATAATAAAGTAATGCTTACCTGTAATTTATTTGATATTACCATACAAGTATAAGTGTTAGTATATTAGTTTGTAATTTCTACTAGAAATATGAACCATAAATACAATATTAAAGTAAAGCCTACCTGTAATTTATTTGATATTACCATACAGGTAAAAGTGTTAGTATATTAGTTTGTAATTTCTACTAGAAATATGAACCATAAATATAATAATAAAGTAAAGCTTACCTTTAATTAATTTGATATTACCATACAGGTGTAATTTATTTGATATTACCATACAGGTAAAAGTGTTAGTATATTAGTTTGTAATTTCTACTAGAAATATGAACCATAAATATTATAATAAAGTAAAGCTTACCTTTAATTTATTTGATATTACCATACAGGTAAAAGCGTTAGTATATTAGTTTGTAATTTCTACTAGAAATAGGAATCATAAATATTATATTAAACTAAAGCTTACCTGTAATTTATTTGATATTACCATACAAGTAAAAGTGTTAGTATATTAGTTTGTAATTTCTACTAGAAATATGAACCATAAATATTATAATAAAGTAAAGCTTACCTGTAAATTATTTGATATTACCATACAGGTAAAAGTGTTAGTATATTAGTTTGTAATTTCTACTAGAAATATGAACCATAAATATTATAATAAAGTAAAGCCTACCTGTAATTTATTTGATATTACCATACAGGTGAAAGTGTTAGTATATTAGTTTGTAATTTCTGCTAAAATGAACCATAAATATAATTAATAAAGTAAAGCTTACCTTTAATTATTTGATATTACCATACAGGTAAAAGTGTTAGTATATTAGTTTGAAATTTCTACTAGAAATATGAAGCATAAATATTATAATAAAGTAAAGCCTACCTGTAATTTATTTGATATTACCATACAGGTGAAAGTGTTAGTATATTAGTTTGTAATTTCTGCTAAAATGAACCATAAATATAATTAATAAAGTAAAGCTTACCTTTAATTATTTGATATTACCATACAGGTAAAAGTGTTAGTATATTAGTTTGTAATTTCTACTGGAAATATGAACCATAAATATTATAATTAACTAAAGCTTACCTGTAAATTATTTGATATTACCATACAAGTAAAAGTGTTAGTATATTAGTCTGTAATTCTGCTAGAAATATGAACCATGAATATTTTAACAAAGTAAAGCTTACCTGTAATTATTTGATATTACCATACAGGTAAAAGTGTTAGTATATTAGTTTGTAATTTCTACTAGAAATATGAACCATAAATATAATAATAAAGTAAAGCTTACCTGTAAATTATTTGATATTACCATACAGGTAAAAGTGTTAGTATATTAGTTTGTAATTTCTACTAGAAATATGAACCATAAATATAATAATAAAGTAAAGCTTACCTGTAAATTATTTGATATTACCATACAGGTAAAAGTGTTAGTATATTAGTTTGTAATTTCTACTGGAAATATGAACCATAAATATTATAATTAACTAAAGCTTACCTGTAAATTATTTGATATTACCATACAAGTAAAAGTGTTAGTATATTAGTCTGTAATTCTGCTAGAAATATGAACCATGAATATTTTAACAAAGTAAAGCTTACCTGTAATTATTTGATATTACCATACAGGTAAAAGTGTTAGTATATTAGTTTGTAATTTCTACTAGAAATATGAACCATAAATATAATAATAAAGTAAAGCTTACCTGTAATTTATTTGATATTACCATACAGGTAAAAGTGTTAGTATATTAGTTTGTAATTTCTACTAGAAATATGAACCATAAATATAATAATAAAGTAAAGCTTACCTGTAATTTATTTGATATTACCATACAGGTAAAAGTGTTAGTATATTAGTTTGTAATTTCTACTAGAAATATGAACCATAAATATTATAATAAAGTAAAGCTTACCTTTAATTAATTTTGATATTACCATACAGGTAAAAGTGTTAGTATATTAGTCTGTAATTTCTACTAGAAATATGAACCATAAATATTATAATTAAGTAAAGCTTACCTTTAATTTATTTGATATTACCATACAGGTAAAAGTGTTAGTATATTAGTTTGTAATTTCTACTGGAAATATGAACCATAAATATTATAATTAACTAAAGATTACCTGTAAATTATTTGATATTACCATACAGGTAAAAGTGTTAGTATATTAGTTTGTAATTTCTACTAGAAATATGAACCATAAATATTATAATAAAGTAAAGCTTACCTTTAATTTATTTGATATTACCATACAGGTAAAAGTGTTAGTATATTAGTTTGTAATTTCTACTAGAAATATGAACCATAAATATTATAATAAAGTAAAGCTTACCTGTAATTTATTTGATATTACCATACAGGTAAAAGTGTTAGTATATTAGTTTGTAATTTCTACTAGAAATATGAACCATAAATATAATAATAAAGTAAAGCTTACCTGTAATTTATTTGATATTACCATACAGGTAAAAGTGTTAGTATATTAGTTTGTAATTTCTACTAGAAATATGAACCATAAATATTATAATAAAGTAAAGCTTACCTTTAATTAATTTTGATATTACCATACAGGTAAAAGTGTTAGTATATTAGTCTGTAATTTTGCTAGAAATATGAACCATAAATATAATAATAAAGTAAAGCTTACCTGTAATTTATTTGATATTACCATACAGGTAAAAGTGTTAGTATATTAGTCTGTAATTTTGCTAGAAATATGAACCATAAATATTATAATAAAATAAAGCTTACCTGTAAATTATTTGATATTACCATACAGGTAAAAGTGTTAGTATATTAGTTTGTAATTTCTACTAGAAATATGAACCATAAATATAATAATAAAGTAAAGCTTACCTGTAAATTATTTGATATTACCATACAGGTAAAAGTGTTAGTATATTAGTCTGAAATTTTGCTAGAAATATGAACCATAAATATAATAATAAAGTAAAGCTTACCTTTAATTATTTGATATTACCATACAGGTAAAAGTGTTAGTATATTAGTTTGTAATTTCTACTAGAAATATGAACCATAAATATTATAATAAAGTAAAGCTTACCTGTAATTTATTTGATATTACCATACAGGTAAAAGTGTTAGTATATTAGTTTGTAATTTCTACTAGAAATATGAACCATAAATATAATAATAAAGTAAAGCTTACCTGTAATTTATTTGATATTACCATACAGGTAAAAGTGTTAGTATATTAGTTTGTAATTTCTACTAGAAATATGAACCATAAATATTATAATAAAGTAAAGCTTACCTTTAATTAATTTTGATATTACCATACAGGTAAAAGTGTTAGTATATTAGTCTGTAATTTCTACTAGAAATATGAACCATAAATATTATAATTAAGTAAAGCTTACCTTTAATTTATTTGATATTACCATACAGGTAAAAGTGTTAGTATATTAGTCTGTAATTTTGCTAGAAATATGAACCATAAATATTATAATAAAATAAAGCTTACCTGTAAATTATTTGATATTACCATACAGGTAAAAGTGTTAGTATATTAGTTTGTAATTTCTACTAGAAATATGAACCATAAATATAATAATAAAGTAAAGCTTACCTGTAAATTATTTGATATTACCATACAGGTAAAAGTGTTAGTTTATTAGTCTGTAATTTTGCTAGAAATATGAACCATAAATATAATAATAAAGTAAAGCTTACCTTTAATTATTTGATATTACCATACAGGTAAAAGTGTTAGTATATTAGTTTGTAATTTCTACTAGAAATATGAACCATAAATATAATATTAAAGTAAAGCTTACCTTTAATTTATTTGATATTACCATACAGGTGTAATTTATTTGATATTACCATACAGGTAAAAGTGTTAGTATATTAGTCTGTAATTCTGCTAGAAATATGAACCATAAATATCATATTCAAGTGAAACTTACTTGACATTATTTGATATTCTAGTACAATTGTGTTATAATTATTAGCATGTTCTTTATTGGAATTATGAACTATCTATAGATATTATAAACAAGCGTCCATTGAAATAAAACTGAAGCCTCTCGTAACACTACACAAACGATATACCTACGATTAAGCTTGTTGTATATAGCTTTGTTTTTTGTACATAATGTTTTACCTTTTTTGCTCTTCACTTTATTTTTCTTTTTCTTTTATTTTGCTATAAACTCCAATTTTGGTCCCACTACCCTTCTCTTTCCGGATGTCTTCTAGCGTCTCTTGCGGCAGCCTGTTCTTGATATTACACTCGTTCTCTTCACGTCTTCTGTTCTTGATCTCTCTCTCTGCACGTATTTCGTACATACATTACAATTTTCTTTTTAACATTCAACCAAATCCAGGACCTAAGCATTCACTGAAACTGTTACATTTAAACGTCCGTAGTCTTGTCTGCAACCTAACTGGGATTAAAGCTGAAATGTTGGAATACGATATTCTTTGTTTCTCGGAAACCTGGCTTTCTCCTGGAAATTGCATACTTTTAGATGGATATAAAGAGCCCATTCTCAAAAATAGGGCAGATGGTTATGGTGGTGTAGCGATTTACGTAAAGAATCATTTATACTCACGACCTCGTCCCGACTTGAATCACCCTGATCTAGAATCTTGTTGGATTGAAGTTACAGATTACAAAAATACTCGATATCTTTTAGGTACCTTCTATAGAAGTCCGCGAACAAGAGTCGCTTCCTGGGGCCTCATTGAAGAACAGTTTTCCTCTGCAATTGACGAAGTTGACAAACATGTTATTGTGGTAGGTGATTTTAATGTGGACTTTTCCACAAATACAAATCCATTACAGTCAGTTCTTGAGAAGCTCAATCTTGTTCAACTTGTTGACCAACATACACGAATCACACCAAAATCAAGGTCAATTCTTGACTTAGTAATTTGCAACTGCCCAAATTTCATTTCCCAAACCTCAGTACTAGATGCAAGTTTCAGCGACCATTGTCCTGTTCTGGTCGAGTTCGGTAACTCTTCTTCTAATGCTCAAAGTTCCTTTAGGACCATATGGCAACACTCCAGCCTAGATAGTGCAGCACTAACATCTTACTACTCTGACATCAACTGGGACACAATCTTAGGTTCATCATCTGATCCAAACCAATTAGCTCATTTCGTCGCCAATGAGATATTTCAGGGTATGTCCTCTCACATTATACATAAACAAGTTCGCATTCGACCAAACGACTGTCCATGGATGAATGGATATCTAAGAAGACTTATGAGAACTAGAAACAGCCACCACAAGAGAGCCAAAAGAACAAATTCGCAGGAGCACTGGCATTCTTTTCGTGTATCACGTAACTTTGTCATATCAGAAGTTAGGCGCATTAAAAAAGAATTCTATGATAAACTTGATTCTAAAATTTCGGACGGCACCTTTAAACAGCCAAACTGGTGGAAGCTAGTAAAACAGTTCGGATTTGGCAAAAATGGCAGGGCTAACTTCATCCCGCCCTTACAAACTAATAATCATATCTTCTACGGTGATACGGAGAAAGCAACCCTCCTAAACGAATTCTTCTCAAGTCAATTCATTAAGATACCGCCAACTAACTCTTTTCCGTATTGTTATCCTCCTAATCAAAATGAAATATCCCAACCCATCTACAGTGCCGATGAAGTATGCGACATTCTTAGTACCCTTGATTCCTCGAAAGCATGTGGCCCTGACGATATCAGCCCCAGAGTCCTTAAAGAGTGTAGGGGTCCTCTTTCGTACCCGCTCAGTACTTTATTTAACCTTTGCCAAACACACTCGATCTTTCCACATGAATGGAAAATTGCCAGAAAAATTCCTCTCCACAAATCAGGTGATAAACATGAATGTAAAAACTACAGACCCATCTCTCTCCTCTCTCTACTCGGTAAAGTTTTTGAAAAATGCATTTATAAACATATAAACAACTTCTTTATTGAAAACAAAATCATTTGTGACAAACAATCTGGATTCAGACAAGGAGATTCTGCAGTTTACCAACTCACATACTTTTATGATTATATTTGTAAGTCTCTAGATAAGGGGAAAGAAATTAAGTCTGTCTTTTGTGACATAAGTAAAGCATTTGATAGGGTCTGGCATGAGGGTCTTATCTACAAACTACACCAAACTGGAATCCGAGGGAATCTATTAAATCTTATTCGAGATTACTTATCTAACAGATTTCAATATGTAAAACTACAAAATTCGTCTTCAACCCCCTTACCGGTTTCATCTGGTGTGCCACAGGGGTCGGTTATCGGACCCTTACTATTTCTGGTATATATAAATGATATAGTAAATGATATAGATACCAATATTCAATTGTTTGCAGATGACACTTCCCTGTACCTTATTATTGAAAATCCTGTGACATGTCAAAATATTATGGAAAATGACTTAAAATCTATTAACCAATGGGCCTTAGACTGGAAGGTATCGTTCAATGCCTCAAAAACAAATTCTCTTACTTTCAGCAAGAAAAAACATCCGTCTTCTTTTACCCTACAATTTCAAAATTCAACTTTGTCCGATGTTAATTCTCATAAGCATCTTGGTCTTACATTTGATTCCACTGGTCATTGGTCTACACATATAAAATCCCTGGCAGGCAAAATCCGGAATCAAGTTGACTTCTTTAAATCTTTGAAATATAGACTATCTCGTTCCTCACTAGAAACAATTTATAACTCATTCATTTTACCAAACTTCGACTATGCTGATGTAGTGTGGGACAACTGTTCGGAAGAAAACTCCAATCTTATGGAAAATCTTCATCTGGACGCACTAAGGACTATTTCAGGATTAGTTCGCGGAACATCTCATGCATTAGTGTACAAGGAATCAGGATTTTCCTCCCTCAAAGTAAGGCGAACAAGACACCGTCTATGTCTTTTCTTCAAAATGATCAACAATATGGTACCATCGTATCTGTATTCTCTGCTTCCACCTAAAATAAGTGACATCACAACTCACAACTTAAGAAATAGAAATAATTATCGTCCTATCAAATGCAATACCAACCAATATAAAAACTCTTTCCTTCCATCAACCATCATCGAATGGAATTCAATACCTGAAAACTATAAAATACCTATGCCCATTAGTTCTTTCAAACGTCTGTTGAAAAGAAACGATCCTAAAATCCCGCATTATTTTTTCTGCGGTACCAGACCTTTACAGATCATTCTCGCTCGTCTTCGAAATTTAAAGAGTGAACTAAATTACCATAAATTTATGATGCATATTTCAGAAGATCCTAAGTGCTCCTGTGGGAACCTCATAGAAGATTCTTACCATTATTTCATGGCCTGCCCCAAGTATAGAAAAGAACGGCAAGAAACCATAAATACACTTCTTAAAATTGATATCAGAATTCTGTTGTATGGCGATCCGGACTTAGACAATAATGCTAATGATAAAATTTTTAACATAGTAGAAACATTTATTATTCTATCAAAGCGATTTAAAATGTAAATCTCAACTAATACTCTACAAATAAAACTGACCCTGTTCTGCCATATGTTCTGAAAACTTACCCACTATATTTCTTTTCATCACGAACTGGTCTGTCATCTCTGAATTCCATAATACTGATAAACTTACTAGTGTTATACTGACTGGAAACTTCCGTTAGCTTCATACCCACAACTGTTATACATACTCTATGCTGTTGTTAGCTTCATAATTACCATTGTCATCTCTGAACTCCACAACACTGTTAGTCTCCTACTCATCATTGTAATTGTAAAATGGTAATCTTCATACTTACCATTGTTATTCTGACTCTATACTACAGTTATTTCCATACTTACCATTGTTATTCTGACTCTATACTACTGTTATCTCCATCGGATCTATGGATTATTCTATTGAGGCTTACCTGATCTATTGTTAGTTCTATTGAGGCTTACCTGATCTATGGATTATTCTACTGAGGCTTACCTGATCTATTGTTAGTTCTATTGAGGCTTACCTGATCTATGGATTATTCTATTGAGGCTTTTCGGATCTATTGATCATTCTGTTGAGGCTTACCTGATCTATTGTTCGTTCAACTGAAACTTATCTAATCTATTGATCATTCTATTGAAACTTACCCGATTCATTGACTATTCCACTGAGACTTTCTTGATTTATAAAGCGTTCTATTGAGGTTTACCCGATCCTTTATTCGATCTAGATTACCTGATCTATTGTTCATTTTAGCTCACCTGATCTATTGTTGGTTCTATTGAGCCTTACCTGATCTATTGTTAGTTCTATTGAGGCTTACCTGGCCTATGGATTATTCTATTTTCCAGCTTACCTGACCTATTGAGCGTCCTATTGAGGCTTACTTAGTAAAAAACAACTTATGTGTGTACGAGAATGTAAGTGTGTGAGAATAAAAGTGGTGCTGTGTTGTGAATATGTAATGTAATGTGTGTCAGTGTGTGGATGTTACAGCAGTGTGTAAGTTAAATGCTGTGCACAGTGTGAAAGTAGTACTCGAGCGTCAGTTAGAGTGAATGATCCCAGTGTGAAAGTAGATCTGTGAGAGAAAGTGTTATTCTGACTCTATACTACTGTTATCTTCATACTTACCATTGCTATTCTGACTCTATACTACTGTTATCTCCATATTACCACTGTTATTTTGACTCTATACTACAGTTATCTCCATACTTACCATTGTTATTCTGACTCTATACTACTGTTATCTCCATATTACCACTGTTATTCTGACTCTATACTACAGTTATCTCCATACTTACCATTGTTATTCTGACTCTATACTACAGTTATCTTCATACTTACCATTGCTATTTCTGACTCTATACTACTGTTATCTTCATGCTTACAATTGTTATCCTGACTCTATATTACAGTTATCTCCATACTTACAATGTAAAACATTATACGTAATCTAGCTAAAAACATTGTTTAAATCACTTCTAGTTTTTAACTGCACACGACGGGTCTCACACATCTTTTTTCTCATTTTAAGTGACTCACGCCTATCATTCGAACCACGGTACCACACACTCATCTTTTTCTAGATTTCTCTGTCCACATCCCTTTTATACCACTCTCTTTATAATGTTACCATGTTAATTATTAATTTAAGACTTCAATATTCTAAACTGATTGCCCTATTTTGTTTTTTTTTATTTATTTGATTTTCATGTAATATTATCTTCATATGGTCTGCCGCGGCGGATGCTGGGGATGACTGGGATGTGTTGGGGTGGGATCGGGATTGGAGTTTGTTTCTTTGTTTCTTTATTTCTTTATTTCTATTTACTTAATTACTTACTTAATTATTTTCCAGTTAAATATGTTCATAGTTATTTTACTTTTAGAAAATATGCTTTCCATCTTCAGGGAAATAGATTTAAATAAGCTATGCTTGTTTCTAAATCCCGTATTGTGTTTTGTAACCTTTATTTATTCATGTAAATAAATATTGATTTAAAAAAAAAATAAAATAAAGTATTTCTTGAAGATCGTTAACAAGTTATAAAGGTTTCTTTATTCCAATTTAAACATACAAGTCTAATCTTACCGTATAATTTGTGTAACTAATTGACTGATAACTATCGGGTCTTTTGGTGAATTGGATAACTTTATTCTCCATTCCATTAACCATTTCTACAATGAACCATTTAATCCATTTTATGTGCAGAAAAAATAAATTTGAAAAATCAAGGGTAATATCTTTTGTTCCCATCACTAAGTCACGTATTATTATTATTCTTATTTGTATTATTCTTACAGTTTGTTTTCGAAATGTCAATTCTTTTTTTGTGGGATTTTGCTAACGCAAAGTCCCAGTTTTCTTTTAAATTTTTTTTTTTCGTTTTTTACTCAGGGCACACAGCTGAAACTGCAACAGCTGCAGAGAACTTTTAAAATCTGTATACCTTAGTTTTTTGGCGAGGTATTGCATAAATATAAATTGGAACATTTTTGCAAAATAGCAAAAGCGCATTGTAGAATTTGCAAAAAAATATAGAATATTGGCTCCGTAATCTACATGCTTTGGTCGATTTTGCTCGGGTTTTCACTTTGGTATCTCTAGCAAATATCCAATATGGCCGAAGTTAAAAAAAATTATTTTTTCGTTGCACACTTTTTTGTGTCGAAGTTTTATAAATACATGTTGTCACAACGCTATGACTTATATGATATCGCTGTAACAACATTTATCTAATAACGTCATATCGTTGTAACCAATGAGCTATATTAAATAGAGTAGCTAATCACGTGACACGCGCCGGTCAGAAAGCGACGCCATCTTGGAAGGGGCACTCAGCGAGAAATCAACTTGCAGGTTTTATTTATGATGACAGCTAGCTGTGTACGTCGAAACTGACATAACATGCATGGTAAAGTCACTCAAGAACAGGAAGATATATTTATAGGTAAAATTGTGATGATTTTATAACAAAGAAAGGATAATGGATGAAAAATTTGGCAATTTATGAGGCCTCCCTATCGAATCTATTCAAAATTGGCATGGGTAATCAGCCTCAACAAATCAATATAAAAAACAGACACTTGGACTTGGCATAGATACGCCTAGGCCTAATCAGCTAGGCAAAGTATTTTCGTGGTCTTAAACTTAAAATGTATTTTTTTTTATATAGGTATGCCTAAGCCTATAATATAATTATAAATTATATGTACAAGTTTTATTTATTTCAGCAGAATCTGTTTTTACATTATAATTAAGACATTTAAGGCCAAATTTGGTGACTTTATTATATTATTTAATATGGTTGAAATTTAGGCTATAGGCAAATGAGTTTCTTTTGAATGTAGGGCCTAAAGCTAAACTTACAAATATTATGTGTTTGATCTTTCCCAGAAATTCCAACAAGGAAAAATTTTAAATTTTGGTTTATTTATACGATAGAATTTCCTTTGTAAATTCTCACTAGATCTAGGCCTTATAATTCTCTGAATAGGCCTATCGAGAATCTAAGATTGTCTTTGTTGACCTATTAAAAAAAATATGAAATTACATAAAGTGTGGTCTTAAATGTGGGTAAATTTCAGGTGATTTTCTAGGAGTACCGTAAGAATGTTAATAATTTCAAATAAAATATATTCAGATCTTATATTTCCATGAACCCAAAAGCATTCTGAGACAATTAGCATACTTTTAAATTTCTTATTTTGAATACCGTATTTGTGTGACAAAGAAATTTTATTGACAAGCATATTTTGAATATTCGAAGAATTCCTTTCAGAACTATTACCGGTACTCACTATGTTGTCAGAGAAAACAATAATATGAATTTCCCTGAAAGAGACTGAAAATTCTCTTCAATGATGGTGTCAATCCTAATGAAAATTATTAAAATCAAAAAATATTTAATAGTTAATATTAAATAATTATTTTGCACATACCGGTACCGTATTGACAATTTTTTTAAGAAAAAGGTATGAATTGTTGTACCTTCTGTTCAGCATGTAAAAGTTTTAGTTCTTTAAATTTTGATCTTATTTCATATGTACTGTTTCAAACAAAGTTACTAGTGGATGTATGTAACCTTACCTGGCAAGCTAACTTTCTTGTTCTAAATATTTTTTTTCAGGTTTGGCTTGCTTAGAACTTTAAGTATAAGAAAATATTAAAAAGCGGATACTGTAAATTACAGGTATGAATCAATGTTATATCATTTACCTCAATTGAATATTTTTTCAGGTTTATACTCTGTTTTTCACAAAATCAAGCTTTATTTCAACTATCTCTAAAATTTATCATGGTTCAGCTTTGAAGGATACCGAAAATTGTCAAATTTGGTTTTGAAAATTCTTTAAGACTGGCTATCCAAAGTGTAAATCAGATTGCATTTGATGAAGATTAACATTATATGTCAGTCAGACTGTCAGAGCTGGATAGAGCCATATCTGTCATGATAAGGAATGTCAAAGTAATTAAAATTTACTTTTATTTATTTTAGTATTTTCCTAGAAGAGAAGATTAAAGGCAAAACTTTCATTTCACTTAAAGCCACATAAGCCCAGACTTGGACATTGAGAAAAAGTCTTCTCATGTTTTTTTTTAAAGTTAGCACTTAGAAATGAATATTGAACTAAAAAAAAATCGATTCCCTTTCGTGGTTCCAATTCTACAGCCATTTGAAGGAAATTTTGATTGTTTACATTTCAACACCGAGTTGATTGAGGGAGACGTCAATAACTCACAAGCTCCGCCCACTACTAGCACGTGCTACTGGAGATTGGAGTGTGACGTCATTTAACTAACACGCCCCCCGCTTGACCTCATTAGCATTTTATTTATGTAAATCATTTTATTAGATCCCGATTTTAAATCCAGCTGCATCGAAGCCATCTGAGTACCCAAAGCCGTGAATTTTAGTTTTTTGACTTAATTAAACATCAGAGATTAAGCTTGAATACCTTTTGTCCCGAAATCCCATAAATTTCATTTTGTAAACAAACGAATCCCGCAATGTGACTTTAAATCAAAGCAGTATAAAAGTGTGTTGTTTTTTGGACTGTAAATCTCATGGATGAAATGTGAAGGATAATTTGAATGGATGCCATCCAAGAGTCCTTCATGAAAAAGCTGTAAAAAGTTAAGGTGCTCCAGTTAATATGCAGATTTTTCATGTACTGAATTATTTGTGTGGTTATGTGACATTTTCAAAGAAAAAATAATGTGTTTTTCTCTTAAAAGGATTAATGATAGTAAACTTTATAAAATTTTTATGTTTAAATGTGAAATAAAACTGTAAAATTGTGTCTTGCTGTCTTAAAATTTCGATGTAAGAAATGAGAAGTCGAAAAAAATATAATTTGTTCTAAAGAAACAAAGTAGGCCATCATATTCCCCTTCGCCATGTCTGTAAGTCCACAGTTCCTTGTGATCACTCTAAAATCTTGAGAGATTTTGATGAAAGTTGCTGATACAAGGAATCATCAGCGAATTATTTCCCTTTTTATTATAACACTTAATTTTTTAGGTTTTAAACACTCTTATCAGGCACAAATCTTGACAGATTTTGATACCCTAAATTTAAAAAATTGGCAAACATTCTACATTTTTTTTAACTTTGTGTCTATGCATCAAATGGCACAATTCCTGACAGAATGTGATGAACATGCCAGATTGAACCCCAACAATATTTTGGACAAATCCTCGCCCTTGAACCAAATATATTGGCATATTTTTTTACAGAAATTGATCCAAACCTGAATTTTTCATAATAACTAGGCCTATATGAACCATTATTATTTTTTTTGTGAAAAATAGAAAGTTATTTTCCTTGATCATATCGAAACTTGTGCCTATAATCAATGTGAAAAGTACAATTTTGGATGGGTTTTGATGAACATTGGTTCATTATTGTGAAGGATAAATTAAATCATAAAAATATTTTGTAAATATCACATACCACCGCTTACTGTGGCAGTAGAATAGCTTTGTTGATAGATAGTTGGATTGTTGTCTGCCAGGCGATTAGGTGCAATGGGTTCGAATCCCCTTCAAGGTAAGAAAAATTCTGATGCCTTGTCCCGATGTCGGCTTTAAATTTCTAGGAGAGAAAATTTTTCATATTCAATGCAAAAGTTACATTTTTCTATCATTGCAAAATTATTCTAAAACCAACACATCAGGATCAGTGTCTGGCTGATATTTCAATTTTTATGAAAATAATGGCAAACATTCGAAAAAAACTTGCACAGATTAAAGTCAAGTAAGAAATCCATTCAATCAAGATTAGAAAATGTAATCCTTTGTAGGCCTAGGCCTAGCTACAAAAAATCTCATTTGAACACATTTGTTGACAGCTCTCTAGGCCCTATTCCACCGTAATTTGTTAATTTAGGCCTCATGCAGGAAAGCGGCATTCTGCGGTTTTTAGCTTTTATAACATAGGCCTGTCTTAATATTTAAATATAATTAAGTTGTAAATCTGTACCAACGCATCTAATTTAATAAATAAAATATTCAAAATTGACACGGTAAATGAGAAAGTCTAGCCTAGGACTAGCCTAGCCTCGACGCGCCGAACAAGACATAAATAAACAATCGCCGATTCGGTTGGAGAATCGCTAAATCCGTACGTTGATGACAAGACTGGATAGATGAGAAATAGGCCTATAGCTACTTATTAATTAGGTTCTTAAAATAGCCAAAAGAAGTTGTCAACTGTATTCCGACCCGTATGACATATCGGAGAAAGTCTAAAACCATGCCCTGTGCCGCCAGCGAGGGTCATTACTAAAAAGCACCTCACTCGCCGCCCGAAACAGTGAATAAATCGGCTATTAAGCGCCAAAACCGCAAGTAACTTTGCGAATAGTATGAACAAAATCATAAATATTGCTATTTATCCGTCAACGGGAGTTGTCAACTGCATTTTAATCCTTTCACGAACTACAGAAAATCCGGAGGTCTATTAAAACCATGCATTGACGCCATAGAGAGAGGGGCGTGACGCCCCTAGCAAGATGGCGTCGTACTCGTCCACCATTGGTCAATACTTACAGACCTGCGCAGCTCCTCTATTTAATATAGCTCATTGGTTGTAACAACATGTATTTATAATGCCCTGTACCTGATCATCCAGTCTCACTTATTTCCAGACACTGACGTCACTTCCCGTTTTTCTTTCTGGAATAACAGGAACCACAGGCACCCAATGAGAATTTTGACTGCACCAAATAGATGTTAGAAGTGTCTTTCATACACACAAAAAGGCTAGAAAACTTCTTTCGAATCCCTTTAAGATATTCTTCTTCTGGATCGTGTTAGCTGAATCGGGATATCGGGATTCAGCTAACACGATCCAATGAAAAATGTCGAATGAGGAAAGTCGAAAGATTACGATTCAGCGATCCAGTAGAAAAGTTTCAAAGATTACGATTCAGCGATCACGATCCAGTAGTGAAGTTTCAAAGGTTAATTTCGCGTTCTGCATTCTACAAAATCTACGATTAAAATTAGGTTATAGAAAAACTCAAATTAAAAAGAGTAAATAATAGGAGAAGTAGCATGTAAAAATACTTCAATTTTATAAGATTTGTCATTTCTACCAAGGAAATAACAACGCAATTTTAAGAATTTATACAATCAGATCTGGATCCCATTTTGAACCAAATACAGCGCCATACAAAAGTACATGTTGCACTTTGCAACATGAGCAAAGATAGTGGACCACAGCCATACACGCCCAACGAAAAAGCCTTCAATGTAATCAGGAGTTAACTAAACTTTCTCAAACCTTTCGATTTAGGTAACATCCATTTTAAGTTTCATCAAAATTGGTTAAAAACTAAGTTAGTACTGTAATAGCATATTCAAGATTTTGGGGCAAGGGGCAATAACTCTGCTTCTAACGGTCGAAAATAGCTCAAATTCAAACTTGATTTTCGAAATTTGAAATGTTTTAACTTTGATCTTTAATTATTCGGTCCGTCCGCCCGTCAACATTTGCTCGTAAACACTCTAAAAACTAGAGTTTTTGAAGGAATCAAATGATATTTGATATCCACAAACAATATTTATTTATATAGGATTGGGGAACAGGCTTTCGCCTATAGTACCCTCTCCTTAAATTACAATATATACAGAATCAGAAAAAAAATATATATTGGGGACAACACCAACACCAAATCCAAAAGAGACGAGGTGGCCATCTTCAAAAGAGATAACCAAGCAAAATGGAACAATCTAAAATCGAGAAGAAAAATGGCATATTACAAAATGCTCCAATCTAAAGAGAAAGCCGAAATTTACGAGGGCTTTTTAAAATTGGAGACCCCTTACATTCCACGAAAACTAAGAGAGAATCCGAAAAGCAAAGAAACGGAGAATCAAATTAAAAGAAGAAGCGAAATTAGCCTGTTACGGATGGACCACGAAATTGTCTCGTTGCACGAGATCTCTGTGAGACAAACGGCAAAGCTATCGGCTATGGAGGTATAACGTTGCCAATATTGTGTTACAACGTAAACTACCAATGTCGTTATAACAAAATGCATTTGTCAATGCTGCAAAGTACAATTGTCGATGTGTAAAAATGAAAAATGTATAAGTATACTCAACAATCCAATGAAATGTCACACGAATGCAGCTAACAATTTACTCTTTGCATTATGCATTTTGAATTAGGCACTTTTGCATTATACATTCTGCATTAGTCACTTTGCATTACGCACTCTGCATTATCAAACCTTGCAGAATAGACTTCTACACAATAGAACATATACCTTATATGGAATGATGACGTATATTCATTTGCATACGTAAAAAGCGGCGGAAATGTACGGAAATTAATTAATATGCATGCGCGTTGATACAAGTTCTTTTTTACATTTAAAGATGGGTTCTCCTTTTAAAGATAAATATCTCTGTATTATTTCAAATTGAGTTATTGCTACCTGTATTGGTTCAAGGGTGCTCATTGATAGTCTGGTTTCTAGGACACCCCTCTAGAAAATTAAAAAAAAAATGAAACGTTATTTTCTAACGAATTTAAGGTTTATTTTTAAAGGGACTGAAATTGCAGGACTACAAGAAGAAAATGTCAGGAATTAGACGCCTGGAAACACAATTCTGAAATTTCTGACAATTGGCAATTTTGAGTACTGGACGCCTGTAAGCGCATTTTCTCCCATCCCCATTCTGATACTTAAATTCAACGGGATATGTCAGGAAATTTTTATGGGCATGTTATTCTCAATTTTTTAAGCGACATACCTGAGACCCTATATACAAATAATTCTGAATCTTAAATTCGGTGGGAGATGTCAATAATTTGAGTATCCAGGCGTCTTATTCTCAAAATTTTCTTCCGGTGATCCCACAACCCACAAGTTTGTCAGGAAATTTCATATTTTGTGGGCGTCTATTTCTCAACATTTTCAAGGCTAAATTCCTCAGACCCTATACAAATAATTTTGAACCTTAATTTAGCGTTTCCATGCGTCAAATTATAAATTTTTCTTCTGGTGATATTGCTGTCCCTATACAAATAAAACTTAAATTTGTCAAAAAATGTCAGTAAATTGCGTTCGATCAAACTAGTTCTCAAAATTGTCTAAATCTGTCTCTCAGATATTTCAGAAATTTGCATTTCCAGGTGTCTTATTCCTAACATTTTCTTCTTGTGATCGCCTATAGAAATAAACCTTAAATTGGTCAGGAAAAAAAGTTTCAGGGAGTTTCTTTTTAAATATTCTAGAGGGGGTTCCACGACTCCACCCTTGAAGCAATAAAGGTAGCAATAACTAAATAGAGTTTAACCACTGCAAAGCTTATAAATTCACAAAGTTTTCGAGGACGTTTGCACCCCCCCCCCCCCCCCTCCTCCTCCATTTTTTAAAAGAACTTGGGCCTAGATTTCTATATTTAACATAATATTACAAATTATTAACTATCAATTTGAAATAATTCTCAAGACTCCAAATTTTAAATAATACAGAGATATTTATCTTTAAGGGAGAACTCGTCTTTAAGTGTCAACAAGGACATGTTTCAATGCGCATGCATATTAATTAATTTCCGTACATTTCCGCCGTTTTTACGTATGCAAATGAAAATACGTCATCATTCCATATAAGGTATATGTTCTACTGTGTAAAAGTCTATTCTGCAAGGTTTGATAATACAAAGTGCGTAATGCAAAGTTACTAATGCAGAATGTATAATGTAAAAGTGCCTAATGCAAAATGAATAATGCCAAGAGTAAATTGTTAGCTGCATTTCATTGGATTGTTGAGAATATTTATACATTTTGCATTTTTACACATCGACAATTGTACTTTGCAGCATTGACAAATGCATTTTGTAATTACGACATCGGTATTTTAACGTTGCGACACAATCGATAATATTGGCAACGTTATACCTCCATAATCGGCAGCCGAAAATGAAATCACAGACCTCATTGATAGCCTATCATCTGACGATGCCCGGATAGCCATGAAGTCCGTGTGGGAAGCGGAAATCAAAATGGAAGAGGAGAAGTCGTCAAGAATATGGAAGAAGCGCAAAGATTTTCTTAAAAATCTACCAACGAATGAACCATTATAAAACCACCAACACAGAAAGTCAGAGAATGAAGAGGACGACAATAGTGGTTGGCGTTTAGTTAGACCCAGGGAGAAAATACAGGTTAATGGTAGGAGTTATGGAAACAAAAGCCAACTCCGACATCAGAAAAACAGACAACCCAAACGTCCGACTAATTACGATACCTTCGGGGAACACAATAGTTCACCGAAATGTAACAAGAGCAGAAAATTATTGTTTCCGATATTCCAGAAGAAGAATTTTGGAAAACGAACATTTAGTGATGTCATGCATTGTTTTGCAATTGACTATTTTTTTTTTTTTTTTGCAGTTCGTTCGATTCTCGAACGCACTGCATTGTTTTGCAACTGACTATTTTTTATTTTCTAGCGAACGCACTGCTTTGTTTTCATAATGACTGTTTTTTTTTTTGTCTATTTCTGGTCACGCTATTTCGGTATGAACGGAACATACCACACATTATCTCAGATAATTTCCTACGAAACCTAACTGCACGGTATTAAATGAATGTAAAATGAATTATTTTTGTCTAACCGGAAATGACGTATGACAGAAAAACCCATTTTTTGTTTTCTACCATTTTCACCTCTGTTTTTCAACCGATTTTGATGGGACTTTTTTTGTTTATTTCATTATTCGAATGTCTACATGATAGTTCTTAAAAAACACGCACTTGTAGAATTTTGTCGCTGACTTTTTGAAGCACTTTTTTGACATTTTTTTTAACTTTTGCAATTTTATTTTGATCAATTTGAAAACTTACAGGTAAATAGACATTTTTATTTCAAACAAAACTATAATTTCAAAAAAAATATATCACTTCCGGTTTTGACGTCATTTGCTCTTAAAGTTGAAATTTTAACTTCCGGAATTTTGAAGATATTCGAAAAATTCTTTTTGTGATATATTTGACATCTTCACACAAAAATATTTAAATGATAAAATTTGACCCGGATGTAAAAAATCAATCGCCATATTGAAATGATATATTTTTATAAAACGCAAAATGGGGCTTACGGGTATTATGGAATTTGCATCATATTAGTGTCTATGGTATCTCCAATCGATTGCGCACAAAACATTGGAAACCAATTTTTGATTTTCAATTCGAATTTTGTTTTATTTCCGGTTAAAATAAATCAGAAATTGTCAAAACTTACAAGGCCCATATTTCGTGACCTTGATCTTGAGTGACCTTGTGACCTGAACAAAAGTGGTTGCCTTTGACGAGATCTATCCAATGGTATAATCATTTTAGATGTCAATTGCTTACTTCCGGTTTTATGGCCTTCTGAAAATTGCAATTTTTAACTTTAAACAGCTCTGTCACGTGACCTAATTTACATACGTCATAAATTCTTTTTCGGCGTTACTATGCTTGATCTACTCTTTCCAATTATATATGACACTATGTATTTGAATCATAATTCCGCGTTCTAGAATTTGAAATATTCTGCTAAATTCCATTTAACTGTTCGTGTTTCGTTTGTCTGTCTGCTGGTGTTCCCGCGTCCCTTTTAGTTAACCTGCCTGTATTCTGGTAGCCGTGCGCCCCTTTTATTTGGTATGACTGCTTGTAGTTCTGCACCTCTTTTTGTTTGCTGGTATTTCTGAATCCATTTTATTTGCCTTTTTATACGCCCACATTAAAATATGGATGTATATTGTCCGTCGGTCTGTCCGTCAACAATTTCTTGACACGCGATAGAGACTAGAGTTTTTATCCGATTTGAATGAAGCTTCGTATATGTATTCATCTTGATAATATCACGGATGAGTTCGAAAATGGCGCTATTCCAGTAGTCGGTTTAAAAGTTATTGCCCTTGACTTAGTGAAAACGTTGAAAATAGCTTGTGTATATGATAAAAGCTAGAGTTTTTATTCGATTTGAATGAAGCTTGGTATGTGTATTTATCTGGATGAATTCCATTGTTAATGTGAGTGCTTTTTTTTCAAAATTCTTTAAATCTGTCACGTGACCTAATTTACATATTATTTATATGACACTATGTATTTGAATCATAATTCCGCGTTTTAGAATTTGAAAGTAATATGCCGAATTCCATTGTAACTGTACGTGTTTCGTTTGTCTGTCTGCTGGTATTCCCGCATCCCTTTTAGTTAACCCTGTCAGTGTACTGGTAGCCGTGCGCCCCTTTTAGTTGGTCTTTCTGCTTGTAGTTCTGCACCCTTATATTTAGTCTGTCTGCTAGTATTTCTGAATTCATTTTATCTGCCTTTTTATACAACCACATGAAAATATGGACGTATATTGCCATCACCCCTGTCTGTCCGTCGGTCAACAATTTCTTGTACACGCGATAAATACTAGAGTTTTTGTCCGATTTGAATGAAGCTTGGTATATTATTATGTATTTATCTTGATAATATATCGGATGAGTTCGAGAAGCTAAAGTTTTCATAGTTAATCTTTCTGTCTACTTCTTGTAGTTCTAAATTTATTTTAATATCCCTGCAAACATATCTTGCAGTGCACTTTCTACTGACACACAAAAGAAATTGAGTGAGTAATTTGACAAGTTCGCTTTTATATGTAAAACTCTTATCATTGGTTGAAATATGTGACATTGCATCCATGTATAGAGTGGGTTGCGCACTGCTCAGTACCGTCTTCACGGTTCTAGTTTTTTTTTTTTTTTTAGGATTCTGGTCTCGCTATTTTGGTATGAAGGGAACTTGTCACGCTTAATCTGATACGGTTTCTCATAATATATAGGTGCTCGTTTTGCGGTGAATGTAAAATGACGCACTTTCGACCAACCGGAAATGATGTATGACAAAAAGTATATTTTAGGTTTTTTATCAATTTAACCTACAGTTTTCAACCGATTTCGAAGGAACTTTTTTGGTTTAGCTCATTTATCGCTTATCTAAACGCTAAATATTTTAAAACGCTCAAATTTTGACTTTTGATGCTGGATTTTGGATCTTAGTTTTTGACTCTTTTTTCAACTTTCACAATTTTATTTCGATCGATCTGAAAATTTACAGTATTATAGACATTGTTATTGCAAACAAAACGGTATCATCAAAATTTCGATATCACTTCCGGTTTTGACGTCATTTGCTTTTAAAATTGAAATTTTAACTTCCGGAGTTTTGGAGATATTCGAAAAAAAAATTCTGCGTTATGTTAAAATTTATCATCATGAAAGATATTAAATAATAATATTTGACCCGGAAGTAATATGTCAGGCGCCATGTTATTATGACTAATTTTTATAAAACTCAAAATGGGGCCTCAGAGGATAATCGGATTTGCACAATATTGGTGTCTATGAAATCCTTAGTCGATTGCCACCAACCTTATGGCAGCGGATTTTTTAATTTCGATTTAGACTTTTTTCTATTTCCGGACAAAGAATTTCAGTAATGACCGAAACTTTCAAGGCTCATATCTAGTGACCTTGACCTTTGATGACCTTTTGACCTGTACAAAAGTTATTGCCCTTAACGAGATCTATCAAATGATATATTCATTTCCGATTTCTGATGTTAACTTCCGGTTTTATCGCCATTTGAAAATTGCAATTTTTAACTTTAAAGAGCTTTGTCACGTGACCTAATTAACATACGTCACAAATTTTTAGACATATTTACTATGCTAAATCTGCTCTTTCAAATGATATATAGCACAAAATATTTGAATCAAAATTGCGCTTTTTAAAACTTGCAAATTTTGTGCCAAATTTCATTGTAACCATGCGTGTTTTTTGGAAATTTGATTTTGATCAATCTGAAAACTTACAAGTAGATAAACACATTGATAATGAACAAAACATTATTTCTGAAATTTTGATATCACTTCCGGTTTTGACGTAATTTGTTTGTAAACTTGAAATTCTAACTTCTGGAGTTCCCGAATTATTTGAAAGTTTCTTTTTGCATCATGTTAGAAATGGTTATCAGAAAAGATATAAATGATAAAATCCGACCCGGAAGTACTATGTCAGGTGCCATGTTGTTGTGATTTATTTTTATAAAACTCAAAATGGGACCTCAGGGGATAATCTAATTTGCATAATATCGGTGTCTATGAAATTCTTCGTCGATGGCCAACAACCTTGTGCCAACTGATTTTTTAATTTCGATTTCTTTATATTTCTGGAACAAGAATTTAAGTATGGACTGAAACTTTCAAGGCTCATATATCTAAATCCCCCCCTGGACAATCACCCCCTGGACCACTGCCCCCCAGAAAATCCCCCCTGGACATCTACCCCCTGGACGATTGCCCCCGAGACAATTGCCCCCCATGTAAAATTGCCCCCCAGGACAATACCCCCCTGGAACACTGCCCCCTGGACAAATGCCCCCCATGTCAATATCCCCCTGGACAACTACCCCCATGTAAAATTGACCCCAGGTTAATTGAACTGAATTCCCTCGTCCTTCCTATGTAAAATTACCCACCAGATCATCGAAGTTGCCTGATTTTACTCCATTGAATTAAGATCTCCCGAACAAAGTAAGGAACGTCCCCTTTTATGACTCAGAAGGGTGGCTATGCCCCCTTCCCTCCCAAGAACTTTTGTAGTTTGGTCTGTAATATTTTAATACTGTAATACTCATTGTGATTGACCGTACACTGTAACAATGTTGTTAAATAGTTTGGCAAAACCTTAAAAAGGTCTTAAATGTTACCTGAAAATATTTTATATTTGCATATTATATAAGTTTATCATAATTTATATAACCTGCATAGAAGAAATATTTCGATCTAATAAGGCGCTTTATTTAACACATATCCGTACACCGTCCAATAAGTATAACGAACTTAAAAACCATACGGAATGGTTTGAATATTTTAGCATTTTTTGTGGCGGAGGAGTGCACAAGAACATTTACTAAAGATAGTGGACCACGGCCATATACGCCCAACGAAAAAGCCTTAAATTTAATCAGGAATAAACCAAACTTTCTCAAACCTTTCAGTTTCGGTCCATTAGCATCCATTTGATTCCATCAAAAACTTTAGTTTTGAGAGTATTTACGAGGGATTTTTTAGTTTTAGGGGGTTATTCTGTGAGGGAAATTGTAAATATCCAGGGTGGTATCGTCCTGGGGGGCAATTGGCTTAGGGGGCAATTGTCCAGGGGGGGATTTTCAGGGGGCAATTATCCGGGGGGCAATTGCCTGGGGGGTAATTGTCCAGGGGGGTATCGTCCTGGGGGGCATTTGGCTTGGGGGGCAATTGTCCGCGGGGGGTGATTATCCAGGGGGGAATAGTCTTGGGGGGCTATTGCCTTGGGGGGCAATTGTCCAGGGGGGGATTTGCAGGGGGCAATTGTCCGGGGGGCAACTGTCTGGGGGGGAATTGTCCTGATACCTCTAAATCTATTAGTTCAAATGACCAGGAAGTATTATTAGCCTGTAATCTTCAATTAGGTGTCACACGCCTCGAGAGGATCACTCTTTGTTACTATATCTGACAAAATGTGAGAGTCTACATTGTTGTATTACAACGTATCATTCCCTCAGCACATCATACGATTCATGATCCGTATACTAACATCTAGAAAGTTACAATTTACCATATTGTTTCTTTTAACGCTTCTCACTGGTCAATGTTTTGAGTAGTATTTTAAAATGTTAAAATGCAGTTTTCTCCCTTCAACTGAAAGATGTTTGTTGTCTGTATGTTTAAATGCAGTTCTCTCCCTTCAACTGACAATTGCACTCATGATTAACAGAACTTTCTTACTTTGTAACTTGCTTTTTTAACGTTTTAAATTATGTACTAAAAAAGATAAACAAAAAGTCTAAAAGAAGGAGATAACGATCCAATGCCAAAAGAAGAAAATCCGTTCTAAAAATCTGGTTCTGTCATTTATTAAAATTGCATGTCTAAAAACGTTGACCATTAAAATGTTTTCTAAAAATATAATAATATAGAATTTTTGCTAGGTTTATAGTAAAATGATAATGTACGAGCTGTGCTGCAAACTTACGTGTATGGAGTTTAGCACTCAGTATTCTGATGTCATTTAAATATCATATCAAGAATTGGCTCTATCATATGTAGGGAGCCGCGGTGGTACAGTGAGATAGACGCTTGCTCGCTGCGCTGAAGGTCCAGGGTTCAATCCCGGCATGGGTCGAGATGATGCCTTCGGATATTTCAATCCGGTTTCACCTTGTCAGTGATGCAGGTCGAAGGGGCTGACATGGAAAGAGCGCCTAGTCGTTCGGATGGGACAATAAACCAAGGTCCCGTGTGTTATTGGCTGTGCACGACAGTTGAAAATAAGAGCAGGCTAATGCCGCTCTCCTGGCAAAATTTCCCTCATTGCACACTGTATGGCGTTAGAACTGGTTATTCTACTTTTCACTCAAGAATATAAACAATTTATATGCCGATATTTATGTTCTGTAAATTTCGCAATATGGATTGAAAATGTAACTTTTCACCCATGGACGAAACCGGATGCGCACTGCTCGGTACCGTCGCACGGTTCTAGTTGCAGTGCGTTCGATTCTCGAACGCACTGCATTGTTTTGCAATTGACTATTCTTTTTTTTTTTTTTCGGATTCTGGTCTCGTTATTTCTCTATGAAGGGAACTTGTCACGTTTAATCTGACACGATTTCTAATAATATATATGTGCTCGTTGTGAGGTGAATGCAAAATGACGCACTTTTGACCAACCGGAAATGATGTATGACAAAAAGTATAATTTAGGTTTTTTATCAATTTAACCTACAGTTTTCAACCGATTTCGAAGAAACTTTTTTTGTTTAGCTCATTTATCGCCTGTCTAAACGATAATTATTTTAAAACACTTGAATTTTGAATTTTGTTGCTGAATTTTGGAACTTATTTTTGACATTTTTTTCAACTTTCACAATTTTATTCCGATCGATCTGAAAATTTACAGGATTATAGACATTGTTATTGCAAACAAAACGGTATTATTAAAATTTCGATACCACTTCCGGTTTTGACGTCATTTGCTTTCAAACTTTAAAATTTTAACTTCCGGAGTTTTGGAGATATTTGAAAAAACATTTCTGCATTAAGTTAGAAATTGTCATCATAAAAGATATTTATAATGAAATTTGACCCGGAAGTAAAATGTCAGACGTCACGTTGTTGTGAGTAATTTTTATAAAAGTCAAAATGGGGCCTCAGGGGATAATCGGATTTGCACAATATTTGTGTCTATGAAATTCTTAGTCGATTGCCACCAACCTTATGGCAGCGGATTTTTTAATTTCGATTTAGACTTTTTTCTATTTCCGGACAAAGAATTTCAGTAATGACCAAAACTTTCAAGGCTCATATCTAGTGACCTTGACCTTTGATGACCTTTTGACCTGTACAAAAACTATTGCCCTTGACGAGATCTATCAAATGATGTGTTCATTTCCGATTTCTGATGCTAACTTCCGGTTTTATCGCCATTTGAAAATTGTAATTTTTAACTTTAAAGAGCTTTGTCACGTGACCTAATAAACATACGTCACAAATTTTTAGACATATTTACTACGCTAAATCTGCTCTTTCAAATGATATATAACACAAAATATTTGAATCAAAATTGCGCTTTTTAAAACTTGCAAATTTTGTGCCAATTTTCATTGTAACTGTGCGTGTTTTTTGGAAATTTGATTTTGATCGATCTGTAAACTTACAAGTAGATAAATAATTTGATAATGAACAAAACAATATTTCTGAAATTTTGATATCACTTCCGGATATGACGTCATTTGTTTCTAAACTTAAAATTCTAACTTCTGGAGTTCCCAAATTATTTGAAAGTTTCTTTTTGCATCATGTTAGAAATGGTCATCAGAAAAGATATAAATGATAAATCCGACCCGGAAGTACTATGTCAGATGCCATGTTGTTGTGACTTATTTTTATAAAACTCAAAATGGGACCTCAGGGGATAGTCTGATTTGCATAATATCGGTGTCTATGAAATCCTTAGTCGATGGCCAACAACCTTGTGATAACTGATTTTTTAATTTCCTTATATTTCTGGAATAAGAATTTCAGTATAGACTGAAATTTTCAAGGCTGATATTTCTTAATCTATTAGTCCGAATGACCAGGAAGTATTCTTAGCCTGAAATCTTCAATGAGGTGTTACATACCTCGATAGGATAGTTGTTTGATACTATATCTGACATGTGGGAGTCTACGTTGTTATATTACAACGTATCATTCCCTCAGCACATCATGCGATTAATGGTCAGTATGACAATATCTAGAATTTACCATATTGTTTCTTTTAACGCTTCTCACTGGTCAATGTTTTTAAAATGTTTAAATGCAGTTTTCTCCCTTCAACTGAAAAATGTTTGTTGTCTGTATGTTTGAATGCAGTTCTCTCCCTTCAACTGAAAATTGCACTTTCAATGCTTAACATGACTTTCTTACATTGTAACTTGTATTTTTAACGTTTTAAATTATGTACTAAAAATGATCAACAAAAACTCTAAAAGAAGTAGATAACGATCCAATGCCAAAAGAAGAAAATCCTTTCCAAAAATCTGGTTCTGTCATTTATTAAAAAACAAGTTTTGAAATAGACTGTCTAAACACATTGACCATTTAAATGTTTTCTAAAAAAATAATATTATAGAATTTTTACCAAGAATATGTAAAAATGATATTATACGTGCTGTGCTGCAAACTTACTTGTATGGAGGTTAGCACTCAGTATTCTGATGTTATCTACATATCATATCAAGAAATGGCTCAGTGGCACAGTGATTTAGACGCTTGCTCACTTAGCTGAAGGACCAGGGTTCAATCCTGACATGGTCGAGATGATGCCTGCGGATATTTTAACCCGGTTTCACCCTCTCAATGATGCATGTCACATGGGCTGACATGGTAAAAGCGCCTAGTCGTTCGGATGGGACAATAAACCAAGGTCCCGTGCTCTATTGGCTGTGCACGTTAAAAACCCCTCGACAGTTGGAAATCGAAAATAAGAGCCGACAAATGCCACTGTCCTAGCAAAATTTCCCTCATTGCACACTACATGGCGTTTGCTTGTCCTCAGTCAGCCCATATAGGTGCAGAAAAGTCGGACGTAAAACACCATTCATTTCATTTTTTTCATATGTATGATAATGGATATGAAAAATATTAATAAATATTCTTTAACTATTCTAATTTCAATGATGTATAAAAATGTACATTAATAAAAACAACTACTTTTTAATCAGATGACTTTTCACTACCGAATATAAACAATTTATATGCCGATTTTTATGTTCTGTAAATTTCGCAGTATGGATTGAAAACGCCATTTTTAACCCATGGACGAAACCGGATGCGCACTGCCCAGTATCGTCTCACGATTCTAGTTTAAATTGTTTTCCTGTTAGTAAATTTATTCCTTGTACTTTCAAAGTTTTTGTTATGACTATTAAAGTTTATCTGTAAATGTTTAACATCACACTTACTGCTTGTTGCTCATACTCCAAAATTTTCTTATAGATTTGTCTTTGTTCTTGCTCTTCTTCAGACATGCCCATAGGTGACATAAATCTCCTACAATATAACAAATGCACAATATAATAATAACAGACTTTACAACCTGAAATCTGACCACCCATTAGGTTATTGTTGGCAGTTTAAAACACAAAGTGTAGTCAGGGTTTCTTTTTAATTTTCATTGTTAAAATTGAAAGATTTCTTTAGTTACAGCTTTATTTTCACAATATCATGAACTTTTTAGTTACAGCTTTATTTTCACAATATCATGAACTTTTCCAGCTGTCGAATGTAGAAAAAAAGATTTATATTTTGAATCCAACATTTTGAAATCATTTAAAGACTGTTTTTAAAAGGGTCAGTATTGCTTTTATTTCTAGACGCAGAATGGGACCACTGCTATTGAGACCTTGGATGTTACGACTCGAGTTTTCACCTGTATCAAGGTACGATTAGTTGAATTTGAGTGTAAAAAGTCATTAACAACAAAATTAAAATCATTTTTAAATTTAAAATTGTCCATAAAAGTTAACAAATGGTCGACATGGCAATTATTACAAATATACATTGTATATCAATTCCAAATGACAGAAAAAATTATTAAAAAATCAGAAATGTAATTTTGTTGAAATTAACAATATATAAGAATAATTAAAATAATTTACAATAGTTACTTTAATTGGCTTAAAATCTAGCTATCGAGTTTGTATCAACTTGGGATATGCGTATAACATTTGAAATTAATTGAGTGTTTACAAGCTAATAATATCAAAACCGGAAGTGATATCAAATTTCAGAAAACAGATTTTGGATTGCAATCGAAATGTCTTTCCATCTGTAAATTTTCGGATCGATTGAAATAAAATAACAGATTAAGCATAGTATTATGGTAAAATAATTTGTGATGTATATAAGTCACGTGACAGGGCTATTTAAAGGAAAAAAAATCACAAATTTCAATTGCCTATAAAACTGGAAGAATACATCGGATCACAAACATGAATACATCATTGGATAGATTTCAAGGCAAGGGCAATAACTTTTGTTCAGGTACCAAGGTCACCAAAGGTCAAGGTCAAACGATATTAGCCTTGAAAGTTTAAGTAATTGCTTAAAAAATTAAAACAAATAAAACTAGAATCGTGAGACGATACTGGGCAGTGCGCATCCGGTTTCGTCCATGGGTGAAAAATAGCGTTTTCAATCCATACTGCGAAATTTACAGAACATAAAAATCGGCATATAAATTGTTTATATTCGGGAGTGAAAAGTCATCTGATTAAAAAGTCGTTGTTTTTATTAATGTTCATTTTTATACATCATTGGAAGTAGAATAGTTAAAGAATATTTATTTATATATTTCATATGCATTATCTTACATATGAAAGAAATGAAATGAAATGAAATGAATGGAGTTTTACGTCCGACTTTTCTGCACCTATATGGGCTGACTGAGGACGGGCAAACGCCATGCAGTGTGCAATGAGGAAAATTTTGCCAAGACAGCGGCATGAGCCTGCTCTTATTTTCGATTTGTCGAGGGTTTTTTAACGTGCACAGCCAATAGCACACGGGAGCCTGGTTTATTGTCCCATCCGAACGACTTGGCGCTTTTTCCATGTCAGCCCCTCCGACCTGCATCATTGAGAGGGTGAAATCGGGTTGAAAAATCCGAAGGCATCATCTCGACCCATGCCGGGATTGAACCCTGGACCTTCAGCTTAGCGAGCAAGCGATTAACTCACTGTGCCACCGCGGCTCCCTACTTATGAAATAGCCAATTCTTGACGTGATATTTAAATGACATCAGAATTCTGAGTGCTAACTTCCATACACGTAAGTTCGCAGTACAGCTCGTAAAATATCATTTTTATACGCCCTCATCTCTCTATGAGGACGTATATTGTAGTCACCCCTGTCCGTCCGTCGGTCCGTCCGTCCGTCCGTCCGTCCGTCCGTCGGTCCGTCCGTTGGTCCGTCCGTCAACATTTGCTCGTAAACGCTCTAAAAACTAGAGTTTTTGACGGAATCAAATGAAATTTGATATGTGTATACATATTCATAAAACGAAGATCAAGTTCGAATTTGAGCTATTTTCGATCGTTAGAAGCAGAGTTATTGCCCTTGCCCCAAATCCGTCAGTCCGTCCATAAACATTTGCTTGTAAACGCTCTCAAAACTAGAGTTTTTGACGGAATCAAATGAAATTTGATAAGTGTATACATATTCATAAAACGAAGATCAAGTTCGAATTTGAGCTATTTTCGATCGTTAGAAGCAGAGGTATTGCCCTTGCCCCAAATCCGTCGGTCCGTCCATCAACATTTGCTTGTAAACGCTCTAAAAACTAGAGTTTTTGACGGAATCAAATGAAATTTGATATGTGTATATATATTCAGAAAACGAAGATCAAGTTCGAATTTGAGCTATTTTCGATCGTTACAAGCAGAGTTATTGCCCTTGCCCCAAATCTTAAATATGCTATTTCTCTCTTAGTTTTCAACCGATTTTGATGAAACTTAAAATGGATGTTATTGGACCAAAATCGAAAGGTTTGAGAAAGTTTAGTTTTCTCCTGATTAAATTTTTTCCATCTTCGACTTTTTCGTTAGGCGTATATGGCCGTGGTCCACTATCTTAACATAAACTTAGCAAAAATTCTATATTATTATTTTTTTAGAAAACATTTTAATGGTATGCAATTTTAAAACTTGGTTTTTTTTTTAAAAATGACAGAACCAGATTTTTCGAACGGCTTTTTTTCTTTTGGCATTGAATCGTTATCTACTTCTTTTAGACTTTTTGTTTATCTTTTTTAGGACATAATTTAAAACGTTAAAAATGCAAGTTACAATGTAAGAAAGTCATGTTAAGCCTGATAGTGAAATTGTCAGTTGAAGGGAGAGAACTGCGCTCGTTGTAAATTATATCAAAACATTGACCAGTGAGAAGCGTTAAAAGAAACAATATGGTATCTTGTAACTTTCGAGATGTCGGTATACTGTTCATGAATCGTATGGCATGCTAAGGGGAGGATGCATTGTAACACAACAACGCGGACTCTAACATGTCGTCAGATATGGCAACATATAATGATCCTCTCGAGGTGTATTATACCTAACTGAAGATTGATGGCTAATCTAATTTCCTGGACACTTGAAGGAGTAGATTCAGAAATATGAGCCTTGAAAGTTTTAGTCATAACTTAAATTCTTTTTCCAGAAATATAAAAAAAGCCATCGACTAAGGATTTCTTAGACACCGATATTATGTAAATCCGATTATCCCCTAAAGCTTCGTCTACACGATCAAACATTTGTTCAAAACATCATCATACATTTGTATGACGGTGTTCAAGCTTGTTGTGGATTTCTGTCTACACTGTCCAACATCGTCAAACATGATCCAACATTTGTATGATGATGTATGATGATGTATGACCAATAATGAAGGGTAATTATCATTTTTGGTGGGAAAATAATTCAACATGGATGCTCAAAACAGTCTGTTGAGTGGTGCTGCTGCATCTGTTATTGTTTTAATAATTCTTCGTCGTCAAAAGCGAAAGAGGGGAGCGCGAAAGGTTCGACAATGGGTTAGGGACTGGATCCAAAGAAGAGGTCAGCATGGGGATTATCAGGCCTTGTTGAGTGAGTTACAACTAACAGACCAGGCCAGCTTCAAAAATTCTGTAATGGTTTATCCTTATAGTCTTTAATTAAAGTGTTATAAAGACACGGGTTTTCTTCATAAAGGCTAATTAACCTAGTTACATCGGACACAGTCCAAATTTTGTCTGTGTTGGCTGCCATTTTGAAAGATGGGAAGGAAGTCACATGACGCCTATACGGCAGCTGATTTGTTAAATTTTGGTAACTAATTTAAATATTGCCAACAATTGTTGTAAAGATGAAACATGCAGCTAAAAATTTGAACATCGTCATACATGTTTGACCATGTTCAACCTTGTTGGGAAAACGGTCTACACGATCAAACATTTGTCCACGAACACCGTCATACAAATGTATGATGATGTTTTGAACAAAATGTTTGATCGTGTAGACGAAGCTTAAGATCCCATTTTGAGTTTTATAAAAATAAGTCACAACATTGCACCTGACAAAGTACTTCCGAGTCGGATTAGTTAGAATTTCAAGTTTACAAGCCAATGACGTCAAAACCGGAAGTGATACAAAAATTCTAGAAATATTTTTTTGTTCAGAATCAAATTGTCTATCTACCTGTAAGTTTTTAGATCGATCAAATAAAATTTCAAAAATCACGCACAATTTCAATGGAATTTGACACAAAATTTGCAAGTTTTAAAAAGCGCAATTTTGATTCAAATATATTGTGTTATATATCATTTGAAAGAGCAGATTTAGCATAGTAATAATGAAATAGAATTTGTGACGTATGTAAATTAGGTCACGTGACAGAGCTCTTTAAAGTTAAAAATTGCAATTTTCAAAAGGCGGTAAAACCGGAAGTAAACATCAGACATCGAAAATGAATATATCGTTTGATAGATCTCGTCAGGGGCAATAACTTTTGTACAGGTCAAAAGGTCATCAAAGGTCAAGGTCACTAGATATGAGTCTTGAAAGTTTCGGTCATAACTGAAATTCTTGTTCCGAAAATACAAAGAAATTGACATCGAAATTAAAAAATCCGCTGTCATAAGGTTGGTGACAATCGACTAGGGATATCAAAGACACCATTATTATGCAAATCTGATTATACCCTGAGGCCCCATTTTGAGTTTTATAAAAATTAGTCAGAACAACATGGCGCCTGACATATTACTTCCGGGTCAAATTTTATTATATAGATCTTTTATGATGACAGTTTCTAACATAATGCAAAAAGAAATTTTTAAATATCTTCAAAACGCCGGAAGTTGAAATTTCAAGTTTACAAGCAAATGACGTCAAAACCGGAAGTGATATCAAAATTTTGAAAACACATTTTTGTTCGGAATAACAATGTCTATATGCCTAGAAGTTTTCAAAGCGAGCAAAATAAAACTGTGGAAGTTGAAAAAAGCGTCAAAAAAGAGTTCCAAAATTCAGCGTCAAAAGTCAAAAATTTTAAGTTTTGAAGTGTTTATCGGATAGAAAAGACATAACTGAAATAATCAAAAAAAATTCCATCGAAATCGGTTGAAAATTGTAGGTAAAAATGATACAAAACCGAAAATACATGTTTTGTCATAGCTCATTTCCGGTTGGCGAAAACTGCGTCATTTAACATTTAAGTCACAATAAACAGCAAATTATCGTGGGAAATCGTGTCAGATTGAGCGAGATAAATTCCCTTCATACCTAAATAGCGAGACCAGAAAACGAAAAAAAACTAGAGCCGTACCAAAACGGCGCTGGGCAGTGCGTCATCCTGGAAATCTTTCATAAATCACATGGCACTAAGCAAATGGTTATGAAAATATTAATATTAGAAAAGTTAGAAACATTTTTTCTAGTGTAGTTAAAGCATGATAGCTTTTATAAAGATTAACAATAAGAATAGAAGTCGTAAATTGAAAAACGCTAAAATATGTTTTTGTGTATATCAAGTGACTGAAGGCCGTGGCTAACTCAGCTAGTAGCAAATATGAAAATAAATGGCAGATGGCTTGACTTATTTTTAAAAAACATGATTTCCAGTGTAGTTGCAGCATGATAGCTTTAATAATGATTAACAATGAAAAGAGTAGTTCTCTCCCTTCATCTGTTTGACGATAATTGTTAGAGTTTTGGCGAGGTTTTTTTACTTCTTTGGCTCGCACTTTTTAATCGCGCTATTTTCATAGATACATAAAGGGTTATATATCATATATGAAAGATAAGTTAAAGAAAAATAAATGTATGACGTATGTAAATCAGGTCACGTGACAGAGCTTTTTAAAGTTAAAAATCGCAAATGTCAAATGTATATAGAACCTTAAGTAAGAATCGGACAATTAAAATTGATATATCATTGGATAGATCTGGTCAAGACCAATAACCTTTCTTCGGGTCACAAGGTCAAAAAAGGTCAAGGTCACGAGTTAGATATCTTTGCAATTTTGGCAATTACACAAACAATATACCGGAAATAACAAGAAAGCAACATCAAATATCAAAAATCGAATTGCTTACTTTTTGGGGCAATCGACTGACCTGTTCAAAAGTACTACAACCACGAAAATCGCATATAACTCTGAGGCTCCATTTTAAGTTTTACAAAAGTTAGCCGTATCAATATGGCGGCTTATCTATTACATCCTGGCTAGGTTTTATTGATGAATTGTTTAAATAGCATCATTTCTAATATATTGCAAACAAAATTTTTCGAATATCTTCAAAATTTCGGAAGTTAGATTTTAAATTTAAAATATGAATAACGTCAAAACCGGAAGTGATATGGAATTTTGAAAACAGATTTGAGTTTGTAATCAAAATGTCTATCTACCTGGAAGTTTTCAGAACGTTCAAAATAAAATTTGAAAAAAACACGCACAGTTACAATGGAACTTTGCTCAAAATTTATAATTTTAAATCGCGCAATTTTCATAAATACATAAAGTGTTATATATCATTGGAAAGAGTAGATCTGGCACACTAAGAATATATACAAATTTGTGACGTATGTAAAATAGGTCACGTGACAGAGCTGTTTAAAGTTCAAAATCGCAAATTTCAAATGGCTCCAAAACCGGAAGTAAACATCGGTCAACAAAAATGGATATATCATTGGATAGATCTAGCCAAGGTAAATAACCTGTGTTCAGGTCACAAGGTCAAAAAAGCTCAAGGTCACGAGTTACAAGTCTTTGAAATTTTGGCAATTACATAAAACATATGTACCGGAAATAACAAAAAAAACAACACTAAATATCAAAAATCGATTTGCGTACTTTTTGGGGCAATCTACTGAGCTGTCTAAAAATACTAAAATTATCAATTCTGCTAATAACCCTGAGGTCCCATTTTGAGTTTTACAAAAGTTGGTCATATCAGTATGGCGGCTGATCTGTTACTTCCGGGTCAAATTTTTTTGATTCATTGTTTTTTAATTATCATTTCAATCATATTGCAGAAAAAAAAATTCAAATATCTTCAAAATTCCGGAAGTCAAAATTTCAACTTTACGAGCGAATAACGTCAAAACCGGAAGTGATATTGAAATTTTGAAAAATGCATTTTGTTAAGAATGAAAATGTCTATTTACTTGTATATTTTCAGATTAATCGAAATAAAATTGTAGATGTTGAAAAATTTTTAAAATTAAAACTTAAAAAGTTAAAGACAAAAGTCAAAATTTGCAATTACTTGTTGAAGCCGAATTGTAGCCTTTAGTTCAAAGAAGTTAACTGAAAAAAATCCGATTAAAATTGAATCTAACATAGAGCTATAAATAAGAAAACACTGAAATTTGACATTTTGACCTACGTCATTTCCCGTAGGTAAAATATCCATCAATTTATATTCATTACCATATTGACTACAATTCATCGTAAGAATTTTTATCAGAATACACGTAATATGCGTAGTTATAGCTGGGCGCTCTGGGAAGTATTCGAAAAAAAAAAAGAATCGAACGCACTGCAACAAATTGAAATCAAAATTCAAAAATCGGCGTCTATACTTTTTTTTAGCAATCGACTGTAGTTTCCCAAAATACTAAAGTTACTGATTCCGCTAATGAACACTGAAACCCCATTTTTAATTTTAGAAAAGTTACTCATATCAAAATGGCGGCTGATGTGTTACTTCCGGGTCAGATTTTTTTATTTTAAATTGTTGTTATAACAAATAATAACATATTGCAAAAAACAATTCCGGAAGTTGAAATTTCAAATTTACAAGCTAATTTCGTCAAAACCGGAAGTGGTATTAAAATTTTCAAAAACTGCATTTTGTTTGGAATCAAAATGTATTTTCACCTGCAAATTTGCAGATCGATCGAAATAAAATTGTAGAAGATGAAAAAAAAACCCTCAAAAATTCGAATTACGAAAATAGTCAACTAAAGTAAAAATTTGAGCAGTTTAAAAGTTTTGTAGCTTACAGTTATAAAAAACTGTTCAAAACAGTTTGATAAAAATCGGATCAAAAATAGGGCTTCGAGATTCAAAACACCAAAATTATGTTTTTTGTTCTACTTCATTTCCGGTTTGTCAAAATGGCACCAATTTATATTTAATACTTCATGTTCAACAATTCATCGTAGAATATTAAAAAAACCTGTATGTATGCAATTTGCATTCTTACCAAAATAGCGATTGTAAAATTCGGAAAAAAAGCAGTGCGCCTTCCTGCAAATATTTCATAAATCATAAGGAACTAACCAAATGGTTATAAAAATATAAACATTAGAAAAGTTAAATCTAGTAAAATTTCCTTTTTTATAAGAATTGTAACTGTATTTGTTCAACAAGTATTTCGACTGCTAGTTGTAAAAATGGCGACCAATGGTAGATTGCTTTACTTATTTAAAAAACAATATTGTGTCTAGTGTAATTACAGCATGATAGCTTTAATCCAGATTTACAATTACAATATTAAAATAATAGTTTTCACCCTTCAATTATTTTGACGATAATTGTATGTGTTTGGGCGACGTATGTTTTTCTTTAGCTTAGTATCGACTAAACTCAAGTCAATTACAAGTTGAATGGAGAGCACTATCTTTTACCCTTTAGAGAACAAACATTTTATTTAAGTTAATCTTTTACAAGCCAATAACGTTAAAACCGGTAGTGATATCGAAATTTTGAAAATAAGTTTGCAATCAAAATATTTATCTATTCGCAAGTTTTCAGAATATTCAAATAAAATTTGAAAAAACACGCATAGTTACAATGGAACTTTGCACAAAATTTTCAAAATTGTAATCGCGCAATTTTCATGAATACATAAAGTATTATATATCACTGGAAAGAATAGATTAGGCACACTAAGAATATATGGCACTGTTGCCGTTCCGCACCCCAACTTCCCGTTGAACTATCGCTATCAAAGTTTGCAGATAATATGTTCTAGGATGTATCTTGAATATTTACTGAAAATTGCTTACTTCTATTTTAAATATTTTTTTAAAATGTTGATTGTGTAAGATAAGGAATGCCTGGTTGTTCAGTTTCTCCTATAAAGTTTAATATTTTGTTTAATTCAATTTTTAGGCCCAGATATTCTGTGAAAAAAGGCTTAAAATTAAACTTTGTACAAAGTTGCTCATATTTTAGAAGATAGTGGACCACGGCCATATACGCCTAACGAAAAAGTCTTAAATGTAATCAGGATAAAACTAAACTTTCTCAAACCTTTCGATTTAGGCCCAATAACATCCTTTTTAAGTTTCAACAAAATTGGTTGAAAACTTAGATAGTAATAGCATATTCAAGACTTTGGGGCAAGGGCAATAACTCTGCTACTAACAGTCGAAAAAAGCTCAAATTCGAACTAGATCTTTGTTTTCTGAATATGCATATATACAAACCGAATTTCATTAGATTCCATCAAAAATTCTAGTTTTTAGAGCGTTTACAAGCAATTGATGTTAATAGAAGCCCTTTTACTGTATAGAGGTTAAAGGGCGAAAACTCCTCAAACCTGATGAAAGAGGCCTAAATCTTGAAAAAGCTTTAATTTTAATCAGGAGAAAACTAAACTTTATCAAACCTTTTGATTTAGATCCAATAACATCCATTTTAAGTTTCATCAAAATCGGTTGAAAACTAAGAGAGTAATAGCATATTTAAGATTTGGGGCAAGGGCAATAACTCTGCTTATAACAATCGAAAATAGCTCAAATTCGAACTTGATCTTCGTTTTATGAATATATATACACATATTAAATTTCATTTGATTCCGTCAAAAACTCTAGTTTTTAGAGCGTTTACAAGCAAATGTTGATGGAAAGACCGACGGATTTGGGGCAAGGGCAATAACTCTGCTTCTAACGATCGAAAATAGCTCAAATTCGAACTTGATCTTCGTTTTATGAATATGTATACACATATCAAATTTCATTTGATTCCGTCAAAAACTGTAGTTTTTAGAGCGTTTACGAGCAAATGTTGACGGACGGACGGACCGACGGACGGCATGACGGACGGACGGACCGACGGACGGACGGACAGGGGTGCCGACAATATACGTCCTCATAGAGAGATGAGGGCGTATAAAAATTACCATGTTTGTTTAATAAGTCGTACAGAAATCGTATTCCTACTGAGTACCAATTTTTGAAAAAAACAGATTTCTTGTTTATTCTTAAGAATGAGTTATACCAGATTGGTTCAGAGGCCATATTTTCTGTTTTTTTCAATAGATGTATGTAGATAATAAAGGTCATTAAACACATTTTTCCAGAAAGGGTTAATGGTTTTTTCTCCTAGCATTTTTACATAGTCATTTCCAAAATTGGGTATTTTATGTATTGAAAAGGTGCTGGTAGCTTCCAGTAGTGATAACCATGGAAACTTACAGTCAAATATTTTGTTAATCCACATTATTTTCATGCTCTTGGCAAAAAGCGGTAAATTTGGTATTTTTAAGCCCCCATTTTGGTAGTCGGGTCAACGTCAGGCTGTCATGCTGTATCATTTCATTGCGGAAATTCAAATCCTTTATTAAGCCCCTGTATCCTTGAAACTCGGAACATCTCGATACATTTTCATAAAATATTAAATAAAAATGTAAATTAAATGATGTCCTATCTCAATTAATACCTTTTATTTTGATCGAAAGTTTCCAAGCGAGAATTCTATCAGTGATGGCTGCCATATGGGCGGAGCTTACAGGTTGTGAGCGAGTTATCTCTGGTTAAACATTAAACTCCGCCCACATCCGCCAACTCTTCTGTCATGAAGGTGGGAAAATGAGTGCAAAAAAATGGCGACTCAAGTCGACCTGTGAGTGCATTAAATTTTGTTTCGGCGTAAGACGGTACTTTTGGGAGATTCTTGTGAAATGTTTACATTCCATCGATAAGAAAATTCTACGAAATTTCCGAAAAACGTAAATTTATAAAGGTAGGCCAATTCGTTAAGACCTGAGAGGCGTTCAAACACCGGGAATCCTGATCCCTGGAGTACCGCTATGGATTTTAATAGGACGGATCCCCAGCTACCATTTTGGTAGCTTTGGATCAGTTGGAATCTAGAAACACGATCTCTTTTTCCGTTCCAAACAAAGCTGTGGAGTAAGCTTTCTATCTCCTTTAAGGTTGTAAGTTCAGGTGTAGGTAAACTTATTAGTAAGTGGGTTATTGTAGGAATTAGAAGAGTCTTTACAACTGTAATTTTTCCTATTGGAGTCAAATATCTTTTTGACTAAGTATTTATTAGATTTTTTATGTGTATAATTTTATTCTTATAGTTGATTTCTATAATATTTTCAAGGTCTGGTGTATATGTAATTCCGAATACTGTGAAAGATTCTGTTACTTTAGTTATGTTATAGCCTGACTGGTTTAGTAAGTTTGATTTACGTAGCTTACCTAAAGGTATTATTTGTGTTTTGTCTATATTAGGGCTTAAGCCTGAGAATTTTGCAAATTGTAGAAGCAGGTTGAGAGCCGCTTTAAGTGATTTATTTGAGCCGTCCAAAAAGAGGGTTGTATCGTCTGCATATTGCATTATTTTGAATTCAACATTTCTTAGTTTTATTCCGCTTATTTCTGGGTCATTGCAGTGCGTTCGATTTGTCGAACGCACTGCTTTGGTTTGCAATTGACTATTTTTTTTTTTTTTTTTTTTTGTCTATTTCTGGTCACGCTCCCCAGCCAAAACTGCACATACCACACATAACTTGACATCATTTCCTGCGATGATTAACTGCTCGTTGTTGCTTAAATGTAAAATGGCGCATTTTTGCCTGACCGGAAATGACGTATATTAAAAAGTCGTATTTCAGGGTTTTTCCAATTTCAACTCATTTTTCCAACAGATTGTGATCGGTCTTTTTTGGTTCATTTGTTTAACCCAATAGCTACGAATTGCAATTTTGAAAAATTCATATTTTGACTTTTGTAGCTGACTTTTGGAGCACTTTTTAAAGGATTTTTTTTAACTTTTGCAATTTTATTTCGATCGATCTGAAACCTTTCAATAACATAGACATATGAATTTCCAAAGAAAATCAATTTTCAAAGTTTCGATATCACTTCCGGTTTTGACGTCATTTGCTTCTAAACTTTCAATTTCAACTTCCGGAATATTGAAGATATTTGAAAAAAAAATTTTGTGTTATCATAGATTTGGTCATACATAAAAAGTAAAATGATGAAATTTTATCCAGGTGCAAGGGATCAGCCGCCATCTTGAACTGACCTATGTTTCTTAAAATTTTAATTCAGAACCGAGGGTTAATCGGATTTTTTTAATTTTGAAATCTACGACTTCTGCAGTCGATTGCAAAAAAAATGTAGGTTGTAGATTTTTGAATTTCGATTTCAATTTCTTTATATTTCCGGAACAAGAATTTCAGTAATGACCGAAACTTTCAAGGCTCATATCTAGTGACCTTGACCTTTGATGACCTCTTGACCTGTACAAAAATTATTGCCCTTGACGAGATCTATCAGATGATATATTCATTTCCGATTTCTGATGTTAACTTCCGGTTTTATCGCCATTTGAAAATTGCAATTTTTAACTTTAAAGAGCTCTGTCACGTGACCTAATTTACATACGTCACAAATTCTATTTCATTTTTACTATGCTAAATGTGCTCTTTCAAATGATATATAACACAATATATTTGAATCAAAATTGCGCTTTTTACAACTTGCAAATTTTGTGTCAAATTCCATTGAAACCGTGCGTGTTTTTTGAAATTTTTTCGATCGATCTAAAAACTTACAGGTAGATAGACAATTTGATTCTGAACAAAAAAATATTTCTAGAATCTTTATATTATTTCCGGTTTTGACGTCATTTGCTTGTAATCTTGTAATTTTAACTTCCTTAGTTTTGGAGATATTTGAAAATATTTGTTTGCATTATGTTAAAAATGGTCATCATAAAAAAAAAATAATGTAATGTGACCCGTAAAAAATATATTACAGTGGAAGTATTATAAAAATATCCAATTTTTGAAAAATGAAATATAATGAATAGAGTTTTACGTCCTGCTTTGCTTTTCTGCACCTATATTGAGGACGGGCAAACGCCATGCAGTGCGCAATGAGGAAAATTTTGCATTAGTCTGATATTATCAATTTCCATTTGTCGAGGTATCTTTAACATCACAGCCAATTAGCACATCGGTTTATTTACACCCACGATTGAACGCCCTTACCATGTCAGCCCCTCCGACATGTATCACTGACGGGATTCATCCCTGGACATTCAGATGGCGAGCAGGCATATGATTCACTAAGCCACTGGGGCCCCCTTCAAATCATTATACCTGCATCACTGATAGGGGGTAAGAGTAATGGACATTCATTACCTTTCAATATCGCATAGAAAGGGTCGTTACATCTTCCCATGCTTGATGGCATGTGAGAGTCTACGTTGTTGTGTTACAATGTATCATCCCCTCAGCACGTCACACACTTCAGGATCAGTGTACTGTGTACAGTGTATTGTTTCATTTAATGCTTCTCACTGGTCAATGTTTTGATATAATGTACAACAAATGGTTTTTTATAATATCATTAAACTAAAATACAACAATGAATTTGTTGGGGGAGAATTGTATCCTACTAAACTATATTAAGAATTTTTCAAATGATCTGAAAAAACCGGTGCTTGCAAATTATAAGATTAAAACTTACATGTTTGTTTTTTGTATGTTTAAATGCAGTTCTCTCCCTTCAACTGACAAATGTTTGTTGTCTATATGTACTTTTAAGAAAGTTAGCACTCAGAATTCTAATGTCATTTACATATCATATCAAGTAATGGTGTTGTGCGGCAGCTCAGTGAGCTAGACGCTTGCTCGCCAACCTGAACGTCCAGGATTGAATCCCGCCATTGATGCAGGTCGGAGGGGCTGACGTGGAAATAGCGCCTAGTCGTTCGGATGGGACAATAAACTATGGTCCCGTGTGCTATTGGCTGTGCACGTTAAAGACCCCTCGACAGTTGGAAATCGAAAAAAAGAGCAGGCTAATGCACACTGCACGGCGTTTGCCCGTCCTCAGTTAGCCCATATAAGTGCAGAAAAAAATAGGACGTAAACTCCATTCATTTCACTTCATTTCTTTCATATGTATGATATTGCATATGAAAAATATTAATAAATTTTCTTTAACTATTCTACTTCCAATGATGTATAAAAATGTACATACATAAAAACAACAACTTTTAAATCAAATGACTTATCACTGGTTATTCTACTTTTCACTCCCGAATACAAACAATTTATATGTATGGATTTTAAATGACACTTTTCACCCATAGACGAAACCGGATGCGCACTGCCCAGTATCGTCTCACGATTCTAGTTTTTTATTAGAATTCATCAGAATTTCAGCGCATAATATAAATAAGTATGGTGATAGTGGGTCTCCTTGACCTTTTTTGACTAAGTGACCTGTACAAAAGTTATTGCCCTTGATTAGATGTATCCAATGACATATTCTTTTCAGATGCCCAATGGTTACTTCCGGTTTTATAGCCGTTTGAAAATTGCAATTTTTAACTTTAAACAGCCTTACCACGTGACCTAATTTACATATGTCTTATTTTCTTTCACCGTCTTACTATGCTCTGTCTGCTCTTTCCAATGATATACAACACAATGTATTTGAATAAAAATTCCGCCTTTTAAAGTTTGAAAAATTTGTGCCAATTTCCATAGAAACTGTGCGTGTTTTTTTCAAATTTTATTTCGATCGTTCTGAAAACTTACAGATAGATAGACATTTCGATGTGAACAAAAATATGTTTTCAAAATGTTTGTATCACTTCCGATTGTGACGTCATTTGCTCTTAAAGTTGAAATTTCAACTTCCGGAATTTTGAAGATATTCGAAAAATTCTTTTTGCAGTATGTTTGTAATATAGACACAAAAGTATACAAATAATAAAATTTGACCCGGATGTATGACATCAGTCGCCATCTTGAAATGGTTTATTTTCATAACACGCAAAATGGGGCCTCAGGATGTAATGAAAAATGCATAATTCTGATGTCTTTGGAATCTACAGTCGATTGCTACCAAAACATGAGAAGCCGATTTTTGAATTTCAATTCTGATTTATTTTAATTTCTGGTTAAAATAAATCAGTAATTCTCGTGACCTTGACCTCTGGTGACCAAGTGACCTGAAACAAATTCATTGCCATTGACGATACCTATGCACGGATACTTTCATTTAGGTTTTCCGATGTTTACTTCCGGTTTAATATCCATTTGAAAATTGCAGTTTTTAACTTTAAAGAGCTCTGACACGTGACCGTATTCATATGCGTCACAAATTCTTTCGTAGTCTTATTATGCTAAATCTGCTCTTTCAAAGGATATGCAAAACAATATTTTTAAATAAAAATAGCGCCTTTTGAATTTTGTAAATTTATCATTCCATCTGCTTGTAAAATATTAAATTCGAACTTCAGTTGAAGGGAGAGTACTATATTTAGACATGCAGTTTCCCCTCAACTGCGTTTGGGCGATACTCCATGTTAATATATAGTTCTCTCCTATTATACCTTGCGTTTGGGCGATACGATTATCATTAGTGTACTCTTTTACACTGTAATTGTATGCAGGTTTTTTTTTACGTTGACCATTGAAGAGATTTCAAAGAAACATTAATTGCAGTGCGTTCGATTTGTCGAACGCACTGCTTTGGTTTGCAATTGACTATTTGCAGTGCGTTCGATAATCGAACGCACTGCATTGTTTTGCAAACGGCTATTTTTGCAGTGCGTTCGATAATCGAACGCACTGCATTGTTTTGCAAACGGCTATTTTTTTTTTTTTTTTTTCGAATTTTACACTCGCTATTTTAGTAAGAAGGCAACATGCCACATACAGATTTGTTCAATTCCCCACGATAAATTGTTGACCATCAACTATTAAATATAAATTGGTGCCATTTTGACAAACCGGAAATGAGGTAGAACAAAAAACTCTGTTTTGGTTTTTGGAATCTCACAGCTCTATTTTTGATCCGATTTTTATCAAACTGTTTTGAACTGTTTTCTATAACTGTGCGCTACTAAGTAAAATTTTTAAACTTTTCCAATTTTGACTTTTAGTTGACTATTTTCTTAATTTTAATTTTTGCGTTTTTTTCAACTTCTACAATTTTATTTCGTTCGATCTGCAAATTTGCAGGTGTATAGACATTTTGATTCTAAACAAAATGCAGTTTTCAAAATTTTGGTACCACTTCCGGTTTTTACGTAATTAGCTTGTAAATTTAAAATTTCAACTTCCGGAAATTTGAAGATATTTCAAATTTGTTTTTTTCATTGTGTTATAATTTGTTATAACAACAATTTGAAATAAAAAAATCCGACCCGGAAGTAACATATCATCCGCCATTTTGATGTGAGTAACTTTTATAAAATCAAAAATGGGGCCTCAGGGTTATGAGCGGTATCCGTAACTTTAGTATTTTTGGAAACTACAATCGATTGCTAGAAAAGTCTAGGCGCCGATTTTTGAATTTTGATTTCAATTTTTTTTTTATTTTCGTTTTGATTTTTTATGCAATTACTAAAACTTTCAAGGCTCATATCTTTTGACCTTGACCTTTGGTGACCTTGGTTTCTGAACAAAAGTTAATGCCCTTGATGAAATATATCCAATGATGTATCCATGTTTGTGATCCGATGTATACTTCCGGTTTTATAGGCAATTGAAATTTGTGATTTTTGACTTTAAACAGTCCTGTCACGTGACCTAGCGTAAATACATCAAAAATGATTTAACAGTCGTATTATGCGTGATTTTCTCTTTATAATGATGTACGACAATATACACTTAAATTAAAATTGCACGATTTAAAATTTGAACATTTTGTGCAAATTTCCATTGTAACTGTGCGTGTTTTTTTCAAATTTTATTTCAATCCATCTGAAAATTTACAGATGGAAAGATATTTCGATTGCAATCCAAAATCTGTTTTCGAAAAATTGATACCACTTCCGGTTTTGACGTAATTAGCTTGTAAATTTGAAATTTCAACTTCCGGAATTTTGAATATATTTGAAATTTTTTTTTTGCGACATTTAACATTATGGTACATCAACAATTTGAAATAAAAAAATTTAACCCGGAAGTTACAAATCGGCCGCCATATTGATATGACTAACTTTTGTAAAACTCAAAATGGGGCCTCAGGGTTATGAGCGGAATTCGTAACTTTGATATTTTTGGAAACTACAGTCGTTTGCATTCATAGCATTATTAATCGATTTTTGATCTTCCGTTTTGCCTTTCTTGCACTTCTGTTTTATTTTTTTCAGTAATTACCAAAACTTTCAGGGCTCATATCTCGTGACCTTGACCTTTGGTGACATTGTGACCTGAACTAAAGTTTTTGCACTCCATGAGATCTATCCGACTATGTATTCATATTTAAAGTCCGATGTATACTTCCGGTTTTGTAAGCAAATCAAATTTGCGATTTTTTACTTTACAAGTAACATCCAAGGTTTCGCTAGTTGTGGTAGCTTTCTTTGTCTAGAAATAATACCAATACAGACCCTTTTAAAAACAGTTTTTAAGTAATTCCTAAACTGATACGCACTGCTCAGAACCATGCAAAGCCAATGGATCTAGTTTTTTTTTTTTTTCGAATTTTACACTCGCTATTTTAGTAAGAAGGCAACATGCCACATACAGATTTGTTCAATTCCCTATGATAAATTGTTGACCATGAACTTTTAAATATAAATTGGTGCCATTTTGACAAACCGGAAATGAGGTAGAACAAAAAACACAATTTTGGTTTTTTGAATCTCACGTCTCTATTTTTGATCCGATTTTTATTAAACTGTTTTGAACTGTTTTCTATAACTGTACGCTACTAAATAAAGGTTTTAAACTTCTCCAATTTTGACTTTTAGTTGACTATTTTCTTAATTTTAATTTTTGCGTTTTTTTCATTTTCTACAATTTTATTTCGTTCGATCTGCAAATTTGCAGGTGTATAGACATTTTGATTCTAAACAAAATGCAGTTTTCAAAATTTTGATACCACTTCCGGTTTTTACGTAATTAGCTTGTAAATTTAAATTTTCAACTTCCGGAAATTTGAAGATATTTCAAATTTGTTTTTTTCATTGTGTTATAATTTGTTATAACAACCATTTGAAATAAAAAAATCCAACCCGGAAATAACAGATCATCCGCCATTTTGATGTGAGTAACTTTTGTAAAATTAAAAATGGGGCCTCAGGGTTATGAACGGCATCCGTAACTTTAGTATTTTTGGAAACTACAATAGATTGCTAAAAAAGTCTAGGCGCCGATTTTTGAATTTTGATTTCAAATTTTTTTTTATTTTCGTTTTGATTTTTTATGCAATTACTAAAACTTTCAAGGCTCATATCTTTTGACCTTGACCTTTGGTGACCTTGGTACCTGAACAAAAGTTATTGCCCTTGATGAAATCTATCCAATGATGTATTCATGTTTGTGATCCGAAATATACTTCCGGTTTTATAGGCAATTGAAATTTGTGATTTTTGACTTTAAACAGTCCTGTCACGTGACCTAGCGTAAATACGTAAAAAATGATTTAACAGTCATATTATGCGTGATTTGCTCTTTCCAATGATGTACTACAATATACACTTAAATTAAAATTGCACGATTTAAAATTTGAACATTTTGTGCAAATTTCCATTGTAACTGTGCGTGTTTTTTTCAAATTTTATTTCAATCGATCTGAAAATTTACAGATGGAAAGATATTTCGATTGCAATCCAAAATCTGTTTTCGAAAAATTGATACCACTTCCGGTTTTGACGTAATTAGCTGGTAAATTTGAAATTTCAACTTCCGGAATTTTGAATATATTTGAAATTTGTTTTTTGCAACATTTAACATTATGGTACATCAACAATTTGAAATAAAAAAAATTAACCCGGAAGTTACAAATCGGCCGCCATATTGATATGACTAACTTTTGTAAAACTCAAAATGGGGCCTCAGGGTTATGAGCGGAATTCGTAACTTTGATATTTTTGGAAACTACAGTCGTTTGCATTCATAGCATTTTTAATCGATTTTTGATCTTCCGTTTTGCCTTTCTTGCACTTCTGTTTTATTTTTTTCAGTAATTACCAAAACTTTCAGGGCTCATATCTCGTGACCTTGACCTTTGGTGACATTGTGACCTGAACTAAAGTTTTTGCACTCCATGAGATCTATCCGACTATGTATTCATATTTAAAGTCCGATGTATACTTCCGGTTTTGTAAGCAAATCAAATTTGCGATTTTTTACTTTACAAGCAACATCCAAGGTTTCGCTAGTTGTGGTAGCTTTCTTTGTCTAGAAATAATACCTATACAGACCCTTTTAAAAACAGTTTTTAAGTAATTCCTAAACTGTTACGCACTGCTCAGAACCATGCAAAGCCAATGGATCTAGTTTTTTTTTTTTTTTTTTTTTTTTTTTTTTTTGGCTTTCTGGTCTCGCTATCTCGGTATGAAGGGAACTCGTCACACTCAATCTGACACGATTTCCCACGATAAACTGCTGCTAGTTGTGGCTTAAATGTCAAATGACGTGGTTTTGTCCAACCGGAAATGAGGTATGACAAAACGTGTATTTTCAGTTTTTTATCATTTTTACTTACAATTTTCAACCGATTTTGATGGATATTTTTTTGTTTATTTCCGTTGTGTCTTTTCTACGCGATAACCACTTAAAAACTTAATAATTTTTTACTTTTGACCCTAAATTTTGAAACTCTTTTTTCACGTTTTTTTCAACTTCCACAGTTTTATTTCGATCGCTATGAAAACTTGTGGGAATATAGACATTGTTATTGCGAACAAAACCGTGTTTTCAAAATTTTGATATCACTTCCGGTTTTGACGTCATTTGCTTGTAAACTTAAAATTTCAACTTCCGGAGTTTTGAAGATATTTCAAAATTTCTTTTTGCATTATGTTAGAAACTGTCATCATGAAAGATATTTATGATAAAATTTAACCCGGAAGTAATATGTCAGGCGCCATGTTGTTGTGAGTAATTTTTATAAAACTCGAAATGGGGCCTCAGGGGATAATCGGATTTGCACAATTTTGGTGTCTATGAAATCCTTAGTCGATTGCCACCAACCTTATGACAGCGGATTTTTGAATTTCGATTTAGACTTTTTTCTATTTCCGGACAAATAATTTCAGTAACGACCGAAACTTTCAAGGCTCATATCTAGTGACCTTGACCTTTGATGACCTTTTGACCTGTACAAAAGTTATTGCCCTTAACGAGATCTATCCAATGATATATTCATTTCCGATTTCTGATGATAACTTCCGGTTTTATGTAATTTTTAACTTTAAAGAGCTTTGTCACGTGACCTAATAAACATACGTCACAAATATTTAGACATATTTACTATGCTAAATCTGCTCTTTCAAATGATATATAACACAAAATATTTGAATCAAATTTGCGCTTTTTAAAACTTGCAAATTTTGTGCCAATTTTCATTGTAACTGTGCGTGTTTTTTGGAAATTTGATTTTGATCGATCTGAAAACTTACAAGTAGATAAACAATTTGATAATGAACAAAACAATATTTCTGAAATTTTGATATCACTTCCGGTTTTGACGTCATTTGCTTGTAAACTTGAAATTCTAACTTCTGGAGTGCCCGAATTATTTGAAAGTTTCTTTTTGCATCATGTTAGAAATGGTCATCAGAAAAGATATAGATAAAATCCGACCCGGAAGTACTATGTCAGGTGCCATGTTGTTGTGACTAATTTTTATAAAACTCAAAATGGGACCTCAGGGGATAATCTAATTTACATTATATCGGTGTCTATGAAATCCTTAGTCGATGGCCAACAACCTTGTGGCAACTGATTTTTTAATTTCGATTTCTTTATATTTCTGGAACAAGAATTTTAATTTAGACTGAAACTTTCAATGCTATTTCTAAATCTATTGGTTCAAATGACCAGGAAGTACTATTGGCCTGTATGCTTCTAATAAGTGTAACACACCTCGAGAGGATCATTTTTTATTACTATATCTGACAACATGTTTGAGACTACGCTGTAGTATTACAACGTATCATTCCCTCAGCACATCGTACGATACATGATCAATATACCATCATCTAGAAAGTTACAATTTACCATAGTGTTTCCTTTAACGCTTCTCACAGGTCAGAGTAGTATTTTAAAATGTTCAAATGCAGTTTTCTCCCTTCAACTGAAAAATGTTTGTTGTCTGTATGTTTAAATGCAGTTCTCTCCCTTCAACTGACAATTGCACCATGCTTAACTTGACTTTCGTACCTTGTAACTTGCATTTTTAACGTTTTAAATTATGTACTAAAAAAAATAAACAAAAAGTCTAAAAGAAGTAGATAACGATCCAATGCCAAAAGAAGAAAATCCGTTCTAAAAATATGGTTCTGTCATTTATTAAAAAACAAGTTTTAAAATTGCATGTCTAAAAACGTTGACCATTAAAATGTTTTCTAAAAAAATAATATTATAGAATTTTTACCAAGATTATGTTAAAATGATAATTAAGGAGCTGTGCTGCAAACTTACTTGTATGGAGGTTAGCACTCAGAATTCTGATGTCATTTATATATCATATCAAGAATTGGCTCTATCATATGTAGGGAGCCGCGGTGGCACAGTGAGATAGACGCTTGCTCACTAAGCTGAAGGTCCAGGGTTCAATCCCGACATGGGTCGAGATGATGCCTGCGGATGTTTCAACCCGGTTTCACCCTCTTAATGATGTATGTCGGATGGGCTGACATGGTAAAAGCGCCTAGTCGTTCGGATGGGACAATAAACCAAGGTCTCGTGCTCTATTGGCTGTGCACGTTAAAAACCCCTCGACAGTTGGGAATCGAAAATAAGAGCAGACAAATGCCACTGTCCTAGCAAAATTTCCCTCATTGCACACTGCATGGCGTTTGCTCGTCCTCAGTCAGCCCATATAGGTGCAGAAAAGTCGGACGTAAAACTCCATTCATTTCATTTCTTTCATATGTATGATAATGCATATGAAAAATATTAATAAATATTCTTTAACTATTCGAATTCCAATAATGTATAAAAATGTACATTAATAAAAACAACTACTTTTTAATCAGATGACTTTTCACTACCGAACGTGAACTGGTTATTCTACTTTTCACTCCCGAATATAAACAATTTATATGCCGATTTTTATGTTCTGTAAATTTCGCAGTATGGATTGAAAACGCCATTTTTAACCCATGGACGAAACCGGATGCGCACTGCCCAGTATCGTCTCACGATTCTAGTTTTTTTTTTTTTTCGTTTTCTGGTCTCGCTATTTAGGTATGAAGGGAATTTATCACGCTCAATCTGACACGATTTCCCACGATAACTTGCTGTTCATTGTGGCTTAAATGTTAAATGACGCAGTTTTGTCCAACCGGAAATGAGGTATGACAAAACATGTATTTTCGGTTTTGTATCAGTTTTACCTACAATTTTCAACCGATTTTGATGGATATTTGTTTGTTTATTTCCGTTGTGTCTTTTCTACACGATAACCACTTAAAAACTTATAATTTTTTACTTTTGACCCTGAATTTTGAAACTTTATTTTCACGTTTTTTTCAACTTCCACAGTTTTATTTCGATCGCTATGAAAACTTCTAGGCATATAGACATTGTTATTGCGAACAAAACCGTATTTTCAAAATTTTGATATCACTTCCGGTTTTGACGTCATTTGCTTGTAAACTTCAAATTTCAACTTCCGGAGTTTTGAAGATATTTGAAAATTTCTTTTTGCATTATGTTAGAAACTGACATCATGAAAGATATTTATGATAAAATTTGACCCGGAAGTAATATGTCAGGGGCCATGTTGTTGTGAGTAATTTTTATAAAACTCGAAATGGGGCCTCAGGGGATAATCGGATTTGCACAATTTTGGTGTCTATGAAATCCTTAGTCGATTGCCACCAACCTTATGACAGCGGATTTTTGAATTTCGATTTAGACTTTTTTCTATTTCCGGACAAAGAATTTCAGTAACGACCGAAACTTTCAAGGCTCATATCTAGTGACCTTGACCTTTGGTGACCTTTTGACATGTACAAAAGTTATTGCCCTTAACGAGATCTATCCAATGATATATTCATTTCCGATTTCTGAAGATAACTTCCGGTTTTATGGCCATTTGAAAATTGTAATTTTTAACTTTAAAGAGCTTTGTCACGTGACCTAATAAACATACGTCACAAATTTTTAGACATATTTACTATGCTAAATCTGCTCTTTCAAATGATAAATAACACAAAATATTTGAATCAAATTTGCGCTTTTTAAAACTTGCAAATTTTGTGCCAATTTTCATTGTAACTGTGCGTGTTTTTTGGAAATTTGATTTTGATCGATCTGAAAACTTACAAGTAGATAAACAATTTGATAATGAACAAAACAATATTTCTGAAATTTTGATATCACTTCCGGTTTTGACGTCATTTGTTTGTAAACTTGAAATGCTAACTTCTGGAGTGCCCGAATTATTTGACAGTTTCTTTTTGCATCATGTTAGAAATGGTCATCAGAAAAGATATAGATAAAATCCGACCCGGAAGTACTTTGTCAGGTGCCATGTTGTTGTGACTAATTTTTATAAAACTCAAAATGGGACCTCAGGGGATAATCTAATTTACATTATATCGGTGTCTATGAAATCCTTAGTCGATGGCCAACAACCTTGTGGCAACTGATTTTTTAATTTCGATTTCTTTATATTTCTGGAACAAGAATTTTAATTTAGACTGAAACTTTCAAAGCTATTTCTAAATCTATTGGTTCAAATGACCAGGAAGTACTATTGGCCTGTATACTTCTAATAAGTGTAACACACCTCGAGAGGGTCATTTTTTATTACTATATCTGACAACATGTAAGAGACTACGCTGTAGTATTACAACGTATCATTCCCTCAGCACATCATACGATACATGTTCAATATACCATCATCTAGAAAGTTACAATTTACCATAATGTTTCCTTTAACGCTTCTCACTGGTCAGAGTAGTATTTTAAAATGTTCAAATGCAGTTTTCTCCCTTCAACTGAAACATGTTTGTTGTCTGTATGTTTAAATGCAGTTCTCTCCCTTCAACTGACAATTGCACCATGCTTAACTTGTAACTTGCATTTTTAACGTTTTAAATTATGTACTAAAAAAAATAAACAAAAAGTCTAAAAGAAGTAGATAACGATCCAATGCCAAAAGAAGAAAATCCGTTCTAAAAATCTGGTTCTGTCATTTATTAAAAAACAAGTTTTAAAATTGCATGTCTAAAAACGTTGACAATTAAAATGTTTTCTAAAAAAATAATATTATAGAATTTTTACCAAGAATATGTTAAAATGATAATTTACGAGCTGTGCTGCAAACTTACTTGTATGGAGGTTAGCACTCAGAATTCTGATGTCATTTAAATATCATATCAAGAATTGGCTCTATCATATGTGGGGAGCCGTGGTGGCACAGTGAGATAGACGCTTGCTCACTAAGCTGAAGGTCCAGGGTTCAATTCCGACATGGGTCGAGATGATGCCTGCGGATATTTCTGTAAATTTCGCAGTATGGATTGTAAACGCCATTTTTAACCCATGGACGAAACCGGATGCGCACTGCCCAGTATCGTCTCACGATTCTAGTTTTTTTTTCGTTTTCTGGTCTCGCTATTTCGGCATGAAGGAAGCTTGTCACACTAAATCTTACACGATTTCCCACGATAATTTGCTGCTCATTGTGGCTTAAATGTTAAATGACGCAGTTTTGTCCAACCGGAAATGAGGTATCACAAAACGTCTATTTTCGGTTTTTTATCATTTGTACCTACAATTTTCAACCGATTTCGATGGAATTTGTTTGGTTTATTTCAGTTATGTGTTTTCTACACGATAACTACTAAAACACTTATAATTTTTGATTTTTGACGCTGAATTTTGCAACTCTTTTTTAACGCTTTTTTCAACTTTCACAATTTTATTTCGATCGCTATGAAAACTTCTAGGCATATAGACATTGTTATTGCGAACAAAACTGTGTTTTCAAAATTTTGATATCACTTCCGGTTTTGACGTCAATTGCTTGCAAACTTGAAATTTTAACTTCCGGAGTTTTGGAGATATTTCAAATTTTTTTTTTGCATTATGTTAGAATTTGTCATCATAAAAGATATTTATAATAAAATTTGACCCGGAAGTAATATGTCAGACGCCATGTTGATGTGACTAATTTTTATAAAACTCAAAATGGGGCCTCAGGGGATAATCGGATTTGCACAATTTTGGTGTCTATGAAATCCTTAGTCGATTGCCACCAACCTTATGACAGCGGATTTTTTAATTTCGATTTAGACTTTTTTCTATTTCCGGACAAAGAATTTCAGTAATGACAGAAACTTTCAAGGCTCATATCTAGGGACCTTGACCCTTGATGACCTATTGCATTATCATTGAGACCTGACTGCTGTGGAATTTGATAGGGGATTAGCCTAAAATTAGCATCAAAGCTCAAATGTACAGGATGGAATATACCTGACTTTTTTTAAACAACATGGAGTCTAAATTTAGCGTTTCAAAGCGATTTGAGTGAAATTGATTACCCAAGCCTCTCTACGTCCACATATGATTTATAAACTTATGAATACATGGATTATTCATTAGAAACACAATTAATCAATTAGTAAGCTTAATTTGACCTTAAAACAATACGAGAACCCATCTTTAAGTCTATGTTAAAAGCTGGGAGAGGAGGTTTCATAGGCGTAAGCCTGTTCTCCAATCCTTTTCTTATGAATAAAATATTGTTTACAAAAAAAAAACTTCCGGTGTTTTTACTGTGTGCATTTTCAAAGTTTATAACTTTTAATTAAGGAATGAATGTGGATCTTGTTATGTTATAGGGAAATAAACGCTGGTTTATCATGTGAAAAGATATATATTACCCGGCGAAGCGGGCCATGTATGTCTTGTCACGAGTAAACCAGCGTTTATTTCCCCATAACGATAACAAGATCCACATTCATTTCTTATATTAAAATTCGTCCAACTATTCCAAAATGTTAAATTTTTTCTATGTAAAAATACTAAAAAAACCTATGTTTTTTCAATTCACTGATATTTGTCAATCAAGTTGGCCCCCGTTAAGGAAACTTTGTTGGAGCGGTTGTAAGCGTCTTACGAGCGGACACGGGATTGTTGGAACGATGTCGGACGTTAAAGCAGCTATCCATTGCGGTGATGAACTTTGATTTGGCGTTGTCACTGTCCCCTCCTTTGTATTGACACAGTTTCTAGTCCATCTCTCTGAATAATATATAATTAGACCGTCGAATGGCACACTTAGTCGACAACTTGAAAAGGAGATTATTTTCAGACTCCAGTGCCCAGGATAGAAAACGTGTGTGCGACGAGATCAATTTATTCGAAGATAGTATGCAGGAATCTCCTATCGGGTCGTCCTCGGCGCCTGAAACCCAGTTTTCAGCCATGTTCAGACTGTTAGAAAATGACACTTTTGTAAGCAAACTTGCAAACTCGGTAGCAAACCTCATTCTCCCTCAGATTATGAAAGATGTCAAAGCCGGCATTAAGGAAACCATTTCGAGTCTAACTTCAAAATTACATCGCCTCGAGCAAGAAATTCTATCAAAAGATCAAATAATAGAAGACATTTTGGACAAACTGGACGAAAATGAACAATACAGTCGTAGAGAGTCTGTAAGGATCATTGGGATCGAAGAGACTCCTGACGAATCGACCGACAACTTAGTAGTTGAAGTGGGGAAATATCTAGGAGTCCCCCTCAATCAATCGGATATCAACAGGAGCCACAGGGTCGGGCAACCAGACAAGCACAACACGAAAACAAATCCCAGACCGATAATAGTTCGTTTTAAGGGGTATGCAACTAAACGAGAATTCATTACAAAACGATCATCTCTGAAACACTCTAAAACAAAGGAATCTTCTCTACCAGAAATGATGAAATCGCTCAACATTTACATTAACGATGACCTCACCCAGAAGAGAGCCAAAATATATGCTAAAACACGGAATCTGTATAGGGATAAAAAGATTGAAAGTTGCTGGTGTAATGATGGCATAATTTTCGTTAAGAATAAATCAGGAGAAAGGTTGTTGATCAAAACGCAACACGACTTTGAGAAACTAGAAAAATCCTTATCCCTTGTTATGAGAATTACTAAAACTCAACTCAACAAGAGCCAAACCCATCTCAAAGAAGTTAAAGAAACCAATTAACATTGAAGTGAAACATTGAGTTACAACAAATCTTCCAAGACAAAAAGCTGTATTAAATGTAATGTATATTTTGTCATACTTACACTCTGATCTCCCAAATTATCAAATGTTTATGGCAAGAATTATGTATCAGTATCAAAGGGGTATCTTTCACAAGAAAAACTTCGATTTAGTTTACTAAAATATTTACACTAAATCAAAAGTTTATTACAGTCATGTATTTTGTACAATGAATCTTAGTATCTTATTTTTATGTATTTTATACATAGAACTCTTAGATTAACTTTTACTAAAATAACAGTAAACAAATTGAATTATTTTATACATAGAAATCTTAGATTAACTTTTACTAAATTAACAGTAAACAAATTGAATTGAAATGGTTTTACTAAAATAACAGTAAACAAATTGAAATGTTTACAATGAATCACAAGTATCTTATAGTTATGTATTTTATACATTGAAATATTATATTTAGTATCTTATAGTTATGTATTTTATACATAGAAATCTTGATTAACTTTTACCAAAATAACAGTAAACAAATTGAATTGAAATGTTTACAATGAATCTTAGTATCTTATTTTTATGTATTTTATACATAGAAATCTTAGATTGACTTTTACTAAAATAACAGTAAACAAATTGAATTGAAATGTTTACAATGAATCTTAGTATCTTATTTTTATGTATTTTATACAAAGAAATCTTAGATTAACTTTTACTAAAATAACAGTAAACAAATTGAATTATTTTATACATAGAAATCTTAGATTAACTTTTACTAAATTAACAGTAAACAAATTGAATTGAAATGGTTTTGCTAAAATAACAGTAAACAAATTGAATTGAAATGTTTACAATGAATCACAAGTATCTTATAGTTATGTATTTTATACATTGAAATATTATATTTAGTTTGACTAAAATAACAGTAAACAAATTGAATTGAAATGTTTACAATGAATCACAAGTATCTTATAGTTATGTATTTTATACATAGAAATCTTTGATTAACCTTTACTAAAATAACAGTAAACAAATTAAATTCAAATGTTTACAATGAATCTTAGTATCTTATAGTTTTGTATTCTATACATTTAATTATTATATTTAGTTTGACTAAAATAACAGTAAACAAATTGAATTGAAATGTTTACAATGAATCACAAGTATCTTATAGATATGTATTTTATACATAGAAATCGTTGATTAACTTTTACTAAAATAACAGTATTTAAATTGATTTGAAATGGTTTTACTAAAATAACAGTAAACAAATTGAATTGAAATGTTTACAATGAATCACAAGTATCTTATATTTATGTATTTTATACATAAAAATCTTAGATTAACTTTTACTAAAATAACAGTAAACAAATTGAATTGAAATGTTTACAATGAATCACAAGTATCTTATAGTTATGTATTTTATACATTGAAATATTATATTTAGTTTGACTTAAATAACAGTAAACAAATTGAATTGAAATGTTTACAATGAATCACAAGTATCTTATAGTTATGTATTTTATACATAGAAATCTTTGATTAACTTTTACTAAAATAACAGTATTTAAATTGATTTGAAATGGTTTTACTAAAATAACAGTAAACGAATTGAATTGAAATGTTTACAATGAATCACAAGTATCTTATAGTTATGTATTTTATACATAGAAATCTTTGATTAACTTTTACTAAAATAACAGTATTTAAATTGATTTAAAATGGTTCTACTAAAATAACAGTAAACAAATTGAATTGAAATGTTTACAATGAATCACAAGTATCTTATATTTATGTATTTTATACATAGAAATCTTAGATTAACTTTTACGAAAATAACAGTAAACAAATTGAATTGAAATGTTTACAATGAATCACAAGTATCTTATAGTTATGCCTTTTATACATGGATATCTTAGTTTTATTTGTACTTCAATCTGCAGAAACCAAATCAATTTGAAATGTTTTACAATGAATCTGAAATATCTGATAGCTATGTATTTTATACATCGAAATATTATATATTATATATACGCGTAAGTGAATTCTAGTTTGTATGACATTATCTTTATTCTTTACAATCCACATTACCCTGCCCACAGTTATGCTCCCCAAAATTTTCCAAATGTACATATTGTATATATACATGTATATTGTGTTTCGCTATACTTTGCACATACCTATTCTAACTATTTTTCTGTTTTATACATTATCTTATGTTACAATTCTCTCCCTCTGCATCTGTCCACTATCTTTCTGTCTTCTTATTATTTTCTTGGGTACCTCTGGATCGCTTTTTAAACTGGAATCAAGCCATGTATTTGGCAGTAAATGATCATTCTAGCTCATCTTGTGCGGTTCTGTATCGGATATATCGGAGATTTTATATATTCTTCGAGTCTTTTTCGCACATCTTCAGGTTATACTTCTCACTTACGGTCTGTGGTGACATTGAACAAAATCCTGGTCCAGGAAATCATCTTATCACTGTTAGCCACCAAAGTGTACGTAGTTTAACTGGTAAGATAGTGGACCACGGCCATATACGCCTAACGAAAAAGTCGAAAAAGGAAAATATTTAATCAGGAGAAAACTTAACTTTCTCAAACCTTTCGATTTAGGTCCAATAACATCCATTTTACGTTTCATCAAAATCGGTTGAAAACTAAGAGAGTAATAGCATATTTAAGATTTGGGGCAAGGGCAATAACTCTGCTTGTAACAATCGAAAATAGCTCAAATTCGAACTTGATCTTCGTTTTCTGAATATATATACACATATCAAATTTCATTTGATTCCGTCAAAAACTCTAGTTTTTAGAGAGTTTACAAGGAAATGTTGATGGACGGACCGACGCATTTGGGGCAAGGGCAATAACTCTGCTTCTAACGATCGAAAAGAGCTCAAATTCGAACTTGATCTTCGTTTTATGAATTTCAATACACATATCAAATTTCATTTGATTCCGTCAAAAACTCTAGTTTTTAGAGCGTTTACAAGCAAATTTTGATGGAGAGACCGACGGATTTGGGGCAAGGGCAATAACTCTGCTTCTAACGATCGAAAATAGCTCAAATTCGAACTTGATCTTCGTTTTATGAATATGTATACACATATCAAATTTCATTTGATTCCGTCAAAAACTCTAGTTTTTAGAGCGTTTACGAGCAAATGTTGACGGACGGACGGACCGACGGACGGACCGACGGACGGACGGACGGACGGACCGACGGACGGACGGACGGACAGGGGTGACTACAATATACGTCCTCATAGAGAGATGAGGGCGTATAAAAATTGACTTGATCAAAGCAGCATTTCATGACAAAGATGTTTTAACCCTCTCAGAAACTTGGTTAACTGATAATTCGGAAATAGAACCCATTATGCTCAAAAACTACCACAAACCGATCAAGTGCAATAGGTCTGGTGCCCTCGGTGGTGGTGTCGCTATATACATCAACAAGAGATTTTTCCACAAGCACTGTTTACAGCTCCAATTACCTGGCTTAGAAGCCGCATGGGTTGAACTTAAAAATAGACACCAAAGCTTTCTTGTAGGCTGCTTCTACTGCAAACCAGATGCTCCAGTTCAGTACTGGACTAAAATAGAATCAAGTATCTCTAAAGCAATGGACCTGAACAAGCACGTCATCATCCTTGGCGACTTCAATGTTAACTTCCTTTCTGTTCAAAACAGCCGACTACATGACATCATAGAACATTTCAACTTAAGCCAACTTATAACCGAACCTACTCGAATAACCGATCATTCTGCTAGTTGTCTTGATCTCATCATAGTTAGCTGCCCAAACTTCATTGAATCTGTTAGTGTCAATGACCATGGCATCAGTGATCATGCCTCAACCAACATCACCATTCAGTTTGGACAATCTATGAATATAGCTTACAAGAGGCACATCTGGAACTATTCTAAATTGAATACCTCTGACATAATTGATTTTTATCAAAAAACAGATTGGAACTCTTTATTTCTGTCCCACAGTTCTCAAACTATATCTGTTACAATCACAAATGTCATAATTGAAGGTATAAACACTTTCGTTCCCAACAAAGAGGTCACAATTCGCCCACGAGACCCCCAGTGTAATAGATTGGCAAGATTTCAAATCTTTTAGAAACCATGTCACTTCTGAGATCAGAAAAAGCAAATTGCAACACGATGAAAAACTTGATTCAAGAATTAACAATAACTCTTTCAGAGAAAAGGATTGGTGGGCATTACTGAAATCTCATGCACTGAAACGTGGCAACAACACATCTACACTTCCACCTCTAGAATCAGATAATGAACTTTTTTTGGAGATACAAAAAAAGCCAACCTCTTAAATGATTACTTCATTAATCAATCCAAACTTGATAATTCTGATAGCTTTATCACTAAACGAATCCGAAATCGAGCAACCTATATACACTGTACATGAAGTTAAAAACATATTAGAATCTCTTGATATCAACAAAGCAACTGTTCCTGATCACATAAGTAACAGGATATTAAAACTCTGCTCAGGATGTCTATCTGCACCGCTCTCAAGACTGCTCAACATTCTTCATTCTGAAGCAATCTACCCGATGAGTGGAAAACAGCGATCGTCGTTCCAATTCATAAGAATTGTGAACAATGTCAATGTTCCAACTACAGGCCCATTTCACTGCTAAGCACTATCGGAAAGGTTTTCGAGAAATGTATGTTCAATCACATATACAATTTTTTACTTGAAAATAGCATCTTGACCTCATTCCAATCAGGTTTCAGGCCAAATGACTCAACCATATATCAATTAATTGACATAAGCGATTACATTCTGAAAAGCCTCGACGACGACCAAGAGGTCAAAGCTATTTTCTGTGACATCAGTAAAGCCTTCGATCGTGTCTGGCATAAGGGTCTCCTGTACAAAATGTACCAACTGGGGATACGAGGTAATTTCTATTCTCTACTAAGTAGCTACTTACAAAACCGTAAACAACTTGTCGTCTTAAATAGTCATCAATCTAACTCACAGATTGTTCCCAATGGCGTACCACAAGGCTCAGTCCTAGGTCCTCTCCTTTTCCTCATATACATAAATGACATTGTAAAACAAATCAATTCCAATATTCGCCTGTACGCGGACGACACCTCTCTGTACATTACAATTGATAACCCTACCCAATGCCGAGAAATTTTAAACTGTGATTTGGAAATCTTATCACAATGGGCAGAAAACTGGAAAGTTGTCTTTAACCCTACAAAAACAGTCTCCATGACCTTCAGCAGAAAACTGTCACCGAGTACAGTACCAGTCAAGTTAAAAAAAACAACCAATAAACGAAGTTCATCAACATAAACATCTTGGTTTACTTTTCGATAGCTCTGGAACATGGACTACACATATTTCCAGCATCATCTCTAAGGTTAACAAAATGGTTGATTGTTTTCGCAGCATGAAATATCGCCTATCTCGTCAATCTCTTAACACTATCTATAAATCTTTCATCTTACCATTATTTGACTATGCAGATGTCATTTGGGATAACTGTTCCGAACAAGACAGCAATAAACTAGAACAGCTACAACTAGACGCTATTCGTACCATCACCGGTCTTGTAAGGGGTACTTCTCATGCCGTGTTATACCGAGAATCTGGCTATATTCCTCTATCAGAAAGGCGTAAACGTCACAAAATAACACTTTTCTACAAAATGATTAATAAACTAGTTCCCAATATCTTTCTATTCTTGTCCCATCAACTATATCTCTTATAAACCCATATCCTGTTCGTAATCAGAGTAACCTTAGAACAATATCAACCAATTCTACTCAATACCAGTGCTCCTTTCTACCTTCAGCGGTTGAACTATGGAATAGCCAATCGGAAAAAATCAAATCACCTGAAACAATCGTTACACTTAAACGTAGTCTATCAGAAACAGATACTAAAATACCAACCTATTACTATACTGGAAATCGAATAACTCAAATATTACACTGTCGCCTTAGACATTCCAAAAGCGATCTAAATTCTCACAAATTTTCTATATTCATATCTGACGACCCAAGATGTTCATGTGGGCACCCCTTAGAAAATGCAGAACACGTTTTATTACATTGTACAAAATTCAACCTCGTTAGAAAATCTACTATTGGAAATCTACCACCATCAATGTGGACAATTCATACTCCACTCTTTGGTGACCAAATCCTCTCCATATCTGATAACGAAAACATATTCAAGACAGTGCAAGAATTCATTAAGTTATCCAAGCGATTCAAGCTTCTGCTGTAGGTTTTGGCAATATTCAGTAATTTCAGCCTATAGTTTCATATTAACACCTGTTGTCAAAAACTCACTATGACTATTACATTGTATTTTGAGGCCTGGTACTCAATACCTTGAAACATGTTACCGACTGAATAATATTCCTTTCTAGCAACGAACACGCCATCTGTCAGCAGTCGCCTGCCTCCCTGTTTACACACAGATGCTGCCGACCACCGACCGACCCTATTACAGATAGAGGGATGCGTCCCTTTTAAATACAAACCCGCACAGGATGAGTCTGATTTAAAAAAATACATATTACCGAAAGCATTTCAGTTTATCCATTGGTACCTATCTTCTTTCTCCTCTTTATCTCTGTTCTCTCACTCCCTCACCCCACGTCTTACTGTATTATACTGTTACTTAGTTCAGGTCTTACTTCTTAAAAAATGTGTTTTATACCTCATATCCCGCGAAGCAGATTTAATTAAGCGAAAGCTTCTTTCTGTATCGTATATATTATATTCCATGTTAATGTACCATTTACTTTTGATTAATAAATAAAATATTGTTTAAAAAAAACAAAAAAACAGACTACCAATGGGCACCCTTGAACCAATACAGGTAGCAATAACTCAATTTGAAATAATACAGGGATATTTATCTTTAAAGGAGAATCCATCTTTAAATGTCAAAAAGAACTTGTATCAATGCGCATGCATATTGATCAATTTCCGTACATTTCGGCCATTTTTTACGTATGCAAATGAATAAACGTCATCATTCCATATAAGGTATATATTCTATTGTGTAGAAGTCAATATTGTGCAAGGTTTGATAATACAGAGTGCGTAATGCAAAGTGACTAATGCAGAATGTATAATGCAAAAGTGCCGAATGCAAAATACATAATGCAAAGAGTAAATTGTTAGCTGCATTCGTGTGGATTGTTGGATTCATTGGATTGTTGAGTATAAAATTTTGCATTTTTACACATCGACAATTGTACTTTGCAGCATTGACAAATGCATTTTGTAATTACGACATTGGTATTTTAACGTTGCAACACAATCGACAATCGAAAGAGATTCCAGCATGTTATTTCTCACACTCCACATTTTCTTTAAAGGATTTTACATTGCGCAAAGTAATTCTGCTTTGATATAATTTGAGCTAAAATGGAGGGTCTGTCTCTTTTGAACAAAAGAGTTCATAATAATTATATATTTCTAAAATATGTTACCTGGATTTTGTTGTAAAAGGGTTAATACAAATACACAGTGCAAACTAGTTTTGTTATTGGAAATAAAAAGCTTAATATTTTTATTTGATATTTTCAGTATAGGGAGACATAATAATTTTCTATAATTTGGAATTTATTTTTCATTTCTATAATTTTCATTAATTCAACCAAGAAAATGACTAACCTCATTAATTCATACTGTCCCTTTTTAAAACTGTTAGTAAAGTGATATAAACTCTATTCTTACATGTTTAAACATCAATAAATGTAAATGAGCAAGCAGGAGCTTTATTCTCGAAACTTAACTTAAGATGATTTTAGTGATCCGGTAATCTGATTGGTCAGTTACTAAAATCAGTTTTAAATTAAGTATTATTATCCAATCAGATTGCTGTATTTCTGAAAATCTGGATTTTTTTCTAAGTTAAGTTTTCGGGAATAAGGCCCCAGAACTGATTTATTTTGGAGTTCTAAACAATAATTGCCTTAAAATTCTCATAATCTTACCTGGCAGCTTGTTCATCCAACCTTCTCTGTGTTTCTCTCATCTTTTCAGATAACTGATATACATTAAGGTAATATTATGTATAATAATATCAATGTCGAAATCATGTTTAACCTATATTTCATGATGTTATAGTCTACATTGTCATTTTGATAGACTTTTGTTTTTACCTGGTTTGTAAAAGAATTTGCCACTTCTTATTTGAAATTTGTGTCATCTAACAAACACCTTAGACATAATAACATTAACTAAAATACATTTTTCGCATATAAACGAAGGCATTTATAATTAAAATTCAAACTTGTTCGAGATCATATTAATTTCAACAATCACCTCAAGCTTCATCAAAATCAATTGAAAATAGTAGATGCTAAAAGAATACGAATTAAAACAAAAACTATTCACAGAATAATCATCAAATTTTAACTTTAAATTATTTAATATATATATTATTGCACTTCCCTGATGAATTTTTATTATATCAAGGGTGCTTGGCAATCTGTGTCCAATTGTACCTCGTGGGCGAGGTTTTTTTCTTCGGGGGCGAGGTTTTATTTTCTTCGCTTTGTCGGGGGCGAGACTCCTCGTGGGCGAGGTTTTTTTTGGGAGAGATTCCTCGTGGGCGAGGTTTTATTTTCCTCGCTTTGTTGGGGGCGAGATTCCTCGTGGGCGAGGTTTTATTTTCCTCGCTTTGTCGCGGGCGAGATTCCTCGTGGGCGAAGTTTTTTCCTCGCTTTCTCGGGGGCGAAATTCCTCGTGGGCGAGGTTTTTTTCCTCGCTTTCTTGGGGGCGAGATTCGTCGTTGGCGGGGAATCTCGCCCCCGAGGAAAAAAAAATCTCGCCCCCGAGAAAGCGAAGAAAATAAAACCTTGCCCACGAGAAATCTCGCCCCGAGAAAGCGAGGAAAAAAAACCTCGCCCACGAGGAATCTCGCCCCCGACAAAGCGAGGAAAATAAAACCTAGCCCCCGAGAAGACGAGCAGATTTGCCTGATCATCGCCTTATCATTGCGTTGCAGGCGTTGAAGGTTTGGCTTGGTCAAGGGCCAGGTTTAGCTTGCACTGCGCACAAAAGTGCTGTAGACACGCCCCCTTGTTTGGTGAGAGAGGTGGCGTGATGAGAGGACTGGTACTAGACATTTAAACTTTTTTTCAGGCGGTTTTCACAAGAGCTCTGAAGGATATCTAGGCCGGAACCACAGATCATTATCTTGGTCTTTCCTGCATTGACCTTATAATAATAATAATAATATCTTTATTACAAAAGGGTAGAAAATTAGGCCATACATTACCGATGAGCATCAAGATAATCCTGAATACCCAACGATAGGCCTGTCTTCAATTCTGCCCCTTATAGACAATACAACCATATACAAATTAACAAAAAAACACCACAATAACCAATTATTACAAGGATGACAAAATTATATGTACAGTGTATAGCTATAATGATAGATATCTTATTTGTGAGAAGTAATAATAAAAAAAAAATAATAATAATAATAAAATTTTTTTTTATAAATATACAAATTTTATCAAAAATGCAAACAAGTTTATAAGATTGAAAGTTTTAATACAAATTAATAGCCAAATTTGAAAGCCAAAATGGTCAGTTTATGTGCTGCGAGCGGGCTACCCAACCCCACTCCATTTTATAATCATTGGAGGGGGAGGTAGGATTTGTCCAGGCTCAAGACCAGCTTAAGGATGTTAACTCATCCTCTGACAGTATGATTTTTGAATTGCCAAATGGAACCAGTCAAAACATGCACAAGACATAAAAAAGGAAAACAAAGTAAATATTATTTGAGTCGTCAGCTTCAGTGTAATACATCTGTAAGAGATAAAATCAACTATTAATCTGTATTAGTGATCTTTTAATACAAAAACACAAAATTTTTGATTAAGGTGTGAAAAAAGTATAATAGATTTCACCATATACCATGAACTACAAGAAACATAATATTTAATGTACTATAAAGCAACAAACAAAAGAATGAGAGAAAATATTGAAAAACCTGTATGTTAATCATCCCTTACATGTAAGGATATTAGTTTCTTAAAATTAGACGCATTTATGGCATTTTTTATGGAGTCTGGAAGAGAGTTCCATAGAACAGCCCCAGAATATCTTAAACTGTTTTTAACAATTTCAAGATTAGGTCTGTACACATTTAGTCTTTTAGTTAGAGACTCAAAATTAGTGTTGTTAAATAAGAATAAGTCATTAAGATACAGAAAACAGATTCAACTGTCTCAATCCGGGGGCAAGGTTTTCTGTATGCTGAACGCCTAGGATAATTTTGAAAGCCCTATTTTGTTGTCTTACAAGTCTATTTATTGATAGCTTATCACAAGAGTCCCATATTGGAGAACAATAGTCGATATAAGATTGAAAATGAGCATTATAAAATAGAACCAAATATTTAGTTGGTATAAGGTATTTCAATTTTCGCAGTTGAAAAAGTTTCTGATTCAGAATTTTGGATACATGGTTTGCATGATCGGTCCAGGTGAAGTTGTGATCAATAAAAATACCAAGAAGTTTAAAGGAAGAAACGGTTTCAACATCTACACTGTTTACAGTCAGTTTTATAGAATTAACCAGTAGCTGCCTTCTCTGGGGGGTTGTTATTAACATAGCTTTAGTTGCAGTGCGTTCTAGCGAACGCACTGCTTTGTTTTCATAATGACTTTTTGCAGTGCGTTCTAGCGAACGCACTGCTTTGTTTTCATAATGACTTTTTTTTTTTTTTTTTTTCTACTTCTGGTCACGCTAATTCGGTGTGAAGGGAGCATGCCACACATTATCTCACATGTTTTCCTACGATAACTAACTGCTCGGTGTTGCGTGAATGTAAAATGACGGTTTTTTGTCTAACCGGAAATAACATATGACGGAAAAATCCATATTATGTTTTTTTACCATTTTTACCACTGTTTTTCAATCAATTTTGATCGAACCTTTTTTGTTTATTTCTTTAAACGTTTGTCTACAAGGTAAGACTTTAAAAATATGCATTTTGAGAACTTTGTTGCTGACTTTTTGAAGCACTTTTTTGACCATTTGTTCAACTTTTGCAATTTTATTTGTATCAATATGAAAACTTACAGGTACATAGATATTTTGATGGCGAACAAAATGACATTATCAAAAAAAAAATATCACTTCCGGTTTTGACGTCATTCGCTTGCAAAGTTGAAATTTTAACTTCCAGAATAATGAAAATATTCAAAAAAAATCTTTTTGCAATGTGCTAGAAATAATCATTGACAAAATATGAAATGATAAAATTGGACAGAATCAGAGAATCATCCGATTTCAATAAAAATGATGTCTAGGGAATCTTTAGTCGATTGCTAACAAAATATGGCGAGCCGATTTTTAAATTTCGATTTAGAATTTTTTTTATTTCCGGTTTAGAATTTTCGGAAATAGTCAAAACTTTTAAGGCTCATATCTTGTGACCTTGACCTTGAGTGACCTTGTGACCTAAACAAAAGTTGTTGCCCTTGACAAGATCTATCTAATGGCATAATCATTTTAGATGCCCAATGTTTACTTCCGGTTTTATGGCCGTCAGAAAATTGCAATTTTTAACTTTAAACAGCTCTGTCACGTGACCTAATTCATGTACGTCACAAATTATCGTCTATTATTATCACGCTTCATCTCCTGTTTCCAAAAATGTATAACACTAGATATTTTGATCAAAATTGATTTTTGGAATTTTGTTCTTTGTTCTATAGTAACTCTGCATGTTTTTTTTTGGCGGGAAAAAAACACGTGTTATCTGAATTACGGATTTAAGATAGGTAACAATTTCTTCTTAAGATATGGAAGAACATGACTAACAAAGAAAAAAATTGATAAAATCGTAACCGGAAGTAACACGCTGGCCACCATCTTGAAATGAACATTTTTTCTTTAAATCGAGAGAAGTGAACAGGGTATCATCTGATTTGTATAATATTGATGTCTAGGGCATTTTCAATGTATGACCAACAAAATGATGACAGCCAATTTGCTAATTTCGATTATGATGTTTGCCTATTTCCGGTAAAAAATATTCAGAAATGGCCAAAATTTTCAAAGCTCATTACACGTTACCTTGGATTTGGGTGACCTTATGACCTGAACAAAAGTTATTGCCCATGATGAGATCTACCCAACGGTGTATTCATTTTTGTTGTCCAATATTTACTTCCGGTTTTATAGCCATTTAAAAATTGTTAGTTTGAACTTTGAACAGCTCTGTCACGTGACGTGACGTCACAAAATATCTTCTTTTCTTTTTACGCTGTATCTCCTCTTTCCAGTGATATATAACACTAGATATTTTGATCAAAATTGCTATTTGGAATTTTGTTCTTTGTTCTATAGTAACTCTGCGTGGTTTTTTGGCGGGAAAAATACACGTGTTATCTGAATCACGTATTTCATAAGATAGGTAACAATTTCTTCTTAAGATATGAAAGAACATGACTAACAAAGCAAAAAATATGACAAAATCGTAACCGGAAGTAACACGTTGGCCACCATCTTGAAATGAGCATGTTTTCTTTAAATCGACATCCGATTTATATAATTTTGATATTTATGGCATTTTCAATCTATTGCCAACACAATGAGGGCAGCTGAATTGCTAATTTCGAGTGTTTGTCTATTTTCGGTATAAGATATTCAGCAATTATTGTAACACTTTTAAAGCTCATAACTTGTGACCTTGCCATTTGTTGACCTTATGATCCGAACAAAAGTTATTGCCCGAAATGAGATCTATCCAATGGTGAATTTATTTTTGTTGTCCAATATTTACTTCTTGTTTTATAGCCATTTGAAAATTGTCAGTTTGAACCTAATTAACGCACGTCACAAAAAATCGTCTTTTCTAATTATGCTTTATCTCCCCTTGGTATATAATAGTAGATATTTTAATCATTTTGCTTTTTTTTTAATTTGGAAATTTTGTTCATTGTTCTAAAGTAACTGCGTGGCTTTTTTGGCGCGATAAAACACGTGGTTCCTAAATTGTGGATTTTTAAAGAGAGTCGACACATTCTTATGAAGATATAAAATGACATAACATTCATAGAAAAAAAAAGGATAAAATTGGACCCGGAAGTAACTAGTAGACCACCATCTTGAAATGAACAACTTTTCTTTAAATCGATATAAGTGATCAGGATATCATCCGATTTACATAATGTTGATGTCTATGGCATCTTCAATATATTACTAACAAAATGGTGACAGCCGATTTCCTAATTTCGATTAAAAGTTTTGTCTATTTACGGTTAAAGAAATTCAGCAATAGCAAACACTTTCAAAGCTCAAAACTCGTGACCTTGACTTTTGATGACCTTTTGATCTGAACAAAAGCTATTGCCATCGATAAAATCTATCAAATGTTTTACTTTGTGTTTTCCGATGTTTACTTCCGGTTTAATAGCCGATTGAAAATTGAGATTTTTAACTATAAACAGCTTTGTCACATGAACTAATTTATATGCAGGACTAAAATGCAACCGTTCAAGGATGTTTAAATTGCGCACTGCTCAGTACCGTTATCACGGTTCTAGTTTTTTTTTTTGTCTACTTCTGGTCATGCTAATTCGGTATGAAGGGAGCATGCCACACATTATCTCGCATGTTTTCCTACGATAACTAACTGCTCGGTGTTGCGTGAATGTAAAATGACGGTTTTTTGTCTGACCGGAAATGACATATGACAGAAAAACCCATATTATGTTTTTTACCATTTTTACCTCTGTTTTTCAACCGATTTTGATGGAACCTTTTTAGTTTATTTCTTTAAACGTTTGTCTACAAGGTAAGACTTTAAAAATATGCATTTTGAGAACTCTGTTGCTGACTTTTTCAAGCACTTTTTTGACCATTTGTTCAACTTTTGCAATTTTATTTGTATCAATATGAAAACTGACAGGTACATAGATATTTTGATGACGAACAAAATGACATTATAAAAAGAAAAATATCACTTCCGGTTTTGACGTCATTCGCTTGCAAAGTTGAAATTTTAACTTCCGGAATAATGAAAATATTCAAAAAAATCTTTTTGCAATGTGCTAGAAATAATCATTGACAAAATATGAAATGATAAAATTTGACCCAGATATTTCATATCAGCCGCCATCTTGAAATGAGTAATTTTTCTTTAAGTCGAAATTCAGAATCAGGGAATCATCCGATTTGAATAAAAATGATGTCTAGGGAATCTTTAGTCGATTGCTAACAAAACATGGCGAGCCGATTTTTAAATTTCGATTCAGAATTTTTTTATTTCCGGTTTAGAATTTTCGGAAATAGTCAAAACTTTTAAAGCTCATATCTTGTGACCTTGATCTTGAGTGACCTTGTGACCTGAACAAAAGTTGTTGCCCTTGACGAGATCTATCCAATGGCATAATCATTTTAGATGCCCAGATGCCCGGTTTTATGGCCGTCAGAAAATTGCAATTTTTAACTTTAAACAGCTCTGTCACGTGACCTAATTCATGTACGTCACAAATTATCTTCTATTATTATCACGCTTTATCTCCTGTTTCCAAAAATGTATAACACTAGATATTTTGATCAAAATTGATTTTTGGACTTTTGTTCTTTGTTCTATAGGAACTCTGCGTGTTTTTTTTGGCGGAAAAAAAACACGTGTTATCTGAATTACGGATTTCATAAGATAGGTAACAATTTCTTCTTAAGATATGGAAGAACATGACTAACAAAGAAAAAAATATGATAAAATCGTAACTGGAAGTAACATGCTGGCCACCATCTTGAAATGAACATGTTTTCTTTAAATCGAGAGAAGTGAACAGGATATCATCTGATTTGTATAATATTTATGTCTAGGGCATTTTCAATCTATGGCCAACAAAATGATGACAGCCAATTTGATAATTTCTATTATGATGTTTGCCTATTTCCGGTAAAAAATATTCAGAAATGGCCAACATTTTCAAAGCTCATTACACGTTACCTTGGATTTGGGTGACCTTATGACCTGAACAAAAGTTATTGCCCATGATGAGATCTACCCAACGGTGTATTCATTTTTGATGTCCAATATTTACTTCCGGTTTTATAGCCATTTAAAAATTGTTAGTTTGAACTTTGAACAGCTCTGTCACGTGACGTCACGTCACAAAATATCTTCTTTTCTTATTACGCTTTATCTCCTCTTTCCAGTGATATATAACACTAGATATTTTGATCAAAATTGCTATTTGGAATTTTGTTCTTTGTTCTATAGTAGCTCTGCGTGTTTTTTTCGCGGGAAAAAAACACGTGTTATCTGAATTACGGATTTCATAAGATAGGTAACAATTTCTTCTTAAGATATGAAAGAACATGACTAACAAAGAAAAAAATATGACAAAATCATAACCGGAAGTAAAACGTTGGCCACCATCTTGAAATGAACATGTTTTCTTTAAATCGACATCCGATTTATATGATTTTGATGTTTATGGCATTTTCAATCTATTGCCAACAAAATGAGGGCAGCTGAATTGCTAATTTCGATTATGGTGTTTCCGGTATAAGATATTCAGCAATTATTGTAACACTTTTAAAGCTCATAACTTGTGACCTTGCCATTTGTTGACCTTATGATCCGAACAAAAGTTATTGCCCGAAATGAGATCTATCCAATGGTGAATTCATTTTTGTTGTCCAATATTTACTTCTTGTTTTATAGCCATTTGAAAATTGTCAGTTTGAACCTAATTAACGTACGTCACAAAAAAATCGTCTTTTCTTATTATGCTTTATCTCCTCTTGATATATAATAGTAGATATTTTAATCATTTTGCTTTTTTTTTAATTTGGAAATTTTGTTCATTGTTCTAAAGTAACTGCGTGGCTTTTTTGGCGCGAAAAAACACGTGGTTCCTAAATTGTGGATTTTTAAAGAGAGTCGACACATTCTTTTGAAGATATAAAATGACATAACATTCATAGAAAAAAAAGGATAAAATTGGACCCGGAAGTAACTAGTAGACCACCATCTTGAAATGACTAACTTTTCTTTAAATCGATATAAGTGATCAGGATATCATCCGATTTACATAATGTTGATGTCTATGGCATCTTCAATATATAACTAACAAAATGGTGACAGCCGATTTCCTAATTTCGATTAAAAGTTTTGTCTATTTCCGGTTAAAGAAATTCAGCAATAGCAAACACTTTCAAAGCTCAAAACTCATGACCTTGACGTTTGATGACCTTTTGATCTGAACCAAAGCTATTGCCCTCGATAAAATCTATCAAATGATGTTTACTTCCGGTTTAATAGCCGATTGAAAATTGAGATTTTTAACTATAAACAGCTCTGTCACATGACCTAATTTATATGCAGGACTAAAATGCAACCGTTCAAGGATGTTTAAATTGCGCACTGCTCAGTACCGTTATCACGGTTCTAGTTTTATTTACATTTATAATCATGGAATTAGCTTCGCACCATTTCACAACAGAATTAGTTTCAGATTGCAGTTTTAACTGTAGCTCATTAATTGATTTAGCAGCAGTGTAGACTGTTGTGTCATCAGCAAATAAGTCACAATTGGAGGCTATATGAAAGGAGAGATCATTTATAAACAAATTAAACAAGAGAGGTCCTAATATAGACCCCTGTGGTACACCATGACTTATTTCTAACTGAGAAGACAATATACCATTGGCAAAAGTAGATTGTTTCCTGTTTGATAAATATGATTTCAAAAATTTGCTGGCATTGGGAGAAAATTTATAGATATTGCATTTTTTAGTGAGTATTTCGTGATTTACCAAGTCGAAGGCCTTACGGAAATCGAAAAAAACCAAACCTGTTACTAATCCTTCGTTAAGAGATTTATAAATATTATCTGTTATATTAGTTAAGGCTGTTAAACAAGAACTATTAGATCTAAAACCAGATTGATTAATATAAAGAAGATCGTACCTATTCATGAAATTATTCAAATGACCGTGAATACTGAATATGTCTTTCAAGTATTTTCGAAATAGTTGGTAATATTGAAATAGGCCGATAATTGTTTGGGTCTACTTTCGACCCTGATTTATGTAGCGGTAGTACTTTAGCAAGCTTGAAATTAGTTGGGAAAATGCATTGATCAATACACAAATTAAATATATGAGTTAAGTGACCAGACACAATAGGGGAGCCTATCCTTAAGAAAATGGGATTTATTAAGTCAAGACCAACGGCTTTAGTGATATCTAGATTTCTTAAAGATTTGTACACATCAACGTAACATATAGGTGGAATATGAAAATATTTTTCAGGAGGAACACGACTATTAACAAAATTACGTATACATGTAGTATTATCATTTTCGACTGATGGCTGGGATACATTGTGAGAAGTTGTAGAAGTTGAGAGTAGCTGATCAGCAATTTGAGTAAAATAAGAATTTAATTTGTCGGAATTTGCTCTAGTTCACTACCTTTGTTATTAGAGGCAGTATTTATAGCATTCCAGATTTGTTTAGAATTATTTTTATCAGTTACAAGGTTTTGAATATATTTTGCCTTTGATCTACAATTGGTGTCATTATTTCGTACCACTTGTTCAAGGCAAGTTCAGGATCGGTTAACTTTAAAACTGGATCAAAATTAGTCAATTGCAAATGAGAAAGGAAATCTTGTTCTTTAAAATTCTTGAAAGACCTATAGGTAATCCTCAGTCCCTTCTTCTTTATACCCTCTTTCCATATCAGTAGTCTGCCAACACAATCTTCGAGTGTCTCAGCACTGATTACGAAGTCGTCAGCATAGAGATCCTCTCTATGGTACACCAGAGCAGAATTCGATAGAGAGGGCATCTAATAATAACAATAATAATATTTATTTCTTATATATCGCATTCTACGATGTACATGTTACCATGGCATTACAGTATCAACGTGCTTCACAAATTACAAATAGATATAAAAATACAACGACATATGATAAAACGGCATAACAAAATAATATATAGAAATAAAATTGGAATAAAGTTTTAAAAATACACTATAAAACTAAATTAAAAAGTCTTATCACAGTCTTGGAAACAATATTACGTAGTACAATGGCGTTTGAAAAGAAGTGTTTTAATGCTGCGTTTAAAAGCCTTTAGGTTAGATTCAGATCGTAAGTTTGCCGGTATTTCATTCCATATTTGTGGCGCGTATTGGGCAAAAACTCTTGATCCATAAAATTTATTGTTTTATTTTTCGCATTTCGTTTAGGGTGATTGAGTTGTTGAGAAACGAGTCACTTTCACCGGGTTCCGAATATCCAAAAGTTCAATGAGATAGGCCGGGGCCATACCCTAGATGATTTTAAAGATTGTCAGCAATACTTTGAACTCAATACGTTCTACGACTGGTAACCAATGGCAGGAGTAAAAGGTTTAATTTTTCTACATCATGTCACCATTCGTGCTGCAGAATTGTGTAGGCTCTGTAGCTTCTGGAGTTCACCATCACGAAAGTTATAGTATAAGCTATTATAATAGTCTAGTCTGGATATTATCAATGCGTGAATTAACTTTCTGATGCCTCAATATTTTCATTTCTAACGCGAATTGATTCAATCGAGCTAAGGTCATCAAATCTCGACTTGAAATATTTCATTTCAGTTTTTCTATCGTTGAGAACTAGAAAGTTTTTGTGTAACCAAGATCGTAACTCGTCTAAACAGGTTTCTAAATTATTAACTGCATCAACTGGTTCATTGCATGTGATATAGATTTGACTGTCGTTGGCATACATCATACACTCCAGACCATGTTTGATAGTAATTTCCTCCATTGGAGAGGTGTATAGCGTGAACAAAACTGGGCCTCATACAGTGCCCTGTGGCACACCACGCTTTGGAGATCGTTTAGAAGAAATTGTTCCAATACCAATAACTACAGACAGACTCCTATCACTAAAATACGATCTGAACCAATTCAAAACTGTACTAGAGAATCCAAAACAATTTTCTACTTAACATCGTTTCATGCTCGAGAGTGTCGACGGTAGCGCTCATGTCCAGCATCGATAAAATGACATGTTTATGGCTTAACATGAGCAGTTTTAAAGGAATCTAGAACAATCCCAGAATGATTCTTTAACAAGATCCGTGATAAACGGTGCACGATTTTCCACGCACCTTTTCACCAGTTTAGTGGACAGTGGATCAAGTCCACAAGATTTGGGTGAAGCTTCCTTTCTTGATTTCCGCCACCGTAGATTGTCTGAAGGTATGCAGCTTCGATATATATTGGTCGTCTGGGTGTTGGGTAGGTTCAGTCTGATAAAAATTCGGCAGCCTCAGTTTCAGATGATGCCGACTCTGAAATTACATTAGTCACTGCACTTTTCTGACTTATTAGTTTTTCACAAATTTTGAACATCTCCTTGGAATCGGCTGACGTAATCTGATTACTGTGATATTCGGTTCTTTTGGTCCCAATTTATGCTATTGTAAGTAGTCTTCTCAATAGAGAGAAGTTGTTTGTCGATCTCACGTCCATGTGATCTGAACCGCCTCTCCGCTTTTGTGACAGCTTTAATGGATTCATGTGTAATGATGCAATCAAGTCCATCTACTTCAGAACGTCTGTGGATGTCGATTCACATTGACAATTAAAATCACTGCCTATAAGAAGGTAGCCAGGTCGTGACATTGACACTTTAGAGTGATCTAAATTCAGATAGAAGGGTGTTGACAGTAAATTGATTTTTGGAAGAGTAGGGTGGGGGATAAATGATAAAAATATATAATAACTGACTCTTGGATTTGATGGCCGCTTCTAAATACTGGAATGACCTGGAATGACTTAAAGTTCATACACCTCTTCTTTGTTGTAGAAAGGTTGGTTCTTAATAGTTGTTTTCACGTGTATATCTTTAAAGGGAAATGTTCACTAACTGTTCGACCAAATAATTTTTCATGGTTGATTAATGAGTTGTCAAAGTTCAATGATAAAAGTTTCTCTCGACTGTAAATAATTATACCCATGACAAATAATTGCAAGTCACAAACTAGAAATACAAATTTGATCATAGCTTTCAGTCCTTTGAATATTGTTTCGCAAACTGAATAATCCTAGATTTGTAAGGAGTCCAACAGTATAAATTTCGGCATAAAGGTGCGAATACACGAGGCACGTTTACCAGTTACGGCTGTTGCCACGGTTACTCCCACTGTTAGAATAATACTCGTTGTTTTTAACACTGAATCTATTCTACACCATCTTTTCCTACATTTGTTATATTGTTCTAGATTTAGTTTTAACTCATTTTGTTTTTCTATCATGTATTGTTATCTGCTTTCGAGTTACATTTTTTAGATAATTAAATTAAGTGAATGTCTGATAAAGAAAAAGATGGAAAATGGTCAAGTTGTTCAATAGCCATTCATTGAATCTCTCCATAACCGTTTTTTTAAATTAATTTGTCTCTATCTGTTATAATTACTTCGGGTGTACAAATATTAACGTCTACAGATACTAATGATATTTCTTCATTCGAATCATTAATCTTATTCAGAGGAAAAATTTGGTTTTTTCAATATCGATTTTAATTTTACATCTACAAGTATATAAACCATAAAATCTGGAAACCTAATGTGATTTTTATAACGTTCAATTATTGATGAAAATATTATAAATTCTTTGTATTGTTGACTTTCATGAATTTCATTTGAGGTAAATAAACCAGGATAATATTGATTTGTGTATGAATAACCTATTACTATTAATAAAAATATAGTTTCACATATTCAAAGTCTTTTGATGTTCTTAAAAACGTATAAATCTTTCTTGTATATTGTTTCTTGTTGAGTTTGATTTCTAATAATATTCATTGTTGGTAGAGTTTCTGTCTCCAATATCATATCAAAATATGTTAATCCAAGAGTATCATTTTTGTTATTTGGTATGATTAACATTCTAAAGGTATCTAAGTACTTTCCATTTGTTTTAATTTCATATAAGTGATCAACATTGTTGTTTTTATTGTTAATTTTTAATTCTTTATCTTCTTCAAATTTACCATCGTTGATATATTGAAAGATTTTACGAGCGTTAAAAACCTTAGATGATTTTTGTGTGAAGAATATTGAATCAACCTTTACCTTCACTGGAAAAATAATTTCAATTAGACTTTTACCTTTGAAATAAAAAGGTTGTGAATTATCAAATATGTTTTTAACCTCTCCAGTTACAATAGAAGTTAATTTTATTTTTGCTGTAAATCCAAATTTTTTTAATATATAAATGTTGTCATCTTTTTCGAAATCATTTTCAGCAATGCGGATATACTTTTTCCCTGTTTTAAAATTTCATTATTTATAGTAGTTATCCGTGTCAACTGTTGTTGAATCTCACTGTCATCAATAGTTTGTATTTGTTGCTGAATATAGGTTTTGATTTGGCTATCATCAATATTTTGTATCGGTTGTTGTATATAAATTTTAATTTAACTATCATCAATATTTTCCATCTGTTGTTGAATATGTTTTAATTTCACTATCATCAATATTTTTAATCTGTTGTTTAATATTTGTTAGTTCGTTTTGTAATTCAGTTTTGAATTTAGTTTCTAGAGTGGTTAAAACCCGTTGTAATTTATCTACACTTACACCTGGATTAATATTATCAATTAATTGATTAAAATCTATTTTATTTTTTGTTATTTTGTCATCCAAATTAGTTATTAATGAACTTAAAGTTTGGAAATGAGTTTTATCTACTACATTGACTAATTGTTGTTGAATAGATTTTATTTGTTTTTGTATTTCACTATCATCACTAAGTTTACTTTAAAATGCGGTTAATTATCTTCACTTATACCTGGTTGAATATTATTTATTATTTTTTTTAAGATCTACTTTTTGCTTTGTAATCTTGGCATCCAATTTAGTTATTAATGAACTTAAACTTTGTAACTGTGTGTTAACCGATGTATTGACTTGTTGAATAAAACTTTTTAAACTTGTTACTTCTTGTTGTAATTTAGTATCATCAATATAATCCAATTCTTTCAATTTGGTATCATCAATGTGGCTTAAAATCTTTATTATTTATTTGACGTTTGAAAAATCTGTTCACATCAGATATTCTGTCTTTTAAATGGTTTTTATCTACTTCAATTGAATTTATTTGATCCATTAAATATTTCTTATGAACAGCATCATTATCACTTTCAGGAGATTTTAAATTAGTTATTGCAAAATTGTTCATATCTAAATCACTTTGAAGTGTGTCTCCAATTTGATCCACAAAAAATGGTTTGAATTTATTGATCGATAATGTAGTGTTAGTTTTTTTTAGTATCTAAAGGTACTATTTTATGAGTAGCTTTACTAATAAAAGGTATCCGATCCAGGAGCATTTATCATGTGAAAGCTCAAATGTAATTTATTTAATTTCATGTAAGAAATGCCCCAAACAATATGTAGGAGAAACTAAGAATAATTTACGCACTCGTTTCAATGCTCATAGATCAGATATAAAATTCTTATTTTTTCTACTTTCAGATCAGAACAGAAAAAAGTCTGAATCCAGACCCTTAATCCCATTTTCTCAATAAAGTATTTGTTCCATCCTAGGCCTGTACATTTGGGAGATTCAAACCCTCCCTTCCCCGAAATCCAATTTGATCCACAAAATATGGTTTGAATTTATTGATCGATAATGTAGTGTTAGGTTTTTTAGTATCTAAAGGTACAACCCCTAAACCAAATTTATTCGCCATTTTCTTAAGTTAAATTTATAACAATTTCTTCAAACTGTTTTCCTAAACTGATATAAAACTTAAAGTGAAACTTGTCCACAAAACTTTTGACCCGGTATTTTAATTTGAAACGTAGAACATTTTAATGGTTTATTAGTTAGATTGATTATCTCATTAATGGGGGGTTCTAAACCAAAAAAAAATCAAAAAATCAAACTTATCTAAAGAGTCTTTATATAAAGCTCCGGTTTGATCTGAAGTATGTATATTTGTTATGGTATAAAATTTACCTTTCTTATCTTTGAGATTATTTATTTCATCTCGCATACAATAATAAAACGTTGATATATTTAACTTTTTTGCCCATCTTTTAAGTTGAAAGTTTGTAGTTGTATCGGTTCCGTATTTATCAAGAAAACTATTCATTTTCAAAAATCAATTTTTTGAAGTTCATTTTGATAGAACCTACCTATAATTTGTTCTTTTTCTTGATCGATTAATTTAAATGTCGGAGGTGATGTGCTATTTACTTTATCGACAATAAATATTTCGTTTGTCCAATAACCAACATATCCCTTATCGAATTTGCTTTTATATGTAAAAATACGAACTCGATCTCCGACTTTAAACTTGGATTTGATATTTAATTTGTTTATCTCGTTTTCATAATTATTTTGTGTGTTAATTGACTTTATAATATTTGGATTTTTTGAGGCTTGTGTTGGTGTTACACCTATAGATGAATGTATTTTGTTATTGTATTCATCTACAACTTCTGGCAATATTTTAATCCATTTTTAAGATTTCATTTCTGTGAACTTTTTGAATAATTTATTGTTTAGAGTTTCTCAATGATTACAGCCTTACCTTTGTTATGAGTACTATAAATTGGTGGAGAGGACCAGATTTCCTTTGGAATAAATCTTACTAACCTGATATTCAAGATACGCCCACTTTTATAATGGCAGCCAATTCGTCTGGGGGGGTTGACAAGAGTTGTCAGTAAATGAAAGATTCTGAGAATGACAAAATCTCTTTTTACAGGAGTAAAACCATGGGTCAAAGTTTCCTGGAAAAACAAATATGTCATTGAAATATGCATAACACAGGGGCAATATGTCAATAGAAGGATCCATCCTAAAATGACAACCGTCAATTGTTTCCACAACATATTTTCAAAAACAATGGCAATAACCCATCAAATATATTTCGATTTGTCTGATTTTCAATAGGGTTCATCCTCACAAGAAGTTTCATTAAAATCAATAATTTCATAATTCTATTATCACTGTATTTACTGTACATTGTATTTATTGTACGCTGTATTTATATTGTATAGATTTATTTTGTATATATTATGTTTATAATACTGTAGGCTAACGCCTTATAGTTCTGAGTAAATGAATTGAACAACTTTGAGAGTGTAACAGGCTGAAAAATTAACGTGTTTTAAAGAACAAGGGAAATAACTCATAAAATATTTTTTCGATGTTTCTGATTATCAATAGTGATTGTCCTAAGGTCAATACAAATACCAAGTTTCATCAAAATCCACCTAGAAACCAGCTCTCTATCGTGTCCACAACATATTTTCAAAAGCAAGGGCAATAATTAAAATTTGACTAAGATTTGTCTGATTTTCAATAGGGTTCATTCTTGGGTGTTTACAAACACTCACAGCAAGTTTCATAAAAATCCACCAAGAAACCAGCTCTCTATCGTGTCCACAACTTTGAGAGTGTAACGGGCTGAAAAATTAATGTGTTTTAAAGAACAAGGGCAATAACTCATAAAATATTTTTTCGATATTTCTGATATGCAATAAGGTTTATCCTAATGTCAATACAAAACTCATACCAAGTTCCATTAAAATCCATCAAGAAACCAGCTCTCTATCGTGTCCACAACATATTTTCTAAAGCAAGGGCAATACATGAAATATTTTTTGATTCGTCTGATTTTCAATAGGGTTCATCCTTGGGTGATTACAAACACTCACAGCAAGTTTCATACAAATCCACCAAGAAACCAGGGTCCGGTTCCTAGCATTAAAGTAAGTTCAAGTCTGATATTCAACTTGAGATTTTCTACTAATTCTTGCATAGACGCAAGTTGACTTAGGGTTTTAAGCACAAAATTGATCTAAAGTACAATGCTATGAACTGGGCCCAACTCTCTATCGTGTCCACAGCAATTGTGGACAGACAGGGGCGACGGCTATATACGCCCACATTAATGTGTGGGCGTATAAAAACAACAAATCACTGACTTGTTTATTCGTGAGAGAGTAAGACACCAAGGTCGAGGTACAACACATAATGAAATCAGGTCATCTGGATTTTGGATTATTGATGGTAGCTAACTATATATCAAGATGCGTCAACGATTCAGAGGAAGCACTGAAGAATAAAAGATGGGCGAATTACCTTCAGATCGGCTAGAGCCTGCACCACCATTTACCTACTGCTCTGTAGATTGTGTTAGTTCATTTTACATCACATAACGTCGGAGAGAAATCAAAAGATATGGTGTCCTGTTCACCTGTAACGTATCCAAGGCAATTCACTTAAGCCCGGCGCAGACACGAGCCATCAGCTCAGGCAGAATTCATTCGTGCACTTTTCCTTAAAGCGATAGCTTCCGTGTGCGGGTAAATTTATCTAAGTTTTTAGTCATTCGTGGCGAAAAGTTGAAAATCAAACGTGTTTGATATTTTTTCCACGAATGAACAAATGCTTGTGTGTGCGCGTAACTAAAGCTATCTGCTTAGAGGTGAATGACTCTGCGCATGCGTTATCACGTGATAATTCAAAATGGCCGCGCCATTGGAATTCAATTAGATAGATAATTTTTCTTCGTCAGAAGAACGTTGACGTTAACGTTGTTACTACGCTGTAATCGTCGTCGAACAAGAGCCAATTGTCGCAAGCAATGGGTTAGAACATGACTCCAGAAAAGACATGCAAAAGGAACACTTTCTAATATCTGTTATTGCAGCGTCCCTTTTCTCTCTATTCTTGAAATCCTTAGACCTCACGTCGTAAAGACAGGTATAATCAGGCCAAATGTCACTAGTTTCTGCCTCGTTGACAAATTCCGTGGGCGCAGTCATTTTGAATTTTCACGTGATAACGCATGCGCAGAATAATTTACCTCTAAGCAGATAGCTTTAGTTACGCACACACACAAGCATTTGTTCATTCGTGGAAAAAAATATCAAACACGTTTGATTTTCAACTTTTCGCCACGAATGACTAAAATCTTACATAAATTTACCCGTACACGGAAGCTATCGCCTTAAGGAAAAGTGCACGAATGAATTTTGCCTGAGCTGGTGGCTCGTGTCTGCGCCGGGCTTTAGAAATATCTAATGATTTATCTACTGATAGTTTTATCTACGCATATCGCAGATTCGTTGGTAGAAGAGGACCTGTTCGTCAATTGAGGTCTGACCAAGGCTCTGATTTCGCTCGAAATGTAGGTCAAAAAGCTATGTGTGAAATGGACAATAACAAGATGAAACAGGAATTGTTGACAGAGGAATGTACCATATTCCAGTTTGGGAAAGGCAGATACGCAGATAAGTGTTATTTTGGACAATCATAGGAAACAATTAGACGATGAGTTATTAGGAACATTTTTGTAGAAGCTAAAATGATAGTCAACAGTACTGGAGCCCGTGTAATTGATACATATCCCAGTGATGATGGACTCATTCATAAAATAAGACTATTAATAGGTGACAGAAATTTAGATAAATATGGATAGCCTATGTTAAACCAAGTACACAATATATGGATAGACCAATACACCAAGTTGTAGTGTTAGTTCCAAAGTCAGATTAAGACTCTTTTTTATAAAATATATCTGGGGTACTTCCCCACCAAGGAGCCATTATATTTGATCTAAATGTTGTTTGGTCATAGTTGTTTATTAAGTCTATGTTCGTTTAGATATTTTATTTAAAGACTCATGGCATATGACTTTAAAGGAATACAACCTCTTAGAATGAACAAAAAATCTAAATTTTCAAATTTGGTCAATAGGAGTTTATATTCATCAACTTGCCTGGTTGCATAACTATACAACAGATTAACTAAATAATCCAGAAAACAATGTTTATATACAATAATTGAAAAACACTTAATCAAATTTAAGGCGTTTATCATTATAACCTGTTATTATATGGAAATTTACATAGTTTCATGTTTTTTTTTTTGCATTCGGTTTGTATACTTTGGGCATCGTTGATGAATATATACAATGTACTCTGATTGACCAAGTTTGAGAACTTAATTTTCTTTGTTCATTCTAAAAGATGGTATCGCTTTATGCCCTCACTCCACACACGCTACGAATCACGCGAATAGTTCTCAATAGGTTAGTATTTATTCGTAGTAAGTTCTTTTAATTCTTGTGCTATCGGGAATTCGTCGCAAAAAATTTGAGCTGTGAATTTGATCATATTTTGGATTCGTAATCACTTCGGGAAATTCTTAACAGATTGATATATATTCGTAGTCAGTTCTTCCAATTCTTGAGTCATCTGAAATTCGTACACAACATTTTGTGCCCGCCCAAAGTTTTGACCACGAACTTCCCGATTCCAAAATAGTAGTTAGTTCTTAACTATTTCGTAGTGCATTCTTGTGCATTTTAATATAATCGTAGGCTTATCGGCTAGGAATCCGTCACGAATTCACGAAAGTCTAAAAACGTTCTTGAAGTATTTGTAATCGATTCTTGTAAAACGGAGTGCATTCTTGACAATATTTTAACGATTGGAACCGAATCGCACGAATATTCTTAATTCTATCGTACCAGAATCGTAGAACGTGACGATTTTGAATATTAATTTTCGAAAGTCAACGAATCCTCACGAATTTCCACGAATTGCTACGAATTCCCACGAATTCCCAAGAATCCTACGATTCATCAATTCGTAGCTATTCGCGGGATTCGTAGCGTGTGTGGAGTGGAGGCATTAAATAACTGTGTATAAATTGCAACATGGCAACCATGTGACGGACCTTATGCTAAAGGTACTCGTCTTTTTTTTTTATCTTGTAAATATTTATTCAGCATAAATAGTATACAATAACAATGCAATATTTTTATAACTTAATTTTTTTTTAAATATAATTCATAAATATCACAGATTAAGTTAAACATGCATCAACCAAGTGCATTTCAAATTTTTCATTTTTTCAAGATTTGTATCGCAATAAAGTGCTTTACGTAATTTTTATACGCCCACATGAAATGTGGAGCGTATATTGCCGTCACCCATGTCCGTCCGTCCGTCATGCCGTCCGTCCGTCGGTCCGTCCGTCCACATTTGCTTGTTAACACTCTACAGGTCACAATTCTTAACGGATTTTGACGAAACTTGCTGAAATTGTTTATTATCACCCACGGATGAACCCTATTAAAAATCAAAAGAATCGAAAAATATTTACTATGAATTATTGCCCTTGTTCTTTAAAACCCGTTCGATTTTTAGCTCGTTAACACTCTACAGGTCACAATTCTTTACGGATTTTGACGAAACTTGCTGAAATTGTTTATTATCACCCAAGGATGAACCCTATTGAAAATCAAAAGAATCGAAAAATATTTAATATGAATTATTGCCCTTGTTCTATAAAACGCGTTCGATTTTTAGCTTGTTAACACTCTACAAGTCACAATTCTTTATGGATTTTGATGAAACTTACTGAAATTGTTTATTATCACCCAAGGATGAACCTTATTGAAAATCAAAAGAATCGAAAAATATTTACTATGAATTATTGCCCTTGTTCTTTAAAACGCGTTCGATTTTTAGCTCGTTAACACTCTACAGGTCACAATTCTTTACGGATTTTGACGAAACTTGCTGAAATTGTTTATTATCACCCAAGGATGAAGCCTATTGAAAATCAAAAGAATCGAAAAATATTTAATATGAATTATTGCCCTTGTTCTATAAAACGCGTTCGATTTTTAGCTTGTTAACACTCTACAAGTCACAATTCTTTATGGATTTTGATGAAACTTACTGAAATTGTTTTTTAATACCCAAGAATGAACCTTATTGAAAATCAAAAGAATCGAAAAATATTTACTATGAATTATTGCCCTTGTTCTTTAAAACGCGTTCGATTTTTAGCTCGTTAACACTCTACAGGTCACAATTCTTTACGGATTTTGACGAAACTTGCTGAAATTGTTTATTATCACCCAAGGATGAACCCTATTGAAAAATCAAAAGAATCGAAAAATATTTAATATGAATTATTGCCCTTGTTCTATAAAACGCGTTCGATTTTTAGCTTGTTAACACTCTACAAGTCACAATTCTTTATGGATTTTGATGAAACGTACTGAAATTGTTTATTATCACCCAAGAATGAACCCTATTGAAAATCAAAAGAATCGAAAAATATTTACTATGAATTATTGCCCTTGTTCTTTAAAACGCGTTCGATTTTTAGCTCGTTAACATTCCACAGGTCACAATTCTTTATGGATTTTGACGAAACTTTCTGAAATTGTTTATTATCACCCAAGGATGAACTCTATTGAAAATCAAAAGAATCGAAAAATATTCAATATGAATTATTGCCCTTGTTCTATAAAACACGTTCGATTTTTAGCTTGTTAACACTCTACAAGTCACAATTCTGTACAGATTTTGACAAAGCTTACTGAAATTGTTGATTATCACCCAAGGATGAACCCTATCGAAAATCAAAAGAATCGAAAAATATTTGATATGAATTATTGCCCTTGTTCTTTAAAACGGGTTTGATTTTTAGCTCGTTAACAGTCTACAAGTCACAATTCTTTACGGATTTTGATTTAACTTGCTGAAATTGTTTATTATCACTCAAGGATGAACCCTATTGAAAATCAACAGAATCAAAAAATATTTAACATGAATTATTGCCCTTGTTCTTCAAAACGTGTTCGATTTTTAGCTATTTAACACTCTACAAGTCACAATTATTTACAGAATTTGACGAAACTTACTGAAACTGTTTATTATCACCCAAGGATCAACCCTATTGAAAATCAAAAGAATCGAAAGTTATTTAATATGAATTATTGCCCTTGTTCTTTAAAACGTGTTGATTTTTAGGTCGTAAATACTCTAGAAGGCACAATTCTTTTTTGATTAGATTTTAATGAAACTTATTGAAATAGTTTATTATCACACGATAAACCCTATCGAAAATCAAAATATATTTGATATGACTTATTGCCCTTCTTGTTCAAAATAGGTTTTAGTTTTTAGCTCATAAACAGAGACGGATTTTGACTAAACTTGATGAATGCTGAACCCTAGATGAAATCGAGAAAAAAAAATGTTTGGACGACACTTAATTTAAGTTCTGAACGAAATGTAGGCCTATGACTACAGGTTGAATATTTGATGTTTTCTGTTTTCTGCCAAATGTTCTTTTTCAAACAAAGCTGCCAGTGGGCGTATATTACCTTGCCTGGCAAGCTATCTTATAGATTAAAACTATTTATTCAAGAAGTCATTCTATTATAGTTATCCCGGTGAATTCAAGTACAAGTCTGCATAGTGAAAGCTACTTCAAGTTCAAGATCTCCAGCCGTTACACGCTAGTCGACGACAAGCTTCACTAGGATAGAGACTGCCAGAGACTCGCACACCCACACCGACAGTGCCACAGTCAATTCCAGAACAGAACAGTTTGTATTTGGTGTCCTTGTCCGTGATTGTACGACAGCTACCACCACAATATATATTCTCCTGGATACAACATACATCCACCTATTTGCGAGACAAGGTTTCCACAGCCTTACATACTCTCCCTCTCAGGGTGTTTACAGTGCGAGTGCCCACCCTGAACTTCCTCAAGCACTTGCTTGATTTGCTGCAAAATAACTTCAAGAAACCCATTATTTGGCCGAAGTTAGCGCACATTTTATGTTGAAAATAATACGGTGAGCTTGGTTTCTTGAAGTTCAAACACGTTTATAACTAATCTGAACTACGCGTAACTACGTCAAATTATGTTTATTTATTTATATGTTTTATATTCCTAGAATTGCATACATAAAAAGCAAAATACCAACACAAGGCCACTTTTTCCCCCGGATTAAGGCTATCATTGAACCTACAGTATTTAGCAATGGGTAACACAAGGATCAAGTTTGCAACAATTGGTCACTATTTTGTCCAAAATGCCACGTCAAGATTCCCTGCAGGCCAACGATGTTGAGAGTTGTCATATTGTACATCATACCACACGAATTTGCATTCTAAGATGTCATGTTATACCATGAGATAGCGCACAAAATAGTGCTGTAAGATAGAATCAATATCGACAGGCATATCTAGTGTCATTATATAATAATTGTTGTCTTTTATGCATATGCATGCTAATAAACCTCAAAATCATCCATCGAAAATATACAAAGGTGGTACCAATAGACATATGATTTGTACATTAAAGATAGTGGACTGCAGCCATATACGCCCAACGAAAAAGCCTTAAATTTAATCAGAAGTAATCTAACCTTCTCAAACCTTTCGAATTAGGTCCAAGATAGTAATAGCATATTCAAGACTTTGGGGCAAGGGCAATAACTCTGCTTCTAACGATCGAAAATAGCTCAATTTCGAACTTGATCTTCGTTTTCTTCAAAAATTCTAGTTTTTAAAAGTTTAAAAGCAATTGATGTTGATAGAAGCACTTACTGTAAAAGGGTTAAAGGGCGATAACTCCTCAAAACTGATGAAAAGGCCTAAATCTTGAAAAAGCCTAAATTTTAATCTTAAAATTTTAAACTTAACTTTCTTAAACCTTTCGATTTAGGTCCATAACATCCTTTTTAAGTTTCATCAAAATCGGTTGAAAACTAAGAGAGTAATGGCGTATTTAAGATTTGGGGCAAAGGCAATAACTCTGCTTCTAATGATCTAAAATAGCTCAAATTCGAACTTGATCTTCGTTTTATGAATATGTATACACATACCAAATTTCATTTGATTCCATCACAAACTCTAGTTTTTAGAGCGTTTACGAGCGAATGTTGATGGACGGACGGGGTGCCGACAATATACGTCCTCATAGAGAGATGAGGGCGTATAAAAAGGATACAGCTCTTTCTTGTGCATTAGCAATTGCCAAATTTTCAGCAACTTTTCTCTGTACAGTCAAACTCTGAAAAAGAAGTTAAAAAATCATTGCTCAATGAGTTTGACACTTCGTTAAGACACTCCCAGACAATAATTTTCTTTAACTTATCAACTTGAATAAGTTCTTTGCCTAAAAGTTTGTTTCATATAATAGTTTATGCCTTATATTGCTCTATTAACAAATCAAGTTACCAAATTCAAATGAAACTAGAGCCACTCGTGGCACAGAGTGAGACTTTGAAAAGTGCAAATTGGTGGGTAATCTGAAAATGTTAGCCTTTCGGACCAAAAAGGTCTCAAGCTAGAGTAGTCCAAAAGAGAGAAAAAATACATATTTCAAACAAGACTGTTAAACCGAAAGTAGATATAAGAAATCATAAATAAAAGAATCTGTGGGAGATCTGGCGACAATCTGTCGTGGAATGGTTCTGGATGTAAGGCTTATAATTTTAGCATATTCATTGGAGAGAAAGAGACACGGCTTAATTGAAATAAAGAGGACTGTATTCTTATTACGTCAAATCAACAATAATAGACACGAACATCAAGCCAGACTTTGTTACGTGCAGTTCAAAATGTGATAATCTGGACTATTATATAAAACGTAAGCACAAGACAAATTTGTAACCAAAAGAAAAGTTCCTAAAATGTACACACAAAATCCAAATCTCATACACTCCCCCCAGATGACTAGTGTAGCTGAGTTGTAATGAAATGAAACAGCTGGTCATCACACATAGTTCGTTAAGCAAAAAATAATGTTCATGAGATTGGCACTTATATTATTAGACAAATTTGAAAATTAAAGTGCTTTAATCCAGGATTTTATCTTTGTACTAGCTTTGACGGCTGCTGTTCTCTTTGGTCGAGGTTGGTCAGCTTGCGTTGATGACTGAGTAGTTCCTATGGTATCATCTGACTGAATTTTAAATTGATTTATCTGATTTGACTCTTTCGGTGACTTCTTGGTATATGGAATTTTTATCTTCTGGTTTGTCTAACAAACGTTTACCATGTAAAAGATGTGATGGGGTGAGTGGCTCTTCTATATCTTCTGTAGTGACATAATATATTGGTCTAGAGTTTAATACAGCTTCTACTTCCGTAATAACGGTTCCGAGTTCATCGTGGGTCAATCTGGCACCTCCAATACATTTCTTGAGACATCTCTTGGCACTTTTAATCATCCTTTCAAAAATTCCACCCAACCATGGGGCCATCTCTAAGTTAAATGACCACTTAATCTGATGTAGTCTTTTGGCCGCGGCTTTAAACGTTTTACAATCTGAGATTATATGTACTGGTGTCCCTCGTCGTGATGTAAATCTTCTGAAGCTACATATGAAGGCATGAGTTGACATATCTGGCACCAATTCTAGGTGCACGGCTCTGGTTACACCAATATGACTGAATGGGAAAGATCTTCTGACTCTAAACTCTGGGAGAAATGGTGCAGATGGTACGTCGTATGGCTTAGAATTTAGTGGCTTTTTCTCCTGGTATTGCTCTCCTTTCCTTGACTTCAAATCGCTAATGAATCTCAAAACATATGATGTAACTCTAAAAAGGCGATCGATGTTGCTGTACGTTGAATAATCTATAATATTACTGATCGAGGCTACGTTTAATTCGGTCAATAAGATAGTGTGTTGCTTGGCTTTCTTCATTTCTGTAATTGTTACAGGTAAAGGATTTCCATCTTCAGCTGGCTCTTGGCTATGTATCGAATAATCTGGTAACCAATCTGGTCCATTATTCCAAAGTTGAGTCTTCAAGAATAGATATGGATCGGCTCCTCTTGAAGACAAATCTGCTGGGTTTCGGGACAATGTCTCCAACTGCTGACTAATAATATAATAAACTCTTTATTTTACATGGGTCAGAATTAGGCCCAATACCACGAGTGATAACGGTCCTGTCTCACACCCAGCCCATGGGGACAAACATAGATACAATATACAGTGAAAACCCTGAAAATCGGCCATGCACGGGACCATTTCATTTGGCCGGTTTTCAGGAGTGGCCGATTTACCGTAACTTGTAACGCTGTCAACATTTTTCAGGATGAAATGTCAAATACACCATCATTAACGTCTATGAATAAGTGGGCCAAATATAGGAATAACTTTAATACACGGGCAATCGTAAACCATTTAAAAACTTTCATTCAATGTGTTATTGAGTTATTGTCAAGTTTACAAGATCGTTAGACTTACGTTGTTCTCAATTGATTCATATGAATCTGTTTCTTACGTATTATATCGCCGACTGTTGATTTCCCTAAGTTATATTTCACTATCCTTAATTAAAATAATTGTATCATTCGAGTAAACTTCAATGCGCTGTCGTTATTATAATTAAATTATCAGAAAAAAGTTATTTGTTTACAAATAAACGAAGCGTGAATCTGCGAGATGGATGCGTTCGATTTGTTGTTCCAGACACTTCTTATATGATTTCGATGAAGGAGCACGACACGGATAAAGCACGGTGAATCGAATACACCCTCAATTCTTCGCGAATGTCGGAATGGTAATCAAACAAGTACAACGGGAGACATGTCGAGCCCCGCGCTTGCATGTAATCATCAAATTACAATAGAATTTAACACCTATTGATTGTAAAAGGCAAACATTAATTGATCTTACTCAATTATCTATGACACCTTTGATTTTTCCGATAATAGTTGTCCCAATAACTCCAGCAATCATGACCACGTGAGAACGGTAATGGCCGATTGGCCGATAGCATAGAGGTTTTTTATAGTGGATCTTGACCAAATTTATAGCAAACAGTGGCCGATGTGCGGTTTTCAGAGTTGGCCGGTTTTCAGGTACAAAATTCAATGAATCATATAGTGTTAAAATCGGGACTTTTACATTTGGCCGATATTCAGGGGAAACCGGTCTTCAGGGTGTGCGGTCTTCAGTGTTTTCACTGTACAACATATAGACACCCAAAAAAAAATAAAAAATAAAAAATAAAAATTAATGTACAGTTTGATGATTTAGAGGTCAAGTACATGACCACAGGCTACTGGATATTTTTTTAAGATATACAATATAGCAATATACACAAGTACATGTGTATTAAATGGACATATTATCGTCAAGTGATGTGAGTGTGTGGATTTCGTTTACCCTATTTTGAACGAATTGCTTAAATTCACCAGCTTCGTTAATTATCCAATAATATGACACTTTGGAGTCAGTAAAGCTTATAGTGTTGGATATCTGGATACCTTCTTTTAAAACTTCATTGATTGTGTTAATTAGTCGAGAAAGTATCAATGCTGACAGCAATTCCAGTCTTGGTATAGTGGTAGGGGAAAGTGGCGAAATTCTGGTCTTTGATGCTATAAATCTGATGAAGGATCCGTTTTGGGTATTAATTCTCAAGTAAACAACTGCGGCATAGGCTATGATTGAGGCATCACAGAATCCAATGACGTCATAACTGGTTACTGTCTCAAGTATACCATAATTGAAATATCTTGGAATAGATGTCGATGGCATAGATGATAGTGCGGCTAAAAGGTGGTTCCAATGGTTCAAATATTCTCCTTCTAATGGGGTGTCCCAATCTTGATTGGTGCGTCAGAGTTCTTGGAAGAAAAGCTTAAATTTAACGATGAATGGCGAAAGGTAACCAAGTGGATCAAAAAATGTTGCGGCTACATTGACAACATGGCGTTTGGTTGGAGTATTGTCTTTGGCATAATCAGCTATTTCACTGATATCGAAAATGAAATGATCTGATGTTGAATTCCATCTCACACCAAAAATTTTCTCATTTTCATTAGTGAAATCACCTAATGTGGACTTTGTATAAGTATTATCTTCTTCCCTGATTACTGTGTCTACGAAATCATTGTCAAGTTTCATTCCATTTGTGGCTTCTTCCTGGCTTATTATTTGGAGTGTCTTTGAATTTGATGTAAATTTCCGGAGGTTGAATCCGGCTGAAGCTGGGTTGGATTTGGCGTTTTCGTAGAATTCCTTGGCTTCTTGATCTGTGGTTGCTCCCGAAGTTAAGTCGTCTACATATATGGATCTCAGGAATTTATGTACAAAATCTGGTTGCTCCGTGGTGTACTGTTCCATATGACATTTTAAGTGGCTTTCAAGAGAAATGGACTCGATGTCAATCCAAATACCACTCTGGTGAATCTGAAAACCTTCAATTGTGGTTCGAAACTGTTGATATCATCAAGCCACAGAAACCTGACGTAATCCCGATCCCTTTCGTCAAAAGCTACCATCAGGAAGGCCTTCTCTATGTCTGCTGTAATACCAATGCGATGGGTACGAAAACGAAGTATGATGTCAAATATATCTTGATTCAACGAAGGACCAACGTAAAGGCAGTCGTTTAAAGATGGCAAACCTTTGGATTTTGATGAAGCGTCGTAGACAACACGTAGTTGTCTGGTCAACTTGTCCTGACGTATTGGAGCATGGTATGGCAAATAATGGACATTTCCAATACCTTGTGGTTCTGCATCTACTTCTTCAACGATCCCAAGGCTGATCTGATCTTTGATGATGGCGGCATACTCGTTCAAAAGTTTTGGATTAACTTCTAATCTCTTATATAGATTTCTAAATCTTTTGATGCTCAAGGAATAATCATCTGGCAATAAAGGATGTGGTTGTTTCCATGGCAACCAACTTCACTGTGTATCTTACCCCATCAAAATTCTAATTATCTCGGAAGGCTTTCCAGCATTGATGTGGACGTTAATCCCATGGCTTCGACGTCCCAAAATCTGTGTAATTGTTCTTCCAGGCGACTGTCTTCGGCTGATACATGCAAAGTGGTGACGAGCACGTTGTGGTTTTGCCCGTTTCCTAGTTCAACAGGACCTGAGAGAACCCATCCAAATTTGGTTTCCATGGCTGTGGGAGCTGGCACAATATATCGTTGTATCGATGTATCGCGATACGTCATGCCACGATACGCGTATCGTATCGCGAGGTCGTGTATCGATACTTGACGATACCTCTCATTTCGTAAAAAGTGTAGATTTTTTTACAATTCACTATTTTTCCTAATCGAGTTTGTTGAAATTATTTTGTAAATATTTATATACCAAATTTCACAATAATAAAGCTTTACAAAAATATATATCGTTACTTTGAAGATGAAATTTCAACTTTTGTGACTTTATCCCATATCGCGATACGTATTGTATCGTGACCTTTGTATCGCGATTCGTATCGTATCGTGGCATGGTTGGCAATACCCAGCACTAGGGACCAGTCTCCCCCCGTATTACATTACTCGTGACAAAATCCCAGTAATGGTCCATTCCGATGAGAACGTCGATATCTGTGCTAGCTTCTTCATCTGTAGATTAATCGGCTAATGTAATAGATTGGAGAATTGTGGGTAATGATGCTTAACCTTTTCAAAACCCCCCTGTATAATTGGCTGGCAAATTAATGGTACAACATAGGCGGTAATTTGCAGTACGTTCTAACGAACGCACTGCTTTGTTTTCATTCTAGCGAACGCACTGCTTTGTTTTCATAATGACTATTTTTTTTGCAGTGCGTTCTAGCGAACGCACTGCTTTGTTTTCAAAATGTATGGTTTTTTTTGTCTACTTCTGGTCACGCTATTTCGGTATAAAGGACACATGCCACATATTATCTCAGATAATTTCCCACTATGCCTAACTGCACGGTATTAGGTGAATATAATATGATGCATTTTTGTCCAACAGAAAATGACGTATGGCAAATAAGCCCAATTTAATGTTTTTACTATTTTCACCTCTGATTTTCAACCTATTTTGATGAAATTTTTTTTGTTTATTCTATTAATCGATTGTCTTCAAATTTGGGGTTTAAAAACATGCATTTTTAAAACTTTGTCGCTGACTTTTTGAAGCACTTTTTTGACAATTTTTTCAACTTTTGCAATTTTATTTTGATCAATATGAAAACTTACCTATGCATAGACATTTTGATGACAAACAAAATGATCTTTTCAAAAATTTTATATCACTTCCGGTTTTGACGTCATTCGCTTGTAAAGTTGAAATTTCAACTTCCGGAATAATGAAAATATTCTAAAAAATGTTTTTGCAATGTGCTAGTAATCATCATTGACAAAATATGAAATAATAAAATCTGACCCAGATGTTTCATATCGGCCGCCATCTTGAACTGACTGATTTTACTTTAAATCGAAGTTCAGAATCAGGGAATCATCTTATTTGAATAAAAATTATGTGTGTGGAATCTACAGTCGATTGCTAACGAAACATGGGAAGCCGATTTTTTAATTTCGATTCAGATTTTTTTTTATTTCCGGTAAACAATTTTCAGTAATAGTCAAATTTTGTAAGGCTCATATCTTGTGACCTTGACCTTGAATGACCTTATGACCTGAGAAAAAGTTGTTGTCCTTGACCAAATCTGTCCAATGACATAATCATTTTAGATGCCAAATGTTTACTTCCGGTTTTAATGCCTTCTGAAAATTGCAATTTTTAAATTTAAACAGCTCTGTCACGTGACCTAATTCACATGCGTCAAAAATTCTTTTTCAGTTTTACTATGCCCAATCTACTCTTTCAAATGATATATGACACAATGTAATGTGTGTGGAATCCAAAGTCGATTGCTAACGAAACATGGGAAGCCGATTTTTGAATTTCGATTCAGATTTTTTTTTATTTCCGGTAAACAATTTTCAGTAATAGTCAAATTTTGTAAGGCTCATATCTTGTGACCTTGACCTTGAGTGACCTTATGACCTGAGAAAAAGTTGTCCTTTACCAAATCTGTCCAATGACATAATCATTTTAGATGCAAAATGTTTACTTCCGTTTTTAATGCCTTCTGAAAATTGCAATTTTTAACTTTAAACAACTCTGTCACGTGACCTAATTCACATGCGTCAAAAATTCTTTTTCAGTTTTACTATGCCCAATAAAGAAACCAAGTACTGACGATCCGAACCGCAAAACGAAACTCGAAATCCAAAAGGACATTTTGACGAAACATAGGTAACAGCTTAAGAACTTTTCACATGAGGAATTATATCAATCATACATGAGTAAGTATATCATAATGAAAAGTGGTATCAGGTGTCTAGAAGAGTAAGCATACCCTGGCTGGCGCCACACCCGTCCTAGCTGTTAAACATCCACAAAACTACAAAACAAAAACGTGAAAAAGCGTCGGATGAAACAAACATGACTCGACGACAAATTTACACAAACTCAATCCGTACGCTATCAATCAACGAGGAACCATATTATCAGAAGGGCAAGCAAATACTGCCTAGAACACCACCAGTAATAGCTGCTTAATATATAAGATAGAGGGAGGCAAAACAAGAGTAGTGTCTAGTAAAATTATAAAAATAAGGTGACAACTCGACAGTTTCGTGAGGATCTACACTTTCAAATGATATATGACACAATGTAATTGAATCATAATTCCGTGTTTTAGAATTTAAAAATGTTAGCCAAGTTGCATTGTTACTGTGCGTGTTTTTTTCAAAATTTATTTCGATCAAATTGAAAACATACAGATATATAGACATTTTGATGACAACCAAAAATCTGATTTCAAAATTTCGTTATCACTTCCGGTTTTAACGTCATTCAAGATATCTGAAAAAATATGTTTACAATTTATTTGGAATGGTCATACAAAAAATTTGAATTGATCAAATCTGATCTGGATGTTTTAAATCAGTCGCCATCTTGGATTGGGCAATTTTTTTTCAAACCTAAATTTATTATCGGAATATTGTCCGATTTGAATAAATATGTTGTCTATAAAATCTTTAATCGAATGCTTACAAAACATGGGAAGCCGATTTTTGAATTTTGATTTCAGAATGTTTTTAAACTGATTGTGAGTGACTATCACTCTCAACAAATAGAACAACCATAGAAATGTATAAGACTGGAAGCCTTAGTCTACTCATCGTCTACTGAACTTCTGTTTCAATTTACGGTTGACCTAGTTTCTCCTCTAGGACAAGTTGACTCTAAGTGATACTGTGGCAGAGAGACTGGATGTTCCGTTCGAATTAAATCTCGTTTATCATGGCTTTTAAATTAATCTAACTTCTTGCAAAAACCGGAAGTTATGGGCATACCTTCAATTCAACGCATGCGTGCCAAGCATGAATCTTGTGTTTAAATTCCCTATCTACATTTCTATGAATAAACTAAGAGATATTACCAATAGAGTCTAAACTCAAGGGACTTTCACTACCGAATAATCACTAGCTATTCGACTTTTTACTAACAAATGTATAAGACTGTTTAATTCATTTGTTAAACTCTCATCATAGAAAATGCCACGTTTCAGCTATGTATTATGTAAGGTGCGCACTGCTCGGTACCGTCATCACGGTTCTAGTTTTTGTCTATTTCTGGTCACGCATTTTCGGTATGAAGGAGAAATACCACACATTATCTCAGATGATTTCCTACGACATCTAACTGCTCAGTATTTGATGAATGTAAAATGATGCATTTCCTTTCAACCGGAAATGACGTATGCGAGATTAACCCATTTTAATTGTTTTACCATTTTCACCTCCGTTTTTTATCCGATTTTGATGGGAATTTTTTTGTTTATTTCTTTAAACGATTGTCTACAAAATATGAGTTTATTATTGGAAGAAGCAAAGCATATAATCAAAATATCCGACCGACGGATGATTCGTATAGAATAAATTATTGTCTGAAAAATGAAGCCCGAAACTTTAGTAAAAAGAATAATAGATGCTATCGAAACAGAAACGCCAACTACAATAACTTACAATGGTAAAAGAATCAGCATAACTAAAAAACTTATTGATAAATATAAACACTGTAAAGTACGAGATGATATAGATTTGGAAAGAATTGACAAGAACATAAAGGAAGGTGGATTTTTACCTTTCCTCCCCTTGATCCTCGCTGGGCTAGCCGCAGCCGGTCCCACTGCTGGTGGAGCTGCTAGTATAGCATCAGCAGTCAATGCCAAGAAAGCAGCCGAAGCTGAAAAAAGTGAAAAACGTAGACATAATTTGGAAATGGAAAAGTTAGCAAAAGGTTTGGGAATAGCAGACATATTAGGCACAGTTAAAGAATTTGGAAATCGATTTAGTGAAGAAACTAAGAAAACTGTCAAACAAGGATTAACTAAATTAGTGGATAGTATTGACACAGGAGAAGTCAAAGTCAAACATAAGGGTAATGGAATATTTTTAAAAAATATACACACTGGAGAAGGAATATATCTTTCAAAGTATAAAGGAGAAGGAGTGATTTTTGGGACAAAATTAAAATAATAAAAATGGGCAAAAAATTTAATCATTCAGAAATATTTCCTAATAACCCAATGATCATGTGTATATGCGGTAGTTCCGGTTCTGGGAAAACCATTATCAATTTCTCAAAGCTTTAGAATATTTACCAAAGAAATATGTTCAAGACCTATTTCAAATTACGACGAAGAAGAAATGGAAATAAAAGAAACCAACAGATATAAAAGTTTTTCTTACGAAAAATGTTAATGACCTAGACTTGTCTAATATTGATAGCAAACGAAATAACTTAATATTGTTTGACGACTGCGTAGCGCAAAAAAAAAAAACAATCTGTTCAACAAGAATTCTTCACGAAGGGAAGACATCACAACTGTCACTGTTTATACCAATCCCAATCTTTTTACGGGATGGATTCTATGTTTATTAGAAAAAATGCTAATTGTTTTTTATTATTTGAATTAAACGATAAAGATTTATCTCAAATCATTCAGTCGATAAATCACGGAATAGACAGAGATGCATTTAAAAAGGTTTGTAAAGCTCAATGGAGAAATCCCGAGGAACATGGATATGTATTCGTTAATACCAGAAAACCTGCGGGTAAAAGAGTTATGATCGACATATGTTAATTTTATTTTTTTTAAAATGGAATGGAATAAGATTCCAACAACTCGGATTAACGGAAAATCTACAAACTCTATTTCGACCCATATTAAAATCTCAAAAGGATATTAAAAAGAAATTAGAACCTCCTCAGATAGAATATCCCACACCTCAAATAGAATATCCCAATGATGGTATTATAATTAGGACATTAGATGATATACATCATTATTTATCAAACCCTGACCCAATTTTACCTAAGATATTTCACCAATCGTTGACAATCAAGGTTTGTTGTTTAATGGATATAGAATAAAATTTAATGGAGATTTATTCCAAATCGATACAAAAGACTTTAAATTTAAAGGATTAATAGATTTAATGAACGGGGAGGATCCCCGTATTGCCGATTACAAGGATTTCGTAGCATACTCAAAATTTCAACAACTAATTAAAAGAGGGGGAGCCGACACAAATAGATTGAAAGAAGTTTAACTATATATAAAAGTCAGTCCACAAATCATACAAGAAATAGATGAATTCGAAGATATGGTGACATCTGGACAAGGTATAACTTTTTTATCCGACAACAACGAAGAATTGCTTAATAGATTACAAATAATAATAGCGGCAATGAAGGAAGGACATCAATCACACAGACAATATAATGAATTAAATTGTATATTAAAAAGACTCCTAGAAAAAGGTATCATAGATAAAAATAATTATAAAAGCGTGATTAAAAATGAGAAAACTATTCGTCATCACCTCAAATAAATCAGACATTAAATTATCTCTTGATTATGAGTACGAACTCGATCGCAATCAAGAATATGAATTGGGATTAAAGTATTTCTCTGTTTACAATTCCATTAGAAATATCAACGAAAAAAACAATTAACGACGGATAATGGAGTTACTTTCAAAACGATAAGTCTACTACCAGGAAGCTACGAATACATAGCCATCAACGAATACCTATCTGAATACGCAGGAAGTGTCATTGGTAAAAACAATATTGAATTCGAAGGTAATTTAAATCTGAACAAAATAAAATTGATATTAAGAAATAATAGTCAAGTTGATTTCAACGTTCAATTCATTGAATACGTTACTAGGATTTGATAAACGAGTATACACCCAATCTACTCTAGCACCACATAAAGCTAATATCGACAATGATATCGATGTGATAAATATACATTGCAATTTGATAAACGGTGGATTTTCCAATAAATACAAACGTCAGATTATTTACAGTCTTCCAACATTCACTGTACCGATAGGATATAGAATTATAGAGAAACCATTTCAAACCACATTTTTACCACTTAATTCCCTATTTGATTAAAGATATAAATCTGGAAATCAAAGATGGCAAAAATAGCTTTATAGATTTTGGTAACGAGGAAATTGTTATTCATCTTCATTTAAAAACACTGAATAGTTAAAAAATCAAAGTCATCAAATTCATAGTTTTCATCCAAGGACATCTCCTCTTTATCACCGTAAGGATAAATGATTCCTCCATCGTCCGGTGCTTTTCTCTTTATGAGATTCAGATAACTTCTAAAATTTTTAGTTTGTTTTTCATTAGGAATAACTATTCCATCAGTAAAACTCTTCCCCCATGGTTTATCAAATTCATTCGTTACGTCATGTCCACTAGCTAATTGAATATAATCCTCTACCTTAATCTTATAGTTAAAGTAACCCTTAAACGTTTTCTTTTCTTTTACAACACCGTCGGAAGTTAGAATGATATTGTATTTAACTTTTGGCGCTAAATATAAACCAAATACAATTCCACCATCACCGTAATCATTCTTTCCTTTGCAATATTCATTTTCGGACACCAACCCAGCTTCATTTAATTTATCCCAATTGCTTGAAGAAATGTATAAACTATCGGTATCAGTATAGTATATTTCTGGTTTATAAAAACCATCTATTACGTCAATAAAATTATTCATTATTTTTTTACTGTGAGATAATATAAACGTACTTAAATGAGTGGGTGTTAATCTCGTAAAATCCTTTGGAGGAACAAACTCTTTTTCTTCGTCATTAATCTCCACAATGTATTGACTATCATTTAGTTTGTCATACTTCTGGACGTGTTTGTCGTAATTAAGACGTAAGGTTTCTTCATTCCATAAGTGCAATGAGGTATTTCTATCCCTCTGAATAGATTTACCATTTAAAGAAATACCTAACAACTTCATGCAGTTACTGGCAACCATATCTCCTTCCTTTTTGTATTTATTCCTTAATTCATTCAAAATCAAAATATAATCTCTATAGGGTGGAGTTTTAAAATTTTCTTCGTAAACTATACCATCTAATATTTTAATAATTCGTCCACCGGCTTTCACTATTTCTTGAATATCGACCGATGTTAAAACATCTGAACAGAAACCATTTCTGAATCGGATTTTAGTGCCAGTTTCCTTTTTACCTTCTTTATTCGTGAAAGTGATTTTATCTTTAGCTGGTATGGGTTGAAAGTACATGTTTTTGGGATATTCAAACCAGACTTTTAAAATAGCAGTTCTAGGTCTGAATTTCTGTTCATTAAAGAGCTTGACAATTTTTTTATTTTCTTCTGGTTGAAACGCTCTTACACTTTCAGCTTTTGGATATTCACCTTCTGTCATAGCGGAAGCGTACAAACCGTTGGCGTCAAATGCCATCAGTTTAGTACATTTTATTTTTTTAAGTCTCGAGTGAACTTCCGTTTTATCTGTATCACTTTTACTATATTCTTTAAATAAATCTATTATGTTATTACTATCGAGTTCTAAATACTCTCTTAAAATGGCGCAAATTTCATCCATTTTGTTCGTTTTAAATGATTTTCTGTCAGCAGAAACTCTTCCTCCTTTAATACTTTGTCTGATAAAATATCTTATAAAAGGGTGAGTATGCGAGTAAACTTTTTCTATGTTTTTTTTTTCGGTGTGTTTCGGAACCGTTCTAGTACTTTCGTACCATTCTTCTTCAACCATTTCTTTATCGTAATGATATAAATAATACCAACCCTTTAAAGATAAAGAAGGAGCCAAGATATATTATGACACTCGGGCTAAGAAAAGGTCATTCAACGGTCGTAGTAACCAATATCATACACCTGGTTATATTCATGGTACCTGTTGTAGTTATTTTTGAAGATTCCTGATTATATTCTTTATAGAATTTGTTTTACAAATTGAATTATGGACGCCATTTCAATGGACACAGCCGAGACATTTGTGAAAGAAGTAATGGCGACCCCAGCATATCAACAAAAGCTGTGGTCCATTGTGCAGATCTGAGAGAAAATAACAGATTTAGACAAAGATTGTCGAGTAATAAAAGGTGTGCTGACGAAGTTACTGAGAATAATAGTGAAGATGAATCAGTTATGACTAAAAAGACGAGATGCGGACCTATAAATTCTAGCGAAAGTGAAAGCCCAGTAAGTAACATTAATTTTATTGAAACTGGTGAAATATTGTCCGCCATCCATAATTTGGGTAAAATGATCAATACAAGGATAGACAATCTTGAAGATTCTCTTTCTGATAGAATTAAGGGCATTGTTCAACATGAGATGTCTGATTTGAAAGCTGATATTGATAGTGAAATTTCCGAATTAGAAACAAAAATTTTGAAACTTGAAAACGAAAAGCTTGAAAGTGATAGAACATTAACTCAATATGTACACGAGCTAGAGACAATGAGAGCAAAATTACCGATTGAACTTGATAGCATTGTGATAAAAAATATGCCTGAACTTGCCACAGAGGAAAATGATAATCGTGTTACAATAAATCGTGTGACTAAACTTTTTAAAGAAGGCTTGAAATTGTCCAATATAAACATTATAAACGCGGATAGGAAAAAAACTTCATCACATAAACCTGGTGTGATAGTTGTCCAACTCCAAGACAGTGCACAAAAGAAATTAATCTTAGAAACTAAATCAAAATTGAACACTAATAAACAATTTGATAAAATTTATATAGAATCAAGTATGTCAACAGCTGAACTCAAAACCCAATCCAGTCTAATTACCCTAGTTAAAGAACTTGGTAAACAGGATTCATACTTTGTTAAAGGTAACAGTATCATGAAACGAAAATCTAATTCAGGAACAAGATTTTAGGGGCTACGACTATGTCATTGGAACTGTGCTGGATGGTCAGTTAAAAACAGTGAAAGTGTTATTTTTAGAGAATCTGTTATAAATGAAGGTAACTTTGATGTCTTGTTTTTATGTGAAACATTTTTACGTTTTAATGAACAAATTACAGTAAGTGGATATAAGTGGCTTGGGAGAAACAGAGATATCACTCACAAGAAAGCGAAACGTGGGTCCGGTGGTGTTGGGTTCTTAATTCGAAATAACATTTATGACGAGTACGATGTGTCTATTCTGGATGAATCCCTCGAAGATATCCTATGGATAAAACTCGCGCACAAATCAAGTGATATATGTGTGTGTTTATGCGTGTGCTACCTACCCCCTAATGGATCTTCATATGTGACAGACGCAGAACAGTTTTATAATAATTTGTTGAATCAGGTATATTCTTTTCAAAATGAAGGTCTTGTGTGTATCAGTGGTGATTTTAACTCTAGGGTGGGTGACCAATCTGATTATATCCTGGGTGTTGATAATTTACCCCCTAGAGCTGTTATTGACTACAAGGAGAACAGTTATGGCACACTTTTTACTGATTTCTTATGTGATACTAATCTATGTATGTTGAATGGTCGCATTTCAGGTCGCAATGATTTTACATATGTTAGCACCAACGGCCGATCTGTAGTTGATTATGTTGTCGCTCCACATGAACAGGTTAGTCTGTATTCAGATTTTCAGGTATGGAGAATGTCGGAGCTGATTTCTTATAATAATCTCATGGTTCTCGAGAAAATACCTGACCATTCCCTCCTTGTGTTCACATTAAATATTGCAGGTGTCTCTCTTTCCGGAACGAATCCACATGACCACATCTCCGATGCAAAACCCAACCCAAAGCTACATGTGCCTGAAAACTTTCTCAGTGAATGTACACCACAAATCCTTGAGAAAATAAGTGAAATAGAAACAAATCTAAGGTCTGAGCATGATATTAATCTGGCATATAAATCGTTTGCTGAATTCATTATTAATGAAATTTCGGTACCAATAGCGGAAGGGAAGGGTTGTAAGAAACTTACTAACAGGAAAAAGCCATACTGGAACGAAGCTTTAGAAAAACACTGGAAAAGGGTACAAGCAAAGGAAAGAGAATGGCTTAAGTGTAAAAATAAGCAACGCAAGTCTGATCTACACGGTGCCTTTATCAAAGAGAGAAAAGGGTTCGACAAATCCCTTAGACAACATAAACGCCATTATTTAAACAGTAAACAAAGTGAGTTACTAGAACAATTCTCTGTCCATGATAAACGAGATTTCTGGAAATCGTTTGGTAAAATCGGCATTGCAAACGATCGCAAACACGTGATTCCACTAGAAGTTACGAACTCTGAAGGTGAACTGGTAACAGACACAGTGACTGTTTTAGAACACTGGAGAGACGATTATTCTAAGTTGTATAATTTTAAACCAGGACATGGTAAATATGATGACGAACATTTAAAACGTATTCAACAATATGTGTTTTCTCCTTCTGAAATTTTGAGAAATTGTGATGACATAAATGACCCCATATGTATCACTGAGGTACGAAATGCCATAGATCATGCTAAACTAAGAAAAGCTACGGGGATTGATAGGCTTCCAGCAGAGAGTCTTAAAAATCCAGTTTGTCTTGATATTTTACATAGAATCTGTAACTATTGCTTTGAACATAACATTGTGCCTGATAAGTGGAATATGAGCATCATTAATCCTATTATGAAAGCAAGCACAGATAAATATATACCCTTGTCGTATAGAGGTATCTCATTACTGTCTATTCCTTGTAAAATATATGCTGATGTCCTTAATAATCGAATTAGCAAATGGTGTGAAAATAATGATGTCTTTGTAGAAGAACAAAATGGTTTCCGCAAAGACAGAAATTGTATTGATCATGTTTTTTTCTCTTACTAGCATTGTTAAAAGTAGAATCAAAGCCAAACAATCCACATTTTGTTGCCTAGTGGACATGCGAGCTGCCTACGATAACGTAAATAGAGATTGCCTTTGGTTTAAATTACAGAAAGCTGGCCTGAATGGTAAAATACTCCAAGCTGTAAAATCCTTATACAACAATGTAAAATGTTCAGTAAGATTAAACGGTCAGTATACACCTTGGTTTGAGGCAAACTCCGGAGTCAAACAGGGTTGTGTGTTGTCACCATTGCTATTCTCTGTTTACGTTAACGATCTAGCTATAGCTATTAATGAATTAAACTGTGGTATCGATATTGATGACTGTAATGTTGGTATTTTGTTGTATGCAGACGACATCGTTTTAATAGCACCATCAGAAGATAAATTGCAAACTATGTTAAACAAACTTAACTCATGGTGCATTAAATGGCGCATGTCTGTTAATAAGTCAAAAACAAAAGTTATCCACTTTAGACCATCAACATGGCAGTTATCAAATAGAATATTTAATATTGGGAATATAAATGTTGATTACTGTAAATGTTATAAATATTATATATAACACTTCCAGGCGGGAGGATTCCCATATAATATTTTCACCAAACTTTACGAAACGCTAGTACAGCCAATTATGTCATATGGTGCTGGAATATGGGGTATGGTAGAGCATAAAAAATTGAATAGTGTACAAAACAGAGCATGTAAGATATTTCTGGGCCTGAAACGAAACAGTCCAAACCTGGCAGCTAGGGGCGACATGGGTTGGACTTCATGCCTAACCAAACAAAGAGTTGAAGTATTAAGACTATTTTGTCGTTTGAAATGTTTATCAAACGATAGACTTCCTGTAATTGTTAGTAATTGGTCCTCTAGACGTAGCAAATCTTGGGAAAAGAATGTAGAGGCGATGATAAGAAACCTTGATGGGAGCCATATATGTAGTGTTGATAATATTAGTAAGGGTCATATAAACCCCTTAAAACGTCATTTGTTCCAAATTGATGAGTCAAAATGGTTCCAGGATTTATGGAATGATGACAAAAACCCGAATGGTAATAAATTAAGAACATATCGTTTATTTAAAAAGGACCTAAAACCCGAACCATATGTTTTATCACATTTTCTCCCACGCCACTTAAGGAAAGCCACGGCTTTATTACGAAGTGGAAGTTCTGACCTAATGATTGAAAAATTGAGATATAGTCATCCTCCTACCCCACTTAATTGTCGAACCTGTCCCTTTTGTTTAGAGATTGAGACAGAAACTCATTTTTTAGTAGAATGTGATATGTATTCAGACATCCATTTTGAATTATTTCAGGAAATGTATAAAACAGATAATAATTTCAGTAACCTGTCCTCCAAGGAAAAAATTATCATGATTTTATCTAGTGATTTAGTCAACCCCAAAACTTTAAGTACGTATATATACGATATGTTTTCTAGGAGAAATTATTATATGTCATATAATTATACAACATAATACTAAATTATGTCTCTTAAGATCTTATTTTTATATCGATTTTATTTTTATACCGATTTTATTTTGTATTGTTTTTAGATATATTAGATCGTGTCTCATAGACCTATATGGTCGGACGATGATAAATTTAAATGTATTTTTATAATGAATTGTATTTTATGTATATTTCATCGTGTGACACATTAATAAACATTTCTTCTTCTTCTTCTTCTTCTTCAACAAACATGATATGGTCTGGCTTTACACTCCGACAAAGATACCAGATATTCCAAATAAATTCCAGCGATATTGGAGAGGACCATATGAAATAATGGAGAGAGTGTCCGATATTACTGTAAGGTTAAACATGGGGAAGTCTTCAAAAGTTGTTCACATTGATAGGCTGAAGAAGTATGCAGGTACAGATGAAGAAGATGTTGCCTTAACAGAAGAAGCTGCTGTAACGGAAGAAGACGCTGATGATATCTTAACAGAAGAAGATGTTGCTGCTGAAGAAAACGAAGATGATTCACAAAATATTGTTCAAAATTCTTATGTAACTAGATCTGGCAGATTATCAAAACGCCCTTCATATTTTGATGACTATATTCTGTAACCACCTGTGAAAAAGAACATTTTGCTCTCTTTTTAGGACAATGGAGAGTGCTGAAGGATATTGCAGATGGTGTGGGAAGTTTTTTATTGAGGGGAATGAGATGATGAGTCATCAGAAGAGATGTCATAAAAGAGAGCACTTTTCTTGTTATATGTGCTCTAGAAGGTATGCCCGTAAAGACACTCTTCGCAATCACATTGCCAAAGAACATCCAGCAGTTTTAAAAACACCTAAACTAAAAAAAAGCATAGTGGTTCAACCAAAAACGAAAGAACAAGTTGATCCAACAAAAAGATGTAAGACTGAATCAACAAAATACTGCCCAAGAGCAGAAAGCAGAACACCAAAAGTCGGAGATGAACCATCAAATGTTGATCAGAGAATGGAAGAAGAACTGATAATTTCGTCTTCTTCTGATGTTGGTGATTTAGAAGATCCAGAAGTTACCATTGACGGCATTCAGGAGGAAAAAGAAGAAGAATTGGTCCTTGATCCAGCGACTGGAACATTTATACTTAAAGAGGAATGGGAACAGGAGCCAAGATTTAAAGACAAAGCCTGCCAAGTGACTCAAATTTTTACCCTAGATCTACAGTAAATAGACGGGACTTCTTGTTTTTCAGAGGCTTGGGTAGTGTAGAGAATTTAGTTGTAGTCTTTAGAATTTTTATTATTGTACTGAGTTATTAGTATGTGTCTGGCAGATCTAGTCTATATATATATATATCTAATTTCAAGTATAGGGGTCAAAGTTAATAGAAGAAATATTATTAATAGGTAAATTTAAACTTTATTCTTCATCAGAAAACCAAAAGTAAAGTTCCTAAAATGTACACACACAATCCAAATCTCATACAGAACCTGACAGCTAAGGTCAACAAACATGAAGATCATGAAATTTTACCTTCAAAGTTTGAAATTGCAAAACTGAAACTGAAATTGGACATTTTTTGTAAACTAATGCTCAAAAGAAAGTAGGCCACTTTTTCATATTCCCAGTAAAATTCCCAAAAGCAAAAATACTTCACATAAAGTATTGTGTAGATCGTATTTAGATGCATCACAGTGGTTTTATCACTTTAAGTTTACTTTTGTTAATTTCACTGCATAATATACAGATGGGTACTTTCTTTTCAGCATTAGTTTATATCTCAAAACGTTTAAAGATCAAGATCAAAAGTCACATGAAATTTCTTAACCCTGTTCATTTTTTTAACTACAAAGCTGAAACAACATAAACTGAGTAAAGCAATGTCAGTATAAACAAACATTAAACTCTCGCAGATCATCAACTACAGTCACACTAGGTCTAACCGCCACCTGTATTCAGAGCCACCAGAAAACATCCTGTGCAATTTTCAACCAAATTTACCTCTATTCAACACCACCCTCTAGAGGCTGCAAATGGTCATTATTTTCTTAACACTAAATACGCATCACTCTGAAATAAGTGGTTATTTGCCGATAATCGTTGTTAATACCATTAATAAACATCACAATTATTTACTGCCAAGCAGAATATCCTGAATAGTTTTGTCATTTTTAGAAGATTATTTCCTGAATATGAAAATCGAGTGACCGATATCCAAGGAGTTTTGTTACTAACAGATGGTATTTGATGTCAAGTTTTATTATTTATTTCACATTAATGTGTGGGCATATAAAAACCCCTTTTTCTATAACGAAATGGTCTACAATCTGTTGCCATTTAACTCCTGAAAACAACTGCCTACATTGTCGGTTATAAATATAAATGAAAGAACAGCCCATGCAACATAACATTTTTGTTTTTACTTGTACATGTATTTGTATTTCATTAAATTGTATTGAGATATATTTATGAATTTCAGAGTAACATGCTGTAAATAAAGGACTATAGAACCCTAACCTGGCTGGTATTTTACATTAAAAACCTGTAACAAAATATCCTGGTATATTTCGTTAAATGGTTTTTGATACTTTTAACAATGTCGTTTAAACATCGTTTCTTGTTTCTGTATTTGAACAGTATATACCGTATCTGTAACTTACCAAATTGGCAGCCATTGGATTATTCTTACTAATAGTTGATAATCTAGCTTTGTATGCCTTCATCAATGACATATTTTGACGGTAAGCTATTTCTGTTGGTGATAGATTTCTGAAAAATACAAGTTTTTTTTTTATTAAAAAGCTATTACAATATTCAAGAACACTTGAATATACTTGTATATGTTTTATTAACTCAGATGGAAACGTAGTCATATATTGTCTATGATAGATAGTAAATACTAATTAAAGTTACTAGTTACTAGTTAAAGCTAATCGAGCGGAATTGGGTTCCAAATGTTAGGATTATTTTACCAAGACAACTGTTGATTTAAACATATTTTATTGATAAATATCAAATGGAATTGGATACAAGTTACGAGAACTTTGTAATAATCCTATCCATAAAAAATACATAAAATAATACAGATGGGGCAGACAAAAAAATATATATATACATGTATATATTGAAAAAAAAAAAATAGAACCATGAATGGTACCATGCAGTGCGCATCCGGTTTCGTCCATTGGTGAAAAGTGACATCTTTCAATCCATGATGTCAGGTTTACAGAAGAAAGCTTGTTTTACATTAAAATGCAGAAGGTACAAAATTTTAAAACGCAAAATTTTGAATTCGGTAGTAAAAAGTAGAAAAACCAGTTCACACACGGTAGTCAAAAGTGAAATAAACATTTCATGTTCGGTAGTGAAAAGTCATCTGATTAAAAAAGTCGTAATCACAGTTTGATATACATCAGTGGAAAACGCATATCACAAAATTTCTAAGATTTGTAAATAAGTTCTAAAGCGCAAGAAAGGACACATGAAGGAGCCAAATCTAAATTTAGAAACGGACTGCACAGTATTCATACTTCATAGTTTGAAATGCAGATTGAATTTTATCAATACATATTTCATTCAAAGAAAATATATCTTAATGTTTCTTTTAAACAGTTACAATGTAAAAAAAAGTACAGTAATGATAACGTATCGCTCAAACGCAAGTTCATTGGAGAGGACGATCGCCCAAACGCAGCTTTATGTCAAAATGTAGTTCTCTCCCTTCAACTGAAATTTGCATTTAATATTTTACAAGCAGATGGAATAACTAATTTTCAAAATTCAAAAGGCGCTATTTTGATTTTAAAATATTGTGTTGTAAATAATTGAAAAAGTAGATTTAGAATAATAAGATTGTGAAAGAATTTGTGACGTACATGAATTAGGTCACGTGTCAGAGCTCTTTAAAGCTAAAAACTGCAATTTTCAAATGGATATAAAACCGGAAGTAAACATCGGAAAACCTAAATGAAAGTATCTGTGCATAGGTATCGTCAATGGCAATGAATTTGTTTCAGGTCACTTGGTCACCAGAGGTCAAGGTCACAAGATATGAGCCTTTAAAGTTTTGACAATTACTGATTTATCTTAACCGGAAATTAAAATAAATCATAATTGAAATTCAAAAATCGGCGTTTCATGTTTTGGTAGCAATCGACTGTAGATTCCAAAAACATCAGAATTATGTAAATTTCATTACACCCTGAGGCCCCATTTTGCGTTTTATGAAAATATACCATTTCAAGATGGCGACTGATCTGTTACATCCGGGTTAAATTTTATTATTTGCATACTTTTGTGTCTATATTACATACATACTGCAAAAAGAATTTTTCAAATATCTTCAAAATTCCGGAAGTTGAAATTTCGACTTTGAGAGCCAATAACTTCAAAACCGGAAGTGATACAAAAATTTTGAAAACATATTTTTGTTCGCCATCAAAATGTCTATCTACCTGTAAGTTTTCAGAACGATCGAAGTAAAAATTGAAAAAAACACGCACAGTTTCAATGGAAATTGACACAAATTTTTCAAACTTTAAAAGGCGGAATTTTGATTCAAATATATTGTGTTGTATATCATTGGAAAGAGCAGACATAGCATAGTACGACGGTGAAAGAAAATAAGACATATGTAAATTAGGTCACGTGGTAGGGCTGTTTAAAGTTAAAAATTACAATTTTCAAACGGCTATAAAACCGGAAGTAACCATTGGGCATCTGAATAAAATATGTCATTGGATACATCTAATCAAGGGCAATAACTTTTGTACAGGTCACAAAGTCACAAAAGGTCAAGGTCACAAAATATGGGCCTTGAAAGTTTTGACAATTACTGACTTATTTTTACCGGAAATCAGAAAAATTCAGAATTGAAATTAAAAAATCGGCTTCCCATGTTTTGGTCGCAGTCGACTGTTGATTACATAGACATAAAAATTATGCAAATTCCATAACACCCTGAGGCCCCATTTTGCGTTTTATGAAAATATACCATTTCAAGATGGCACCTGATCTGTTACATCCGGGTCAGATTTTATGATTTGTATAATTTTTAGTCTACATAACAAACATATTTCAAAAAGAATTTTTCGAATATCTTCAAAATTCCGGAAGTTGAAATTTCAACTTTGAGAGCGAATGACGTCAAAACCGGAAGTGATATCGAAATTTTGAAAATTGCTAATTGCTCGCAATCAAAATGTCTATAAATATGTAAGTTTACAGGTTGATCAAGATAAAATTGAAAAAGTTGAAAAAGTGGTCAAGAAAAAGTGCTCCAAAAGTCAGCAAGATTTTTCTCAAAATGATATTGTTAAACTTTTGTCTCGTGGACAATCGATTAGAGAAATAAGCAAAGTCAGTCCGATCAAAATCGGTTGAAAAATAAAGGAGATAATGGCCAAAACATCAAAACCCATATGTTCTCATACCTCATTTCCGGTTGGTAGGGCATGCGCCATTTTACATTTAAACAATACCGAGCAGTAGATTATCGTGGGAAATCTTGAGAGATTATGTGTGGCATGCATAGTTTTGGCTGGGCGCTCTGACCAGAAAACGGAAAAAAAAAAAAAAAAAAAAGACATTTGCAAAACAATGCAGTGCGTTCGCTAGAACGCACTGCAACTAGAACCGTGAAGACGGTACCGAGCAGTGCGCAACCCATCCTATACATGGATGAAATGTCACATTTTCAACCAATGATAAGAGTTTTACAGATAAAAGCGCACTTGTCAAATTACTCACTCAATTTCTTTTGTGTGTCAGTAGAAAGTGCACTGCAAGATATGTTTGCAGGGATATTAAAATAAATGTAGAACTACAAGAAGTAGACAGAAAGATTAACTATGAAAACTTTAGCTTCTCGAACTCATCCGATATACTAGTATTATCAAGATAAATACATAATAATATACCAAGCTCCATTCAAATCGGACAAAAACTCTAGTCTTTATCGCGTGTACAAGAAATTGTTGACGGACGGACCGACGGACAGACAGGGGTGACGGCAATATACGTCCATATTTTCATGTGGGTGTATAAAAAGGCAGATAAAATGAATTCAGAAATACCAGCAGACAGACTAAATATAAGGGTGCAGAACTACAAGCAGTCAGACCAAATAAAAGAGGCGCACGGCTACCAGTATACAGGCAGGGTTAACTAAAACAGACAAACGAAACACGTACAGTTACAATGGAATTCGGCATATTACTTTCAAATTCTAAAACGCGGAATTGTGATTCAAATACATAGTGTCATATAAATGTAAATCAGGTCACGTGATAGAATTTTTTTTTTTTTTTTAAATTTGAAAAAAAAAAGCACTCACATTAACAATGGAATTCATCAAGATAAATACACATACCAAGCTTCATTCAAACTCTAGCTTTTATCATATACACAAGCTATTTTTAACGTTTTCACTAAGTCAAGGGCAATAACTGTTAAACCGACTACTGGAATAGCGCCATTTTCGAACTCATCCGTGATATTATCAAGATAAATACATATACCAAGCTTCATTCAAATCGGATAAAAACTCTAGTCTCTATCGCGTGTCAAGAAATTGTTGACGGACAGACCGACGGACAATATACATCCATATTTCAATGTGGGCGTATAAAAAGGCAAATAAAATGGATTCAGAAATACCAGCAAACAAAAAGAGGTGCAGAACTACAAGCAGTCATACCAAATAAAAGGGGCGCACGGCTACCAGAATACAGGCAGGTTAACTAAAAGGGACGCGGGAACACCAGCAGACAGACAAACGAAACATGATGATCAGGTACAGGGCATTATAAATACATGTTGTCACAACGCTATGACTTATATGATATCGCTGTAACATCATTTATCTAATAACGTCATATCGTTGTAACAACATGTATTTATAATGCCCTGTACCTGATCATCCAGTCTCACTTATTTCAAGACACTGACGTCACTTCCCGTTTTTCTTTCTGGAATAACAGGAACCAAAGGCACCCAATGAGAATTTTGACTGCACCAAATAGATGTTAGAAGTGTCTTTCATATACACAAAAAGGCTAGAAAACTTCTTTCGAATCCCTTTAAGCTTCTATCGCGTAAACAAGTTAATTTTAACGTTTTTACACTAAGTCAAGGGCAATAACTCATAAACCGACGACTGGAATCGCGCCATTTTCAAACTCATTCGAGATATTATCAAGATAAATACATATACCAAGCTTCATCCAAATCGGATAAAAACTCTAATCGTTATTGCGTGTACAAGAAATTGTTGAAGGACGAACGGACCGACGGATGGACATGGGTGACTGCAATATACGTCCATATTTTCACGTGGCAGTATATACAGGCAGATAAAATGGAATCAGAAATAACAGCAGACAGACTAAATAAAAGGAGTGCAGAACTACAAAAAGTCAGAACAAATAAAAGGGGCGCACAGCTACCAGAATACAAGCAGGTTAACTAAAAGGGACGCGGGAATACCAGCAGACAGATAAATGAAACACGAACAGTTACAATGGAATTTGGCAGAATATTTTCAAATTCTAGAACGCGGAATTATGATTCATATACATTGTGTCATATATCATTGGAAAGAGTAGATCAAGCATAGTAACGCCGAAAAAGAATTTATGACGTATGTAAATTAGGTCACGTGACAGAGCTGTTTAAAGTTAAAAATTGCAATTTTCAGAAGGCAATAAAACCGGAAGTAAGCAATTGACATCTAAAATGATTATACCATTGGATAGATCTCGTCAAAGGCAACAACTTTTGTTCAGGTCACAAGGTCACTCAAGGTCAAGGTCACGAAATATGGGCCTTGTAAGTTTTGACAATTTCTGATTTATTTTAACCGGAAATAAAAAAAAATTCGAATTGAAAATCAAAAATCGGTTTCCAATGTTTTGTGCGCAATCGATTGGAGATACCATAGACACTAATATGATGCAAATTCCATTATACCCGTAGGCCCCATTTTGCGTTTTATAAAAATATATCATTTCAATATGGCGATTGATTTTTTACATCCGGGTCAAATTTTATCATTTAAATATTTTTGTGTGAAGATGTCAAATATATCACAAAAAGAATTTTTCGAATATCTTCAAAATTCCGGAAGTTAAAATTTCAACTTTAAGAGCAAATGACGTCAAAACCGGAAGTAATATATTTTTTTTGAAATTATAGTTTTGTTTGAAATAAAAATGTCTATTCACCTGTAAGTTTTCAAATTGATCAAAATAAAATTGCAAAAGTTAAAAAACATGTAAAAAAAGTGCTTCAAAAAGTCAGCGAAAAAATTCTACAAGTGCGTGTTTTTTAAGAACTATCATGTAGACATTCGAATAATGAAATAAACAAAAAAAGTCCCATCAAAATCGGTTGAAAAACAGAGGTGAAAATGGTAGAAAACAAAAAATGGATATTTCTGTCATACGTCATTTCCGGTTAGACAAAAATACTTCATTTTACATTCATTTAATACCGTGCAGTTAGGTATCGTAGGAAATTATCTGAGATAATGTGTGGTATGTTCCCTTCATACCGAAATAGCGTGACCAGAAATAGACAAAAAAAAAAAAACAGTCATTATGAAAACAAAGCAGTGCGTTCGCTAGAACGCACTGCAAATAGAAAGTAAAAGGTGCACAAGACAACAAAAACACACGAAGTACAACACAGAGAATGGTAAAGAAAACAAAATAATATATAGAAAGGGTATTGTTTAAAAGATTAGACAATGCAAAAGAATCATTGGAGAGTTGTAGCCTGTAGAGTGAGCACGAGAAGAAAAGTGAAAAAACAAACGCGAGTTCAGAGCTTTATTCTTGTTGAATTTTTACATATATCAAGGCTCATATTTTGTGACCTTGACCTTGAAGACTTTATACGTCTATATATATTTTTTATTTAACATTTTGATCACTGTATGTAGTGTTGATATTTTGTAGTCTGAAATTCTATTGACTCTGATCTGGTTTTTTTTTTTAATAACAGCAGTCATCACCAAATATAAGATCTATTATCTACTATCTATTTGATTCTTTCTATTCTCCGCAGGAACAAATGAACGTCAGACTAAATTTAATATTGTATCTATGCTATGTTTCATTTTTTGTAAAATAAATGTGCCAGTTAAATTCGTCACTTTAAGAACGCTCAAAAGGAAATGTATAATGTCATCAACAATATACTAAAATAGACCACTGAATACTAGTCTTCGGCATCCACACACTTGCAGTAATAGTACAGTCACTTATTTCGTTCAACTGCCATCTTTAATTTCAAAATGGCCGCCAGTTACTTATATTGGCCTATATCTCAAAGTCTGATCAATGTAGTAGAGTAGAAATGCTACTAACACTAATGTTTTATGATACTTGCCGCTATTTTAATTTGGCCTATATCGTAACATATGAGTAAAGCAAAAGAGCAGAAATGGTGGCGATACTCATGATTTATTATACGTAGGATTCTGTACCTTACTTTTTGGTTTGTGACGCCATCTTTAATTTCAAAATGGCCGCCATTTGTTTGCCTTTGTTTCAACAAATGATAAATGCAGAAGAAAAAAATGGTAGCAATACAGAAGGTTTGAATATATCTATATGTTTAGAAGAGTAAGCTCAACCTACTCGTTGCCTATATTATTATTATTGGAATCAACTATAGACACTGCGCGTAACTACAACCCATTTGATGAAGAGACTGCAAACTGATCTTAAAGGGATTGTAAAGAGGTTTTCTAAACTTTGTATGTGCATAGGGGACAGTGATAGTATCTTTTCCTCCATTCCAATTTCCATTTCGACGTGTTTTACCCCCACAGATTTGCATAGATATCAATAGTAGTTTCCGGTAGATCAGTAGGGGGTGACGTCATAAAACACATTAGTTTAAGTGGAATTGCAAGAACCACAGACATTGTAATGGAAATTTGAAAATTGGTGCTATCAGTGTCCCCGATACATAAACAAAGTTTAGTAAACCTCTTTACAATCCCTTTATTGCTCTCTATGTGTTGTGTCTTGCCTGAGGGATATCAGCTATTGTCATCACAAAAATAAGAACTCTTGATCTAGGCTTGTATAAGAGAGTGTTTAATCTACAATCTGCAACGGGAATGGCAACTGGGTTTTGAGTTGGTGAGCGTCATGCTTGCTTTGCTTCACTTTATGTTATGGTATACTGAAAAGTGGTTTAATATAGTGTCGAGTGCCATACACTATCACAGCTTGCTATGATCTCCTCTTTGAAGCATCTTCACGGAACAAAGTTGAAAACCACGATCCTGAAAAGATCAAGATGAAATGACAGGTGCCTATGAAGAAGGAAGAACAAGTTTCGCTTGAGTTAACTAAACTAGATTTGTGCAAGCTTCATATAAATAAGTGCCATCAAATACTACTTTCCTCATGATCTCTACAAATAAGCTTGACTTGTACCAGTTTATCTTGCCCAAATATAAATTTTTAAGAACAATGGCCAACAGACCTGAAATTCTCTGAAATGTGGTGGTTTTATGATGACTGTATATCCGATATTCTATTTACCAATTTCTTTGTGATAAATTGGTTATAAGTGAACTGAACGTTGGAGAAGATATTACTAGAATTACACAGAATGAAGATGCTCTTATGCTCTCATGATTGCCTCTGGGCTAATCAGCATCAATCTGAACTTTTTAGATGCTTATTGCACTGGCAGTGGTCAGCGAGAGTCATTATCAGCTGATTGGCAGTACTCATTTTCATATTTCAACCATAATCAAGAAGGGAATTGTCAAACATTTTAGCGGAAACTCATTCGATTGTAAGACCTCCAATTTCACGAACTGTGTGCCATCTAATATGCATGTTCCAGAAACAACTTCAAAGTAAGACATTTGTCTTCAACATGGAAATCATGTCAAATGCCAATAACAGAAAAAGCATCACAGTCACAAGGAGTTGAGATAAGAGTTATTCAAATCCATAAAATCTTAAGGCTGAAAAATTGCCCTGCACTAAATCCACACATTCAGATATCTTGTCTAATACCAATAGTCGACAAAAGTTTTAAAGCCCTGCACCCAAAATTATCTTTGTGGATAGGAGAAACCATCGAATGGGACAATATCACCCAAGAAATGTCGGGAACCTCCTGAACAACAGGCAGTTGTTGAACTTATCACAACGAAGGTACTAGTCATTGTCTTCGGAATAACTTCAGCTGTGGTCTTCAGTACATCCAAAATTGGTAACCCAAGATGGATCTGGAACTGGAATAGCTTTTTGTGGGAATAGCTTGATATACTGTACTAGTTATCCAATGCAAACATTGACTTCATTGTTAGGCTTATTTATGTTTCTCATATGCTAATAAGTTATGTACACACGTGTACTTAATATGGCGACCATTAAAGATGGCGTCGGGATCAAATTACATGTAGTTTCAAGTAAGGAGTAAAATTCTAGGTACCGGGAATCATAAAAAAATCTGTATTGCCACATTTCTACTCTTCTAAATTGTTCATACGTTGAGCTACAGGCCAACATTTAATGAATATCGCGGCCATTTTGAAATTAAATATGGCGATCCAAACCAAAGTGGTTTTAAGAGATCCAAAGAATCCTAAGTGTCATAAAACAGGAGTATTGCTATCACTTCTACTCTTCTACTTTCCTCAAAAGAGAAGATATATGCCAAAATATAATGAAACGGCAGCCATTTTGAAATTAAAGATGGCGGCCAAAACAAACAGGTCAGAAGTAAGGAATAGAATCTGAGGTATGAAATAACATGAGTATTGTGACCATTTCTACTTTTCTACATTGCTTAAAAGGTAAGATATAGGCCAACACATACAGAAAATGGAGACCATTTTGAAATTTAAAATGGTGGCTGAAAACGCCATCGAAAAAAATGATACCTAACTTTTTTTAAATCAGCACCCCAAGTTAGCCAATAAAATCCACTTTGGCACTGAATTCCAGCTGGACTGTAATGGGGACAATGCAGAATTCTTTTCAGTTGGTATTTCCAGTACCTTTCGCAAACAATTGGTGATATCCAACAACGATTGGATCTAAACTACTGCTCTGAATGTAAAAGGGGTTCAGGCGATCCCAAGTCTAATTAAAATCAGACCCTAATGTAGTGGTTAAAAAACCGGATTTAAAAAAAAACCGAACGAACGAAATTAGGGTCTGATTTTAATTAGACTGAGGCGATCCCTTACATGTATATTTATAGGAATTACACAGTTAATTTCACCACGTTCAATTAAATCGTATAAAAAATCTTTAAAATTGAAACATCTTAGAGCCACTTAAAGCCACATAAGCCCAGACTTGGACATTGAGAAAAAGTCTTCTCATCGTTTTTTTTTTAAAGTAAGCACTTAAAAATGAATATTGAAAAAAAAAATTTCGATTCCCTTTCGTGGTTCCAATTCTACAGCCATTTGAAAGAAATTTTGTTTGTTTACATTTCAAACGTCAATAACTCACAAGCTCCGCCCACTACTAGCACGCGCTACTGGAGATTGGTGTTTGACGTCATTTAACTAACACGCCCCCCGCTTTACCTCATTAGCATGTAATTTAATGGAAATCATTTTATTAGATCCCGACTTTAAATCCAGCGGCATCGAAGCCATCTGAGTACCCAAAGCCGTGAATTTTAGTTTTTTGACTTGATATCAGAGATTAAGCTAGAATGCATTTTGTACCGAAATCCCGTTTTTTGCAGTGCGTTCTAGCGAACGCACTGCTTTGTTTTCATAATGACTTTTTTTTTGCAGTGCGTTCTAGCGAACGCACTGCTTTGTTTTGCAAATGACTTTTTTTTTTTGCAGTGCGTTCTAGCGAACGCACTGCTTTGTTTTGCAAATGACTTTTTTTTTTGCAGTGCGTTCTAGCGAACGCACTGCTTTGTTTTGCAAATGTCTTTTTTTTTTTTCCGTTTTCTGGTCAGAGCGCCCAGCCAAAACTATGCATGCCACACATAATCTCTCAAGATTTCCCACTATAATCTACTGCTCGGTATTGTTTAAATGTAAAATGGCGCAGGCCCTACCAACCGGAAATGAGGTATGAGGACATATTGGTTTTGATGTTTTGGCCATTATCTCCTTTATTTTTCAACCGATTTCGATCGGACTGACTTTGCATAGTTCTCTAGTCGATTCTCCACGAGACAAAAGTTTAACAATATCATTTTGAGAAAAATCTTGCTGACTTTTGGAGCACCTTTTCTGGACCACTTTTTAAACTTTTGCAATTTTATGTTGATCAACCTGAAAACTTACATATATATAGACATTTTGATTGCAAACAATTAGCAATTTTCAAAATTTCGATATCACTTCCGGTTTTGACGTCATTCGCTCTCAAAGTTGAAATTTCAACTTCCGGAATTTTGAAGATATTCGAAAAATTCTTTTTGCAGTATGTTTATTATGTAGACACAAAAGTATACAAATCATAAAATTTGACCCGGATGTAACAGATCAGTCGCCATCTTGAAATGGTATATTTTCATAAAACGCAAAATGGGGCCTCAGGGTGTTATGGAATTTGCATAATCATAATGTCTATGCAATCTACAGTCGATTGCGACCAAAACATGGGAAACGGATTTTTGAATTTTAATTCTGATTTTTTCTAATTTCCGGTAAAAATAAATCAGAAAGTGTCAAAACTTTCAAGGCCCATATTTCGTGACCTTGACCTTTCTTGACCTAATGACCTGTACAAAAATTGTTGCCCTTGAGGAGATGTATCCATTGACATATTGTTTTCAGATGCCCAAGGTTTACTTCCGGTTTTATAGCCGTTTGAAAATTGCCATTTTTAACTTTAAACAGCTCTACCACGTGACCTAATTTACATATGTCTTATTTTCTTTCACCGTCTTAATATGCTCTGTCTGCTCTTTCCAATGATATACAACACAATATATTTGAATAAAAATTCCGCCTTTTAAAGTTTGAAAAATTTGTGCCAATTTCCATTGAAACTATGCGTATTTTTTTCAAATTTTATTTCGATCGTTCTGAAAACTTACGGATAGATAGACATTTTGATGGCGAACAAAAATATGTTTTCAAAAATTTAGTATCACTTCCGGTTGTGACGTCATTTGCTCTTAAAGTTAAAATTTCAACTTCCGGAATTTTGAAGATATTCGAAAAATTCTTTTTGCAGTATGTTTGTAATACAGACACAAAAGTATACAAATAATAAAATGTGACCCGGATGTAACAGATCAGTCGCCATCTTGAAAATGTATATTTTCATAAAACGCAAAATGGGGCCTCAGGGTGTAATGGAATTTGCATAATTCTGATGTCTTTGGAATCTACAGTCGATTGCTACCAAAACATGAGAAGCCGATTTTTGAATTTCAATTCTGATTTATGTTAATTTCCGGTTAAGATAAATCAGTAATTGTCAAAACTTTAAAGGCTCATATCTCGTGACCTTGACCTCTAGTGACCAAGTGACCTGAAACAAATTCATTGCCATTGACGATACCTATGCACGGATACTTTCATTTAGGTTTTCCGATGTTTACTTCCGGTTTTATATCCATTTGAAAATTGCAGTTTTTAACTTTAAAGAGCTCTGACACGTGACCTAATTCAAGTACGTCACAAATTCTTTCACAATCTAATTATGCTAAATCTACTTTTTCAATTATATACAACACAATATTTTTAAATGAAAATAGTGCCTTTTGAATTTTGAAAATTAGTTATTCCATCTGCTTGTAAAATATTAAATTCAAATTCAGTTGAAGGGAGAGTACTACATTTTGACATAAAGCTGCGTTTGGGCGATCGCCCTCTGCCATTAACTTGCGTTTGGGCGATACGTATATCATAAATGTACTTTTTTTACATTGTAACAGTTTTAAAAGAAACATTAATATATATTTTCTTTGAACGAATTATGGATTGATAAATTTCGATCTGTATTTCAAACTACGAAGTCTGAATGCTTTGCAGTCCGTTTCTTAACTGAGATTTGGCTCTTTCATGTGTCCTTTTTGCACTTTAGAACTTTTTTACAAATCTTAGAAATTTTGTGATATGCGTTTTCCACTGATGTATATCAAACTGTAATTACGCCTTTTTTTTAATCAGATTACTTTTCACTACCGAACATGAAATGTTTATTTCACCTTTGACTACCGTGTGTGAACTGGTTATTCAACTTTTCACTACCGAATTCACAATTGTGCGTTTTAAAATTTGCTTTCTTCTGTAAACCTAACAACATGGATTGAAAGATGTCACTTTTCACCAATGGAGGAAACCGGATGCGCACTGCATGGTACCATTCATGGTTCTAGTTATGACTATTTTTTTTTTTTTCGAATTCTGGTCACGATCCCCAGCCAAAACTGCACATGCCACGCATAATCTGACATGATTTCCCATGATAAATATGTGCTCATTAGTGAATGAATATAAATTGACTAATTTTCACATAACCGGAAATGACGTATGAAAACAAAAGTGTTTTAAGATTTTTGCCATTATAACCTCTTCTTTTCAACCGATTTTGATGGGATCTTTTTTGTTTATTTTATTAATCGATTTTCTTTCAGATAAAATTTTCAAAATATGCACTTTAAGAATTTTGTCGCTGACTTTTGGAGCACTTTTTTAGGCATTTTTTTTAACTTTTGCAATTTTATTTTGAGCATTCTGAAAACTTACACGTTCATAGACATTTTGATTGCGAACAAAATGGTATTTTCAAAAATTTTATGTCACTTCCGGTTTTGACGTCATTCGCTTGCAAAGTTGAAATTTTAACTTCCGGAATAATGAAAATATTCAAAAAAATCTTTTTTGCATTGTGCTAGGAATAATCATTGACAAATTATGAAATGATAAAATTTGACCCAAATATTTCATATTAGCCGCCATCTTGAAATGACTGATTTTTCTTTAAATCGAAATTCAGAATCAGGGAATCATCCGATTTGAATAAAAATGATGTCTATGGAATCTTCAATCGATTGTTAACAAAACATGGGAAGCCGATTTTTGAATTTCGATTCAGAATTGTTTTTATTTCCAGTTAAAAAATTTCTGTAATAGTCAAAACTTTTAAGGCTCATATCTTGTGACCTTGACCTTGAGTGACCTTGTTACCTGAACAAAAGTTGTTGCCCTTGACGAGATCTATCCAATGATATAATCATTGTAGATGCCCAATGTTTACTTCCGGTTTTATGGCCGTCAGAAAATTACAATTTTTGACTTTTAACAGCTCTGTCACGTGGCCTAATTCATGTACGTCACAAATTATCTTCTATTATTATCACGCTTTATCTCCTGTTTCCAAAAATGTATAACACTAGATATTTCGATCAAAATTGCTTTTTCGAATTTTGTTCTTTGTTCTATAGTAACTCTGCATGTTTTTTTTTGGCGGGAAAAAACACGTGTTATCTGAATTACGGATTTCATAAAATAGGTAACAATTTCTTCTTAAGATATGGAAGAACATAACTAACTAAGAAAAAACTAGAATCGTGAGACGATACTGGGCAGTGCGCATCCGGTTTCGTCTATGGGTGAAAAGCAATATCAATCAATACTGCGAAATTTACAGAACATGAAAATCGGCATATAAATTGTTTATATTCTGGAGTGAAAAGTAAAATAACCAGTTCACGTTCAGTGAAAAATGGAATAACTAGCGTATGTTCGGTAGTGAAAAGTCATCTGATTAAAAAGTCGTTGTTTTTATTTATGTACATTTTTATACATCATTGGAAGTAGAATAGTTAAAGGGGCACAGGCTTCATTTTCGTGGGTCGATTTTTCCAAGTCTCAAAAACGGGAATTTTTTTAGCTCATCAATTTAGTACTGGTTATCACAACTCACCATTGAAATTTGAGTCTTCAAATCCATGTGCATCCATAATTATTAGCATTTGAAAGTTATAATGCCCTACTACACATTATCGATACTATGCAATATATAGAAAAGTCATCTATAGAAATAGAAGGAGAAATGTCTAATTTAAGATATATTTGAAGGAAATATGCAATTTTCGTACATTTCTAGTGCTTCTGAAGGATACTTAAGTATATTCAAGACCCAAATCAACCGATAAAAATGAAGAAAAAGAAAATTTATTAATATTTTTCATATGTAATATCATACATATGAAAGAAATGAAGTGAAATGAATGGAGTTTACGTCCTATTTTTTCTGCTCCTATATGGGCTAACTGAGGACGGGCAAACGCAGTGTGCAATGAGGGAAATTTTGCCAGGACAGCGGCAGTAGCCTGCTCTTTTTTTCGATTTCCAACTGTCGAGGGGTCTTTAACGTGCACAGCCAGTAGCACACGGGACCATGGTTTATTGTCCCATCCGAACGACTAGGCGCTTTTTCCATGTCAGCCCCTCCGAACTGCATCAATGACGGGAATCAATCCTGGACGTTCAGGTTGGCGAGCAAGCGTCTTACTCACTGAGCTACCGCGGCCCCCTTCATATCATAACACCATTACTTTGATATGATATAAAACTAACATCAGAATTCTGAGTGCTAACTTACATAATAATTAGCAAAATATTTATATTATTATTTTTTTTAAAAACATTTTAATGGTCAATGTTTTTAGACATGCAGTTTAAAAACTTTTTTTTAATAAATGACAGAACCAGATTTTTAGAACGAATTTTCTTCTTTTGGCATCGGATCGTTATCTTCTATATTTAGATTTTATTTTTTCATTTTTACTACATAATTTAAAACGTTAAAAGCGCAAGTGACAATGTAAGAAAGTAAGCACTTGCAATTGTCAGTTGAGGGGATAGAACTGCATTTGAACATAATATAGACAACAAACATTTGTCAGTTGAAGGGAGAGAACTGCATTTAAACATACAGAAAACAAACATGTAAGTTTTAATCTTATATTTTGCAAGCAAGTGTTTTTTCAGATCATTTGAAAAATTCTTAATATAGTTTAGTAGGATACAATTCTCCCCCAAAAATTTCATTGTTGTATTTTAGTTTTATGATATTAAAAAAAAACATTTGTTGTACATTATATCAAAACATTGACCAGTGAGAAGCGTTAAATGAAACAATACACTGTACACAGTACACAAATTAAGAATTATTAGATGTGCTGAGGGGATAATACGTTGTAACACAACAACGTAGACTCTCACATGCCATCAGGTATAGGAGGATTTAATGACCCTTCCTCTGCGATTTTAAAGAATGAATGTCCATTACTAATACCCCTGCCAGTGATGCAGGTTTAATGATATGAAGGGGGCCCCGGTGGCTTAGTGAGTCGATTGCTAGCCAACCTGAACGTCAAGGGATGAATCTCGTCAGTGATACAGGTCTGGGGGGGTGACATGGCAAGGGCGTTCAATCGTGGATGTAAATAAACCGATGTGCTAATTGGCTGTGCATGTTAAAGATCCCTCGACAAATGGAAATTGATAATATCAGGCTTATGCAAAATTTTCCTCATTGCGCACTGCATGGCGTTTGCCCGTCCTCAATATAGGTGCAGAAAAGCAAAGCATGACCATTTTAAACATAATGCAAACAAATATTTTCAAATATCTCCAAAACTAAGGAAGTTAAAATTACAAGATTACAAGCTAATGACGTCAAAACCGGAAGTGATATAAAGATTCTAGAAATATTTTTTTGTTCAGAATCAAATTGTCTATCTACCTGTAAGTTTTTAGATCGATCGAAAACATTTCAAAAAAACACGCACAGTTTCAATGGAATTTGACACAAAATTTGCAAGTTTTAAAAAGCGCAATTTTGATTCAAATATATTGTGTTATATATCATTTGAAAGAGCACATTTAGCATAGTAAAAATGAAATAGAATTTGTGACGTATGTAAATTAGGTCACGTGACAAAGCTCTTTAAAGTTAAAAATTGCAATTTTCAAATGGCGATAAAACCGGAAGTAAACATCAGAAATCGGAAATGAATATATCATCTGATAGATCTCGTCAAGGGCAATAATTTTTGTACAGGTCAGGAGGTCATCAAAGGTCAAGGTCACTAGATATGAGCCTTGAAAGTTTCGGTCATTACTGAAATTCTTGTTCCGGAAATATAAAGAAATTGAAATCGAAATTCAAAAATCGACAACCTACATTTTTTTTGCAATCGATTGCAGAAGTCGTAGATTTCAAAATTAAAAAAATCCGATTAACCCTCGGTTCTGAATTAAAATTTTAAGAAACATAGGTCAGTTCAAGATGGCGGATGATCCCTTACACCTGGATAAAATTTCATCATTTTATTTTTTATGTATGACCAAATCTATGATAACACAAAACATTTTTTTCAAATATCTTCAATATTCCGGAAGTTGAAATTGAAAGTTTAGAAGCAAATGACGTCAAAACCGGAAGTGATATCGAAACTTTAAAAATTGATTTTCTTTGGAAATTCATATGTCTATGTTATTGAAATGTTTCAGATCGATCGAAATAAAATTGCAAAAGTTAAAAAAAATCCTTTAAAAAGTGCTCCAAAAGTCAGCTACAAAAGTCAAAATATGAATTTTTCAAAATTGCAATTTGTAGCTATTGGGTTAAACAAATGAACTGAAAAAGACCGATCACAATCTGTTGGAAAAATGAGTTGAAAATGGAAAAACCCTGAAATGCGACTTTTTAATATACGTCATTTCCGGTTAGGCAAAAATGCGCCATTTTACATTTAAGCAACACCGAGCAGTTAATCATCGCAGGAAATGATGTCAAGTTATGTGTGGTATGTGCAGTTTTGGCTGGGTAGCATGACCAGAAATAGACAAAAAAAAAAAAAATAGTCAATTGCAAACCAAAGCAGTGCGTTCGACAAATCGAACGCACTGCAAATATGATAAGATCGTAACCGGAAGTAACACGCTGGCCACCATCTTGAAATGAACATGTTTTCTTTAAATCGAGAGAAGTGAACAGGGTATCATCCGATTTGTATAATATTGATGTCTAGGGCATTTTCAATCTATGACCAACAAAATGATGACAGTTAATTTGCTAATTTCGATTATGATGTTTGCCTATTTCCGGTAAAAGATATTCAGAAATGGCCAAAATTTTCAAAGCTCATTACACGTTACCTTGGATTTGGGTGACCTTATGACCTGAACAAAAGTTATTGCCCATGATGAGATCAACCCAACGGTGTATTCATTTTGTTGTCCAATATCAACTTCCGGTTTTAGAGCCATTTAAAAATTGTTAGTTTGAACTTTGAACAGCTCTGTCACATGACGTCCCGTCACAAACTATCTTCTTTTCTTATTACGCTTTATCTCCTCTTTCCAGTGATATATAACACTAGATATTTTGATCTAAATTTCTATTTGGAATTTTATTCTTTGTTCTATAGTAACTCTGCGTGTTTTTTTGGCGGGAAAAAAACACGTGTTATCTGAATTACGGATTTCATAAGATAGGTAACAATTTCTTCTTAAGATATGAAAGAATATGACTAACAAAGAAAAAAATATGACAAAATCGTAACCGGAAGTAACACGTTGGCCACCATCTTGAAATGAACATGTTTTCTTTAAATCGACATCCGATTTATATAATTTTGATGTTTATGGCATTTTCAATCTATTGCCAACAAAATGAGGGCAGCTGAATTGCTAATTTCGATTATGGTGTTTGTCTATTTCCGGTATAAGATATTCAGCAATTATTGTAACACTTTTAAAGCTCATAACTTGTGACCTTGCCATTTGTTGACCTTATGATCCGAACAAAAGTTATTGCCCGAAATGAGATATATCCAATGGTGAATTCATTTTTGTTGTCCAATATTTACTTCTTGTTTTATAGCCATTTGAAATTGTCAGTTTGAACCTAATTCACGTACGTCACAAAAAATCGTCTTTATGCTTTATCTCCTCTTGATATATAATAGTAGATATTTTAATCATTTTGCTTTTTTTTTAATTTGGAAATTTTGTTCATTGTTCTAAAGTAACTGCGTGGCTTTTTTGGCGCGAAAAAACACGTGGTTCCTAAATTGTGGATTTTTAAAGAGAGTCGACACATTCTTTTGAAGATATAAAATGACATAACATTCATTAGAAAAAAAAAGGATAAAATTGGACCAGGAAGTAACTAGTAGACCTAGACCACCATCTTGAAATGACCAACTTTTCTTTAAATCGATATAAGTGATCAGGATATCATCCGATTTACATAATGTTGATGTCTATGGCATCTTCAATATATTACTAACAAAATGGTGACAGCCGATTTCCTAATTTCGATTAAAAGTTTTGTCTATTTCCGGCTAAAGAAATTTAGCAATAGCAAACACTTTCAAAGCTTAAAACTCGTGACCTTGACGTTTGATGACCTTTTGATCTGAACCTTTGTGTTTTCCGATGTTTACTTCCGGTTTAATAGCCGATTGAAAATTGAGATTTTTAACTATAAACAGCTCTGTCACATGACCTAATTTATATGCAGGACTAAAATGCAACCGTTCAAGGATGTTTAAATTGCGCACTGCTCAGTACCGTTATCACGGTTCTAGTTTTTTTGCAGCGTGTTCTCGCGAACACACTGCTTTGTTTTCGTAATTTTAAAAAAAATTAATTTTGTACCGAGTACTCTGAAGAAACTGTGATAATTACAGCAATATTTGCAATGCATTACATCACTGTATATGGTCTATTACTGAATGAATGTAAATTGATACATTTTTGCACTACCGGAAGTGCAATATTGAAAACTGTGCAAAAAGTGGTTTATTGACCTTAGAAAGCGCATTTTTGAACCGATTTTTCTTGGAGTAACGTTTTTCGAATCTCGTGCAAATATCTAATAGGATAGTAGTGAAAAAAAATCGAATTTTGAAAATTCATAACACACTTTTTTGAGTCGAATTTTGCTGTTTTTGGCCAAAATTTCTATTTTCTGTGCTATTCGTCCGATTTTATCAAAAGTTCTGATGCTCAAGCAGATCACATTAGAGAACAAATTTCCACAGTTAAATTTTTTTCATCACTTCCGGTTTTCATGATATCAAACTTCTCACTTCCGGTTGACCCACTCCACGAAAATCATATGGTTGTCAAAAAAACTGATACTAATAGATAGATATCGTTATGACTCAAAAAATGAGAGGAAATTTCGGGAAGAAAATATTTATAGTTTGGCCGCCATTTTGATTTTTTTAAAAAGTGCCAAAATTTTATTCAGAAAAAACAGTTTATCCGATTTCGACGAATCTGGTGTCAAATAAAAGAGCATAAAAGTTAAAAAAAAATGTCGGGAAGCCGATTTTTGAATTTCGATTTGGTTTTCCTGCAATTTCCGGTTAAATTTTGTCAATATTTTGAAGGCCTGTATCTTTTGACCTTGACCTTTGATCTATCTGACCAATAATAAATAGATAGATATTTTGATTGTGTACAATAATCTTTTTCAAAAATGTTATTATTACTTCCGGTTTCGACGTCATTCGCTCTTAAAGTTGAATTTTCAACTTCCGGAATTTTGAAGATATTCGAAAAATTATTTTTGCAGTATGTTTGTTTTGTAGACACAAAAGTATACAAGTGATAAAATTTGACCCGGATGTAAAGGACCAGTCGCCATCATGAAATGGTATATTTCTATAAACTGCAAAATGGGGCCTCAGGGTGTTATGGAATTTGCATAATTTTGACGATTATGGAATCTACAGTTGATTGCTACCAAAACATGGGAAGCCGATTTTTGAATTTCAATTCTGAATTTTTTGAATTACCGGTTGAAATAAATCAGCAATTGTCAAAACTTGCATTGTCCATATTTCGTGACCTTGACCTTTCGTGACTGAGTGACCTCTACAAAGATTATTGTCCTCGATGAGAAGCATTTATTGGCAAAACGCTTACTTCCGGTTTTATAGCCCTTTAAAGAGCCCTGTCACTTGACCTAATTTACATCAGACAAAAATCTTTTCTCAATCCATCAATTCTTGATCTACTCTTTCCAGGGATATATAATACAAGATTTTTTACTCAAACTTCCGCCTTTTAGAATTTAGAAGTTTTGTTCCTTCTGCCATTTAAACTATACGTATTTTTTTCATACCTTTTCAATTTCTGATCAATCTGAAAACCTACAATTGGATAGCCACTTTGATTGTGAACAAAAATCTGTTTTTTAACATTTTGATTTCACTTTTTGTTTTAAAGTCATTTGCTTTTCAATTAAGATTTTCAACTTCCGTTATTTACAAGAAATTGTACACATATTGTTGAAAGTGTACTATGTTTTGTTCAAACCCACAGTTACTGATTAAATTATCTCCCCTGTTGCATAAGGCCCCAATGCCATTTCAATTGTTAAAGAAGCATTAATTTTAGTAATTGTCTCTTTAGTAAGATCAAGACTATTTGTGATCTTTTTCAGTATTTTCCAGTTCTTACGGGTTTAATGAGTTACAAGATTAAATCTGTGGTCCTATGAAAAATAATCGTATGATATTGAAACTGGTCCGTCATTAACGAACCCCAAACAGCCAAGCTGTTACATTTTATTAAAAGGATTGTTAAGAGGATTTCAATTTTTTTTATACGTCCACATCTCTCTTATGTGGACGTATTGTGTCGGCACCCCTGTCCGTCTGTCCGTCCGTTCGGAAAATTTACTAGTAAACGGAATCAGATGAAATTGGTTAAGTATGTGTATTCATATTCATAAAACGAAGATCAAGTTTGAATTTGAGCTATTTCGACAGTTAGAATCAGCCTTTTTGCTCTTTACCCATATATTGAGTATAAATCAGAGTGATTTTGTAAATTCTGTAGACTATAACAATGCATTTTTAAGAAGAAATTAAATGTATAGGATAAAACCCGCATCCCGAGGGAATTAATAACGAGGGGCTTACTCCGATGGATTTACCGAGAGAAAGGGTTTTAAATATTATTAAATCCGAGGGGAAGTGTTTAATCTGACTTATAAACTAATTCTGAATCTTAATTTCATTTTTATTCAAAAATAATTTTTAATCCACAATGTAAATAAGCCAGGATTAGTTTGCCCAAACAAACGAAAAAAAGTAGGACGACAAATCGCAGTACGTTTAGTCATTTGCAAAACAAAACAGTGCGTTTGAAAAAAGCACTGCAATTAGACTAAATATCCAGCTAAACATTGTTTGATTTAAATGTTAATGTTTTTTAATTATCACGATATTTGTTTTACAGGACATCAATGGTCAAAAGGAGAGGGTTTCTCAGCTCTTACTGAACAAAAGTTGCTCAAACATCCATCAACAAGGTAACCACTGAAGAAGATAACATGTAAGTCTACTGTCTATGCAAGTTAAAAAGTTTTTATACGCCCACATTGAAATTTGGTCGTATATTGCCGTCGTCCGTCGGTCAGTTCGTCCACAATTGGCTTGTGAACGCAATAGAGACTACAGTTTTCACCCATTTGAATAAAATTTAGTGTGGACATTTGTAATCATGAGATCTCGGACAAGTTCAAATTTGACAATTTTTCGCAGAACAGTTTCTGAGTTATTGCCCTTAACTTAGTCAAAATGCGTCAAAAACGGTTTGTGAACACGACAGAGACTTTAGTTTTCACCTGATTTGAATGGAATTTGATGTGAACATTTGTATTCATGAGATCGGACAAGTTTGAATTTGATTATTCGTTGATAAGTCTTTGAGTTATTGTCCTTGGCTTGTGAACGTGATAGAGACTACAGTTTTCACCTGATTTGAATGAAATTTGGTTTGACAGGTTATATTTTTGATACGATTTTACACCCATTGGGAAATGCTCTTGATATACTAAAAAATTAAGGAAGGTGGCGTACATTGCTAGGCAATTACTTGTTTGAATTTTTGCCATTATTATATGAGAATTGGAATATGAGCCTTACAATGCCAATACATTTCTCTCCTGGAAATTTCATCCAAAAAAGTCTCTAATTTTGACTAAAAATTGTCTTATGTAAAAATAATTTTGAAGAATAAATTGTGTTCCTATTTATATTTTCATCAAAGCAAAGACGATTCTATTCCATTTCTTACTAAAATTATGGCAAAAATTCAAAAACTTGCACAAACAGTAGTTTCCATTGTGCAGACTGCAATAACTTTGCACCGCTTGGTATCGATGTTATAAAAGTCTGTCATATATAATTTTTGTTTTTATTAAAGACACCTAATCTGATTTTGTTGTTATTTTGGAGCGATTTAACTAGCCAGCTTCAATCTTTATTTAGAGGGATATTTAGGTAAACTATGCCGATTTTATACAGAATATCCCCAGGATTTTTTATAAAATCCCGGGGAAAGTCTGTAGAAAGCCTGCCAAGGAATTTTACGAGATTAGAAATCCTGCTATAACAATTGCATGACCGTGCGCGGACATTTCACACCCAGATAATTCCCGCCCGGACAATTCCCGCCCGACCAATTCACATCAGGACATTTCGCACCAGGATGATTTGCATCAGGACAACTTCCACCCGAGACATTTCACACCCTGGCACTTCACACCCAGGACGATTCACATCCAGGAAAACTGCCACCCGGAAATTTCACACCCGGGCAATTCGCACCCATTTTTGCTCCCATTATAAAATTAAAAACGGAATGCATGAATTGATAGAAGAAGAAATAAGTTATGATTGTAGATAAATTCTCGCCAAAAAGTCCCAAACGGCAGGCGGTTATACTTTGAGGCAGATTATGGCCCATTTTAATACTTGTCCGTTAAAATCTCATTGGATACACTTAGTGCAAGAAATATTGGAGCGTAGTCACCTAGCGACACTTATACCCTGGGGCCAGTTCCAGTAAAATTCGTAAGTACAAAAACATCCATAGATACCAATCTACCATGGCATGATTTTGTACTTACGAATTTAACTGGAATAGACCCCTTGTAGATTTTTTTTTTGTGTAAGAGACAGGAATGCGATTCTTATGGATATACATGTAAATTGTAATGGGTGCGAATTGCCCGGGTGTGAAATTTCCGGGTGGCAGTTTTCCTGGATGTGAATCGTCCTGGGTGTGAAGTGCCAGGGTGTGAAATGTCTCGTATGTGCTATGGGTTGGAATTTTTATTTATTCCATTGAATTTTCAATCATTAACATTAACCATTTCTACTTTTAAATTAAGAAATAAAAATATATATTTCTGCTTTAAATCTCCGAACTTGGGTCGAAAGATGTAACTTTTCACCCATGGACGAAACCGGATACACACTGCTCGGTACCGTCCACGGTTCTAGTTGCAGTGCGTTCTAGCGAACGCACTGCTTTGTTTTGCAAATGTCTTTTTTTTTTTGCAGTGTGTTCTCGCGAACACACTGCTTTGTTTTCATAATTTTTAAAAAAATTAATTTTGTACCGAGTACTCTGAAGAAACTGTGATAATTACAGCAATATTTGCAATGCATTACTTCACTGTATATGGTCTATTACTGCATGAATGTAAATTGATACATTTTTGCACAACCGGAAGTGCAATATTAAAAACTGTGCAAAAAATGGTTTATTGGCCTTAGAAAGCACATTTTAGATCCGATTTTTCTCGGAGTCAGGTTTTTTGAATCTCGTGCAAATATCTTATGGGATAGTAGTGAAAAAAAATCGAAATTTGAAAATTCATAGCACACTTTTTTGAGTCGAATTTTGCTGTTTTTGGCCAAAATTTCTATTTTCTGTGTTATTCGTCCGATTTTATCAAAAATTCTGATGCTCAAGCAGATCACATTAGAGAACAAATTTCCTCGGTTAAACTTTTTTTTATCACTTCCGGTTTTCATGATATCAAACTTCTCACTTCCGGTTGACCCACTCCACGAAAATCACATGGTTGTCAAAAAAACTGATACTAATAGATAGATATCATTATGACTCAAAAAATGAGAAGAAAAAACGGGAAGAAAATATTTATAGTTTGGCCGCCATTTTGATTTTTGTAAAAAGTGCCCAAATTTTATTCAGAAAAAACAGTTTATCCGATTTTGACGAATCTGGTGTCAAATAAAAGAACATAACAATTCTAAAAAATGTCGGGAAGCCGATTTTTGAATTTAGATTTGGTTTTCCTGCAATTTCCGGTTAAATTTTGTCAATATTTTGAAGGCCTGTATCTTTTGACCTTGACCTTTGATCTATCTGACAAATAATAAATAGATAGATATTTTGATTGTGTACAATAATCTATTTCAAAAATTTTATTATTACTTCCGGTTTCGACGTCATTCGCTGTTAAAGTTGAATTTTCAACTTCCGGAATTTTGAAGATATTCGAAAAATACTTTTTGCAGTATATTTGTTTTGTAGACACAGAAGTATACAAGTGTTAAAATGTGACCCGGATGTAACGGATCAGTCGCCATCTTGAAATGGTATATTTCTATAAAACGCAAAATGGGGCCTCAGGGTGTTATGGAATTTGCATAATATTGATGATTATGGAATCTTCAGTTGATTGCTACCAAAACATGGGAAGCCGATTTTTGAATTTCAATTCTGATTTTTTTTAATTACCGGTTGAAATAAATCAGTAATTGTCAAAACTTTCAGGGTAAATATTTCGTGACCTTGACCTTTCGTGACTGAGTGACCTCTACAAAAATTAATGTCCTCGATGAGAAGCATTTAATGGCGTAATATTTTCAGAGACAAAACGCTTACTTCCGGTTTTATAGCCCTTTGAAAATTGCAACTTTAAAAAGCCCTGTCACGTGACCTAATTTACATACGTCAAAAATCATTTCTCAATCCATCAATGCTTGATCTACTCTTTCCAGGGATATAATACAAGATTTTTTAATTAAAATTCCGCCTTTCGGAATTTAGAAGATTTGTTCCTTCTGCCATTTAAACTGTACGTATTTTGTCCGACTTTTTCAAATTCATTTTGATCAATCTGAAAACCTACCTACAGTTGGATAGACACTTTGATTGCGAACAAAATTCTGTTTTTAACAATTTGATATCACTTTCGGTTTTAAAGTCATTCGCTTTTCAATTAAGATTTTCAACTTCCGTAATTTACAAGAAATTTTACACATACTGTTGACAGTGTACTATGTTTGTTCAAACCCACAGTTAATAATTAGATTACCTCCCCTGATGCATAATGCCCCAATGTCATTTCAATTTTTTTGGAGGCTCTGATTTAAGTAATAAAGTGCTTCATTAAAGCAGAAACAAGTACATATCCGCATGGTCCTGATGTACATAATTTAATAGTTTTGTTATAAAGCTCCATTCATCGGGGAAAACGGTATTATATGTGTTCATAATTGTGTATAATATGTTAGGTTCGATCCTTTGGTTAGTCTCTTTAAACCTTTTTAGATTCATTAATTTGTCATATTTTCAACAAATAAGCTTTTCGCAAGAAATTATGAATAATCCGAATCTGTTCAACCCCATAGGCCTATAAGCATTAATATTCCTACTTGTTCACGCCAATTTTTCTGCGTTTTTTAGTATTTAGAGTTATTATTGTATCAAGACTATAAGTGATCTTTTTCAGTATTTTTCAGATTGGTAGTAAATTCTAACTGTAGAATATACCAATACATTTCTTAAGAAGAAATTATTTTTTTCAAATATAATGTGATTGTGATTTATTGAAATAGTATTAAAAATTTAGTTTTATATACGTTGTATGAAACTGTTCAAGGTGAAATGTTTTTGTAAAGAAACATAAGAGTATGATTTATTCTTTTAACGACAAACTTTTGATTGGATTATGAGCAGCAGTTGCAGACTTTGAAGTAAATTTGTTTGGTCAATCCAAATTCAAATTAGCCTATATTCAAATCGTATGTGCTATGGGTTGGAATTTTTATATACTTTTAAATCAACGAATAAAAATATAGATTTTTGCTGTAAATCTCTCAATTTGGGTCGAAAGATGTAACTTTTCACCCATGGTCGACACCGGATACACACTGCTCGGTACCGTCCACGGTTCTAGTTTTTTTTTTTCACTTTCTGGTCAGAGCGCCCAGCCAAAACTACACATGCCACACATAATCTCTCAAGATTTCCCACGATAATCTACTGCTCGGTATTGTTTAAATGTAAAATGACGCATGCCCTACCAACCGGAAATGAGGTATGAGAACATATGGGTTTTGATGTTTTGGCCATTATCTCCTTTATTTTTCAACCGATTTTGATCGGACTGACTTTGCATATTTCTCTAATCGATTGTCCACGAGACAAAAGTTTAACAATATCATTTTGAGAAAAATCTTGCTGACTTTTGGAGCACTTTTTCTTGACCACTTTTTTTAACTTTTGCAATGTTATATTGATCAATCTGAAAACTTACATATTTATAGACATTTTGATTACGAGCAATTAGCAATTTTCAAAATTTCGATATCACTTCCGGTTTTGACGTCATTCGCTCTCAAAGTTGAAATTTCAACTTCCGGAATTTTGAAGATATTCGAAAAATTCTTTTTGCAATATGTTTGTTATGTAGACTCAAAATTATACAAATCATAAAATTTGACCCGGATGTAACAGATCAGGCGCCATCTTGAAATGGTATATTTCCATAAAACGCAAAATGGGGCCTCAGGGTGTTATGGAATTTGCATAATTTTTATGTCTATGTAATCAACAGTCGACTGCGACCAAAACATGGGAAGCCGATTTTTGAATTTCAATTCTGAATTTTTCTGATTTCCGGTAAAAATAAGTCAGTAATTGTCAAAACTTTCAAGGCCCATATTTTGTGACCTTGACCTTTTGTGACTTTGTGACCTGTACAAAAGTTATTGCCCTTGATTAGATGTATCCAATGACATATTTTTTTCAGATGCCCAATGGTTACTTCCGGTTTTATAGCCGTTTGAAAATTGTAATTTTTAACTTTAAACAGCCCTACCACGTGACCTAATTTACATATGTCTTATTTTCTTTCACCGTCGTACTATGCTATGTCTGCTCTTTCCAATGATATACAACACAATATATTTGAATCAAAATTCCGCCTTTTAAAGTTTGAAAAATTTGTGTCAATTTCCATTGAAACTGTGCGTGTTTTTTTTTCAATTTTTATTTCGATCGTTCTGAAAACTTACAGGTAGATAGACATTTTGATGGCGAACAAAAATATGTTTTCAAAATTTTTGTATCACTTCCGGTTTTGAAGTTATTGCCTCTCAAAGTCGAAATTTCAACTTCCGGAATTTTGAAGATATTTGAAAAATTCTTTTTGCAGTATCTATGTAATATAGACACAAAAGTATACAAATAATAAAATTTGACCCGGATGTAACAGATCAGTCGCCATCTTGAAATGGTATATTTTCATAAAACGCAAAATGGGGCCTCAGGGTGTAATGAAATTTGCATAATTCTGATGTTTTTGGAATCTACAGTCGATTGCTACCAAAACATGAGACGCCGATTTTTGAATTTCAATTCTGATTTATTTTGATTTCCAGTTAAGATAAATCAGTAATTGTCAAAACTTTAAAGGCTCATATCTTGTGACCTTGACCTCTGGTGACCAAGTGACCTGAAACAAATTCATTGCCATTGACGATACCTATGCACAGATACTTTCATTTGGGTTTTCCGGTGTTTACTTACGGTTTTATATCCATTTGAAAATTGCAGTTTTTAGCTTTAAAGAGTTCTGACACGTGACCTAATTCATGTACATGTACGTCACAAATTCTTTCACAATCTAATTATGCTAAACCTACTTTTTCAATTATATACAACACAATATTTTAAAATCAAAATAGCGCCTTTGAATTTTGAAAATTAGTTATTCCATCTGCTTGTAAGATATTAAATTCAAATTTCAGTTGAAGGGAGAGTACTACATTTTGACATAAAGCTGCGTTTGGGCGATCGTCCTCTCCAATTAACTTGCGTTTGGGCGATACGTTATCATTAATGTACTTTTTGTTACATTGTAACTGTTTAAAAGAAACATTAAGATATATTTTCTTTGAATGAAATATGTATTGATAAAATTCGATCTGTATTTCAAACTATGAAGTATGAATACTGTGCAGTCCGTTTCTAAATTGAGATTTGGCTCTTTCATGAGTCCTTTCTTGCACTTTAGAACTTATTTACAAATCTTAGAAATTTTGTGATATGCGTTTTCCACTGATGTATATCAAACTGTGATTACGCCTTTTTTAATCAGATGACTTTTCACTACCGAACATGAAATGTTTATTTCACTTTTGACTACCGTGTGTGAACTGGTTTTTCTACTTTTCACTACCGAATTGAAAATTGTGCGTTTTAAAATTTTGTACCTTCTGCATTTTAATGTAAAACAAGCTTTCTTCTGTAAACCTGACATCATGGATTGAAAGATGTCACTTTTAACCAATGGACGAAACCGGATGCGCACTGCATGGTACCATTCATGGTTCTAGTTTTTTTTTTTTTTTTGTCTACTTCAGGTCACGCTAATTCGGTATGAAGGGAGCATGCCACACATTATCTCACATGTTTTCCTACAATAACTAACTGCTCGGTGTTGCTTAAATGTAAAATGGCGTTTTTTTGTCTAACCGGAAATGACATATGACAGAAAAACCCATTTTATTTTTTTACCTTTTTTACCTCTGTTTTGGAACCGATTTTGATAAAACCTTTTTTGTTTGTTTCATTATTCTAATGTCTACATAATAGCTTTCAACATAAATGCACTTTTAGACATTCTCTGCTGACTTTTTGGAGCACTTTTTTAACCGTTTTTTTTAACTTTTGCAATTTTATTTCGATCTATTTGAAAACTTACAGGTGTATAAACATTTTGATTTCTAACTAAATAGTATTTTCAAAATTTGTATATCACTTCCGGTTTTGACGTCATTCGCTTGTAAAGTTGAAATTTCAACTTCCGGAATAATTAAGATATTCAAAAATATATTTTTGAGATGTGCTAGAAATAACCATTGACTAAATATGAAATGAAAAAATCTGACCCAGATATTTCATATCAGTCGCCATCTTGAAATGACTGATTTTTCTTTAAATCGAAATTCAGAATCAGGGAATCATTCGATTTGAATAAAAATGATGTCTATGGAATCTACAGTCGATTGCTAACAAAACATGGGAAGCCGATTTTTGAATTTCGATTCAGAATTTTTTTTATTTCCGGTTTAGAATTTTCGGAAATAGTCAAAACTTTTTAGGCTCATTTTCTGCTGGTATTTCTGATTTCATTTTATCTGCCTTTCTATACACCCACATGAAAATATGGACGTATATTGCCGTCACCCCAGTCCATCCGTCGGTCCGTTCGTCATTCAACAATTTCTTGTACACGCAATAGCGACTAGAGTTTTTATCCGATTTCAATGAAGCTTGGTATGTATAATTATCGTGATACTATCTCGGATCCTTTCATAATTGGAGCTATTCCAGTCGTCGGTTTATGAGTTATTGCCTTTGACTTAGTGAAAACGTTAAAATTAACTTGTGTATGTGATAAAAGCTAGAGTTTTTAATCGATTTGAATGACCTAATTTACATACGACACAAATTATTTTGGATTCGTATTATGCTTTATCTACGCTTTCCAATGATATATGACACTATGTATTTGAATCATAATTTCTCGTTTTAAAATTTGAAAATATTCTGCCAAATTCCATTGTAACTTTTCGTGTTTCGTTTGTTGGGTGCTGGTATTCCCGCGTCCCTTTTAGTTAACCTGCTTGTATTCTGATAGCCGTGCGCCCCTCTTATTTGGTATGACTGCTTGTAGTTCTGCACCTCTTTTTGTTTGCTGGTATTTCTGAATCCATTTTATCTGCCTTTTTATACGCCCACATTAAAATATGGATGTATATTGTTCGTCGGTCCGTCCGTCAACAATTTCTTGACACGCGATAGTGACTAGAGTTTTTATCCGATTTGAATGAAGCTCTAGTATATGTATTTATCTTGATAATATCACGGATGAGTTCGAAACTGGCGCTATTCCAGTAATCGGTTTGCCCTTGACTTAGTGAAAACATTAAAATTAGTTTGTGTATATGATAAAAGATAGAGTTTTTATTCGATTTGAATGAAGCTTGGTATGTGTATTTATCTTGATAAATTCCATTGTTACTGTGAGTGCTTTTTTTTCAAAATTCTTTAAAAACAAATTATGTCAAGTGACCTAATTTACATATTATTTATATGACACTATGTATTTGAATCATAATTCCGCGTTTTAGAATTTGAAAGTAATATGCCGAATTCCATTGTAACTGTACGTGTTTCGTTTGTCTGTCTGCAGGTATTCCCGCATCCCTTTTAGTTAACCCTGCCTGTATACTGGTAGCCGTGCGCCCCTTTTATTTGTTCTGACTGCTTGTAGTTCTGCACCCTTTTAATTAATCTGTCTGCTGGTATTTCTGAATTCATTTTATCTGCCTTTTTATACACCCATATGGACGTATATTGCCGTCACCCTGTCTGTCCGTCGGTCCGTCCGTCAACAATTTCTTGTACACGCGATAGAGACTAGAGTTTGTGTCCGATTTGAATGAAGCTTGGTATATGTATTTATCTTGATAATATATCGGATGAGTTCGAGAAGCTAAAGTTTTCATAGTTAATCTTTCTGTTTACTTCTTGTAGTTTTGCATCCATTTTATTATCCCTGCAAACATATCTTGCAGTGCACTTTCTACTGACACACAAAAGAGAGTGAGTAATTTGACAAGTACGCTTTTATATTATTATGTAAAAGTCTTATCATTGGTTGAAAATGTGACATTTCATCCATGTATCGGGTGGGTTGCGCACTGCTCGGTACCGTCTTCACGGTTCTAGTTTCATTTTGTAAACAAACGAATCCCGCAATGTGGCTTTAAGGCATTTTTTTTACTGATTTACAAATAGAATTAGTGAAAAACTTGTCTCGACCAATTTTAAGTTAAGCATAAAATTTGCCAATTTTTAAACTAAATTTAAGATAATTTTATGTGGTGCCAAAAAGTAAATGTTATTCGGGCAAAATATAACTAAATTAGGCCTAATTTGATTTGGTGCATTATTTCAATTTGCTAAGCATATGAAAAATTCTGATTCTTATGCTGCATTCGATACATCTCGTAATTACCATTTTCACAGAGTTTATGTGAATTTCCGTTCGGTAGCATGTTTTTCTCGCAAGTACTACTTTGGAAAGTCTTGAAAATGGAGAAAAATTGTCGACACCACTTTTCACCACTTCTCTGACCTTCACTTTGACCCTTAGTCCGAAACTTGCTGACTCGTTCCCTAGCCTCTGATAGCTATTTGGACAGATATGGCTGGGAGTGAGTCAGAAAAACTAGTCCACAAAAACTTGCGATTGTCCGCACCTCCGTGGATTGGAACATATATATATATACATCTAATCCACAAAACTTCGATGTATTTGGAAAGATGGGTGATTTAGTAGTTCAATCATACCACCATACACCCCCTACACCATACAGGCCATATATGCGAGTCCATCAAAGTTTTTTTTCCCCGAGAACTAAAATCTGTCAGTCGCCATTAAATGCTGCGCGCGCAAGGTGTGGAAAATCGCAAGTTTTTGTGGCCTAGTTTTTCTGACTCTCTCCCAGCCATTTCTGTCCAAATAACTATCAAAGGCTGGGAATGAGCGATCGTAGTGAGTTGTCTGCCCTTGTCGCCGCTAGAAGCGCTGAAGCCATCTTGGTAAATGAAGGTCAACAACTATGGCGTCTGCCTACGGTTCATTAACTTTGAATGAATTGCGAACCGAGTTAAAAAAAAACGCAATGCTAAAACTTCAGGAAGAAAAAAAGAACTGGTCGAAAGGTAAGCTTGACTTTGTTCCCTCATTGTACATGAGTTAATTAATTTCTCCATAACTCAATTTTGCGAGAGAAAAAAAAATTACTCAATCCTTCTATTATTATTTATTAAAAAGATGGCGTCTCTATTTGGGTCATACGAGATGACAAAATTTTACGGACATATTGTTATTATTTATAGTTCGATTGACTTTGAGAATGAATGAATTTCGATTGAACAATATCAAAACCAACCGCTTATAATTAATTCTACAAATTTTATCTGATAAGGCCTCTACAACCAGCATTGAATAGGCCTATTGAATTTATTAAATTTGGATCATTTCATAAATTCTATTATTGACATTGCAAGTTGAAGATTTTTTTGAATTTGTTTTATGTTTTTTGAGAACTGGAAGAGATAATTTGATTTTGCAGAGGACAATTTTCCGAAAAATAAGTGACCTTTTTGGGTTGAAATTTCCATTTAAATTGTTTTTTCATTTATTGTAAACTTACAAAAATTATAGGCCTATTATAGTATTACTATTTATAAGTTGAAGTAAATAGATTTAGTCCTTTTCAAAACTAAGTATAGTTTTCAAACATATCTGTAAGCATATGCTTTTTGTCCTAAAATGATTTGGATCACTAGCCTAGCTTCAGTGATTTTACTTTAAAATAGAGACACTTCCTCCCACACTTACCGAAAATTCCTTACTATTTGTATTTGGACTAAAAATTCTCTGAAGTCGGATTTACTTACTCTCCTACAACTTTAACATGTTGATATTAGAGTCAACCCAAACACTAAGATTCTCCAAGTAGTTTTTTATATTTGATATTCAGAACCCATTGTAGACAGTAAGTGGGTCATAATTCTTAACATGACATATCAATTACTCTTTATTTTTCAGACTGGAATCATACAAGAGGAATGATAACTTTGACAGCAGGGACTCTTCTAACATCACCAAGGAGTACATTATGACATTGCCCCCTGTAGAGAGATATGTAGATGTGCATGCAGAGAAGGAAATCGCTGGTGGAAATGTTGATAGTGAGAAAGTAAATCTATATCTGCGTCAATTTGATAAGTGCTTGGATCAGAAACCGATACAGATGTACGAAGAAAAGTACTTGTGTTTTATGCGATTGTGTCAAACAGATGGTGACTTTGATTACATCAAAAGTGCGTGCCGTGCAGAGATGAAGAAATCAGTGACATATTCTGTGGACATTATGTTTTCAAGAGGTGGACATATGGAGGAAGCACAATGCGAGTGTGCTGCCGGCATGGGACACAATGCCCATTGCAAGCATGTAATTGCAGTTTTATATGGATGTGTGATGTTTTGTAAAAACAAGGCAGTGATAGTGGAAGAAACATGTACTCAAAAGTTACAAACATTCCATCACACTAAAAGGTATCTTGGTTCTCCACTAAAGTCGCGCAACATAAATGCAGCTGGAGCTGATGAATTCACAAATGTTGACTTCGATCCAAGACCGGAAGAATATAGAAGAATGCCTTTTTATCAATCATACTTTAGGAATATATGTCTAAATTTTAAAGGAGTTTGCACTATGCCAATATTTCAGACATTTTTGCCTGCAAATAATTTAGCTGTCTCACATGACCACGTGTAGCAACCACTTTTGTAATAACGACCGCTTTTGTAATAGCTCACTACTTTCGTAATAAAAATCGACCGCTTCTGTAATACTTACCAGTTTTGTAATAACATGCGATCATTTTTGTAATAAAAGTAGGGCACCACTTTTGTAATAAGCTCGACACCTTTTGTAATACTATCAAGGGTCACCACTTTTGTAGTAATGCTTCCCCGCTTTTGTAACAGCCAAGTTTATTACAAAAGCGGGTAACCGATAGTAGTTTATTACAAAAGTGGTCAGACTTTATGCCAGCATCTAAATTGGATAAGATTTGGTGATCTAAAATTTAGGACACACTAATTCTACTACTAGAAAACACAAGTAGAAATAGTCACAATTAGATCCAACTTTCGTTCGTATTTTATTAGTTTCGTTATGAATGTTTAATTACCGATTAGCTTTGTACGTAAGCACTTTAGTAGGATGAAACAACCGTATGCAATAGAAAATGTCCAGGTGACCTTGAACTTGAAATTGTTTTAAACAAGAAAGATAGCTTGCCAGGCTAGGTAACATACGCCCACTTCAGCAAATTTGAATATTTGAACAAGTTGATTGAACCATCACACTTATTTGAGCTGAAATTTAGATGAATCAATTCGAATGAAAACTCTATCATGTACACAAGTTAATTTTAACGTTTGTTTCACAAAGTCAAGGTCAATATCTCATAAAACCTACAACTAGAAACGCATGATTTTCAAACTCATCCAAGACATTATCAAGATGAATACATGTACCAAGTTTCATTCAAATTCGATTAAAACTCTGGTCTCTATCACGTACACAAGTCAATTTTAACGTTTTTTCACTAAGTCAAGGGAAATAAATCAAAAACCAACAACTGGAATTGTGCCATTTCGAACTCATTCGAGATTTTATCCAAGATTCATTCAAATCGGATAAAAACTCTAGCTTCTATCGAGTACACAGGTTAATTTTAACGTTTTTACACTAAGTCAAGGGCAATAACTCATAAACCGACGACGGGAATCGCACCATTCTCTAACTCATCCCAGATATTATCAAAATGAATATACATACCAAGTTTCATTCAAATCGGATAAAAACTCTTCTATCGCGTACACAAGTTAATTTTAATGTTTTTTCACCAAGTCAAGGTCAATAACTCATATACCGCCGACTGGAATTAGGCCATTTTCGAACTCATCCGAGATATTATCAAGATGAATACACAAACCAAGTTTCATTCAAATCGGATAAAAACTCTTCTATCGCGTACACAAGTTAATTTTAATGTTTTTTCACCAAGTCAAGGTCAATAACTCATATACCGCCGACTGGAATTAGGCCATTTTCGAACTCATCCGAGATATTATCAAGATGAATACACAAACCAAGTTCCATTCGAATCGGATAAAAACTCTGTCTTCTATCGCGTACACAAGAAATTGTTGACAGACGGACGGACAGGGGTGACGGCAATATACGTCCACATTTTCATGTGGGCGTATAAAAAGGCTGCTCTTTCCAGCGAAGGGGTAATGTGCCACGATCAATAGGTCCATTTTGAGGCTTATTTATATTAGACAAGCTTATCAAGTCATTAGGCTAGGGCAAAGGCTTGCTAACCAGAAGGTCCAGGGTTCTATTCCGGCATGGGTCGAGATAACACATTCGGGTTTTTCAACCCGATATCCCCCTGTCAATGATGCAGGTCGGAGAGGCTGACATAAAAAAAAAGAGTCCAGTCGTTCGGATGGGACAATAAACATGGGCCCGTGTGCTACTAACTGTGATAATGATCACTCTACAGTAGTTGAAAGGCCGCTGACCTGGAAAATTTCTCACATTGCACATTGTATGGCGTTTGACCGTCCTCATTACCCCAATTAGGTGCAGAAGAGTAGGACGTAAAACTACAGTTCATTTTCATTTCGACACTCGATTTATTTTCCTTAAAAAAAATTGGCAACGCCTCCAACCCCCCAAACTAGACGTTTCGGCATTTCAAAATAGTTTGAGGTCGTTTCCTGGTAGTTATCCTGCTTAGTTCCAGGTCGTTTCAAGTTTTCTTTGGTCGTTTCTTTATCAACTCCCTAAATTACGATGGGTTCGTTTTGCCGCATTGCCCAATTTGCCGCATCGTGCCCAACTGCACAAAAACGACTTGTAAAACGAAACTAAAGGTTTCTGAAAAAATCCGGAATGACCATTTGTTAGGGTTATGTAGGTTAGGCTAGTTTTTGTGGAGCTGGGCACGAGCGGCAAAACCCACCCCTTAAATGAATGTGTGCCTAATCGAAGGTGTGTATAATTGAATATGAGCCTAATTGAAGGTGTGGCTAAATCACATTGTGCCGACTATAGGTGTGCCTAAATGAATATGTGCCTAATTGAATGTGTTCCAAAAAAAGTAATAAACTAATATCGGTTACCCACATGAAATGTCCGTCGGTCCGCCCTTCTCGTAAATTGCTCGTTAACATTCTAGAGGGCACCTGGTGTAAGTGTTCGTTATCACTCAAAGATGAACCCTATTGAAAATAAGCAAAATCGTAAAATATTTTTTTTTTTTGTAACTGATTTTGTTTAATATCAAAGCCGCCAGCTGGCGTATATTACTTTACCTGCCAAGCTATATTGTAATAAACTTAGTTGTTACAAAAGTGGGGAAGCTTTACTACAAAAGTGGTGACCCTTGATATTATTACAAAACTGGCGAGCTTATTACAAAAGTGGTGACCCCATTTTATTACAAAAATGGGCGCATGTTATTACAAAACTGGTAAGTATTACAAAAGTGGTTGACCTTTATTACAAAAGTAGTGAGCTATTACAAAAGCGGTCGTTATTACAAAAGTGGTTGCTACACCACGACTACTTAAGCGAAACACAAGAAGACATATTTTTGAAAGAAATAGGTTTGCAGAATATCACTGACGCTGAATGCCAACTTACGGAGGAAAAAAACAGAGGACAATCTACCAATAAGGCATGGTATGCAGAACGATTAAAACGGATTCAATCCTCAAATTTTGGAAGAATTTGCAAGGCAACTGACAGAACTAATTTTAGTAATTTGGCATCATCCTTACTCAAGAAACGCACGGTGACATCAGAAGCTATTAAGCATGGCAAAAGATATGAAAAAGACGCTTTGACAGAATATGCATAACAAAAAAAGTGTTTGATAAAGGAATGTGGTGTGTTTGTTTCAAAAACACATTCTTATCTTGGAGCCTCGCCCGATGGAATTGTAAGCAGCAGTGTGCTTTGTGAGGTGAAGTGTCCTTTTTCTGCGAAAAATAGACCAATAACACCAGTAACAGTGTCTTATCTAAAAGTGAAAGATGGACATTATGTTTTGGATAAAAATCATGATTATTTCTATCAGGTACAGGGACAACTCTTTTGTTCTGGACTTCAAACTTGTGATTTTATAGTATATACTTTAATTGACATGAAGGTTGTTCGTATTGAACGCGGTGATAATTTTTTTCGGAAATGGTCAAAACAATAGAGTATTTTTATAAGAAATTTTTTGAACCTGCACTCTTGGAGACGTTGTTTTATAATTCATACACATAATTTGCACATTTTTGCTGGCATGTTCCATGTTTTTGTATACTGTTTTTTGATTTGTATGATAAATTATAAAAATTAACTGTGTATAGATAATTTGCACATTTTTGCTGGCATGTTTTTTTATTTGTATGATAAATTAAATAAAATTATCTGATAGTAGATAATTTGCACATTTTTTGCTGGCATGTTCCATGTTTTTGTATATACTGTTTTTTGATTTGTATGATAAATTAAATAAAATTATCTGTGAGTAGATAATTTGCACATTTTTGCTGGCATGTTCCATGTTTTTGTATATATACTGTTTTTGATTTGTATGAATTAAATAAAATTATCTGAACATGAACATCTTTATTATTCAACATTAACAAATAAATAACTTATGCATCTTTGGGCACAATGCAATTACGAAAATTACAAAGCATGGCACAAGTGAAAATTATCTCAGAGGACATCTTCGTTTCTGTTGCAGTCATTGGCTCAACTAGCACTTTATATGTCTTCATTAAACCAATAATACGTTCTATGTGAACACGCTTGCTAGCAATCTTTCTGTCTCTTATAACGGTTTCTCCTGACATTCTGTTTTTCTTTTTGAAAAAGGTTGGAATGTTCACAGTCACATCATGAGGGGCAAAAAGGTCTTACACGTTAAATCCTTTGTCAGCCATTAAACTATCCTATCCTTGGGGTCGTACATATTCACCAGATGTAATCTTTCAACAATTTGTCTATCACTTGTGCTTCCAGCAAAGACTTCTGAAACAAAGGATATCAGTCTACCAGGTGTCGCACCAATTAATACTTTAACTGTATTTCTGTTTTTATACGTAGAAAAAGTTGCTTGCTGGTACTTTGGATTTGATGGCTTTTTGACAGGACATTCTGTTCCATCGACAATAACGCGTGTATTAGGATACTGTGACTTAAATCCGAAGGGGGAAAAGACATGCACAAGTTCTTTTGGAGGCCAAATTTCTAATTCTTTCCACGGTTTAAAGGGACAGTCTGAATTTTTTTTAGGTCAAAGATTTTTTTTGCTCAAATTTGAGAAAACTTTACACCAAAATCTGTAACTATGTGCCCTTTAACTAAAAACACGCTAAATTTTTTAAAAAACCTTACGTAAGGTTTTTAAGTGTGTTATGTTTATTGGACGCTGATAGGAAACTACTGAACGGATTTGAGTAAAATAAATGCCTAATTGTAGAGAAATGTACCTCTTGTGCATTTAAAAGGTTTCAGCTAGAAATATTGAGCCATTTAAAGGGCAAACACCAAAACTAGGTCAAATTGTGTAATTAACAATAAGTACTCCCTGTTTGTAATTAACCCTTTAAAACCAAATTCAGTTTGATCAAGAACATATAGAGATACAATAAGCATACTTTAAAAATACTCTCCGGTAGCATTTGCAATTTTTTTGATAATGGAAACTTTTTTCAAAAAAGCAGAATGGCCCTTTAAACATAAATATAATCCAAGTAAAAACAATATTTGAAACAGATTTTTCACACACTCGGAACATCCTAGCCAGTTCAAAGTTTGGAGTGTGAGTGTGTCCTCATCAATACCATGAAAAACTGGTCAACAACACTGATATTTACAACATTATGGTGAACATATCTTAAGCAATAAGCAGCAGGACCTAAAGTACTTAAAACAAACAAGAACTTCACTGCACTTTCTAAGCCTGTATAATAGTGAATACCTGCATCATCATTTCTAAATTCCTCAAAACCATACGGAGGCTGTTTAGATGTCTGTGAACTAGCTTCCATCAGCTGTACAGAAGGCTCAGAATTTCTGTCAACACTTGTCTCTTCATCATTATTAGCACACAAATCATTTGTAAAAACCTCAAAATTAGCAACGTTCTCATCATTACAAACTTCATCGATATCTTCAGACTCAGGAACAGAAATGTTGGTAAGATCTCTTAAGAGCTGTCGCCTTGTCTTTCGGTCTTTACGAGCTAGATTACCAGGTGACGGTTTAGTTGTCCACGGAAAAATACTGGGAACCGCTGTATTTTTCAACCTGCGGCATGAAAAAAAGACAAATACAAATTGATCATGGTTACTTCATTTAAATAGCATTTATGTAAACACTGTGTTATATGATATAACCTATTAATATTAATATTGTTGCAATTTATTTTAATAATGCCCAATTTAATTTGTAATAATAAATAATGAACCTTAATATATTCTGTTTGATAACGGTCTTTTGGTACTAAAATGATGACTCGGATAAACCCTAAAAAATAGGTCACATATTGACATTGATTGATAACATTTTACTTTCACTTTCAGGCTTAACTTCTCACTTCTTCAGTTCATGAATGCTGGACGCCTTTCCCTCGTAAATCTATCACTAAAGAGTGCAATAAATGCAATTATTTCGGGGTTTTGTAACCATCTGATAAAAATTGAGAATAATGAGAATTAAAAAGATTATTATTCTTACCGTGATATGTTAAAGATACATAGTCGTGCTCAGTAAAATGGTTCTTGCACACGTAGCTATATTTACTCGGCGGGCGCCATTGTTTAAATCGGGTTTCTCCCCTTCGAATAGCTCGGATCCATTTTTTCTTTCTTTCTTCGTTAGCGGGAATAATGTGGTCGCCAGTCTCGTCACATTCGGGAACTGCACAAGTAGTAGTAGGCATGATTTGAAGCTTTGTTTACATAGTGACTAGGCAAGATGTACAAATGGCGCCCATTCTAAACAAAACAACTTGAGCGTAGCGCCCCCTATTTTGGCGAAAACGGGCGACAACTCACTACGATCCCCCATTGAGTCAGCAAGTTTCGGACTATTTGAACCTGTGTAAACAATGGCCACAACTTCCAATTTATTGAATGAAGTTTTCTTTCATAATCTTTTGATAATTTTGTTCTCTTTCATAAATAATAATATTTACATTTTGTTGTCACGCGCTATAGTGAACCCTTGTGAAAATTTTGCATTCATTTAAGCAATGAACGATGGACCCACTGCAGTTACGGTGATATGAATAGCCTACATTGGGCAAGGTGCCAAATTGAATGAGCTGCCGAAGGCAGTCATGATAAATTTGGAACCTTGACCAATGTATTCGTATCACCGTAACTGCAGTGGATCCACCGTTCATTGCTTATATTTCCACTGTCTTTTTTTTTTAGAAGTTTCCCACCGTATCTATTTTGAAATTAAGAAATTCCGCTGGTTGAAATTTAGCAGCAGCCATACTGCGTTAGTAGTAGGCCCTATGTATACGCTGTAAGAAAATAGTCCCAAACATTCCATCTCAATTTTATTGAAAAGATAATTTTTACAAAAAATAACTTTTAGTTCGATTATTTTTTTATTATTCAAAACATTTATTAAGAAATCTTCACACCATTTTCACAAAATGTAACAAGTGGTTGCCTAGCAATATACGCCCACCTTCCTTATAAATTTTTAGTATATCAAGAGCATTCCCAAATTGGTGTCAAATCGTATAAAAAATATAACCTGTCAAAAATATAGTTTATATCTTTTGAACACAAAATTAAATAAAATTCTGAATTAAACTTTCAATCTTGAAGAACTATGACTAAGTCAAAATCCAATCAATGTAAAATTGTCAAATTAAAACTTCTCCAAGTTCTCAGGAATATAAATGATTACGTAAAATTTCAATGAAATCAGATGAAAACTGTAGTCTCTGTTGCATTCACAAGCCTATTTCGGCGCGTTTTGAATAAGTCAAGGGCAATAACTCAAAAAACGTTCATTGAAAAATAGCCAAATTCAAAGGTTCAAACCAAATTTCATTCAAATCAGGTGAAAACTGTAGTCTCTATCGCGTTCACAAGCCAAGGGCAATAACTCAATCTCGATCACGTTCACAAGTCAATATCGACGTGTTTTGACTAAGTCAAGGGCAATAACTCAAAATCCGTTCAATGAAAAATCATCAAATTCGAACTTGTCCGAGATCTTATGAATACAAATGTTCACACCAAATTTCATTCCAATCAGGTGAAAAGTGCAGTCTCTATTGCGTTCACAAGTAAATTTCGATGCGTTTTGACTAAGTCAAGGGCAATAACTCAAAAACTATTCATCGAAAAGTCGTCAAATTCGAACTTATCCGAGATCTCATGAATACAAATGTTCACATCAAATTTAATTCAAATCAGGTGAAAACTGTAGTCTCTATCGCGTTCACATGCCATTTTTAACGTATTTTGGGTGTAAAACTCAGGGAATTTTTGTCGAATCAAACTGAAATTCGAACTTATCCAAGATCTTATGAATATAATCCTACACACAAAATTTAATACATATCAGACCAAAACTGTAGTCTCTATCGCATTCACAAGCCATTTTTAACACATTTTTGGTGTAAAACTCCGTGAATTTTTGTCGAATTGAACCCAAATTCGAACTTGTCCGAGATCTTATGAATATAATCCTACATACAAAATTTTATTCAAATCCAACCAAAACTGTGGTCTCTATCGCGTTCACAAGCCATTTTTAACATATTTTGGGTGTAAAACTCCGTGAATTTTTGTCGAATCGAACCCAAATTCGAACTTGTCCGAGATCTTTTGAATATAATCCTACACATAAAATTGTATTAAAATTCAAGCAAAACTGTGGTCTCTATTGCGTTCACAAGCCAATTGTGGACCGACGGACGGACGGACAGGGGCGACGGCAATATACGACCACATTTCAATGTGGGCGTATAAAAAAACAACAAGTTTTGTCGTGACGTGACCGTGGGAAAAAAGCCGTCGATGATGAATCAAAATGGCGCCTAGCAACAGCAACAACTTGACGTCAATACAGAGCGAAAAGGCTTTTAGTTTTAGCGCTAGCCTTATCATTGTAAAAATACATTAGGCTATAATTAATTCAAACAAGGTAAATTTGAAAAATTTAACTTTGTTTATATTTTTTGTAACGGAATCACTTTATTTGGACCTGTGACTTTAAGGCAACGTACAATCTTAGAGTGCAATTTGTAACCGTCGTGAAGGCTCTGTTATTGTATTCCTACGCGCTGTAGGATAAGACCTCGTGAGCCACTGTAGTTTACGCAAATTTGAACGCGAATCTCGTTGCAGGGTTCAATAAGACAAATACAGTGTGAGTGGAAATATTTACCGATGAACGCAAAATTATAGAGTGATCTCCCGTGACGTCGCTAAACAAAATCTTCCCTGACAACGTAGGCTAGATTGTGGTGTATGAATACACACCATCTTTATATTAAGAATGGACAAACCATGGATCAAACATCGGCTTGGGTACACTAAGAAATCGAAAAATAAGAGATTTTGAACTTAGGCCTATTTGATATGAAATAAAGTCTCATTTAGGACAAACAATAAATATAAAAATCGTAGACGTCGACTATTTGAGTGATCTGCCTTGACGATCTCCCTTTTGGACGTCATTCAAGTTTTGACGTCATATTAATTGACAGGAGTAAGTTCTGTTGCCGATTTTATTCCCAATGTTCTTACATTTGCAACTGTATTATACCCATTAAAGCTATAAACTTAACTTACCACTAAAATATGGTAAAAGATACCCGAACTCTACCGAATGTAAATATAAGGATTAAATGCATTTTTTTTTGCGTTCATTGGGTGATGAACGCCGAATTTTCACATGTTAAACCTGACATGAATCATTCGATTTAACACGTGAAAATTCTGCGTTCATCACCCAATGAACGCAAAAGAAATCTGCATTCAATCCTTAAATAAATGTTGATAAATGACTTGTAATTAGAATGAAAATTTCATAAATGCTGTTGATATTACTTTATCATTCATGTTAGCTATGAAGTCGTAATTATTGTCCAGCAATCGTAAATTATGTCGGCCATTCTTGCTACGCCTGGCAATAACCTGGCAATTCTATCTACGGAAGATAATGTACAAGGGAGGTAACTAGCATGAGCTGAGGAACTATTTTTTATCGCGTATTCTACTGCGGCCAAACAATCTTGGAAGGTATCTGCATACGAGGTTATTGTTAGACAATGGCCGCAGTATATACGATTGTATTGTCCGGATGGTCTCCATTTTTGCAGACGAATTTCAGATTTCTGAGAAAGCCGTGAACACAATTTTCACGATATGTAGCGAAAGCAGCACAAATCTCATGAATCTTATGAGGTCATTTTAATTTACCGTAACTGATATATGTAGATCAACTCAAAATAATACAAGAAGCAGCTGGTAATGTAATGAAACAAACCTTTTTAACGAGAATGAACCACTTGAAGGTTGCATTTGTAATGGAGGTATGGGAGCAGCAAATCGACTTATCTCACCAGATTTCTCATAACCATTCTCATTCTTAATCTCATTTTCATTATCTGAATACAGTAAAAATTTAATAATTCAAAATATCTAAAAGTACTGAAATTTCATATAAGCTTAAAATTCAATAAAAGAAATATTTACTACTTTTTATACGCCCTCATCTCTCTATGAGGACGTATATTGACGGCACCCCTGTCCGTCCGTCGGTCCGTCCGTCAACATTTGCTCGTAAACGCTCTAAAAACTAGAGTTTTTGACGGAATCAAATGAAATTTGATATGTGTATACGTATTCGTAAAACGAAGATCAAGTTCGAATTTGAGCTATTTTTGAGCGTTGGAAACAGAGTTATTGCCCTTGCCCCAAATCTGTCGGTCCGTCCGTCAACATTTGCTCGTAAACGCTCTAAAAACTAGAGTTTTTGACGGAATCAAATGAAATTCGATATGAAAAAACAAATGAAATGAAAGGAGTTTTACGTCATACTTTCTGCACCTATATGGGCTAATTGAGGACGGGCAAACGCCATGCAGTGTGCAATGAGGGAAATTTTGCCAGGACAGCGGCATTAGCCTGCTCTTATTTTCGATTTCCTACTGTCGAGGGATCTTTAACGTGCACAGCCAATAGCAAACGGGGACTCGGTTTATTGTCCCATCCGAACGACTAGACGCTTTTCCATGTCAGCCCCTCCGACCTGCATCACTGACAGGCATCATCTCGACCCATGCCGGGATTGAACCCTGGACCTCCAGGTTAGCGAGCAAGCGTCTAACTCACTGAGCCACCGCGGCTCCCGAAATTCGATATGTGTATGCATATTCATAAAACCAAGATCAAGTTCGAATTTGTGCTATTTTCGATCGTTAGAAGCAGAGTTATTGCCCTTGCCCCAAATCTTGAATAAGCTTTTACTCTCTTAGTTTTCAACCGATTTTGATGAAACTTAAAATGGATGTTATTGGACCTAAATCGAAAGGTTTGAGAAAGTTTGGTTTACTCCTGATTAAAATTAAAGCTTTTTCAAGATTTAGGCCTCTTTCATCAGTTTTGAGGAGTTATCGCCCTTTAACCTCTATACAGTAAGTGCTTCTATCAACATCAATTGCTTGTAAACGCTCTAAAAACAAGCATTTTTGATGGAATCAAATGAAATTCGGTATGTATATACATATTCAGAAAACAAAGATTAAGTTTGAATTTGAGCTATTTTCGACCGTTAGTAGCAGAGTTATTGCCCTTGCCCCGAAGTCTTCAATATTATGCTATTACTATCTTAGTTTTCAATCGATTTTGTTGAAACTTACAAGTGGTTGCCTAGCAATATACGCCCACCTTCCTTATAATTTTTTTCAGTATATCAAGAGCATTCCCCAAATGGTGTCAAATCATATCAAAAATATAATCTGTCAAAAATATAGTTTATATCTTTTGATAACTGTGGTCTCTTTCGCGTTCACAAGTTATTTATAACATATTTTAGGTGTAAAACTCCGTAAATGTTTGTCAAATTGATCCAGAATTCAAACTTGTCCAAGATTTATCCTACACACAAAAGTTTATTAAATTCCTACCACAACTGTGGTCTCTATCACATTCACAAGTCATTTTTAACATATTTTAGGCGTAAAACTCCGTAAATATTTGTTGAATCGATCCAGAATTCGAACATGTCCATGATCTTATGGATATAATCCTACACACAAAATCTTATTCAAATCAAACCAAAACTGTGGTCGCTATTGCGTTCACAAGCCATTTTTAACACATTTTGGGTGTAAAACTCCGTGAATTTTTGTCGAATCGAACCCAAATTCGAACTTGTCCGAGATCTTATGAATATAATCCAACATACCAAATTTTATTCAAATCCAACCAAAACTGTGGTCTCTATCGCGTTCACAAGCCATTTTTAACGTATTTTGGGTGTAAAACTCCGTGAATTTTTGTCAAATCGAACCCAAATTCGAACTTGTCCAAGATCTTATGAATATAATCCTACATACTAAATTTTATTCAAATCCAATCAAAACTGTGGTCTCTATCGCGTTCACAAGCCATTTTTAACGTATTTTGGGTGTAAAACTCCGTGAATTTTCATCGAATCGAACCCAAATTCGAACTTGTCTGAGATCTTATGAATATAATCCTACATACAAAATTTTATTCAAATCCAACCAAAACTGTGGTCTTTATCGCGTTCACAAGCCATTTTTAACGTATTTTGGGTGTAAAACTCCGTGAATTTTTGTCGAATCGAACCCAAATTCGAACTTGTCCGAGATCTTTTGAATATAAACCTACACACAAAATTGTATTCAAATTCAAGCAAAACTGTGGTCTCTATTGCGTTCACAAGCCAATTGTGGACAGACGGACGGACCGACGGACGGACCTACGGACGGACGGACGGACAGGGGCGACGGCAATATACGACCACATTTCAATGTGGGCGTATAAAAATGGATATTATTGGACCTAAATCGAAAGGTTTGAGAAAGTTTAGTTTTATCCTGATTAAATTTAAGTCTTTTTCTTTAGGCGTATATGGCCGTGGTCCACTATCTTTTACTTTCTAACCACTACTGATGGCAACCTAACAACTGATAGCCGACCCATATCACTACAGATGGCTTAACCACTGACGTGCCAACCAGTAATCCTGACGTTCCCCCATTACTGATGACCCAAAACACTACTATTGGCTCAACCAACTACTAAGACACACCAATGACCCATTCTTCTACTGATAGTCCAATCGCTACTAATGGCCCACCCATTCCACTACTTATAGCTTACCGATCTCGATACAGATGGCCCAACCATTAATGATGGCCCATCCATTACTGATGTTGTTCCAACCACTAACCTTGACGTTACCATATCACTGATGACCCAACCATCCCACTACTGAAAGTCCAACCGCCACTACTGGCCCACCCATCCCACTATTAATGGCAGGCCCACTACTAAAAGTATAACCACTACTGAAAGCCCACCTTTCTCACTACAGATGACCCAACAAATATTGATGACCCACCCAATCCAACTACCGATGATCCAACCACTATTGATGTCCAACCCTTACTGATGGCCAGTCTATTAATCATGGTCCACTAATCCCACAACTATAGTTTTACAGTTCATAGTTTTTTCTCTTTTCTTTAATTTTAAAGTCTTGGTTTCTTTTCTTAAAAGTCAGAAATGCGAGTTGTGTTAAAACTTTGTCTTATCAATTTTATTAGTATTACTTATTATACATTAAGTAGCTATCTGTTGTTAAATCTAACTATCAGCAATAAAACAACAAGTGTTTTGTAGATGACTATTTTTTGCAGTGCGCTCTTGTTTTCGTAACGACTGGGTTTTGGGGGGTTTTTTTGGGAGGGGGGGGGGGGTGTCTACTTCTGGTCACGCTATTTTGGTATGAAGGAGACATGCCACACATATTCTAACTGCTGGGTATTGCGTGAATGTAAAAATGACGCATTTTTTTTGTCCAGTGGCATAATCATTTTCTATGCCCAAAGTTAACTTCCGGTTTTGCAGCCGCCTGAAAATTGCAATTTTTAACTTCAAAGAGCTTTGTCACGTGAGCTAATTACATACAACACAAATTATTTCTTATTCTTAATATGCTTGATCTGCACTTTCCAATGATATTCAACACAATATATTTGTAACATTGTCGGCAGAATTTTCTTTGATGTTTTTGTTGTATAATATGGTTATTTTGATGGACGGGGCTTAAGTGTGCTATAACTAGGTATAATCTCGGTTATAGCACGATTTCCTCTATCATATTATAGACGATGGGAGTGGCAGTTTCGATACAAATGTGCAAAGTGGTAATTTGTCAAGCTCGGCCTACAATGAAAACAATTAACGAAATGCACGTGGAGTTTTGTTTAGTCGCAGGTCAAAATTTGGTTATACACAAAATAATAATCCGAAGTCGCGTGTAAATACAAAGATACATTTGACCACAGTAAAACCGTTCTTGGGATTTTTATCTTGATTACATACTACAAATACATAAACGTTCATTTAAGAATTAAACGTTGGTCTCATTACCATTATTGGGTGCTCCGGACATCTCAGACATCAGTTTTTTGACGTTTTACTGAACAGGCACCAGATTCTGGTAAAAACATTGTATAAGAGAATTATGATATGAAAGCAGTCATCTTGTTTTGTGCGGTTTACTCATACTGTGCAACGTTTTTCGTTTTATCTTTGATATTCTTACCTTTTCTCACATGCTTTGGTATTCAAACAGTATTGAAATGTATATATATTAAACAAACATCATAACTTTTACAGTAAAACATGTCGTATTTTATCGAATAAGAGAGAAGGTGTAATGTTTATCAACAGTGATTACGTAATTTGTTCAAATTATGTTTATTTATTTGTCAAAATTACTGTATTGATTAATGCCGGAAATTCATCCATTTAGTCATATCAATCAATGGACAGGAATTTATTCATTGCGTACTAATGACGTAATCTTTGTTGACAAACGTTTCTTATGAGAACAAGATGGTGACTTTCATACCTTTATACAATATAACTATATACAATTTTTTTTTTCAATATAATCTTTGCTTCCGCAAAGTCCCAGTTTGTTTTCGAAATGTTTTTTGCAGGGCGTACTTTACAAGTACGCCCTGCTTTGTTTTGCAAATGATTATTCTTTTTTTTTTTTTTCGATTTCTTGACAGAGTACTGGGACGAATTGGCACATAGTATGGTAATTTTCGTACCATGTCGTATTTGTACTCCGCGGTCATTAGATTTTAAATGTATTACGGAACAGTTATGCAAATACGGTTATGCAGAAATTATGCAATCGTGATATAATTTAGACAGTAATAGAAGTCATATTTACTCTTCGATTTGCAAAGGGTTTCTTGCAATGTACTGTTTATGTTTAACAACATAGGATCGGATAATAAAAAATGTCAATTTGCAAACATATTTGCACCTTTTTGTTGCAGAACTTTTATAGCTCAGTAATACAACGTTTGCTTATAATGCAATCGATCTGATATTTAAATGAAATAATACTATCATGATGATAAAACCAAATCCGTTTTCAGAAATTTTGAAACTTTTCTGGTTTTTGCAAAAATGGCACATAAAGTTCGATTTTCAACTTTTTACCCATCACTGATACACTGAAAAAAATATATGCATGTAACTAGACATATCATAAGATAGAGATTAAGCAAAAAAAATTGGACCGGAAACGTTAAATCTTCCGCCATCTTGGATAATAGTAACATGTCTTTGAATTGCTACTTGTCCCTCAATTTTTATCTGATTTTCATGATTCTGGTACTCATCGAAACCTTTGGTCTCATTTCTATGGAAGTCAAATTTTGAGTTTTGATTTTGGCTTCTTAAAATTTTCAATCAAAAATTTACATCCATTTTAGATTTCGTATACTTCTCTATAATAATATTTTTGATTTCTGGAAATGTACATCCTAATCCTGGACCTGCGGAAAATGTATCATTTGTGTATCTGAATGTAAGGAGCCTGCGAAAAAATATTGACGGGTATGGTGGGGTGGCTTTATATATTCGCAATACTTTTCTCTTTAAACGGAGGTCTGATCTGGAGATTGGCGGTACAGAGGGTATATGGATTGAAACTATTATCAACAACGTCTATTTCTTGATAGGAACTTTCTACCGACCACCAAAATCTAACGCTGAAACTAACAAGTCTATTTTTGATTCTATTTCCCTAGCAACAGTTTCCAATATCCAAAATATTATAATTTTTGGCGATTTTAATATAAATTTCCTAACTACTCATAAGTCTTTTATACATGATGCCATCGAACTATTTGATTTAAACCTTCTCATAAAAAATCCAACACGCTACGACCGAAATGGAACCAATTCATTAATTGATCTTATCCTCTGTAATTGTGTGCAATATGTGAAGTCATCGGGCTGCTTAGCCAATTTAGTGAGTGACCATTGCCCTGTGTATTGCCAACTCCATTTCAGATCTCCGAAACTTATTTCTTACAAACGGACACTATGGGACTATTCTAAAGCTAATTTTGAAACTCTAAAACAGGACATCAGGAATACGGGATGGGAGACCATTAGAGACGATTCAAACATTGACAATTCAACTGTTTCCTTTACATCTGAGTTAATAAGAATTGCCAAAAGAAACATACCTAACAAAACAGCAACCATTAGACCACGCGATCAACCTTGGATGAACAATACCATTAGAAAAATGAGCAGAAAGAAAAACAAAATTCATCGGAAAGCTACCAGATCGAATTCTGGTGCCGATTGGCAAAATTTTAAGAAAGTGAGAAATGCCTATATTAAACTTATAAGAAAATGCAAGAGCGAATACTTTGAAAATTTAGACAAAAACATCAACGAGAATAACAACTTTGGGAAAAAGAGCTGGTGGCAACTTGTTAACTCATATGTAAAAAAAACCAACAAACCAAAAGGGCAACTTCCCCCACTAGTCAATAATGGTATCCCATCCTTTACTCCAAAGGCCAAAGCAAACTGCTTGAATTACTTTTTTATCAACCAATCACAATTAGACAGCACTGATGCACCTCTTCCTACTCTCGAACAAAATCCATATTCACTAGATCACATTGTACTCACCCCTCAGGAAGTTAAAGTCATAATATCAACACTTGATACATCAAAATCAAACGGCCCTGACCAAATTAGTGCTAAATTATTAAAATCTATCAGTTTAGAAATCTGTTTGCCACTTTGTAATCTATTCAACCTAAGTCTTTCTCTAAAACAAGTACCATTCATCTGGAAGTCAGCTAATGTTACTGCAATACTTAAAAAAGGCGACCCATCAAATTGTACTAACTATAGACCTGTATCTCTTTTAAGTATTGTAGTAAAAATATTCGAAAAATGCATCTATAAACATGTCTTTAACTTCTTGCAGGAACACTCAGTTATTACTAACGTACAAAGCGGTTTCTTGCACGGACACTCAACAGTCTATCAACTAATAGATCTCTCACACTTCTTCTGTCAAGCCATTGATCAGCAACAATATACCAGGGCAGTATTCTGCGACATCAGCAAAGCTTTTGACAGAGTTTGGCACGCTGGGCTCTGTCATAAGCTCGGGGCCGTCGGGATCAGAGGAGACCTCCAGGAATGGTTTCAGAACTATCTTTGTAACAGACAACAATGTGTAGTAGTAGATGGAGTCTCTTCTGAGTCTAAGACGGTCCCAGCTGGTGTTCCGCAGGGTTCTGTCCTGGGACCATTATTATTCTTAATTTATATCAACGATATTGTCAACAACATACAATCCAATATACGTTTATTTGCTGACGACACTAGTCTTTACCTTAAAATTGATGACCCGAATGCATCCGCTGACGTTCTAAATCATGATCTAGAGACCATTAACAACTGGGCTAAAGCGTGGCTGGTGACCTTCAACCCGCTGAAAACTGAAACACTTGCACTACATACTAAAAATACTCCAATATTGCCCACTTTAAATTTAGATAATGTAAATATCCAGGAAGTTGAACATCACAAGCACTTAGGCCTTACTTTTCAAAGAAACTGTCGTTGGGATTGCCATATTAATTGTATTTTATTGAAAACTGGTAGGCTAATCAATTGTCTCAGGGGTCTCAAGTACCGTTTAAGTAGAAAATCTCTCCAAACTATATATACCTCTTACATTCTGCCGCATTTTGATTACTGTGATATTATATGGGATGGGTGCACTATCGAACTAACAACTGCATTAGAAAATCTTCAGTTAGATGCACTCAGAACTATATGCGGCGCTGTTAAGGGAACTAGCCATGCTTTACTCTACAAGGAAACAGGTTTCATTACACTGCAGGAAAGACGACGTCGGCATAAACTGACTATGATGTATAAAATCCTGATCTCCTTCCCACTAGAAACATTAATTATAACCTCAGAAATAACAACAATTTACCATCTATGAACTGCAGAACTAAACTATTTTATGATTCTTTTTTGCCGTCAACGATCAGAGAGTGGAATAATCTACCAAATTCTCAAAAACTACACCTTTCAATTTCATCCTTCAAAACATCTCTTAAATCAAATGACAACTATCCACCTGACACGTATAGCTTTGGCATTCGAAAAAATCAAATTTACCACTGTCGTCTTCGTCTTTCCTGCAGTGACCTTAATGGTCATAAATTTCTTAGACATGTTAGTGATAATCCTGCGTGCTTTTGTGGTCATCAATTTGAAGATGCAGAACACTTCCTTTTAAACTGTCCCTAACATTCAGATGCACGAGATAGATCTATAAACACTCTACCAACTGGCCTTAAAAATACAACATATCTTCTAAAGGGTGTAACAAATGACCCTGATCAAACAATATTAATTTTTGAAAAAGTTCACAACTTTCTATTTTTATCTAAACGTATTTAGAATCCGATTTATTCTTATATATATTTTCGATATCTACTATGGATGTATCGACGTCTATATATACGTTACTTATTTTAGCGATATTGTACTGTACATATGAACATTTTGTATTAGGAGAGGGGTTATATAGGCGAAAGCCTGTTCCCCAATCCTTTTCGTATTTATATGAATAAAATATTGTTTAAAAAAAAAAAAAATCAAAAATTTTCAAAATTTTTCAGAATGGCTCAATTTTTTAAGTCATTGTTCTCGTGACCTTGACATCTCATGACCTTGAGTTTCTCATGACTCGAAGATCTCGACAATATCTATCCACTGGTATTTTCATTTTTTGTTTTTGACCGTATCTTCCGGTTTTATAAGCGATTGAAAATAGTAAAAATTTCTTTTAAATAGCTCTAGCAGCTACCCCTTTTGTGGAAATTTCTTATTTTTTGCTAATTCTTAATCTACGCAACAAGACGCATCCAATGATGTATAACATGCCATAATATGCATACCTTTCAAGCATATTGATTTACCATTAAATGTTATGCACTGGACTGGATTCTATTTTTAGTATTTCGGTTAATTGATGTCAACACAGATATAAATCAAAATCCTTCAAAATCAGCTTGTGTCGCATGCGCTACAAGAAAATGAGTACAGGGCATGCACAAGAAATATTGCCGCACCGGTCGTACCTTTGTGTCGTAACAAGCCCTGCAACAGTACTGTTAACTGAACAGTTCTAGTTGCAGTGCGTTCTAGCGAACGCACTGCATTGTTTTGCTAATGTCTTTTTTTTGCAGTGCGTTCTAGCGAACGCACTGCTTTGTTTTCATAATGACTGTTTTTTTTGTTTTTTTTTTGTCTACTTCTGGACACGCTAATTCGGTATGAAGGGAGCATGCCACACATCATCTCTCCTGTTTTCCTACGATAACTAACTGCTCGGTGTTGCGTTAAATGTAAAATGATGGTTTTTTGTCTAACCGGAAATGACATATGACGGAAAAATCCATATTATGTTTTTTACCATTTTTACCTCTGTTTTTCAACCGATTTTGATGGAACCTTTTTTGTTTATTTCTTTAAACGTTTGTCTACAAGGTAAGCCATTAAAAAAATGCATTTTGAGAACTTTGTTGCTGACTTTTTGAAGCACTTTTTTGACCATTTGTTCAATTTTTGCAATTTTATGTGTATCAATATGAAAACTTACAGGTACATAGATATTTTGATGGCGAACAAAATGACATTATCAAAAAAAAAAATATCACTTCCGGTTTTGACGTCATTCGCTTGCAAACTTGAAATTTTAACTTCCGGAATAAAGAAAATATTCAAAAAAATCTTTTTGCAATGTGCTAGAAATAATCATTGACAAAATATGAAATGATAAAATTTGACCCAGATATTTCATATCAGCCGCCATCTTGAAATAAGTAATTTTTCTTTAAATCGAAATTCAGAAACAGGAAATCATCCGATTTGAATAAAAATGATGTCTAGGGAGCGAGCCGATTTTTAAATTTCGATTCAGAATTTTTTTTATTTCCGGTTTAGAATTTTCGGAAATAGTCAAAACATTTAAGGCTCATATCTTGTGACCTTGACCTTGAGTGACCTTGTGACCTGAACAAAAGTTGTTGCCCTTGACGAGATCTATCCAATGGCATAATCATTTTAGATGCCCAATGTTTACTTCCGGTTTTATGGCCGTCAGAAAATTGCAATTTTTAACTTTAAACGGCTCTGTCACGTGACAAAACATCTTCTTTTCTTATTACGCTTTATCTCCTCTTTCCAGTGATATATAACATTAGATATTTTGATCAAAATTGCTTTTTCGAATTTTGTTCTTTGTTCTATAGTAACTCTGCTTGTTTTTTTGGCGGAAAAAAACACGTGTTATCTGAATTACGGATTTCATAAGATAGGTAACAATTTCTTCTTAAGATATGGAAGAACATGACTAACAAAGAAAGAAATATCCGTAAATATCGTAACCGGAAGTAACACGCTGGCCACCATCTTGAAATGAACATGTTTTCTTTAAATCGAGAGAAGTTAACAGGGTATCATCCGATTTGTATAATATTGATGTCTAGGGCATTTTCAATCTATTGCCAACAAAATGATGACAGCCAATTTGCTAATTTCGATTATGATGTTTGCCTATTTCCGGTAAAAGATATTCAGAAATGGCCAAACATTTTTAAGCTCATTACACGTTACCTTGGATTTGGATGATCTTTTGATCTGAACCAAAGCTATTGCCCACGATAAAATCTATCAAATGATGTTTTACTTTGTGTTTTCCGATGTTTACTTCCGGTTTAATAGCCGATTGAAAATTGAGATTTTTAACTATAAACAGCTCTGTCACATGACCTAATTTATATGCAGGACTAAAATGCAACCGTTCAAGGATGTTTAAATTGCGCACCGCTCAGTACCGTTATCACGGTTCTAGTTTTTTGCAGTGCGTTCTAGCGAACGCACTGCTTTGTTTTCATAATGACTGTTTTTTTTTTTTTTTTTTCTATTTCTGGTCACGCTATTTCGGTATGAAGGGAACATACCACACATTATCTCAGATAATTTCCTACGATACCTAACTGCTCGGTATTAAATGAATGTAAAATGAAGTATTTTTGTCTAACCGGAAATGACGTATGACAGAAAAATCCATTTTTTGTTTTCTACCATTTTCACCTCTGTTTTTCAACCGATTTTGATGGGACTTTTTTGTTTATTTCATTATTCGAATGTCTACATGATAGTTCTTAAAAAACACGCACTTGTAGAATTTTGTCGCTGACTTTTTTAAGCACTTTTTTGACATGATTTTTAACTTTTGCAATTTTATTTTGATCAATTTGAAAACTTACAGGTGAATAGACATTTTTATTTCAAACAAAACTATAATTTCAAAAAAAATATATCACTTCCGGTTTTGACGTCATTTGCTCTTAAAGTTGAAATTTTAACTTCCGGAATTTTGAAGATATTCGAAAAATTCTTTTTGTGATATATTTGACATCTTCACACAAAAATATTTAAATGATAAAATTTGACCCGGATGTAAAAAATCAATCGCCATATTGAAATGATATATTTTTATAAAACGCAAAATGGGGCCTACGGGTATTATGGAATTTGCATCATATTAGTGTCTATGGTATCTCCAATTGATTGCGCACAAAACATTGGAAACCGATTTTTGATTTTCAATTCGAATTTTTTTTTATTTCCGGTTAAAATAAATCAGAAATTGTCAAAACTTACAAGGCCCATATTTCGTGACCTTGACCTTGAGTGACCTTGTGACCTGAACAAAAGTTGTTGCCTTTGACGAGATCTATCCAATGGTATAATCATTTTAGATGTCAATTGCTTACTTCCGGTTTTATGGCCTTCTGAAAATTGCAATTTTTAACTTTAAACAGCTCTGTCACGTGACCTAATTTACATACGTCATAAATTCTTTTTCGGCGTTACTATGCTTGATCTACTCTTTCCAATGATATATGACACAATGTATTTGAATGATAATTCCGCGTTCTAGAATTTGAAAATATTCTGCCAAATTCCACTGTAACTGTTCGTGTTTCGTTTGTCTGTCTGCTGGTATTCCCGCGTCCCTTTTAGTTAACCTGCTTGTATTCTGGTAGCTGTGCGCCCCTTTTATATGGTCTGACTTTTTGTAGTTCTGCACTCCTTTTATTTAGTCTGTCTGCTGGTATTTCTGATTCTATTTTATCTGCCTGTATATACTGCCACATGAAAATATGGACGTATATTGCCGTCACCCCTGTCCATCCGTCGGTCCGTTCGTCCTTGAACAATTTCTTGTCCACGCAATAGCGATTAGAGTTTTTATCCGATTTGGATGAAGCTTGGTATATGTATTTATCTTGATAATATCTCGAATGAGTTTGAAAATGGCGCGATTCCAGTCGTCGGTTTATGAGTTATTGCCCTTGACTTAGTGTAAAAACGTTAAAATCAACTTGTGTACTCGATAGAAGCTTAAAGGGATTCGAAAGAAGTTTTCTAGCCTTTTTGTGTGTATGAAAGACACTTCTAACATCTATTTGGTGCAGTCAAAATTCTCATTGGGTGCCTGTGATTCCTGTTATTCCAGAAAGAAAAACGGGAAGTGACGTCAGTGTCTTGAAATAAGTGAGACTGGATGATCAGGTACAGGGCATTATAAATACATGTTGTTACAACGATATGACGTTATTAGATAAATGTTGTTACAGCGATATCATGGGCCGATTCTATTATGAAATCCGGATCGTGCGGATTTTCTCTCCCAATAATCCGGATAAAAACGTAAATAGATCACAAATGTAGAATCAAGCTGGCGGACATGGGTTTGTTTTTCATGAGTCGACTCCAATAACGCCATTGACCTAATCTATTATGCATTCTCCCAACAATCCGGAAAAAACTTCTTACTACGGTAACACACGGCCCACCGTGATCGTATTTTATTCATTTTAACTAAACTGGAGTAACGGAAATTTTGACGGAAGTAGCCGAGCGGTAACCGACTGCTACGGTAATAAAGCAGCCAATTTGTGACGTCAATGTCGTCATCTCTCCGCGATCGCACCGGTCGACAGGATGGAAAACAGTCACGTGATGGATAATAGAATAGAAATGGAGAATCCGGACGATTCGGATTTGATAATAGAATTGGCCCCATATAAGTCATAGCGTTGTGACAACATGTATTTATAATGCCCTGTACCTGATCATCATGTTTCGTTTGTCTGTCTGCTGGTGTTCCCGCGTCCCTTTTAGTTAACCTGCCTGTATTCTGGTAGCCGTGCGCCCCTTTTATTTGGTATGACTGCTTGTAGTTCTGCACCTCTTTTTGTTTGCTGGTATTTCTGAATCCATTTTATTATACGCCCACATGAAATGTGGAGCGTATATTGTCGTCACCCATGTCCGTCGGTCCGTCGGTCCGTCCGTCGGTCCGGACGTCCGTCCGTCCGTCCGTCGGTCCGTCCGTCCACAATTGCTTGTTAACACTCTACAAGTCACAAATCTTAACGGATTTTGACGAAACTTGCTGAACTTGTTCATTATCACCCAAGGAAGAAACCTATTGAAAATCAGAAGAATCGAAAAATATTTAATATGAATTATTGCCCTTGTTCTTTAAAACGCGTTCGATTTTTAGCTCGTTAACACTCTGCAAGTCACAATTCTTTACGGATTTTGACAAAACTTTCTGAAATTGTTTTTTATCACCCAAGGATGAACCCTATTGAAAATCAAAAGAATCGAAAAGTATTTAATATGATTTATTGCCCTTGTTCTTTAAAACGCTTTCGATTTTTAGCTCGTTAACACTCTACAAGTCACAAATCTTTACGAATTTTGATGAAACTTGCTGAAATTGTTTATCAGCACTCAAGAATGAACCCTATTGAAAATCAAAAGAATCTAAAAATATTTTACATGAATTATTGCCCTTGTTCTTCAAAACTGTTGATTAATAGATTGTAAATACTCTAGAAGGCACAATTCTTGATAGATTTTTATGAAACCTATTGAAGTAGTTTATTATCACATGATAAACCCTATGACTTAATGCCTTTCTTCTTTGAAATACGTTTTAGTTTTTAGCTCATAAAAACTCTATACAAGGCAGAAGGATTTCGATTAAACTTGATGAATGCTGAGCCCTCGATGAAATCGAGAAAAAAAATATATTTGGACAACACTTAATTTAAGTGAACAAAATGTAGGCCGTGACTACAGGTTGAATATTTGATGGTTGCTGTTTTCTGCCAAATGTTCTTTTTTTGAAACAAAGCTGCCAGTGGGCGTATATTACCTTGCCTGGCAAGCTATCTTTTGCCTTTTTATACGCCCACATTAAAATATGGATGTATATTGTCCGTCGGTCTGTCCGTCAACAATTTCTTGACACGCGATAGAGACTAGAGTTTTTATCCGATTTGAATGAAGCTTGGTATATGTATTTATCTTGATAATATCACGGATGAGTTCGAAAATGGCGCTATTCCAGTAGTCGGTTTAACAGTTATTGCCCTTGACTTAGTGAAAACGTTAAAAATAGCTTGTGTATATGATAAAAGCTAGAGTTGAATGAATCTTGGTATTCACGTACGTCACAAAAAATCGTCTTTTCTTATTATGCTTTATCTCCTCTTGATATATAATAGCAGATATTTTAATCATTTTGCTTTTTTTTAATTTGGAAATTTTGTTCATTGTTCTAAAGTAACTGCGTGGCTTTTTTGGCGCGAAAAAACACGTGGTTCCTAAATTGTGGATTTTTAAAGAGAGTCGACACATTCTTTTGAAGATATAAAATGACAAAACATTCATAGCAAAAGATAGCTTGCCAGGCAAGGTAATATACGCCCACTGGCAGATTTGTTGGAAAAAGAACATTTGGCAGAAAAAAGCAACGATCACAACCATGAAATATTTAAAGTTCAATTCGTTCAGAACTTAAATTAAGTGTCCTCCAAATATTGTTTTTCTCGATTTCATCAATTGTTCAGCATTCATCAAGTTAAGTCAAAATCCTTCTGTCTTTTAGAGTGTTTATAAGCTAAAAAGTAAAATGTATTTCGAAGAAGAAGGGCAATAAGTCATATCAAATATTTTTTGATTTTCGATAGGGTTTATCATGAGATAATAAACTATTTCAATTGTGTCTTTTAGAGTATTTACAACCTAAAAGTCATTCCGTTTTAAAGAACAAGGACAATAATTCATATTAAATATTTTTCGATTCTTTTGATTTTAAAAAGAGTTCATCCTTGGGTGATAATAAACAATTTCAGAAAGTTTTGTCAAAATCCGTTAAGAATTGTGACCTGTAGAGTGTTAATGAGCTAAAAATCGAACGCGTTTTAAAGAACAAGGGCAATAATTCATAGTAAATATTTTTCGATTCTTTTGATTTTCAATAGGGTTCATCCTTGGGTGATAATAAGCAATCTCAGTAAATTTCATCAAAATCCGTAAAGAATTGTGACCTGTAGAGTGTTAACGAGCTAAAAATTAAACGCGTTTTGAAGAACAAGGGCAATAATTCAAAGTAAATATTTTTCGATTCTTTTGCTTTTCAATAGGGTTCATCCTCGGGTGATAATAAACAATTTCAGTAAGATTTGTCAAAATCAGTAAAAAATTGTGACCTGTAGAGTGTGAACGAGCTCAAAATCGAACGCGTTTTAAAGAACAAGGGCAATAATTCATAGTAAATATTTTTCGATTCTTTTGATTTTCAATAGGGTTCATCCTTGGTTGATAATAAACAATTTCAGCAAGTTTCGTCAAAATCCGGAAAGAATTGTGACATGTAGAGTGTTAACGAGCTAAAAATTGGACGCGTTTTAAAGAACAAGGGCAATAATTCATGTTAAATATTTTTCGATTCTTCTGATTTTCAATAGGGTTAATCCTTGGGTGATAATAAGCAATTTCAGTAAATTTCATCAAAATCCGTAAAGAATTGTGACCTGTAGAGTGTTAACGAGCTAAAAATCTAACGCGTTTTGAAGAACAAGGGCAATAATTGAAAGTAAATATTTTTCGATTCTTTTGATTTTCAATAGGGTTCATCCTTGGGTGAGAATAAACAATTTCAGTAAGTTTCGTCAAAATCCGTAAAGAATTGTGACCTGTAGAGTGTTAACGAGCTAATAATTGAACGCGTTTTAAAGAACAAGGGCAATAATTCATAGTAAATATTTTTCGATACTTTTGATTTTCAAAAGGGTTCATCCTTGGGTGATGATAAACAATTTCAGTAAGTTTCGTCAAAATCCGTAAAGAATTGTGACCTGTAGAGTGTTAACGAAGTAAAAATTGAACGCGTTTTAAAGAACAAGGGCAATAATTCATAGTAAATATTTTTCGATTCTTTTGATTTTCAATAGGGTTCATCCTTGGGTGAAAATAAACAATTTCAGCAACTTTTGTCAAAATCCGTAAAGTATTGAGACTTGTAGAGTGTTAACAAGCAATTGTGGACGGACGGACGGACCGACAGACCGACGGACCGACGGACCGACGGACATGGGTGACGGCAATATACGCTCCACATTTCATGTGGGCGTATAAAAAAGGATAAAATTGGACACGGAAGTAACTAGTAGACCATCATCTTGAAATGACCAACTTTTCTTTAAATCGATATAAGTGATCAGGATATCATCCGATTTACATAATGTTGATGTCTATGGCATCTTCAATATATTACTAACAAAATGGTGACAGCCGTTTTGTCTATTTCCGGTTAAAGAAATTCAGCAATAGCAAACACTTTCAAAGCTCAAAACTCGTGACCTTGACGTATGATGACCTTTTGATCTGAACCAAAGCTATTGCCCTCGATAAAATCTATCAAATGATGTTTTACTTTGTGTGTTTACTTCCGGTTTAATAGCCGATTGAAAATTGAGATTTTTAACTATAAACAGCTCTGTCACATGACCTAATTTATATGCAGGACTAAAATGCAACCGTTCAAGGATGTTTAAATTGCACACTGCTCAGTACCGTTATCACGGTTCTAGTTTTTTTTTCCATTTTCTGGTCAGAGCGCCCAGCCAAAACTATGCATGCCACACATAATCTCTCAAGATTTCCCACGATAATCTACTGCTCGGTATTGTTTAAATGTAAAATGGCGCATGCCCTACCAACCGGAAATGAGGTATGAGAACATATGGGTTTTGATGTTTTGGCCATTATCTCCTTTATTTTTCAACCGATTTCGATCGGACTGACTTTGCTTATTTCTTTAATCGATTGTCCATGAGACAAAAGTTTAACAATATCATTTTGAGAAAAATCTTGCTGACTTTTGGAGCACCTTTTCTGGACCACTTTTTTAACTTTTGCAATTTTATATTGATCAACCTGAAAACTTACATATTTATAGACATTTTGATTGCGAGCAATTAGCAATTTTCAAAATTTCGATATCACTTCCGGTTTTGACGTCAACAATTCTTTTTGCAATATGTTTGTTATGTAGACTCAAAATTATACAAATCATAAAATTTGACCCGGATGTAACAGACCAGGCGCCATCTTGAAATGGTATATTTTCATAAAACGCAAAATGGGGCCTCAGGGTGTTATGGAATTTGCATAATTTTTATGTCTATGTAATCAACAGTCGACTGCGACCAAAACATGGGAAGCCGATTTTTATATTTCAATTCTGAATTTTTCTGATTTCCGGTAAAAATAAATCAGTAATTGTCAAAACTTTCAAGGCCCATATTTCGTGACCTTGACCTTTCTTGACCTAATGAGTAATGACTTGTACAAAAGTTATTGCCCCTGATTAGATGTATCCAATGACATATTGTTTTCAGATGCCCAATGTTTACTTCCGGTTTTATAGCCGTTTGAAAATTGCCATTTTTAACTTTAGACAGCTCTATCACGTGACCTAATTTACATATGTCTTATTTTCTTTTACCGTCTTACTATGCTCTGTCTGCTCTTTCCAATGATATACAACACAATACATTTGAATTAAAATTCCGCCTTTTAAAGTTTGTGCCAATTTCCATTGAAACTGTGCGTGATTTTTTCAAATTTTATTTCGATCGTTCTGAAAACTTACAGATAGACATTTTGATGGCGAACAAAAATATGTTTTCAAAATTTGTGTATCACTTTCAGTTGTGACGTCATTTGCTCAGTTCAAATTTCAACTTCCGGAATTATGAAGATATTCGAAAAATTATTTTTGCAGTATGTTTGTAATATAGTCACAAAAGTATACAAATAATAAAATTTGACCCGGATGTAACAGATCAGTCGCCATCTTGAAATGGTATATTTTCATAAAACGCAAAATGGGGCCTCAGGGTGTAATGAAATTTTCATAATTCTGCTGTCTTTGGAATCTACAGTCAATTGCTACCAAAACATAAGAAGCCGATTTTTGAATTTCAATTCTGATTTATTTTAATTTCCGGTTAAAAAAATAAATAAGTAATTGTCAAAATTTTAAAGGCTTGAAAAAATCATTGGCATTAATGTTACCTATGCACGGATACTTTCATTTGATGTTTACTTCCGGTTTTATATCCATTTGAAAATTGCCGTTTTTAACTTTAAATAGCTCTGACACGTGACCTAATTTATGTACGTCACAAATTCTTTCACAATCTAATTATGCTAAATCTACTTCTTCAAAGTATATACAACACAATATTTTGAAATGAAAATAGCGCCTTTTGAATTTTAAAAATTAGTTATTCCATCTGCTTGTAAAATATTAAATTCAAATTTCAGTTGAAGGGAGAGTACTACATTTTGACATAAAGCTGCGTTTGGGCGATCGTCCTCTCCTATTAACTTGAGTTTGGTCGATACGTATATCATTAATGTACTTTTTTACATTGTAACTGTTTTAAAAGAAACATTAATATATATTTTCTTTGGACGAATTATGTATTGATACATTTCGATCTGTATTTCAAACTATGAAAATTGAGATTTGGCTCTTTCATGTGTCCTTTTTGCACTTTAGAACTTTTTTACAAATCTTTGAAATTTTGTTATATGCGTTTCCATTGATGTATATCAAACTGTGATTACGCCTTTTTTAATCAGATTACTTTTCACTACCGAACATGAAATGTTTATTTCACCTTTGACTACCGTGTGTTAACTGGTTATTCAACTTTTCACTACCGAATTCACAATTGTGCGTTTTAAAATTTTGTAACTTCTGCATTTCAATGTAAAACAAGATTTCTTCTGTAAACCTGACAACATGGATTGAAAGATGTCACTTTTCACCAATGGACGAAACCGGATTCGCACTGCATGGTATCATTCATGGTTCTAGTTTTTTGCAGTGCGTTCTAGCGAACGCACTGCTTTGTTTTCATAATGACTGTTTTTTTGCAGTGCGTTCTAGCGAACGCACTGCTTTGTTTTCATAATGACTTTTTTTTTTTTTTGTCTACTTCTGGTCATGCTAATTCGGTATGAAGGGAGCATGCCACACATTATCTCGCATGTTTTCCTACGATAACTAACTGCTCGGTGTTGCGTGAATGTAAAATGACGGTTTTTTGTCTGACCGGAAATGACATATGACAGAAAAACCCATATTATGTTTTTTACCATTTTTACCTCTGTTTTTCAACCGATTTTGATGGAACTTTTTTTGTTTATTTCATTATACTAATGTCTACATAATAGCTTTCAACATAACACACTTTTAGACATTCGTTGCTGACTTTTTGGAGCACTTTTGTTTAACCGTTTTTTTTAACTTTTGCAATTTTATTTCGATCCATTTGAAAACTTACAGATGTATAAACATTTCGATTTCTAACTAAATGGTATTTTCAAAATTTTTATGTCACTTCCGGTTTTGACGCCATTCGCTTGTAAAGTTGAAATTTCAACTTCCGGAATAATTAAGATACTCGAAAAAATATTTTTGCAATTTGCTAGAAATAACCATTGCCTAAATATGAAATGGTAATATCTAACCCAGATATTTAATATCAGCCGCCATCTTGAAATGCGTAATTTTTCTTTAAATCGAAATTCAGAATCAGGGAATCATCACCCGATTTGAATAAACATGATGCCTAGGGAATCATCAATCGATTGCTAACAAAACATGGCGAGCCGATTTTTGAATTTCGATTCAGAATTTTTTTTATTTCCGGTTTAAGATTTTCAGTAATAGTCTTTTAAACTTTTAAGGCTCATATCTTGTTACCTTGACGAGATCTATCTAATGGCATAATCATTTTAGATGCCCAATGTTTACTTCCGGTTTTATGGCCGTCAGAAAATTGCAATTTTTAACTTTAAACAGCTCTGTCACGTGACCTAATTCGTGTACGTCACAAATTATCTTCTATTATTATCACGCTTTATCTCCTGTTTCCAAAAATGTATAACACTAGATATTTCTATCAAAATTGCTTTTTCGAATTTTGTTGTTTGTTCTATAGTAACTCTGCGTGTTTTTTTGGCGGGAAAAAACACGTGTTATCTGAATTACGGATTTCATAAGATAAGTAACAATTTCTTCTTTAGATATGAAAGAACATGACTAACTAAGAAAAAAAATATGATAAAATCGTAACCGGAAGTAACACGTTGGCCACCATCTTGAAATGACCATGTTTTCTTTAAATCAAGATAAGTGAACAGGGTATCATCCGATTTGTATAATTTTGATGTCTATGACATTTTCAATCTATTAACAACAGAATGATGACAGCCAATTTGCTAATTTTGTTTATGATGTTTGCCTATTTCCGGTAAAAGATATTCAGAAATGGCCAACATTTTCAAAGCTCATAACTTGTTACCTTTGACTTGGGTGACCTTATGACCCGAACAAAAGTTATTGCCCATGATGAGATCTATCCAACGGTGTATTCATTTTTGTTGTCCGATATTTACTTCCGGTTTTAGAGCCTTTAAAAACTTGTTAGTTTGAACTTTGAACAGCTCTGTCACGTGACGTCACGTCACAAAATATCTTCTTTTCTTATTACGCTTTATCTCCTCTTTCCAGTGATATATAACACTAGATATTTTGATCAAAATTGCTTTTTGGAATTTTGTTCTTTGTTCTATAGTAACTCTGCATGGTTTTTGGCGGAAAAAAAACACGTGTTATCTGAATTACGGATTTCATAAGATAGGTAACAATTTCTTCTTAGGATATGAAAGAACATGACTAACAAAGAAAAAAATATGACAACATCGTAACCGGAAGTAACACGTTGGCCACCATCTTAAAATGAACATGTTTTCTTTAAATCGACATCCGATTTATATAATCTTGATGTTTATAGCATTTTCAACCTATTGCCAACAAAATGAGGGCAGCTGAATTGCTAATTTCGATTATGGTGTTTGTCTATTTCCGGTATAAGATATTCAGCAATTATTGTAACACTTTTAAAGCTCATAACTTGTGACCTTGCCATTTGTTGACCTTATGATCCGAACAAAAGTTATTGCCCGAAATGAGATCTATCCAATGGTGAATTCATTTTTGTTGTCCAATACATTGTATTTTCTTCTTGTTTTATAGCCATTTGAAAATTGTCAGTTTGAACCTAATTCACCTACGTCACAAAAAATCGTCTTTTCTTATTTAAGCTTTATCTCCTCTTGATATATAATAGTCGATATTTTAATCATTTTGCTTTTTTTTTTATTTTGGAAATTTTGTTCATTGTTCTAAAGTAACTGCGTGGCTTTTTTGGCGCGAAAAACCACGTTGTTCCTAAATTGTGGATTTTTAAAGAGAGTCGACATATTCTTTTGAAGATATAAAATGACATAACATTCATAGAAAAAAAGGATAAAATTGGACCCGGAAGTAACTAGTAGACCACCATCTTGAAATGACCAATTTTTTTTTAAATCGATATAAGTGATCAGGATATCATCCGATTTACATAATGTTGATGTTTGACTTATCTTTTATAATCATTTCTAGTTTAATTACAGCGTGATAGCTTTAATAAAGATTTACAGCTAAAATAGTAGTTCTCTCCCTTCAACTGTTTTGACGATAAATGTATGCGTTTGGGCGACAGATGTTTTTTCTTTAACTTAGTATCGCCTAAACTCAAGTCAATGACAAGTTAAAGCACTATCATTTAACCATTTAGACAACAAAAATCTTTTACAAGGCAATAACGCCAAAATCGGTAGATATATCGAAATTTTGAAAATAGATTTGAGTTCGCAATCACAATATTTATGAAAATTACTTGAAACATTATACTGAGAATTAACAAGAAAGCAATATCCAATATCAAAAATCAAATTGCGTATTTTTTATGGCAATCGACTGAGCTGTCCAAAAATACTACAATCACGAAAATCGCTCATAACCCTTACGCCCCATTTTGAGTTTTACGAAAGTTGGTCATATCAATATGGCGGCTGATTTATTACATCCGGGTCAAATTTTATTAATTAATTGTTTCTATAACATCATTTCTAATATATTGCCGACAAAACATTTCAAATATCTTCAAAATTCCGAAAGTTTAAATTTAAATTTAAAGATAGTGGGCCACAGCCACATACGCCTAACGAAAAAGCTTTAAATTTAATCAGGATAAAACTAAACTTTCTCAAACCTTCCGATTTAGGTCCAATAACATCCATTTTAAGTTTCAAGAAAATTGGTTGAAAACTAAGATAGTAATAGCATATTCAAGACTTTGAGGCAAGGGCAATAACTCTGCTACTAACGGTCGAAAATAGCTCAAATTCAAACTTGATCTTTGTTTTCTGAATATGTATATACATAACAAATTTCATTTGATTCCATCAAAAATTCTAGTTTTTAGAGCGTTTACAAGCAATTGATGTTGATAGAAGCACTTACTGTATAGAGCTTAAAGGGCAAAAGCTCCTCAAAACTGATGAAAGAGGCCTAAATCTTGAAAAAGCGGACGGACGGACAGGGGTGCCGACAATATACGTCCTCATAGAGAGATGAGGGCGTATAAAAAGCGAATAACGTCAAAACCAGAAGTGATCCCGAAATTTTGAAAACAGATTTGAGTTTGCAATCAAAATGTCTATCTACCTGTAACTTTTCAGAACGCTCAAATTAAAAAAAAACACACAGTTACAATGGAACTTTGAACAAAATATTCAAATTTTAAATCGCGCAATTTCAATAAACATATAGAGTATTATATATCTCTGGAAAGAGTACATTAGGCACATTAAGAATATAAAAGAATTTGTGACGTATAAATTAGGTCACGTGACAGTGCTATTTAAAGTTGAAAATTGCAAATTTTAAATGACTATAGAACCGGAAGTAAATATCGGACAACCAAAATGGATATATCATTTGATAGATCTCGTCAAGGGCAATAACTTTTGTTCAGGTCACAAGGTCAAAAAAGGTCAATGTCACGAGTTACAAGTCTTTAAAATTTTGGAAATTTCTTAAAACGTTATACCGGGAATGAGCAAAGAACAAAATCAAAAATCGATTTGCGTATTTTTTGGGGCAATCGACTGAGTTGTCCAGAAATAATATAATTATGAATTCGCTCATAACCCTGAGGCCCCATTTTGAGTTTTGCAAAAGTTGCTCATATCAATATGACCGCTCATCTGTTACTTCCAGGTCAAAATTTTTAATTTGTTGTTTTAAATTATCATTTGATTCCTATTGCAGAAAAAAAATTTCAAATAACTTCAAAATTCCGGAAGTTGAAATGTAACTTTACGAGCCAATAACGTCAAAACTGGAAGTGATATCGAAATTTTGAAAATTGCATTTTGCTAACAATCAAAATGTCTATTAACTTGCATATTTTCAGATTGATCGAAATTAAATTGTAAAAGTTGAAATATTCATAAATTTCTAACGAAAAAAAAAAGCGACAAAATTCGAATTGTAGCTTTTAGTTCTTGCAATTGAACACAAAAAGCCTATTAAATATCACGTGGTCGGGCTGTTTAAAGTTTAAAATTGCAATTTTCAAACGGCTATAAAACCGGAAGTAACCATTGGGCATCTGAAAAAAGTATGTCATTGGATACATCTAATCAAGGGAAATAACTTTTGTTCAAGTCAGTAAGTCACAAAATATGGGTCTTGAAAGTTTTGACAATTACCGATTTATTTTAACCGGAAATTAGAAAATTTCAGAATTGAAATTAAAAAATCGGCTTTCCATGTTTTGGTCGCAGTCGATTGTTGATTACATAGACAAAAAAATTATGCAAATTCCATAACACCCTGAGGCCCCATTTTGCGTTTTATAAAAATATAAAAGAATTTGTGACGTATAAATTAGGTCACGTGACAGTGCTATTTAAAGTTGAAAATTGCAAATTATGTATACCTTTGTGTCTACATAACAAACATACTGCAAAAAGAATTTTTCGAATATCTTCAAAATTCCGGAAGTTGAAATTTCAACTTTGAGAGCGAATGACGTCAAAACCGGAAGTGATATCGAAATTTTGAAAATTGCTAATTGTTTGCAATCAAAAGGTCTATGCATATGCGAGTTTTCAGGTCGATCAAAATAAAATTGAAAACGTTGAAAAAATGGTCAAAAAAGTTCTCCAAAAGTCAGCAACAAAGTTTTCAAAGTGGATGTTTTTAAACACCTATCTTGTGGACAATCGATTAAAAAATTTAACAAAGAAAGTCCGATCAAAATCGGTTGATAAACATTGGTGAAAATGGTAAAAAACTTAAAATGGGTTTTTCTGTCATACGTCACTTCCGGTTAAACAAAAAAGTGCCATTTTACATTCGCGTAACACCGTGCAGTTAGATTTAGTAGGAAATAATCTGAGATATTGTGTGGTATGTTCCCTTCATACCGAATTAGCGTGACCAGAAGTAGACAAAAAAAAAAGTCATTTGCAAAACAAAGCAGTGCGTTCGAAGAATCGAACACAATGCAACTAGAACCATGAATGGTACCAAGCAGTGCGCATCCGGTTTCTTCCATGTTGTCAGGTTTACTGCAGAAGAAAGCTTGTTTTACATTAAAATGCAGAAGGTACAAAATGTTAAATAAACACTGTATGTTCGGTACAGTGAAAAGTCATCTGATTAAAAAAAAAAAAGGCTTATTCACAGTTTGATATACATCAGTGGAAAGCGTATATCAAAAAATTTCTAAGATTTGTAAATAAGTTCTAAAGTGCAAGAAAGGACACATGAAAGAGCCTAATCTCAATTTGGAAACGAACTGTACAGCATTCATACTTCATAGTTCGAAATTTATCATGACATAATTCGTTAAAAAAAAATATATATTAATGTTTCTTTTAAAACAGTTACAATGTAAAAAATAGCGATGGCCATCGTAATACGCCCACTTTTATAATGGCAGCCAATTTGTCCGGGGGGTTGACAAGAGTGATCAGTAAATGAAAGATTCTGAGAATGACATTTTCTCTTTTTACAAGTGTAAAACCATGGGTTAAAGTTTCCTGGAAAAAACAAATATGTTATATGCCTAACTGTATTAAAGAAGTGTGTTATATTCCATAATATTGTCTTGTGTTTTGTTATATGTGCTCCTCGCTTCTATATGTCGTTCAAATCTTATAACAAATATGTCACTGAAATATGCATAAAACAAGGGTAACCAACGTTTAGGTTCCATCCTAAAATGATTAAGAGCAGTCACACAGTTGATGATGTTTCTGATTTTCAATAAGGTGTATCCGAAGGTCAATACAAACACCAACAGCCATTTTCATAAAAATCAACCAAGAAACCAGCTCTCTATCGTGTCCACAACTTTGAGAGTGTAACGGCTGAAAAATTAACGTGTTGAACAAGGGGCAATAACTCATAAAATATTTTTTAGATGTTTCTGATATTCAATAGGGTTTATCCTAATGTCAGTACAAACACTCATACCAAGTTTCATCAAAATCCATCAAGAAACCAGCTCTCTATGGTGTCCACAACATATTTTCAAAAGCAAGGGCAATAACCCCTCAAATATTTTTCGATTCGTCTAATTTTCAATAAGGTTCATCCTTGGGTGATTACAATTACAAACACTCACAGCAAGTTTCATAAAAATCCACTAAGAAACCAGCTCTCTATGGCGTCCACAACTTTGAGAGTGTAACGGCTGAAAAATTAACACGTTTTCAAAAGCAAGGGCAATAACCCATGAAATATTTTTCGATTCGTCTGATTTTCAATAGGGTCCAACCTTGGGTGATAACAAACACTCATAGCAAGTTTCATCAAAATCCATCGAGAAACCAGCTCTCTATCGTGTCCACAACAATTGTGGACAGGCAGACGGACGGACGGACGGACGGCATGACGGACGGACGGACGGACGGACGGACAGATAGATTAATGTGTGGGCGTATAAAAAGTACATTAATGATATACGTATACGTAAGTTGATGAGAGAACGATATATTAACATGCAGACAAGTATCGCCCAAACGCAGTTGAAGGGAAATAGCCACATGTCAAAATGTAGTACTCTTCCTTCAACTGAAATTTGAATTTAATATTTTAACAAGTAGATGGAATAATTAATTTTCAAAATTCAAAGGGTGCTATTTTTATTTTAAAATATTGGATATAAAATGGATATAAAACCGGAAGTGAACATCGGAAACCCTAATTGAAAGTATCCGTGCATAGGTATCGTCAATGGCAATGAATTTTTTCAAGTCACATGGTCACCAGAGGTCAAGGTCACGAGATATAAGCCTTCAAAATTTTGACAATTACTGATTTATTTTAACCGGAAATTAAAATGAATCAGAATTGAAATTCAAAAATCCGCATCTCATGTTTTGGTAGCAATCGACTGTAGATTCCATAGACATCTAAATTATGCAAATTCTATAACACCATTAGGCCCCATTTTGCCTTGTATAAAAATATACCATTTCAAGATGACGACTGATCTGTTACATCCGGGTCAAATTTTATCATTTGTATACTTTTGTGTCTACATTACAAACATACTGCCAAAAGAATTTTTCGAATATCTTCAAAATTCCGGAAGTTGAATTTTCAACTTTGAGAGCCAATGACGTCAAAACCGGAAGTGATATAAAAAATTTTGTTCGCCATCAAAATGTCTATCTACTTGTAGGTTTTCAGAACGATCGAAATAAAATTTGAAAAAAAACACGCACAGTTTCAATGCAAATTGGCACCAATTTTTCAAACTTTAAAAGGCGAAATTTTGATTCAAATGTATTGTGTTGTATATCAGTGGAAAGAGCAGACAGAGCATAGTACGACGGTGAAAGAAAATAAGACACATGTAAATTAGGCCAAGTGGTAGGGCTGTTTAAAGTTAAAAATTACAATTTTCAGACGGCTATAAAACTATGTCACTGGATACATCTAATCAAGGGCAATAACTTTTGTACAGGTCACTAAGTCACAAAAGGCCAAGGTCACAAAATATGGGCCTTGAAAGTTTTGACAACAATTACTGATTTATTTTTACCGGAAATCAGAAAAATTCAGAATTGAAATTCAAAAATCGGCTTCCCATGTTTTGGTAACAATCGACTCTAGATTGTATAGACATCAAAATTATACAAATTTTATTACACCCTGAGGCCCCATTTTGCGTTTTATGAAAATATACCATTTCGAGATGGCGACTGATCTGTTACATCGGGGTCAAATTTTATCATTTGTATGCTTTTGTGTCTGCATAATAAACATACATACATAATTGAGATTTCCATATTTAGATGAATGGTAACTTTTTGTGGTCTGAATAATTATTAGGATGTAGGTAATTTGGTCACAGTAAATTTGGTCACCGGAAAAATTGTCACAGTAATACGGGCACAAGGTATTTTGGTCACAGTAATAAAGGCACAAGGTATTCTGGTCACAGTAATACGGGCACAAGGTATTTTGGTCACAGTAATACGGGCACATGGTATTTTTGTCACAGTAATACGGGCACATGGTAGTTTGGTCACAGTAATAAGGGCACAAGGTAATTTGGTCACAGTAATAAGGGCACAAGGTATTATGGTCACAGTAATACGGGCACATGGCATTTTGGTCACAGTAATTAGGGCACATGGTATTCTGGTCACAGTAATAAGGGCACAAGGTAATTTGGTCACTTTAAAGGTATATGTTCACAATCAGTTCGACCTGTAAATCTTTAGTCTCAGAACCTGGATTGTTTTTGCCTATCTAATCCGTAATAATGTTCACAACTCTCCCTCGAAATTTTGAGCCCTCAAATCTCAGTGTATCCATAGTTAACAGCGTTAAAAAGTAAAAAATACAACTCATACTTAAGTGAGACTATGCCTTATATAAACAAATACGAAAAGAAAATAAGACATATGTACACGTGGTAGGGCCGTTTAAAGTTAAAAATTGCAATTTTCAAACGGCTATTTAATCGGAAGTAATAATTGGGCATTACAAAACAAAAATATGTCATTGGATACATCTCATCAAGGGCAATAACTTTTGTACAGGTCACTAAGTCACAAAAGGTCAAGATCACAAAATATGGGCCTTGAAAGTTTTGACAATTACTGATTTATTTTAACCGGAAATTAGAAATATTCAGAATTGAAATTCAAAAATCGGCTTTCCATGTTTTGATAACAATCGACTGTAGATTGTCAAAATTATACAAATTCCATAACACCCTGAGGCCCCATTTTGCGTTTTATGAAAATATATCATTTCAAGGTGGCGACTGATCTGTTACATCCGGGTCAAATTTTACTGCAAAAAGAATTTTTCGAATATCTTCAAAATTCCAGAAGTGGAAATTTAAACTTTGAGATCGAATGACGTCAAAACCGGAAGTGATATCAAAATTTTAATGATAGGGTTGTATTTAGAATTAATATGTCTATCTGCTTGTAAATTTTCAAATCGTCGTACGTCATTTCCGGTGCGGCTAAAATGGATCAATTTATATTCATGTAACGGTGGCCACCACTAGTGAATAGGAAGTCGCATCAGTGTGTACGTAGCATGCGTAGTTTTGGCTGGGCGAGATGGGAAGAATTCGAAAAAAAAAAAAATCATTACGAAAACACAGCAGTTCATTCGAAATAATTCACAGTAAATATTATTCGATTTTGTTGATTTTCAATAGGGTTCATCCTTGGGATGTAATAAACAGTATCAGTAAGTTTTGATTTTCAAGAACAAGGGCAATAATTCATAATAAATATTTTTCTATTTTGTTGATTTTCAATAGGGTTCATTCCTGGGTGTTAATAAAAATTATCAGCGAGTTTCCTCAAAATCCGTTGAGAATTGTGACCTGTAGAGTGTTTACGAGTCAAAAATCGAACGCGTCTTCAAGAACAAGGGCAATAATTCATAATAAATATTTTTCGATTTTGTTGATTTTCAATAGGGTTCATCCTTACATTATCAGAATCGAAAATAAAAAATAGAACGACGAATCGTCTTGTAATATAGGAGATACAGTTAAAAATGGATCTATAAAAATATCCCAGAATTCATTAGTTACCATAAATTTATACTTGTAAATACTTACAAAATTCATGAAATATTGTAGATATTCTTTCCATACATTGTTTACCCAACATGATCTGTTTTTCTATATAAGCTGTCACTAACACTTTTTCTCCTAAACAGCATCAGGAAAATGATAAAAAAAAAAGTATAATTGAAATATTCATTAATGGATGTTCCGAAAGTATGCCAGGCCCGTAGCCAAGGCTCAGAATTATTTGTTTTATAAAAAGACTCCCCTCGACTGAGTAAAATAAATTAATGCTTTAAAAAAAATATAACAATTGTTATTTTATTAGCGGGGGGAGCATTAATTTATTTTACTCAGTCGAGGGGAGTCTTTTTATAAAACAAATAATTCTGAGCCTTAAATTCGACGTTAAATGTTAGCAAAGATCGTTAACGGGCCTAATATTCTAAAAAATTTCTAAGAGACAAATAATTTTGAATCTAAAACTCTTAACATTTTCTAGACGAGATACCGCAGATCCTACACAAATAATCTTAAACCTTAAATTCAGTGGGCAATGTCAGGAATTTGCGTTTTCCAGGCGTCTAATTCTAACAAAAATTGCAGTCCTTACATAAATAAACCTCAACTTTGTTAGGATATTGCAATTGCGGGCATCTATTTCTCAAAATTTCTAGGCTATTTATGATCTTGAACTTTAATTTTGGCGGAATATGTCAGGAAGTTGCATCAAATTCTCAAAGTTTTCTACTGATAGCCCTGAAATCCCGATACAAATATACCTTATATTCGTCGTAAAATTTGAAGAAATTGCGTTTACAGGCGATTTTCTAAAGTCTGGTCAAGGTTGTCCCCAGACTTTAGAAAATCATAGACCTATATCCAGGCTTCTTATGGACAACCTTGAAGCAATAAAGTTAGCAATCAATAGACTAGAGGGCTGCACTGTACAGTTTGAAAATTCACACATTTTCAAGGAGGGAAAGGGGGGGGGGGTGTAACTAAAACGCCCCCTTGATTGGACAAATTCTCAAAGTTTTCTACTGATAGCCCTGAAATCCCGATACAAATATACCTTATATTCGTCGTAAAATTTGAAGAAATTGCGTTTACAGGCGATTTTCTAAAGTCTGGTCAAGGTTGTCCCCAGACTTTAGAAAATCATAGACCTATATCCAGACTTCTTATGGACAACCTTGAAGCAATAAAGTTACCGATCAATAGACTAGAGGGCTGCACTGCACAGTTTGAAAATTCACACATTTTCAAGGAGGGAAAGGGGGGTGGTGTAACTAAAACGCCCCCTTGATTGGACGTTTGACCCCCCCCCCCCCCCCCATCTTAGAAGTACTTGGCTGGCTACGGGCCTGTAGTATGCTGTGCTAGAAATAGAAATTGTGATTTGAGCTGGGAGGTTTATCTTCGGCGTCTTGAATCCTCTGTCAAGGGCGGACCGCCTCCGCCACCCAGCAAGTCAGCAAGTTTCGGAATACGAGCGTTCGTGCTCTGCCATTTTCTTTCCTTCTACTTTGATGGTTTCAAGATGGATAAAAATGAATAACTAGACTAAATAATGGAGACGAAGAAAAACTTATTGAATTGAAAGAAGTCATGAAAGACTTGTAAAGAATATGTTAAGCCCTTATGCTAGAGTCAGACGAGCGTATTTTTTTCGTCTCAAGAACAGTTGGATAAACTAAAAGATGATGATGAAAATATACAATCTGGTAATTTGAACAAAACCTAGAAAGTGTTTGGGACAAACAAGCCCCAGTTACAGAGCATATTGAGAAACAAGATGAGCATAATCAAAATGAAATGCTCAACTTGGAAGAAAAAGATGCTCCTAAAAAATATGAATATGATATTGGAGCTGATTTAGGAATTCCAAATCAAAATAAAGAGGAGGAATTAACATTGTTTGAGATGCCATAGGAGGACTATCGTTCTCTAATGAGATCTTTGAATGAGAAACAGTTACACTTTGTTTGTGACACTCTGAATGTAATCAAGACAAGTGAATCACAGGTATTTAGATTCTTAACAGGTGGTGCTGGTGTGGGAAAAGTTTTGTTACAACAGCACTGTTCCAAAGTTTGTTAAGATATTATAAGACTAAAGCTGGTGATGATTATCAAACGATAAGACAAATATTGCTGGCACCTACAGGAAAAGCAGCCAGTCTAAATAAAATCAGACCTAACCTTAATGACCTTTGTTTTAACCAATCAGATCTTTGCCCTCTCCTGCGCTGGGATTTTGTTCTCGAACAATAGGTGCATTCTAGGATTCCTAAGTGCTGTAGACTAGTTTATTAGGTCATTTTTATCAAGGTTAGGTCAAAGTTAACGTGAACGGCTGTTACGAACGAACGAAATTAGGGTCTGAATTTAATTAGACTGGAAAAGCAGCATATAACATAATGAGCAATACTATACACAATGCCGTGAAAGTTCCAGTGTGTCAATCTCTGGAATATAAACCTCTAGATAACAGTAGATTGAACACTTTACGAGCCATTTCAGGTGGACTGAAAGTTGTGTTTATTGATGAAACATCTATGGTTGGAAATTGAATGTTTAATTTCATCAATAAGCGTTTACAGGATATTAAAGGTTCTCCAAAAGTATTTGGGGGAATTCACATTATTGCTATAGGAGACTTGTTTCAATTGAACAAAGGTTTTGGTCCACTTGCCTGTAATTTATGGCGAGAAAACTTTTTAATGTTTGAATTGACTGAGATAATGAGGCAAAAAGAAAGTAAACTCTTTGCCGAATTATTGAATAGATTTAGAGAGGGAATATATTCCTCAGAAAAAGAATTAGCTGATGATATTAAGACACTAAAAACTAGAATGTTAGCCACCAAGGAATCAGAATATCCTTTTGACATACAACATCTGTTTTTGAGCAATGAAAAAATGCAGAATTTCAATGATAAAGTTTTTGAAAATATGACTGGTGAAAAGTTTACATTGAAAGCTAAAGATAGTGTGGTTGGTTCAGCTGCCCAGGCAGTTGCACAATCACTACTTTTTAATGTCCCAAATGATCCCAGGAAAACTATGCAATTACATTCTAAATTGTGTCTGGCTGTGGGCATGAAATGTGAAATATCTATAAATGTAAGAACTGAGGATGGAATTACAAATGGTGTTACTTGCACTGTTAAATACATCCAAACCACCCAATCACAAATATCTTCTAATAGTATTGTGTGGGTCGAATTTCAGGATGAAAAAATTGGAAGAAATATTAGACAGGAGAATAAGCATCTCTACAGACCTAATATTGATAGATCTTAGACACCAATTGTTCCAATATCAAGACAGATACACATAGGGAAGTTTCAAAATGCAGAATGCAGAAATTAATGAGAACACAGATTCCATTACGACCTTCTTGGTTTGAAATGTCTCATTAACAAATGTATAATATATTTGTATATTCGTTTCGTTTTATGTTAGTAATATTACAATTAATTCTCCCAGAGGCAGAAACAGGAAGTTCTCCCTAATTTTTCTTATCAGCCATTTTACTTTCTGATTTGTAAGAGAAAGTCTCCTTTCTGTATCCTCTCCGAGAATTAGACATATTTTGAAGCCGAGTGATCTACTCTTCAGGTACAATTATGTTTTAAGATTCATTTCTTTATATTTCAAGAGCACTTTTAAGAGCTGACGATTTGCATTGTTCAATCAACGCGTGTTATCAAAATGATATGTAAGCGATAACGCATGGTAAATATCGCAGAGGCATATAGTAAAATTAAGACTCAATTATTAGTTTTGTACTAAAATAGTATGTATATTGCTTGTAAATGGCCTTTCCCCCTCAAATGTTATACATGCTGTCCTAAATATTTCTGGTGAGTGCAAATAAGAGTTTACTGTGCACAGGAGTTTTTCGAGAATGTTCAAACAAGGGAAGTAACTACAATTTACATGTGGTTATCTCCCATATATGTTTATTATATTTTCTTTACATCCCTTTATGTACAAAGCCTTATTATTGTATATTTATACTTTCAGAACAACAATCAACAACAATTGTAACAACTGTTTACTTCTTAACATGAATAAATCTGTTAAATAGATGTCTATTCCTTGATTAGGAGTTCTTGTTAGAAGAATTTCCGCTCGACACTCGTTGATTAGGATCCGGTCCAAAATTTCTGAAGAGAGTAGGAATAGATTTGGTTCAGCTTTGGTCCCTGATCATCAGAGTTAATCAACGTAGAAATATGTCTGGTTCTGGAGAGGATGCCATAACAGAGATAACAGCTGATATACATGTAAGAGAAAGAGATAAAGCCTCTAACCCAGAGATAGAGGAGAAACATGTAGGAAGGAGGAAGGTTATACGATCTAGAATAACACGCTCATCTAATCGAATCAGAGATGCAATTCAGAGAAATGAAAACCCCCGTAGACTGCAAAGAGAATTAGAATCAATCAAGAGTGACTTCACCACCGTGAGAGACGTACATGGTGAACTTTATGACTATTCTACTGATACATCTAGATTAGACCAATGGGAAGATGACTTGACGAATAGTATCTTCGACATAGAAGAAGAGTTAGATAATTATATAGCTAATTATGGTACTGGTAACAGATAAAACCAAAACCAGCCGTCTACAGATTCTCCTCGTAATATCTCGTCTACAGAGCAACATTCCAGTATTGAGGTTATTCCTGAAATAGTTGTACATCAACCAACAGCAGAACAAGTGAATGTTGAAAGTATTCTACAGCCACCATTATCTACACCGCCACCAAACCGATCGCCATCATGGTCAGCTTCAGCCCTAGAAGAGAATCCACGAAATGAAGATAATTCAACTCCAGCCATAGACGAATGGGTTGATAAATTGATAGAATTTAAAGAGACTGTTCTTCCCAGATCAACGCAAGATATGAGTGTTGCAGAAGCCCTATTTAAATTGGAATCCAGTAAAGACATTCCTACTATAGAACTGATAAAATTTGATGGTAGTCCGTTAAAATATTGTGATTTCATAGAACGTTTTAAATTGCAAATCCATGATAAGCCTCATCTTTCAGACAATTTAAGGATGGTTCAGTTACGTATGCACCTAACAGGCGATGCTGCACGTGTCATAAATGGTATGGGATCTCAAGGCATCATGTATCCCCCAGCTTTAAAGACATTGAAGGAAGAATTTGGTCAACGTAGTTCCATAGCCAGAGCTCACATCAACAAACTTACGAAAGGTGGTAAAATTTCCAACGACAGAAACAGTTTGAGAGACTTTTCATTAGATATTCTTAATTGTATTGCAACTCTTAAAATGATAAACTATACATCTGATGTAAACGCAAAGGAAACCCTTAGGACGATCATAAGAAAACTTCCTGATAACATGATTACCAAATGGCAGAATATGGTTACAGATATTCGTGACAAAGGACAAGAGCCAACTATAATAAACATTAGCAATTTTGTAAGAAAACGTGTGAAGACGATGTTTGACCCAGACTTTGGTGATCTTTCACGACCTGATATGAGGAAATTTACAGGATCAAGACCAGTTCATTCAACTAACAGGCAATTTACAATTAACTGTCCAATATGTAATGGTGATCATAAAGTGCCAGAGTGTAAGAGGTTTAAGGAATTGAGCATTGAAGAGAGAACTTAAACTGCCAAGAACAATAGACTTTGCTTTTCATGTTTAACCAAAAACCATATTGCTAGATTTTGCAGATCTAAGAAGAAATGTGATATTAATGGTTGCACAAGAACACATCATCAATTATTTCACTCTGATCCTCCTTCAGCTAGCTGTATGTCAGTCTTGGATAAAGCCAGTCTTATGCCTATTGTTAGAGCTCGTTTCAGATCAGCAAATGGTAGAATCCTGTATGGAAATGTTTTGATAGACAATGCAGCTGGTACAGTTATTATCAGAAGAGACTTTTCTAAAAATGTTGGGCAATCAAGGAAATCGTGAGCGTTTAGACCTAGCAGTAGTTGGTGGACAACGAATAGAACAGAAGAATAGCAAGAGAGTGAAGATTTGGTTATCAGATATATCAATGGCTGAAGAATTTGAAATTGAAGCTTATGAGATGGATAAAACAGTAATTGATGCTCCTAGATTGGATAAGAATTGGTTGAAATCCTTCAAGCATTTGGAAGATGTTGAATTTACCCAAACAGAAGGCCCTATAGATTTAATACTTGGTGTACAGTACAGTCATCTACATGCAGAGTTAGAGATTAGACGAGGACTTGAATTCGAACCTGTTGCCAAGAGAACAAGACTTGGTTGGTATGTAATTGGCCCAAACAACAGCTATTCCCCAGTCTTTATGGTAAACTTTGTTGAGAAGATTGATTTGAGCAAATTCTATGAATTCGAGACACTTGGAATACAAGCCCCAGATTGTTCTTGCTCAAATACTGGAGTTATTTCCCTTGATAACAAAAAGGCTTTACAGTTAATGGAATCCAGTTGCAAGAGAGAAGATAATCGATATGAAATTGCACTACCATGGAAACAAGACCCAGAGTTCTTACCCAACAACTACCATTTAGCCCAGAAGAGACTTGTATCACTAGAGAGAAGTTTAAGTAAAACGCCAAAGAAGGCTGAATTGTATAACAAAGTGATAGAAGAATATGAAGAAAATGGTTGGTCTAAGAGAATGACTGATGCTGAGATTAGTGATAAAGAGAAACCAGCTTATTATTTACCCCATCATGGTGTTTACAGACCTGACAAAGTAAGCACACCCTTGAGAGTTGTCTTCGATCCAGCTTGTCAGTAAAGAGGAGTTTCACTAAACTCATTCCTGCACAAAGGACCCTGTCTGATCGGAAACCTTTTGGGAGTCCTGTTGAGGTTTAGAGAGGAACCTGTGGCATTTACAGGTGATATATCAAAGATGTTCCTACAAGTTAGACTTGCTGAAGAAGATACCTACGTACACAGATTTCTATGGAGAAACTTAAATCAATTGAGAGCACCTACTATTTTTCGATTGATGAGAGTAACTTTTGGTGATAAGCCATCTCCAGATATGGCTAGTTTTGTGATGTTAAAAATAGCAGATGAAGTAGAGAAGAGATCAAAAGAAGTTGCTGAAATACTTCGTAGAGATAGATAGATGGACGATCTTATTCATTCCTGCTCAAGTCCAGAAGAAGCAATCAAGAGAATAAAAGAGTTAGAGTTATCTTTAGAAACGGGCAGCTTTAAAATCAAAGAATGGTTTACTTCGTCAGAGATAGTTAGAGAAAATTTGTTAGAATCTACATCAGAGAAGAAAAAAGAGAGTACAGATACTACATTCAGTCTTGATGGAGAAGGAGAAACCAAAACCCTGGGAATTGGATGGAATTCTTATGCAGACATACTCAAATTTTCTGTCAAATCCCTTGAGATAGAAACTTTTACGAAGAGAGCCGTATTATCCAAGCTATCCATGTTATATGATCCGATTGGCTTAGCAAGTGCTGTTACTGTCAGAGCTAGAATAGAGATGCAGAATCTATGGAGATCCAAGAAATATGATTGGGATGATCCTTTGAGTCCTGAACTTTGTACTGTATGGAGAAATGTTTTTGCCGAATTAGAGAACCTGAGAGAGATAGAATTTCCAAGATGTATTCGCCCAATTGATGCTATTGGTTTACCTGAACTTCACGTCTTTGCAGATGCTAGTTCATTAGCATATGGAGCGGTAGCATACTTATTATGGAGCACTTCTTATGGTAACAAGTGCTTTCTGGTGTCATCAAAGGCAAGAGTAGCTCCACTGAAGCAAAACACCATCCCACGTCTAGAACTGATGGCCTTATTGGTGTCATCAAGATTAGCCAAAACTATCACCGAAGAGTCCAAGATAAAGCCAAAGGAAACAGTTTTATGGTCAGATTCTAAAGTAGCTCTACAATGGATACGTTCAGACTCAGTATTATTAAAACCATTTGTTGGTGTAAGAGTATCAGAAATACAATCAACATGGAGCAGTGATAGATTTCGTCATGTTCCGAGTAATTTGAATCCTGCAGATGATTTAAGTCGCAGTTTAACAGTGCAGCAAATGAATGGTAGATGGATTAATGGTCCTGAATTTTTAAAGAAACCTAAGGAAGAATGGCCTCAAGAATTGGTAGAAACAGATGAATTGGTAGATGATCCAGAGCGCAAGAAAGTTAGTTCATTATATTCAATTACCAGAATCCAGAAGGTAATAGATCCTTGTTTATTCTCCAATTATCAGCGACTTCTCAGAGTGACAGCTTATTGTCTGAGATTTATTGATAAACTTTGCAAAAGACATTCCAGTGATAGAGATTCAGTGGTTTTAAATCCATCTGAATTGGAGAGATCTGAGAAATTATGGATTCAATCCGCTCAAAGTGAAGTACCTGATTGGGAATTTAGATACAGAGATTTGACCCCATTTAAGCAAGATGATGTTATTCGAGTTGGAGGCAGATTAAGCAGATCCACATTGCCTTATGATCAAGTTCATCCTGTTTTACTCAGTCCTGATAATCATATCTCTAAGTTAATTTGCAGAGACATTCATAATAAAATAGGTCATCCAGGCACTGAACGAACTCTATGTGAAATCAGACGAAAGTATTGGATTGTTCGGGGAAGAAACCTAACCAAAGGTATTGTGAGAAACTGTGTAGTTTGTAGAAGATTAAGACATCCACTCCACAGTACTTTAATGGCTGATCTTCCACCAGAGAGACTTAAAACATTTTCACCGCCATTCACTGTAACAGGTATTGATTTATTTGGTCCATTTAATCTCAAACTAACCCGAAACAAGAATACTAAAGCTTGGGGTGTTTTATACACATGTGCAACTGTACGTGCTATACATTTGGATATTGTTGAGAGTTTATCTACAGAGTCCTTTCTTCACACCTTAAGAAGATTTGCTTCCTTTCATGGTTGGCCAACAACTATCATAACTGATAATGGTTCGAACTTTGTCGGCGCAGAAAAGGAATTACGTAAACTGGTGCAGGATGGAAGAAAGGTGCTGCAAGAATTTGCTATGCTACATAAAGTCAAATGGTTGTTTATTACACCGCTTAGTCCACATCAAGGCGGAATGTATGAATCCCTTATTAAACAGACTAAGAAGGCGTTACGTGTAGCTGTTGGAGACCAGACATTAACCTGGAACGAAATGTTGACCGTATTCGCTGAAGTCAAATGTCTAGTCAACAGTCGACCACTGGGTTATGCATCTAATGACCCCAACGATTTACAACCGTTAACACCCAACCACTTTATACTAGGAAGAGCTTCAACAGACATTCCACAAGGTCCTGATGAAGAGTCAAAAAACTTACATAAAAGATTTTTGTTTGTGCAAATGTTAATTCATTCGTTTTGGAAAAGATTTGTGAGCGAATATATTCCCACCCTAATCCGCAGAGCTAAATGGCAACAAAAGGAGCGACAAATGCAAGTGAACGATATTGTATTGTTAAGTGATCATAATCTTTCACGCGGAAAATGGGAATTAGGAAAAATTATTGAAGTGTATCCTGGAAAGGATGATATTGTACGAAATGTGTTAGTGCAAACAAAGTCAAATAAATTTAAAAGATCTGTGCAAAAATTGTGTCCAATCTTGGAATCGGAATAATTGGAAATCTGAATTCAACACTTTGTTGTGCCCTCCCGAGGGATTGGTTTGAAATGTCTCATTAACAAATGTATTATATATTTGTATATTCGTTTCGTTTTATGTTAGTAATATTACAATTAATTCTCCCAGAGGCAGAAACAGGAAGTTCTCCCTAATTTTTCTTATCAGCCATTTTACTTTCTGATTTGTAAGAGAAAGTCTCCTTTCTGTATCTTCTCCGAGAATTAGACATATTTTGAAGCCGAGTGATCTACTCTTCAGGTACAATTATGTTTTAAGATTCATTTCTTTATATTTCAAGAGCACTTTTAAGAGCTGACGATTTGCATTGTTCAATCAACGCGTGTTATCAAAATGATATGTAAGCGATAACGCATGGTAAATATCGCAGAGGCATATAGTAAAATTAAGACTCAATTATTAGTTTTGTACTAAAATAGTATGTATATTGCTTGTAAATGGCCTTTCCCCCTCAAATGTTATACATGCTGTCCTAAATATTTCTGGTGAGTGCAAATAAGAGTTTACTGTGCACAGGAGTTTTTCGAGAATGTTCAAACAAGGGAAGTAACTACAATTTACATGTGGTTATCTCCCATATAAGTTTATTATATTTTCTTTACATCCCTTTATGTACAAAGCCTTATTATTGTATATTTATACTTTCAGAACAACAATCAACAACAATTGTAACAACAACTGTTTACTTCTTAACATGAATAAATCTGTTAAATAGATGTCTATTCCTTGATTAGGAGTTCTTGTTAGAAGAATTTCCGCTCGACACTCGTTGATTAGGATCCGGTCCACTTCTGCAGCCAAAACTATTCATAGGTCCCAAGGGGATACCATGGACAAAGTTGTTATAGACATTACAGAAGTATATTGATGATGTGAAGGCTAATAAGTCTTTGCAGAATATCAGTATATTGATTTTATCTGAAACTAGATTGAAAGTGAATTATGACACAGATGAGTATGATATTCCTGGATTTACTTTAAAGAGAAACGATTCCTATACTCAAAAAATGATGTCACATCATGGAATTGCAATTTATGTTCACAACATAAAGAATGATGTTTTGAATGTTAAGATTACATATTTCAACAATTACAATGTTGAAATGAGTTTGATAAAAGTTCAAATATCTCATGAAAATGAAAAGAAAACTTGTAACATTTTATGTGTATACAAGCCACCTAAAGTATCTATTTCTCAGCTTCTGTCTGAATTAGATCTTGTAAAAAGAGAAATACCAAGTGATGAATTTACTATTGTTCTTGGTGATTTCAATATTGATATTAATAATGCTAAATGCAACTACATGAAATTAACCAATAGTTTATTAGACTTGAAACCGAATCAGAATAGAAGAATCAGAATGTGTAATACATACATATTCCTTATGCTGTCTATGATATATGCACGTGTGTGAAATGTTTACATGTTTACAACGTGTTACTAAATTTTTTTTTATTATTTTTTAATTTTTTTTTTTTTTCTTTATTAAGTAACTATGATCGCTACAGACTAAAATCTCAAGTTTCCTCTCTGCCTCCGACTTGTATGCCCCAAGAATGCCCCCCGTACTTTTCAATAGACGCAGATGAAATTCTGAAATATGTTGGTGGTTTTAGTAAAAATTCCTGAACAGAAATTCTCGATTGCGAACTTGAAAATGATGAAAATGCCTCCCCTCCTCAAATTCTCAATGAATCTAATTATTATAGTCTCGCTGATTTACAAAAACTAGCTATGTTTGAAAAAACATCTTCCTCTAATTTCTCTTTATTCAGCTTAAACATACAAGGTATTTGTACTTCGTTACACGAGATCAAATCTTTTATTTATGGTTTACGGGATCTAAATTTTGTTTATTCCATCATCTGCCTTCAGGAATGTCGAATCCCTCAAAATTCTAATACAGATTATCTAAAAATAGATGGATACAACTGTTTTCCTCAATACCAAACTGTTAGTCAAAATGGAGGCTTAATCATTTATGTACAGGAATGGCTCAGCGTTGAGGACCTCAAAATCGAATCACCTCACCCTGAATCTTGGGAATGTCAATTCCTTGAAATTAATGGTAATAATTTAGAAAAATCGATAATTTTAGGAAACCTCTATCGACCCCCACGCGACACACTCGATTTATTTCATCAAGATTTGTCCAGCCTTTTACAAGGCTATTAAGCTATTGAGCTGGTTGAGCGGATTCTATCCTTGTTACACTCAAAAGAAACACCAGTAGGAATATTTTTAGACCTCTCCAAAGCTTTCGACACTTTTGATCATGATATCCTGCTCTCAAAATTACAGCATTATGGAGTTTAAAATGAAGCTTTTCAACTGCTGTACAGTTATTTAAATAATCGATACCAATATGTTGATTATAATGGTACAATATCCTCACGTCTACCCCTCTCTATTGGTGTCCCCCAAGGCTCTATACTTGGACCTCTTTTATTTATCATATATATGAATGATATAACCACAGCTTCAAACTTATTTGATTTTATACTTTATGCAGATGACACTTCACTAATATCCTCTTCTGCACTTTTAGACTTAAATAAATAAACTCTCTCTCAACATCTCTAAAACCAAGTGTATGCTTTTCCGTCATTATCAGAAGCACATTAACATTGACTCCATCCCTCAACTTGAATTAAATGGTAAACAAATAGATTATGTCGATCACTTCAAATTTTTGGGAATCACGATTGATAACCATCTTACATGGAAACATCATATTGATCTCACCTGCAAGCGTATTCTCAGTGCTATTGGTATATTGTCGCGTACAAAATATCTTTTTCCGAAATATATTTTACTTAGCAAATATCAAACTCTCATTAGTTGTCATCTGAATTATGGTATTATTCTATGGGGTAAACAATCTAGTAAAGTTGAAAATCTATAAAGACGTGCCCTCAGATTAGTGTTACAATAAATAATACAACTGTGGACATACTGACGCTCTCTATAGTCGTACTCGTGTTCTAAAATTTTCAGACATGTATAAACTGGCTCAGATCAAAATTTTCAATAAATTCCGACTTGGTCTTCTACCTAACTTTTTATTAACTCTAAGCCTATCAAGCAACTCCGAAAATCCTGATTATCCATGTACGCGTGGTACAAAAAACACAAAACCAATCAACACTCGCAATCACTTTCAAAACTTATCCCAATCACCATTAGCTCACTACAAAAGGACAGTCTAATTAAAATCAGACCCTAATTTCGTTTCGTTCGTTTTTTTTTTATATCCGTTTTTTTAACCACTACATTAGGGTCTGAGAACGAGACGCTGTAATAGCCGTTCACGTTAACTTTGACCTAACCTTGATAAATAAAATGACCTAATAAACTAGTCTACAGCACTTAGGAATCCTAGAATGCACCTATTGTTCGAGAACAAAATCCCAGCGCAGGAGAGGGCAAAGATCTGGGGCCTTATTCTCGAAAACTTAACTTAAGATGATTTTAGTATTCTAGTCATCTAATTGGTTTATCACTAAAATTGATTTTAAATTTAGTTCTTTTATCCAATCAGATTACTTTATTTCTTAAAATTCTGATTTTGTCTAAGTTAAGTTTTCTAGAATAAGGCCCCTGATTGGTTAAAACAAAGGTCATTAAGGTAAGGTCAAAGTTAACGTGAACGGCTGTTACAGCGTCTCGTTCTCAGACCCTAATGTAGTGGTTAAAAAACCGGATTTAAAAAAAAAACGAACGAAACGAAATTAGGGTCTGATTTTAATTAGACTGTACAAAAGGATATCCCCACCGTTTACAGTAAACTTATAAATAATGAAAACCATAGGTATGGCACTGCAAACATAGCTTTTTTTTTTAAAACACAAACTATCGACTCGTACTCGCCTATTGAATTTTGCAATTCCTGTTACCCATGTACTCACTAAATTCCGTGTCTCATTCTCATAAACTGGTATCAGTGCTTTAATTTTCCCGGGTAAATCAGCTAAACAAGCTCACTAAAACAAGTCCATTAATAGTAGGGCGGATATGTAACATTTTTAAGAGGAGTTGTGCACTTCTGGAAAGAAGCATGCAATTTTCACCATAGGGGTTTTTGGGTATGCTGATTTCAAAAATCGCGGGAACCACGTCGTCATGGCAACGGTTCCTGCCAAAAATTGGAAAATTCAAAATGGCCGCCACAAAATGTGTTTTCGTCAATAAAATGGCTCTAAGTGACCCGATAATGATGAATTTGATGTCGATACCTATATTTGTGAGGTCAAGGAATCCAATAAAAAACTTTTGAAGATTCTAAATATACAACTTCTTTAGAAAATATAGAAAAAAGTGCAAAATTTCATTTTTATAGAACATTTACCGTTTGTGTTCAAAATGTTGTTAAGACAAAAATCCAATTGTTTGCTACATGTTCTCTTCAGGGATACCTACGCCAATTCACAAAACACAAAATATCTATAGGTTGGACAGCTAAAGTGTTCTATATAAACATTAGAACAAATTACACCATGTTGTCGGTCACTAGTATCGCATAACTGTAGGCCTTTAATTCTCTATTGCATGAGACCAGAAGCTCATATGGGTACAAAGGGGATTTGCTTTCTTACTTTTGTGTACACCTTCTTAAACCCATATTTCATTAGTTCTTTTCAACCTTTGACGGCCTCTGGAATCACGGTTCAACAAAGTTTTGGATCTCACTGCGGTAAAGGATGACCGATTCGTCGTTGCTGAGCTTACCAACAAGAGACGTGTCATATTTGATCATGAGACAATTGTTCGCTTGGCTTCTGCAACTAATTGTATACAAAATGAATAAGATTGGTGATAGAACACAACCCTGTGGAGCACCAGTCGAGGATATACTTGATTCGGATTTGGCTTGAATGACTGACACAAATTGGCAACGATTTACCAGAAAGATTCAATCCATTTAATGAGATTCGTGTTAACATTTAGGTTAGCAAGTTTATTCATGAGAAGATGGGGCTGTATTGTGTTGAAAGCTAAGAAAAGTCGGCCATTAATATCCTTATATATCACAACATTCAATGTTGGAAACATATTTGGAAGTTTGCGAGTGAATAACTATTTTCTGGATTCATTAACATGGCTAAGTCATAAGTGGTGATGTTCATTGGTACAAAACATAATATATCTTTAGATATGGTCCATGTCATCTTGACATATCAGAATTGGAGGAATAAAAAAGAAGAAGAGCCCAGAATGCACCGATGGAAATTAGATCACATGTGTCGTTGCTTTGAACCATTACCAAAAGCTACCCATATTTCACATTCCTTTTAGATACTAGACACCGCAACTGTAAGAACCACTACGCCGACATTAGCTGTACGTACATGTATCATCAACTTGGTAAATCCTTTAAACGTATGGGACGCGTGGAACAAGAGTAGTGTATCTGCTTATTCTTGGGTGCAGGACAATCCAAAGAGATCTGTGAGCGGTTGGATGAGGAGTTTTTGTTGAGGTGGTTGAAACTCTTGGATGGCAAAAGCAAAACGTTGGAACAGACTCTACTCATTTGAATCACATTGTAAAAAGTTATTCCAGTTCACGATAATTTGAGTGTTAATGGCAAGTCAGAGATAATTACCAGTACCACGACTCTTGTGACTTCAGACTCCTTTTTATGGATATCCCAAAAAGCATACGAATGAAGAGAGTCATCATCCAGATCTCTCTGGATTGTCCTGCACCCACGAAAAAGCAGACACACTATACGCTTGTTCCATGCGTCCCATGTGTTCAAACAAGGATTTACCAAGTTGATGATACATGCAACTGATGCCTGGAATGGTTCTTTCAGTTGCGGTGTCTGGTATCTTACAAGGTTGTGAAATATGGGTAGCTTTTAGTCATGGTCATCTGATTTCCAGTGAATCGGGGCATCGGTGCATCCTGGGGTTTTCTATTTATGTATGCTATATCAGGATGTGATATGGTTTCTGCATTCTTTGGAATTGGAAAGAAAACAGCTTTTACAGCCCAACTACACCGACCTTTATGTGTTCTAGTCAGATAAAATCTGCCGTTGAGTAGATCTGTCTTTAGTGCATACAATAATTGGGAACACTTGAGAAAGCGGGTTAAAAATTCGGGCCCTAGAACAACTCGTAAAAAGGACTGTTTATTAAGTAGTAGTAGTAGTAGTAAGTCCAAGTTTTTAACCAGATTAATGGGGCTGGATAAGAGATGATTACCCATGGAATCCACGATGAACCATGATTCCAGAGTACACAAGCAAATCCCCTTTGTACCAAGATGTGCTGCTGTTCCGATCAATGCAATAGAGGATAATACATCCTTGGGTTACTGCCCGTCCAATAGTTTTGGCATTTATGACTGAAGAAATGATATTTGTTTATTTTTAAGATATAACAAAAAATCACTGGTATGTTTTTAAAGCCAATAAAATCAAAATTGCTTTATATAGGCAGGAGCAGCAAACCCTGAGGCCTTGAAATCAGCACTGCCACCCTTGAAAATGAGTTTTGCGGAATTCCTCCCCAACACCAGCCCCCTCCCCCCAATTAACACAGAAATTGGTGGTATCAGTGATATATTTACTGTGCTGTATTCACCCTACATCTGTATATTTGTCTAAAAAAAAAACATTTTGAACACAAATGGTAAATGTTCTATTAAAATATTTTTTTCTTCACTTTTTTTCTATATTTTCCAATGTAGATATATATTTAGAGTCTTCAAAAGTATTTTATTGGAATCCTTGAGCTCACAAATATAGGTGTCGACATCAAAATCGCCATAATCGGGTCTAATACAGCCATTTTATGGACAAAAACACATTTTCTGGCGGCCATTTTGAATTTTCCAATTTTTGGCGGGAACCGTTGCCATGACGACGTGGTTCCCGCAATTTTTGAAATCAGCATACCCAAAAACCCCTATGGAGCGAATTTCATGCTTCTTTCCGAATGTGCACGCCACTTTCACATATCCGCCCCACTATAAAAGATTTCATAAAAGTATGTATTGATAATCAAGTGCTATCCCCTATCAAATAAGCCCTGCCAGCATATTTCAGAATAACCACTCCAGATCAACGGGTCTCTCATGCTCTGCAGCCAATGTTGGCCTTTGTGAGAGTCCCTGGACCATATACCACCCTCTAATGTTGTACTTTTTTGTTATATTATATATACATAATTATATGCAGTTCAATAAACTATTCTGATTCTGATTCTGCATTAGATCTTGTAAAAAGAGAAATACCAAGTGACGAATTTACTATTGTTCTTGGTGATTTCAATATTGATATTAATAATGCTAAATGCAACTACATGAAATTAACCAATAGTTTATAAGACTTGAAACAGATGATAGAATGCCCTACAATTGATACAGGGTCAATATTAGATCTACTATTTACTAATATACCCACAGAGTATATAGAAACAGGAGTATATGAGAGTTATTACTCAGATCATAAGTTGATATATGTCTCTATTAGTGAAGGGAAAATAGAACAGAGTAGTAGCCCATAGGTTATCTCTCCAAAAGTTGTGCAACCTCATAAAGATAATGAGGAAAAAAAGGGTATTCTTTTTAAGACTAAAACTAAAAATTCCAAGAGGAAAAAGAAATGTGTCAAATTTAAAAAGATACCAAATGGAAACAAAGTAACCAAAAAAAGGTTGAAAGTAACAACTGATTCATCTACAGCTATTGATAGAATCATTTGTAGGAAATTTGGTTATTCTATTTCTCAAGTTGATATTGAAACATTATCACCAAGGAGATGGTTAAATGATCAAATTATTAATATTTATTTGAAATACTTTGAATAATAATGTATTAACTCTGGATACCTTTGCTTATCTAAGAATTCGATCCAATGTACAAAATGCATATGATATGTGGTATTTTATTACATAGAAAGATATTAATTCCAGTGCACATGCACAACCACTGGAGTTTAATAGTTGTATTTCCAGAATCGAAAACAATCAAATATTATGATTCTGTTGTACATGTCCCTCAAGGACAGGAGTGTATGGAAAAAATTAACAAATTTCTGATACGATTAGAAGGTGAGCACCCTTCCAATTGGAAATTGATTTATGTGAAAGATGTACCATTACAAGATAATGGGTATGATTGTGGAGTTTATGTCTGCTTTTATGCAGCTTTGATTCTTCAGAGTAAGGATTTTGTTATATCTAAACAGTCTGTCCACCAATATAGGCTGAAAATGATAGATATTATTAGAAGTCTTTCCGATTGATTGATGTAACAATGTTACAGAACAGATTTTCTGAAATAATACTGCTCCCCCAGCATGTTTGGGTTTAAAATGGACTTGGTTATTTTCAGGAATGATGTATGGAATGGAGTGGAAAGGTATAGCTGGAAGGGGTGAAGGGAGGCTATACACTAAAAAAATAAATACTGAAATGACCTGAATTTTATGTAATGGACCAGTATATTCGGAGATGAGGTGTTGAAAAGCTATATTCTACATGGTATGCATATTTCAAATTGAGGTATTGCATTGAGATCAGAAATCAGGGGCCGCGGAGCGGGGGGAGGGGGGGGTGGCCGGGGGGGGGGGGGGGCCATGGCCCCCCCCCCACTTTTTGGCCCTAAAATACAATATTTTTGTCAATTTTTTAATTATTTTTTTATAATTTCCGGAATATGAAAATTAAGTGGCCGAAATACGAGGTGTTTTAGTAGTGGGGTGGGGGTGAGAGTTGGATTTTGAAAATTTTCATTCAGGCCCCCCCCCCCCCCCCCCCCCCAACTTCCAGAAACGCTCCGCGGCCCCTATAATAAGTTTTTTTTTATTTGAATAGGCTACTGTACATTAATACACATACGAATTAAAACGAATTAATTATTTGGTTTAAACGAAATATACTATGTTATTTCGTTTAAAGGTATTAGTTATTTCGTTAAAACGAAATAGTTATTTCGTTTAAACAAAATACACTATGTTATTTCCTTTAAACGAATTAGTTATAATTATTTCGTTTAAACGAAATAATTATTTTGTTTAAACGAATTAATTATTTCGTTAAAACGAAATAACATATTATATTACGGAGCCCCTTAGGCGCAATTTTCAACTTTTCTTATTATTATTTTGTTATAACGAAATAAATTATTATTTCGTTTAAACGAATTATTATTTCGTTTAACGAATTATTATTTCGTTTAAACGAATTATTATTTCGTTTAAACAAAATAATCATTTCGTTTAAACGAAATAATAATTCGTTTAAAAGACGTTTAAAAGAAACAACTATTAACGACGAAATAACTAATACCTTTAAACGAAATAACATAGTATATTTCGTTTAAACCAAATAATTATTTCGTTTTAACGAAATAACTAATTCGTTTAAACAAAATAATAATTTATTGCGTTTTAACGAAATAATATTTCGTTTTAACGAAATAATATTTCGTTTTAACGAAATAATATTTCGTTTTAACAAAACAATTAGTTCGTTTAATCGAAATAATTAATTCGTTTAATCGAAATAATTAATTCGTTTAAACGAATTGGTATTTCGTTTAAACGAATTGGTATTTCGTTTAAACGAAATATATGATATTATGTCGTTTAAACGAATTAATTATTTTGTTTAAACGAAATATTATTTCATTATAACGAAATAATAATAAAAAAGTGTTGGAAATTGCGCCTAAAGGGCTCCGTACTACGTATCGTGACTCGCCTGCGCGATATGCATGTTTATCGGTATACGAAATTAAATCGATCATTTTTTTCTCTTCTCACCCATTAGAATTAATCTATTAAAGAGATCTCGACATAGATGTTCACAAATTTCCACGACTATTCTTTTAATTCTCTATTTCGATGTCTAGATTCAGAATCAATCAAAACTAAACACGTCAAAAACATCTTCATACAGAAAGACGAGACGATAAATGAACGTTTTTGTGGTTTTTTTTCAGGTTTTCGCGGTAATGAATAAGTACGCAATCGAAGATGTAAGAGTACTACACTTATTTAGACAAATGATATAAGGAACAGGACATTAAAATAATATACTTGTGCAATATAGGCTACAAGACTCATGACCTGCGTGAATAGAGAGATGAAATGAATAGAGAGATAAAAAGCAAACATATCGAAATGAATAAGAAGGTTAAATACTTTAAGAAAGTAATATTGTGAATCCACAGATGTTAATTCGTCATTTCTAAATAAATAACACTATTTCTATAGATCTCCTTCACACCAGCCGTCGAGAGATGAAATTAAGTACACCTATACTTTTAGAAGTGGATACCATAACTGACGCGATCATCCATCTTGGATGTACTAGCCCTAGCATTTATTTAGTGTCGTCCATCTTGGATTTTACTAGACCTACCATTTACCAGGTGTTGTGGTTACATCGGCGAGGATAAAGGGTGAAATTTTATACCCCTATAAGACTGGTGGAAATTTTATACTCCTTATAACAATTGCGTCAATCCTCCATCGTGTATCTTACTAGTCCCAGTCATTTGACAGGTTTCGCCCTCGCACCTGCAAGATCAAAGGTCAAAGGGCAAATTTGGACAACAGCTAGGCACATTATTCTACTACTCCCAATATTAAACCAAATTGTTCTTTTTGTCATATGCTAAATGAAGATATTTTTCATGTATTTTATGAATGCTATTTATATGAAGATTTAAGATCTGAATATTATGGAAGGGGATCAGTGCCAAAAGTCTATGCTAAGTAGAAATGTCTAATTCACAAATGCAATGTAGATAATACAGATATTTTGTGTTATAAGTTGAAGGTACAAATACCAGTAATGCATAAGACATACGTCAAAATTCATATGTTACATGTTTTAAGTGAAAAGATCTAACACTTGTTACAAAAGTCACATGTTATATTTTCACTTTAAACCTCTGACATAAGTATTTTGTCCTCAATCGCCTTCCATAAAACATTTGACCTGTTGAACTTTTCAAGCGACACAAGTTTTTTGTCGCTTTACATATTACATTTGCATCTTTACATTAGACATTCAACATAGAATCAGTTTAATGATGACGTCACGTTGCTAGGTCTCGAAAAGTCTCACGTGACTGATGTATATATAGTTTTTCAATGGACACTTCGTGTTTACTTTAGTGGCCGACCAACGGATACACTAATTTCTTGGAATTGTTGTATCAAAATGAAAAAACGAAAATCTTATAATTCAAACTAGTCTTCAGTAGGCCTAGGCCTAATGGGGGTGAAGCGTATTAGTCTACACAGGGGGGAGGGGGGGGGGGGTGCAGTGGTGGAAGGGGTCAAATAGCAGAATTTGGGGGGGGGGGCAATCAACTTTTTTGAATTGCTACGGGCCTGGGACTGATTATACCTAAATCTGTTATTGGCAAAACAAAGACGAAACCCCGTAATGACCAATTTGTTCGAAACTATCCATAGAATTTCTACGATGCCAAGCTAACAAATTAAAGCCTAAAATGGATGTAAATATTTTCCATTTCTATAGTTTCTAGAAAATGGTCAGTAAGTGATATCATATTATATCCCTTAGCTGTTACTGGAAAAAGCGATAGGGTTGGGCAGTTTTTTCCATGGAATTGGGAAACTCCAATACTACAGTGCCAGCGAAGTTGTGCAAAATTTCCACAATAATGGCAATGGGATTGCGTTTTTTACCAAGTCCGTGCAAAAATCTGCCCCACCTCCATAAAAGAAGAAAAATTTGGCCATGTCGAATCTTCTTTTTGACTGGCCAGTCAGTCATATTAGTACCAAAGTTATGTCAGAAATTGCACAGGTAAGGTGCTTGTGGACAAGATAGCCTATAGGCCTATACAGGTGCCTATCATGTGTCCCCCATGAAATTTAACTTCTGTTTTATTTTTTACCGACTTAGTTCATATTTGGCATGCAGTGTTCAATGGAGGATTTTTTTTCTCGAAATAAACATTTATCAAAAAATAAAACTTAGGCTATCCTTCTTTCTTTTTCTTTTCTTTCTTTCCTGTATCTCCTGTCCGTACAGGCACCTGTGAGAAAAAGCGATTATTTTGTAAACTTTACTATATTCACTGCTTTGGTGGCACTCTAGAATTGCGTTTCTACCAATTCCGTCCGTCAAAACATCTGTCCCACCCCCACAACAGAATAAGGACAATTTTGGATATCACTCACTAGAAACTGTAGAAAAATAATATTATGTACATCCATTTTAGGCTTAATTTTTTTAATAACAGATTTAGATACGAACATTCAGTTTTGAAATTTTTAAACACTGGCACTTTGGGATGGGGTTTCTACCAATTCCATTCAAATCCGCCCACCCCCTCTCAGTAGACTAATACGTACGCAGGCCTACGCTTCATCCCCATTATGCCTACCGTAGACTAGTTTAATTAAATTACAACATTTTCGGTTTTTCATTTTAATACAACAATACCAAGAAATTAGTGTATCCGTTGGTCGGCCACTAAAGTAAACACGAAGTGTCCATTGAAAAACTATATATACATCAGTCACGTGAGACTTTTCGAGACCTACCTACGTGACGTCATCATTAAACTGATTCTATGTTGAATGTCTAATGTAAAGATGCAAATGTAATATGTAAAGCGACAAAAAACTTGTGTCGCTTGAAAAGTTCAAAAGATCAAATGTTTTATGGAAGGCGATTGAGGACAAAATACTTATGTCAGAGGTTTAAAGTGAAAATTTAACATGTGACTTTTGTAACAAGTGTTAGATCTTTTCACTTTAAACATGTAACATATGAATTTTGACGTATGCCTTATGCATTACTGGTATTTTTACCTTCAACTTTTAACTTATAACACAAAATATCTGTATTATCTACATAGCATTAGTGAATTAGACATTTCTACTTAGCATAGACTTTTGGCACTGATCCCCTTCCATAGAATATATCCCTGAAAAATTTAAATTATCATATCCATGTCGTAGAAAATTGTATGAACTGTGTAGTACTAATGAAACATCCACACTAAACTCAATTTTAATTTATATGGACAAATGTATGGCACTTAGAAAGTCATTACTGTGATTAATTATGCTAAGCTTATTGTACAGTGAAACCTCTCAAAACCGACAGTGTGTGGGACCAGGTAATAATTATAACCGCCAATTCGTTAATAACTTCTTGGACTGGGGTTATAAGGCTTAACATCTAAATGCACTGACTCGATCGGACCCCGTGTTCTTCTGGCTCATCAAACAACACCAACTTCATATGAAGACGAAAACTCCTTTATTAAATCTTGGCAGTTTAGGTATGATTGTGACAAGTATTGAATGAGAGTTCTATGACTTGAGAGCCGAAATAATTGAGTTAGCGGAGAGAGATATTATTAATAAACAACTTCTATAGTATCATTACTCCTAGAGTGAAATCTCTACACAACTACAGTGGCTACAGTGTTATTACTTCTAGAGTGAAATCTCTACACAACTACAGTGATTTCTGAAATACACAAATGAATAATCTTAACATAATGTAAAGCTATGCTATTGAACAATAAAACTAAGCCAATTTTAGGGATTGAAACCTCCACGTGGGCTTACTGCTTGCCAGCTTGACTTGCGTCATTCATGAAATACATTCCATCAGGTTTTTCTTTTAAATATCAACTAATATCAAAAGCTTATAACTGACACTTTGGGAACATACACAATAATACTTAGAATATATTTTACACATTGAAAAACTAAATTATGCTTACAGACACGTTTTGGCCTTATTTTCTTCATATAAACAATTCTATCTTGAACAGGGAAAAATGTGCAACTAATTTCCTGCAGGGGAGATAATTCTCATAGCAAATGACTTAAACATACTGCACAACAGTTTTTAAGATTATTACAAAAACAATTAAAGGGAGAGAAATCCATATTTTGGAACAAACAAACAAAATAACCTAAAGCTTACACAAAGGAGATTAATTTAGAATCAACATACCGGCCCCGTAAATGTGGAGTTAAAGCGAAACATTTAAAATTCTTAAACCTATAAAGATTCCAAATTAATCAATTGTTAGAAAATAATAGTACACTTTGAAACTTTAAATTTGCTGATGATAATAAAGTCAATCTACACAATCTACACAAGATCTAATTAAAGTCAATCATCAACACTCTCGAGCAAAACGATTTTATCTATTGGTCTCTTGAAAGTTTGGGTTCGGGTTTTCACTTCGACTACGCGTACTTATCCGTTGTCATCTTCGAAAACTTTAGATATTCTTGCTAAGGGCCATGCACCGCGAGGTTTATCTTTGTCTTCAAATAGAATTACATCACCAACTTTAAGATTCTTTTTGATATTGTTCCACTTCTGACGAGTTTGTAATAAGGGCAAATATTCATGAGTCCATCTTCGCCAGAATACATTCGCGAGATACTGAATGTGACGCCATCTACGCCTAACGTAACAGTCTCTTTCATTGAACACACCAGGGGGGTATTGAGATCCACATCTTAATAATAAAATATGGTTGGGCGTTAACGCTTCTAAGTCCTGTGGGTCATCTGAAACCATAGTAATAGGTCTTCCATTAAGAATCATTTCAACTTCACAAAACAATGTTGAAATACTTTCATCACACAGTGTTTGTTCATTTAACAAAAATCCGAGAACCTTTCGCACTGAACGAATACATCGTTCCCAGATACCACCAAAATGGGAACCTGCTGGGGCATTATATGACCACTCTATTTCTCTTTGAATCATAAAGTTATCAATTTGTTGTCTATTCCATTCTTGAACTGATTGTCTTATTTCTCGGTCACCAGAAACAAAATTTCCACCATTATCACTACGAATTCTAACTGGACATCCGCGACGGCTTACAAATCGTCTAAATGCATTTAAGAACGAATCAGTATCCATTGAACACAATACCTCTAAATGAATTGCGCGACATGAGAGGCATGTAAATATACACCCGTAACGTTTAACAATACTCCTGCCTCTTTTAACATTAAAGGGTCCAAAACAGTCAATTCCTATGTAGGAAAAGGGGGGTAAATTGTCAGTGAGGCGTTCCTCGGGCAAATCAGCCATTTTCTGGTTACACACAGGAGCAGTTCTTTTTATACATGTGATACACTTTAATAAGACTTTGCTCACACTCGAATTGCCATTGATAGGCCAATGCTTGCGGCGAATAAGAGATAGACAATATTCTCGACCAGAATGAGCTACAGACATATGATAATGCATAATGATAAGATCGGTTAGATGATGCTTCTTGGGTAAGATGATCTGATGTTTGACGTCAAATGATTCATTTCTTCTTCTCAAACGACCTCCCACTCGAATTAAATTATCAACTATTATTGGATCGAGTTTGTAAATTGTACTCTTGCGATTGACACCATCAGTGGGTTTGTTCTTGAGAGCTTTGTATTCTTCAGAAAACTTTTCTTGTTGTACCAATCTTAAAATTTCCAATTCAGCTTTATTGATTTCTTGTAATGTCAAATTCTCAGGAAATTCTTCTTCTGGATTCAAACCATTTGTCTTCTTGACTTTATCTTTCAGTTTCTGTTTGAATCTTAAAATCCAAGCTGTACATCGCTTAAGTTTCTGCCAGGATGAAAATTTAGCTACAAAATTATCTATAAATGACGTTTCTTCTTGTACAACTAATAATGACATCTTTGTAACCTTGACCTCGGGATCATTTTCTTCCAGTTGAAATTCTTCAGGCTGTTCGGGCCATTTATCTTCTTGTTTCCACAGAAATTCCGGCCCCGATAACCATCTCGCGTCCTTGAGAAATGATTTTACCGAAAGGGTTCTTGTACCGGAATCAGCAACATTCTGTAATGTGTCGACATATTTCCATTGTGATCGTGATGAACCATCTAAAATAGTTGTGATTCTGTTGGCGACAAATGTATTAAATCTCTTGTTGTTGTTTATATACGTCAGTACTGTTGTACTGTCAGTCCAGAAATATACATCATCTACTTCTAATTCTAATTCTCGTTTGACTATGTTGTTCAGACGAATAGAAACTGTAGCAGCTGATAATTCTAACCTTGGGATACTAAGAGTCTTCAAAGGTGCTACTCTTGACTTTCCAATGACAAACGAACAATAAATTTCACCATTGGTATCAACAAGTCGAAGATAGGTTGCTGCACTGTAAGCTTGTTCTGAACTATCTGCAAAATGATGAAGCTGAGACGACTTAATTTCTCCAAAATTACTTGGTTTGAAACATCTTTGAACTTCTAATGATGCTAATAGTGGGAGTTGTTCTAGCCATTTTAACCAGGAACTTCTATATTCTTCTGGAACTTGATCATCCCATCCTAACTTCAATCTTGTTAGGTCTTGAAGTATGATTTTAGCTGTAAGTATAACTGGAGCTACAAATCCCAAAGGATCGTAGACAGAAGATAATATGGATAATATACCTCGTCGACTAATAGGCTTATCTTTGATAGAGATCAGGAACGTAAAACAATCTACTTCAGTGTCCCATAAAATTCCAAGGGCTCTTTCTAATGGGAGTTCATCAAAATTCAAATTCTTCAGAGTTGAAACTCTCTCTGTTAGAGGAACTGATGCTATGACCTTTCTTGAATTCGAAGTCCATTTAGTAAGTCTGAATCCACCATTGGATAATAAATCTGTGATATCCTTAATAATTCTAACAGCATCTGGTTCTAAGTCTGTTGATTTGAGATAATCATCAACGTAGAAATTCTTCTTCACTGAATCAATAATATCAGGACTATACTTCTCAGTTTGATCATCAGCAGTTTTTCTCAAGGCGTAATTACAAACACTTGGTGAACTTGTAGCACCAAATAGATGTACTTTCATTCGATAGTCTATTGGATTTTCATTCTTGTCCTTCTTGGGCCACCATAGGAAACGAAATAAATCTCTTTGAGTTGGAATTACATTTACTTGATGGAACATCGATTGGACATCACCCATCATTGCGTAGAAACCTTGCCTAAATCTGGTCAGAACTCCAATTAAGTTTGACGTCATGTCTGGTCCTTTCAGTAGAACATCGTTCAAACAGGTGCCTCGATACTTCGCTGAACAGTCGAATACGACTCGTAATTTATCAGGTTTCTTGTCATGAAATACTGGATGGTGAGGGAGATACCATACCATTCCATCAGTTCTCTGTACTTCATCTTCAGGAACCTTTTCTGCATAATTATTCTTCAATAAATCTTGGACAATGTTTTCATACCGTAAATATAAATCAGGATCCTTAAAGAATCTTTTCTTCAGTAGACTGAATCTATGTTCTGCCATCGGTCTACAGTCCGGTAAATTAAGTGGGTCTATCTTCAGAGGGAGAGCTACTTGATAATGACCTTCTAATAGTTCAGCTGACCTTTTGTAGATTTCCACAGCCTTGTTATCATCTTGGGACATTTCTAATCTTGTCTCATCAATGGTATCATTAAATTCCATATCACAAAACTGTTGGAATTGTAGTAAACAATCAGATTTTATAAAATTACAGGTCTTCTCTTTTGAATTATTCTTGCTTCCAAGAGGTCCATTTATTACCCATCCAAGTATGGTTCTTACTGCATATGGTCCATTATTTATACTTTGTATAACTTCTCTTGGTTCTAATATTATTCTGTGATCTAGACCAATTATCAAATCTACACCACTGTTCAATGAGGGAATATGGATACCATCTAAGTATGACCATCTATCAATATCTTCTTGTTTAGGTATATCATTGGGTGTGAATGGCAAAGTTGGTCTTGAATATACATAGGATATTTCAGTGAAACTGGAACCATCAATACTGTGCAGTTCTAAGGATACACAACTGCTTTCAACTTCAGATTTGTCTTTGTCTAAAGTGGTTAATCTTAACTTGGTTGATGTACCAGTAATATGTAATAATTTCATCAATCTTTCTGTACAAAATGTTTCATTGGATCCACAATCAAGAAGGGCATAGGTAGAGATAACAGTCGAACCACCTCTTGTCTTCACTTTAACTGGTAATATTGGTAAACCAATCTTCGAATTTTGACTTGTAGCTGTTGCAGCAAATCTACTGGCTACTTCATGTTTTTCCTCAGGTTGATGTAGTAATACAGAATGTCTACCTTTACATATGTCACAATTCTTATTTTTCTTGCAAAATCTTGCTCTATGACCGTAACATAAACAGTTAAAACATAAGTTGTTGTCTGCTACAAATTTTCTTTTTTCATCAAGTTTCCTGTCTAGAAATTCTTTACAGTCTGCTATAAAATGATCTTTCTTGCAAAATTTACAAATTGATTTCCATTTACTTCTTTCATCAACTTGAGTAGAAAAGCTTGATTTAGTTGAGGATTTATAATGTGGCTTGTTGTATCTTGAATTAAATTGGTCATTTCTTGGTTTCTGTTGTTGTTTGTCAGATTGTCCAGTTCCAAATACAGGATGGTTGGCAATCCTAGCTTCCTTCTCCACATAATCAGTTATATCATGAAGAGTTACTTCCCTTTGATCAAATGTTGTAATGTGATCAGCTTTCATTCTCCACCTCTTTCTGATATCAAATGGTAATTTACTAATTATTGTCTGCAAATTATCAGGATTCTGTATGTTACTAAGGTACCCAAATTCTTTCAAAGTATTTCTACAGTTAACCAGTTCATCAGAAAATTGTTGTAAACCTTTCCCATCTTCTGACTTCAGTTGTTGATATTTGGTTATTTTATCAACATTAGCTGTAGCTATTGTGTAATCATCACCAAATCTTACTTTCAATAATCTTCTTGCTTCCAGATATCCATCTTTAGGTTCCATAGACAAACAACCTTTCATCAGTTTCTGAACTTCTCCAGAGGTATATTGAACTAAGTAATACAGCATTGTACTATAATTATCAGTTTTTCCTTCATCCAAATTTTCAAATGATCTTATAAAAGGATAAAAGTCAAGGGGTTCTCCATTATATACTTGTATCTCAGGTTTGGGTAATGTTAGTAACATAGTATTTTGATGTTGACTAGCTTACATTCTTTCCATACATCTCATCTGATTTGTAAGTATTTCTTGAAGAGCATCTGCTGATTGTGTTTGATGATCATCATTTGGTTCTTGTTGTATGTTAGGTTGAGTTCTAATGTCATTGGGAGGTGGAAGAGGGGATCTTGTAAAGGAACTTTCTTGAAGGGCCTCTCTATAATTACATGCTCTATCTTCTGCTTCTATCTTCTTTGACTGTAAACACTTAATTTCTGCTTCAAAATCAAGTCTTTTAGCCATCTCTTGATCTAGTCTATCTTGTAAATTTCTACTGGTAGGTGAAGTAGTATCTTCATTTGTCTGACTTGAAAGAGAACTTTCAATATTTTCTTCGGATGTACCGGTATTCTGTTTAACTTCATTCTTCATCCAAACAGCTAATCTTCTTCTAATATCATTAGTCATTGATTTCTGATCATCATATCTAATATATTCTTCTTTTTGCGTGGCAAATCTTTCGATTTGTCACGCTTTGATTATTTTTTTTTTTTTTTTTTTTTTTTTTTTTTTTTTTTTTTTGGGAAACTTTCTAGAGAAAATCGAAAATGGTGTAGCACAATTGTATCCACCAAACATTATTAAATGACCTGGTATCAAAAATGAATATCTAAAACTCAGATTTTGCTAAACCGGAAGTGGGCTATTGCATAATATGCAATTATTTTGCACCTAGTCTGTAAGGTTTATTTATGAACCGATTTGGCTGAAATTTTCTTCAATATATTCATTGAAATAAGAAGTATCAAGTGCAATTTCAAAAATTTCAATTTTTAAATATTTTTGTAAAAAAATATTGAAACCAAAATTGTCAAAAAAGCTCAAAATTTCTAACTTAGCCGCTAATTATCCGATTGACCTGAAATTCATAGGACATGTACAGAATGTCCAGAGAAATAAAATTAATCAATCAAAATTTTTCTATCACATCCGGTTTTGACGTGAGAACTTCCGGTTTTTCAAAATCACGCCTAGCAGCATCACTTCCGGTATAAATTTCAGATATTGACAAAAACTATATATATTGTCTGTCAGTCATAATAAGAATGCACTTAGCATAAAAAATCCAAACCGGAAGTGATGCATAAGCTGCCGTCACAGACTGACACATTTCAGCAAAAAATTAATAAGTCCTCTATTTGTTATCCGATTTTTATGATTTTGGTGTCTATCAAAACCTTGTAACCTTGTCTACAGTTTGTTGGAACAGAATTTTGAATTTCGAATTTGAAATGTTTTTATGTTCGTTTGAATTTTTTGAAAATTCAAAAGGCCATATTATGTGACCTTGACCTTTGATGACCTTGAAAATTCCAATGAAGGATGTCCTTGACCTCAGCTATCCATAGGTATGCTGATATTAATTGAAAAATATTAACTTCTGGTTTTATGGACATTTGAAAATTGACATTTTTGTCAACTTTGGACATCTATATCGCATTCTCTAATCAACGCAGAGAATTAAATTTTTCAATTTTGTAATGGCGATTATCTTTTAAACGATATATGACAATAACCCATTAAAATATGTTTTCAAAATATTGCGGTTTTTTTTCGACTGAGGGTTCTTACTTACAATGCAATTATCGAATAGCAGTAAAGTGTGTATATTCAGTATGTACAAAATTTTCTCTTTTAAACGATATATGACATGAGTAGTTTAATACAAAATCCATTAAAGAGAAAATAGGCATAGGATACCCCTTTTCTATGAAAAAATAGAAATAGAGAGGATTAAAATGATTGACAAGGGTTATAGCAGGTTATATAATATAGTAATAAAACTATGGACATGAACTTTTCACATGGAGGTGTGAAGTATTTTAGGTCATAAACAGATTAATCTGATTATGTACATTTTTTTTGCAAAATTTACACTTAAATTAATTTTACATACAATCATTTAGAGCAGTAAATTTTTGATACATTAACCTGTTCGAATTTTTTCTCTACCATTGACAGAACTCTTTCTACAAGATACACACCAATTTTCTTTTTGTCGTCTGCTAAGGTTATTAAAAGTTATAAACAAATTAGTCAGACTACATAATCTTTTAACTCTAGGGAGTAAAGGTTGCTGGACTCTAGCAGACAGCAATTTAGCTGTTTACGCGTCTGCGCTAATCCGTTGCAATAAAAAGTAAGTGCTCAAACTGTTTTTTATCGTCTGCTAAGATTATTATAGGTCAAAGATAAATTAATCTCATTACACATTGTTTTAACTTTATAAAAATTAACATGTTTTTTTCGAGTATTTGCTATATTTGATATAATATCAGATTTTTTCTTATTTTGAGGGTGATTCTTACCCACGGCACTTAATTGACTAACATACATCAATTCTACTGGCTACTGACTGCTCCAATACATTGAAACAAAAGACAGTATTTCAACTCAGCATTAAAGGAAAATATTGACATTAAATTTGGTCAAAATGGCCAGTCACCATGGCCCCTATTTTGGTCAAAATGGACCGGTCACCATGGCCCCTATTTTGGTCAAAATGGACTCTGAATTTACTCTTTGATTTCAACCAATTATTTGGTCAAAATGACCTTTTTTGAGGACCATTTTGACCATTTATTGACTATAACCCTATGGTTTTATGGACATTCGAAAATGGACATTTTTGTCAACTTTGCACATCTCTATCACATTTTCTAATCAACGCAGATGATCAAATTTTTCAATTTTGTAATGGCGATTATCTTTTAAACGATATATGACAATAACCCATCAAAATATGTTTTCAAAATATTGCGTTTTTTTCGACTGAGGGTTCGCGTTCGCAACGTGTCTGCGCTAATCCGTTGCAATAAAAAGTCAATTGGGCCACTATCCAAATTGGCCCTTAGTCAAAATGGTTTGGTCAAAATGGCCAGTCACCATGGCCCCTATTTTGGTCAGAATGGCCTCTGAAATTCTCCTTTGATTTCAACCATTTTGACCTTTTTTGAGGACCATTTTGACCATTTATCAGGGACCATTTTGACCAAACGAGGGGCCATTTTGGATAGGGGCCCAATTGACTTTAACCTGTTTTTATCGTCTGCTAAGCTTATTATTTGTTCGTAATTGTTGAATGTATTTGTAATGTCTCGTCTATGCAGTCACTATTCACAAAGTAGTCGTTATTAGCCTGCTCTTATTTTCGATTTCCAACTGGCGAGGGATCTTTAACGTGCACAGCCAATAGCACACGGGGCCTCGGTTTATTGTCCCATCCAAGCGACTAGATGCTTTTCCATGTCAACCCCTTCGACCTGCATCACTGACAGGGGGAAACCGGGTTGAAAAATCCGAAGGTGTCATCTCGACCCATGCCGGGATTGAACCCTGGACCCTTATAAAGAAGAAAAAAATGTCTTAAATTTGGGAGTTTTAAAAATAGAACACATTACTTTGAATATTTAAGAATATTAACGTAATTGTTATCTATAGACCACCTGTTTATCGATTAGAATTATTTCTCCCAATGTTACAAAGATCACTAGTTGAATTACAAGAATCTGGTGTATGTTATTATGGGAGATTTCAATCAAAATATCTTGAGGGTCATTTGTCTATACTTAATTGTTTTCAAAAATTTGGTTTTCAACAACATGTTCAGCATTACACTAATGAAGGTGAAACACTTATAGATCATATTTAAAGGAAAAGAATTCCGTCACATAATGTTCACATTTCACACATACCTGTATATTATAGCTACCACGAAGTTATATTGATATAATATTGAATCTACCCTTTCACAAAACTTTTTACTAAAATTGATGAAGTGAACACCAGACTTTAGGGGTTCGAAGTTCAAAAAGTCTTACAGCTATCAGGCAAAGTATCACGGGCCACGCTCAGTGCTGTTCACAGCTCTAGTATACCTTTTTCATCAGACAAATTTTCTAAAAGTTTTAAATGACAGTCTTGAAGTGCATCCCATGATTCCTCCATTAATTCATTACATCTATTCAATTCTCCGAAAAAATCTTGATCTATTTCTTTTATTTCTTCGGTAATTAATTTTCTTAATTCTATTCTTCTTCTTGTTAATTCTACAGTTGCTCTTAAAACTTCTTGAAAGATCTTATCATTAGCATTATCATCTGCGCGAGTAGCCATCTTGGCAAGACCTTCCTTATCTCTTAATTTAAATTTAAACTTAACTTTAGTCAATTTCTGTCCTATTTATAAATAAGTTCTTAAACCGTGTCTAAATGATTATAACCGCCAATTCGTTAATAACTTCTTGGACTGGGGTTATAAGGCTTAACATCTAAATGCACTGACTCGATCGGACCCCGTGTTCTTCTGGCTCATCAACAACACCAACTTCATATGAAGACGAAAACTCTTTTATTAAATCTATGCTAATTTCCTGCAGGGGAGATAATTCTCATAGCAAATGACTTAAACATACTGCACAACAGTTTTTAAGATTATTACAAAAACAATTAAAGGGAGAGAAATCCATATTTTGGAACAAACAAACAAAATAACCTAAAGCTTACACAAAGGAGATTAATTTAGAATCAACAATAATGTCGGTTTAGAGGGGATGTCGGTTTTCTGGGGATTAGCATTTTCGTTAATTGGAGTTACTTCCCTTTGTTATAAAATTCAATTACTTCCGGTTGTCAATTCTATCGACCGGGCTGAAGATAGCATACACTAAGCCATCATACAATAAGGAATATGGAGTCAAATCGACCCGATGTAAAATACCGTTTTAAGTGCCCTAAATATTGAAGAAATCGTTTTAAATTTTGATAATAGTATCTCACACTAGTCCACTTTCCAAATAAAACACTATCTTAGCCCTATCTCAAATTATCGTTATGTGGAGGCCCATAAAAGGAATACAACAATTTTTTTTCTTATTCTAGCATTAACAGTTTCACATCATTTTTCGATGCTTAGCCATTATAGAAACGTTCCAAATTTCAATCACACTATCTCACGCTAGTCTTCATTCGAAATCCGAAAAGAACTAAGTGCCACCTCGCTTACTTTTAGTATGGTGGCCCATCGAAGACACCCACCGAAATGCGCAAATTTTCGAATTTGGGTGAATTTTTAGCGCAAAATTTCGTTGCTTAGCCATCATAGAAACGTTTCCAAATTTCAACCACACTATCTCACAATAGTCCACATTCGAAATCCGAAAAGAACTAAGTGCCACCTCGCTTACTTTTTGTATGGTGGCCCATCAAAGACACCCATCGTAATTCGTAAATTTACGGATATAAGTGAATTTTTAGCTCAAAATTGCGATGCTTAGCCATCATAGAAACGTTTCCAAATTGCAACCACACTATCTCACACTAGTCTACATTCGAAATCCGAAAAGAACTAAGTGCCACCTCGCTTACTTTTTGTATGGTGGCCCATCAAAGACACCCACGGTAATGCGTGAATTTTCGAATTTAAGTGAATTTTTAGCTCAAAATTTCGATGCTTAGCCATCATAGAAACGTTTCCAAATTTCAACCACACTATCCCACACTACTCTTCATTCAAAATCCGAAAAGAACTAAGTGCCACCTCGCTTCATTTTTGTATGGTAGCCCATCGAAGACACTCACCGTAATGCGTGGATTTTCGAATTTAAGTGAATTTTTAGCTCGAAATTTCGATGCTTAGCCATCATAGAAACGTTTCCAAATTTCAACCACACTACCCCACACTAGTCTAGTGGCACTTAAAGGCACTTAAAACGGTATTTTACATCGTCAAAACGTCCATATTCCTTATTGTATGCTGGCTTAGTGTATGCTATCTTCAGCCCGGTACTCTATCGATGTATGCAGTGGACCCGTACCCCAGCGATGTTTTTAGAGAGAAATTTTATAAAATATTTTATATTAACATTATTAATAACAATAACAGTGACAATACAACAATTTATTTCTTAATATCTCGAAATATCGCAGGCCTAATAATTCACGCGAGTCTCCGAATCTCATTCGCGCCAAGACTCGCGTAAACATCAATTGCCCGAGTCTTTTTGGATTCGCGCAAAATAGTTAATAAACAGTCTGCGGCATTAGTTTAGAAAGGTGCTTGTCCAATCCCATACGGGTGAAAGTTCTACTTAGCCGCCGGTTCATTGTTTATTTTCCATTAGAAACGTTTTTTGTTTTTTTTTTGCTGACTTGTCAAAATGATTTCAACTTTCATTTTCGAAAGTCGCAAATCATTGCGGGATATGTTCGATTCACGTTTCTTTCAGTTCACCCGTGTCGTGTTCTATTATTGAAATCATATTAGAGGTGTATGGAACAAGAAATTGAACAAACCCGGAAACGCGCTGCTTACACTACATCCAATAAAAAAAAAAAATTAAATATATATTTAAAATGAATATATAATTCATAATAGCTTGGTATATGATCAGTTATCGGCAAACATGAATGGTCACGTGTCAAAACAATGATCAGTGAATACACTGTCGGTTTAGAGGGGATTAATGTATAGTCAAACAGAGATATTTCGGCTCATCCGGGTACCGTCAAAACATATACAAAACCAGTCCATTATATTTTCAAGGGTATAAAAGTATCTTATTTAGAGGGTTGTTTGTTTGGTAAGTTACAGCAACTCCCTTGAAAATATAATGGACTGGTTGTGTATATGTTTTGACTGTACCCGGATGAGCCGAAATATCTCTGTTTGACTATAAATACAGTGTATCGTCACCTGAGTATTCTCACGCCACACCACCCAGGGCCGAGTTTCACTGCCATGTCATTCGACCCGACAAAATGTAAACAGATATACCAAGCACTTCTTTCAACTAGCACTGTTAAACCAAAAACTGTTAATTTGCACCCTTCAATAGAAACTTGGAAACATTTATCAGGGATTAATAGTAGTACAATTAAAGACTTCTTCTTTCTCTCACTGCATGATGCACACCCCACAAAAAAAGTTTTATCTGTTCGTCTTAGGCACCTCACCACCACTTGTAAATATTGTAAATATGGGATTGAAACTTTAGAACATATATTTTTAAATTGTACAGCCCTGAAACATTATCGACATTTTGTAAATACCTTTGTAAATAATTATTTCTGCACTTCTGACTTCTCTATCTCTGAAACTGCTCTTTTTCTCAATACGGACCCAAAATTCTTTCCTTTCATCGATTCTTATACTTTCACTCTCTGGCACAATAGAAATTTCACCCACTCTACTCTCAATAATGACCTAATTTACCAATTTTACAAAAATTACAACAGTCTTTAACAATTCTTCTTTATTTTTTCAGCTGCACTTTTAGGTAAGATTTTTCTCTTTTTAGGCTACAGGTAGTAGATAATTATTGATTTCATTTTATTATTTTTTAGTTGACCTAGTTTCTTTCATTCTTTATTTTCTATTATTTTTTATTTGTGTTTTTCTTATATCTACAGGTAGTAGATTGTTGGATTATTTATTTTCCTTTTACTTTGCTTTTATTTTATGTTTATATGTTCATTTTCATATAATAACAGTAGATTTCAGCTCTCACTTTCATATTTTTTCTCTCAAATTTCACTATGTTAACTTGTTTTGGCCTATAAAATTTTCCCATTTGGCTTTACATTTCTAATATTTGGCATTAAACTCAAGAATAATTTTCCAACACCAGATCTGCAAGCAAAATTTCAAAATTTCAAAATTCAAAATTTTTTTTTTTTTTTTTTTTTCTCTTCTTAATGTATCATATATTAATTTAATTTGTTTCCAATGTATATATCTATGTTCTTGTTATCTTTGTTATTTATCCTTTTGTAAATGTGTTCTTGTTATTAAAAATAAAACTGAATAAAAAGTATACTGTGATGAGGCATAAGCTTGGAGAAATCAGTTATAAGAACCTTGTTATTGTCATGTAATAATATAGAGTTAGGCTTTTAATCACTGCACCCCTTCTTACTAACATTATCTGTCTATATGTTTTTAAAGTAAGTTTAATGTATATAATGTAAATAAAGTTAGTTAGGAACAAAAATATTTTAATGTTAGGGATCCAAGCTTGTGTTATTGCCTAGTAGAGTGCTGCTGATGCCTTGAACGGACTCTGAGTGTACAAAAAAAAAAAAAAAAAAAAAATTTAGGACTCTTTGATGTCTTACGCGTAGGGTGAAAACGAGGTAATATGGCCACATTCCAATTATGACGTCAATATACGACGCCTTCCACGGCTAATAATAAACACCCAGTCATTTGATTGGTTGACCTCTAGGGTTTCCCAAGCGTTTCCACCAATCAACGACGATCACGCGGGAAGTTTTATAAACAACATGTCAGCCTCCATGGGCATGAGTTCATTTCGCCATGGCAAAGTTACGATGTATTTTACACTTGAAAAGTATTACAAAGGAATCTGAACAACCGTTTACTGAGGTGAGGTGGTCAACATTTAAAGCGTGTGCTAAAGAGTGGATAAAATTAGATGGGACTTGTAAAGAAATTGCAGATAAAAATGAACATTTAATGGAGTTAGATTTCGGGGATTCCAGGATTCCTGATGATGTCGGATTTCATCCTACGTGTTACCGACGATTTATAGATCGAAAGCAAATTGCTTTAGTTCAACAAAGGGTAGTGAAACAAAAGGAAAAACCATCACCTGTGGTTGTACCGGAAAAACCAGATACAGGCCCTTCGCCAAAGAAATTGAGATCAAAGACTAATTTCCCTACAAGTACCACTTCAAGTTCTACATCTGCCAGTTCCTCTAAGTCTAAGAGCAAGTCAGTACTGCCAGAGTTGTGTATCATATGTACAAAATATGAACGTTACTATACTGATTTGAAAACCAGAAAAAGAACTAAAGATAGGCTTTGTCAGGCAGAATCAACAACTGCAGGTGAGTTTATTTTTGTTTGTGACAATTACTAGGCCTAGGCTATTTTGATTTGCTTATTTGCTTGGGTCATACTAAAATTAAGAATAAGTTGCAGGATTAAACTGATTCAACTTTTATATAATCGAATACCAGGTATCTCTTCGATTTGATTGATCTCATCTACATTAATTCCATACGAGCTGACTCCAATGATTGATCGCTCACCACTGAAATAAAATGTCCATTACATTAAGAGTTATCTCCAGACTAGTGTTGCAAATTATTGTGACTGTTTTTCCATCAAATTTTACGACAATCCTCATTATATATGTCTGAGGTGTGCAGTGTAACATAGAAATTTAGGTTGTCAGATCACATTTTATACTTGTACTATATGCATAAATATGTTGTTCCTTTTTTTCATACCCATTTTCTCTTTTTCAGGTTCGCTTTTTAAAGCAGCTGAAATGAAGAAAGATGAATCCATATTGCGGCACATAAGGGGCCAAGATTGCGTAGCTATTGAAGTTAGGTACCATAGAAGATGTTATAATGAGTATACTCGCTTTTTACAGAAATCTTCAGCAAAGTAAGTTACTCTTCCTTTTAAAATAAATAATTAAAACTTAATACATTTTATTTCAGACAGTGACTGTATAGCTATCATAAAAGGCTGTAATTAAACTTGTTACATTTTTTCAGATAAAAGTGACTGTTTAGCTATCATAATAGAAAATAAATTCTTCCTACTTCTTCAAATCCTTTACTCAACACAGTTGAAACAAGACTTTCTCTGAATCTTTTTTTTTATCTGATCTTATGATTTTTTTCAGGCAGCAGAGCAAATTGCCCTCTAAATATGATGACTCATACAAGGTTTTCTGTGAAGAAATAATACAAAAGAGAATAATAAATGATGAAGAGATACTGCGAATGACTAAGCTGCTGCAAATGTTTGTTAATTATGTTAAAGAGTGCCAAGGCACAGATGCTTCGACATACACGTAAGTTTTTTTACAACTATGTTTATGTTTTTAAAATAATTACTTACAGTAATTGCACAATATATGGGATAATATTGTGTGTGTATATATGACTGGTTACACCTGAAATGTCTCAAACTTGACACAGATCTTCATACTTTTCAAAACATAAGCTTGGATTTAGAGTGTGACAATATTATATTTCAGGGGAATTTGCAAAGAAAAGAAAATCTCGAAATGAAATTGGAATTGTTTTTTTTTTTTTTCAGTACTAAGTTATTAAAACAAAGGCTGAGCAAGGACTACCCACAGTTGCTTTTCCATGCTCCACATAAGAGAAATATTAGTGAAATAGTTTATGTCGCATCTCTTCAAACTTCCTCACTTTTTGACAAATTACCATCATCTTCAGAGACAGAAACATCAACAACAGAAACTGAGAGTGATGCTTCTCCAAAGAAGAATGTTCCTGATAGGTCATCTGATATTACTAAAGACACTGATTCAAGAAGATTGTTGTATCATTCCGGTTGTATTCTATTAAATGTCATTAAGAATGTTCCGAGCATGTCGAGTCTGTGGCCACCAACTGCAGAGTGTTTGACTTTAGAATCTGTGAAAGCTATGGTACCTGTAATCCTGTTTAATTTCCTGGCTTGGTGTACTGGTGCTTCTGATGAAATCAATATCACTAGTTTTATTGAATTGAACAATGATTTAGAATCAAAATTGCTGTCAATATGCCAGGATCTAATATATCTGTCTCATAATGGACGTAAACAGACTCCAAAGTCACTAAGCCTTGCACTCACTGCTAAACATCTAACTGGGTCAGCCAGATTATTGACAATTTTAAATCGGTATGGACACTGTTCTTCTCATGATACTGTGTTATCCCTTGAAACTGCCTTGGCTCAGCTTGAACTGCAATCTGAATCACAGATTCCAAAAGGATTCCAAAAGCGTTCATCAACAATCATGGTTTGGGACAACATCGACTTCAAGGAAGAAACCAGTTCTGGTCACGGAACAACTCATCACACAAATGGTATTATGGTACAGAGTGAAGAAAGTAAAGATACTGATGCCAGGACACTTGCTATATCGAAGACTTTAAGAACTTTTAAACCTCAATCATCAACTCTTGAAACATATGTATTGCACAAAAAAGTGGGTCCACAAAATATTGGAATAAGTTCAGCCCTAGAAAAAAAAAATTTTGAGCATTCACTTGTTCCACCAAGGACAAAAGACTTCGCATATATCTTGTGTAAAATAGTGGACGATGATGTTTATAGTGTTCCAAGTTGGACTGGATTTAATACTGTCATGCAAACCGATCCTTTATTGAGTAAGTCTGCGATAAATTATCTACCTGTGATACCTGCATCACCGACTGAAATGGGGACAGTCAAAACAATATTTACTCGTAGTATAGAAATTGCTGATCGTTTTGAACTGAATCATGTTATGTTAGTTTTTGATCAAGCTATATATTCCAAAGCACAGCAAATAAGATGGAAAGATGAAACTTTGCAGAAAAGAACGGTGATAAGAATGGGTGAATTCCATACTTGTATGTCTTTTTGTGGGGTACTTGGTAAGAGATTCAGAGATGCAGGGCTTCAAGATATATTGATTGAATCAGGTGTAATTGCTCAGGGTTCAATCGAAACAATGCTAAATGGACATCATTATAACCGTAGTGTGCGTGGTCATAAACTCATGTTCGATGCATTACAAGAATTGAGGTTTCAATCATTCATGGATAGCCTTTCTGAAAGTGACGCGGACAATGTCAAAACTGTGGCCAATAATGTGTGGAGTGCATATCCAGACACTTGTTTAATGGACATGTTGCAATCCGATGAATTTCAAAATTTGATGCAACAATATAATGATTTCATAGTTGAAAGATCGAAAGACAATCCAACATTTGCTTTGTGGAGTACATACATTAACATGGTTCAACTACTTTTATTGTTCATTAGAGCAACACGCGAATCAAACTGGAATTTACATCTTGCAGCAATAAGATCTATGATGCCCTGGTTTTTCGCTTATGACAGGATGAACTACTCGAGACACCTGCCGGCATATTGGATAGAGATGATTAACCTCCCAGAAACACATCCAGAGTGCCATAGTGATGTCGTGAAAAGAGGGAAATGGACGGTTCAACGCCAGGAATCGCATGGTTTTGCTTCAATTGCATGCGACCAGGCCATAGAACAGACCTTAAACCGGGATTCAAAGACAAGAGGCGGGATAATTGGCTTCACTCGAAATCAGGGAGCTACACAAAGGTGGATTTTGTCTCAACCACATAGGGCAGCTATAACAAGAGAATGCGAAGTCATGGCTGGCCTGTTGACTGACCCTAAGCAGAAAAATGTGCTTGACAAGAACAAGATCAGGAAGGATACACAAGCTGTTAAAGACATTATTGGAACTATTCAAAGTATGATAAATCCTTTTGATAATAGGACAGAACTTGTAGGACTGAGTACTGGAACTGTGGCTTCTGATGATGCGAAAAATGATTTGTTGTCTGCTGAAGAAAAAGGTGAAACAGCACTCAATGATTTTATGAACAATAGGCTTATTTCTCAAAAGGTAGACATTTTTACACCCATTAAAGCTATGAAATTAAAATCATTCAGTGACATGAAGAAGCAAAAGTCTACTAAGACCAAATCTGGAAAGGAACTTGCTGTGAAAAACGATAGACAATTTTTTGGAAGACTTCTCATTATTGCTCAGAATAGAAATGTAAATCTCAAGGAAGTGTTATCATATTCTTTAGGCCCTGTGTCTTTTCCTCTTTCGAATACTGATGGTTCTCTTGCCAAGACAAATAAATCAGCATTACTTGATGCAATAGAAAGTGAAATGAAAGACATATATGTGGATAATGTTCCAGACAATGCTGCTTTAATAATTGATGGTATGGCTCTTATTCAGACTTTGAAAAATGTTCAAGATACCTTTGCAGAGTTATCAGATTCGATTTTTGTTCAAATAATTGGCCTATCCAATTTTTACAAATGTCAGCGTGTTGATTTTGTCACTGATAGATATCCTGCCATGAGTATCAAAAATATTGAACGCTCTAAGAGAGCTGTTGGTGGTGTGCAACTTATGCGTATTTATGGAAAGGATCAAAAAACTCCTAGTCAATGGAAAAAATATCTCTCTTGTGGTGAGAATAAAGAAGAACTGATAACATTCCTTTTCACATCATGGATGGATGTAAGCTTAGAAAAAATTGGACATGACATAGAAATTTATGTTACTCATGGCTCTGATTGTCATCTCTTAAGTTTGAAGAATGGTGTTACATCAAGGACAAAAATAGATGCTCTTGAGTGTGATCATGAAGAAGCAGACACGAGAATGCTTCTCCATGCTCAACATGCTTCAAATACATACAATCATGTTTTGATAAAAAGTCCTGATACAGATGTTTCAATAATTTCATTTGGCTTGCAACCTGTGATAGATGCCAAGTTATATTTTTTAACCGGTACAAAAATGAAGCAACGAATCATTGATGTTAGTAAGGTCATTTCAGGCATGACCCATAAAATGGTATTATCTTTGATAGCTTTACATATTTTCACAGGCTGTGACACTACAAGTGCCTTTTATGGGAAAGGGAAAAAAAAGGCTTATAACTTAGTTAGTAATAGTGAACAATTTCAAAATTGTTTTGCTGAACTAGGCTCAAATTTTTATAATATTGACACTGAAATTTTGAAAACTTTAGAATTGTTTGTTTGTCATTTATATGGACAAAATGTTAATTTAGTTAATGATGCCAGATATAAAATGTTCTGTCTGAATACGTCTGCAGAAAATAATCTACCACCAACACAAGATGCTCTGCACCAACATATTTTAAGGGTCAATTATCGAAGTGCCATACATAGAAGATCACTAAGTCCATTCATTTTAGCTCCCTCACCACACAATCATGGGTGGAATTTGGCCAATGACGTGTTGACCTTGGTTTGGATGACAAAAGACCCAGCCCCTGACAGCATATTGGACTGTGTATCCTGCAATTGCAAGCAGGGTGACTGTCAGTCGAAAAAATGTTCATGCAAAAAAGGAACTTTGTCTTGCACAGATATGTGCAAATGTCAAAATTGTGCAAACAAAACTTCCAGCCAAACTGAGGAAGAACTTTGCACCCCTCTCTGGGATAACATGGATGATAGTGATACTGACTCTGAATGAAAGATGAATTGTTTTTGGTAGTGTTTTTTTGTTGATGTATGTATGTATAACACATTGATTTTGTCATAAATAGGCCTTTATTGATACTTATGATATATTGCTTATGATATATGTTACAATTTATTCATTAAAATTTTAATGATGTTTATTTGTTGATTGTTCCATTGCATTGTCTTCTGGAAAAAATAAAGTGTATGCCTTAGATTTGCCTTACAGACAGCAAATGATTTGAATACCCTCAAGGGCAGATACAAACATGATTATGATAAGATTTGGAAGCTCCACAATAAGTGTGAATAGACCGTTACTCTAAACTATTAAAATTTCTACACTTCGTTCTACTCAAAACACTTTATTTCTAGGCGCTGTTCTATGCAGTTTATAATGAATGATATAATCCAAATTCACACACCTCAATTCAGCTTATTTTATCCGTAAAATATGCAGAAAATATCGATGAAAACTCGGTAGTAACATAACTTTCATCAGTACATTACAATGGAATGTTGTTTATAAAACTTCCCGCGTGATCGTCGTTGATTGGTGGAAACGCTTGGGAAACCCTAGAGGTCAACCAATCAAATGATTGGGTGTTTATTATTAGCCGTGGAAGGCGTCGTATATTGACGTCATAATTGGAATGTGGCCATATTACCTCGTTTTCACCCTACGCGTAAGACATCAAAGAGTCCTAAATTTATTTGGATATTACACCAAAACTGCAGGTATGAACAATTCGAACTATTGTGAGAATACTTCTTCTTATACAAATTAGCTATTCATCACAAAATCTCGTAGCTCTTTGATACGACCTACGGTATTGGTGATTTAAGCTTCGTACATCGCTCACCGGTAGATCTACTGAGTATTAGACTGTTCTAAGTCCACTTTTTTCCATTCCGAGATACAGGCATTTAAAAATCATAGGTTTCAGTCTAGTAAAGCATACATGGGAAAGTGAAATATAACTCTATCTATGTTAGTACATTAATATTTTACACTCTCACAATGAAATTGGAATGGTTTTCATAATTCATAAAAAATCTATAAAACTTAAAAAAAAAAAAAAAGTTGGGAGATAGAACAATATAATTTTGATTTTTACAAAAATTGGAAATTAAAATGTTTTATGTCCACATAAGTTTTGTAAATTTCCCCTACACATTAAATTATAATAATAAATTTCAGTGTTATGAAAGGCAGAAATAATTGCATGAAATATTATTTGAATTTTCACATGTTTTATGCGGTGGACGGACGGATTTTTACCCCTAGCGGACAAAAGCCCAATATAAATGTACCTAGGACAAAAGCCCCACATTGAAAAAAAAAATATTTAGGAAAAGTACATTTGAAGAATTATTTATTATTTAAATAAGAAATTTTTTTAGAATTTAAATACATTTAGAGATTGGATTCACTTGTAGAATTAATGTTGAGGGTGTTAAGTTAATTAGATAGTAAAACCGTTTGTTTTGTTAATTAGATAGTAAAACAGAGTGCTTTGTAATAAATTAATAATGAATATGATGATGACTTCTTTTGATAGGCAATTAATCAACAGATTATAGGATTAAAATGTCTTCTTTTAAATCAATTTCAATTTCTTAGATGTCTATGGCTTCTATGTCTTAGCCTCAACAAAATATAACCATATATATGATCGAATAATGAAACATTTGAAATGGAGATCAAAGAAAATTCCAGAGGTGGCATGAAGCTGTGCAATGAAGGTTATATGTATACCAAGAAATCGGAAAGTAAAACCACCATCCGACGGGAATGTTCCCAAAGGAAGGCATTTATTTGTAAAAGTACCCTTACAACTGACCTGAGCATACAGTCGGTTGCAAATTCATCACCACACAACCATTTTCCAAATCTTGATAAAATTCAAGCCACCAAACTACGTAATGATATTAAGGAAAAGTCACATCAACGTGGCAAGACCAGACAGATTTTTGCTGATGCTGCTGCAACTGTTCTGTCATCAAAATGTGCTTAAAGGTTGTTATGTTATGCATGAATATTGTAATAAATAATGTCAAAAGAATCTGTATTTAATTTATAGTTGAGGCTAAGGAATCACCTAGGCTAAGACATAGAAGCCATATACATATAAGAAATTGAAATGGATTTAAAAGAAGATATTTTAATCCTATAATCTGTTGATTAAAGAAGTCATCATCATATTCATTATTAATTTATTATACAATAATCTGTTTTACTATCTACTTAAACAAAGCACTCTGTTTTACTATCTAATTAACAAAACAAACGTTTTTACTATCTAATTAACTTAACACCCTCAACATTAATTCTACAAGTGAATCCAATCTCTAAATGTATTAAATTCTATATTTTTTTCTTATTTAAATAATAAATAATTCTTCAAATGTACTTTTCCTAAAAAAAAAATTTCAAAGTGGGGCTTTTGTCCTAGGTAAATTTATATTGTGGGGCTTTTGTCCACTAGGAGTAAAAAATTAAAGTGGGGCTTTTGTCCGGTGGGGCTTTTGTCAGCCATTCGTTTTATGCTCCTGAATCGGGTTCCTGATTTGAAGTGACATGTTCTGTATCTGGTGCTTATCAATCAAGGAGCAATCCTTAACCCCTAGAGCATTACAGCATAAACTATGTTCTAATCTGCTTTCTCTGTTAAAGTCAAATTTGAAGGGGGTGGGGTCTCCGACAATTTTAGAGATTTGCTTTTGTATATACAATTTACAGATCAAAATTCAGCGAATTGTGTCCCTTATATTATCTGAAGTTTTAGATAAAAATAACTTGCCGTTAATTTTTTAACGCAAAAACTTACATGAACGTTAAAAAGTTGCCATGTATTTTGGTTAGTGTTGGAAAATTAAACTGAATAATTTTAGAGAATATGTGTTTTGCTTATTCTGAATGTTTCAACAGAAATATATTGAGCTTTTAATGACAAATACAAAAAACTCCTTACTTTTTAATTAGCACATTTTGTTATTGTATTAACTAAAAACAAAAATGAAGCACATAACAGTAAAGCAATTTGCGCAAAACTCATTCTCAAGGGTGGTGGTTCAGAATTGAAGGCCTTAGGGTTGTCTGCTCCTGCCTATAAAAAGTAATTTTGATTTTAAAACATCTTAAAAATAGAAGATATATTGGTTCAGCCATAAATAACCATACATTTTTGCCCTCCCTTTTCTTACGGGCCTGATTCCATTTGTTTTTCTGATCACCCTGATAGCAGTAATAGTTAGTAGTTATATCGCCATTTAAACTCAAAATATATATAAAAAAAAGCTTAAAACTTTAATACAACATAATAAAGAAATGTATTCTTAAATCTTAGCACTCAGGCGAAATGTGGTTTAATTTTAGTGATTCAGATCGATTTTAAACAGTTTTTTGTTGCTCCTGAAAAAATCTACTTTTTACTGTTTTTATTTTATTATTTCAAACATATTGCAAAAACAAATTTTCAATATCTTCAAATAACGGAAGGTAGAATTTCATTGTTTGATTGTTAGCAATCATTTTTTTCTTTCAGCACTGCACTGATGAGGCCCAGAAGGCCGAAACGGTACTGTTTGCAGTTGTATATATATAATTATACAGATTGATCGAAATAAAATTGTAGAAGTTGAAAAAATCATAAAATTATAAAACTAAAAAAATCAGCGACAAAAGTAAAAATTTGCTTATTATTAAATCACCAAATTGTAGCCTTTATTGCAAAGAAATAGAGAAAACATCAAATTCAACCTAAAAGTTTCACACTTTATTGTAGGAAATTTTATCAGAAAACACACATCATTCGTAGTTTTGGCTGTGCGCTTCGGGAAGAATTAAAAAAAAAAATTCCAAAAACAAAGTAAAGTATTTTGTATTCTTGAGTGTTTACAAGCAATTGTGAAAGGAAGAACATGGGTGACGAAAATATATGGTACACATTATCATGTTGGCATATCAAAGTGATTAAACTTTGTTGTAGGCCTACATACAACTAAGTCTTGTGAAATAGAATTGTGATATTAGAACTTATCATATCATAATGTTTTGGGGTAAAGTTAACTCGAGCTCAAGAAAGGCATAACTTACCATTACTTCGCACATTCTGTAACAGATTTCTAGCTATACAAAAAATACATTCTACATATTGTATATAGGCAGCCTGAAATAATAAACAGAAGTGCATAAAATACTTTATTTCATTGATTCTGATAACTATTTCTGATCATGCAGAGGTAAAGAGGCCATTAAAGACTTTAACACCTATGTGGACAGTTTTAAAAGAACGATCGAAGTTTGCTTACCAGACAGAAGAACAAGTTTAATCTGCGAAGTAATATCCTTGAGTCTGGTGCTATAGTTCTTTCACACAGATTGGCCTTCAATGAGGGACGACACAAGATTGATGATAAGTGGGAGAAGAGCTGATATAAGATAATTCCCGAGCCTTATTTGTTTATTCCTGTTTGAGATGTTATTAGGAAGGATGGAAGTGGCAGAATATGAACTCTCCATTGTAAGGTTCTATAGCACAGTGCTTAGCGCGTCGTTCTTTGTTAGTATTTGTAATGGTATTAGGCCTGAGCCTAAGATTTTAAATGATATTTCAATACAACCCCTTTTTATACGCCCACACATAAGTGTGGTTGTATATTGTAGTCGGCCCTGTCTGTCTGTCCGTCCACAAATGTGATTTGTTTTTGAAAATATGTTGAAAACACAATAGAGAATTGGTTTCTTGATGGATTTGGATGGAACCGATTGTAAGTGTTATTCATGACCTTGAGATAAACCATATTGAAAATCAGAAACATAGAAAAATATTTTATGAGTTATAGCTAAAGCTATAGGATCTGTCGCGGAAGCAGGAAAGAGTATAAGTGATGCAGTCAAAAGAATTACCACAAAGAAAAGGCTTTAAAGTTAAAATGTCTATGATAATTGCTCAAATTCCTAAAACATATTTCGGTTCTGATATTTATATCTCTTTCCTGGAGGAAAACATCTTCAAGGTCATAATTATACTGGTCCAGGAACAAGGTTAGATCTACGATTAGACCAAAACGATAAACCCAAACCAGGCGAAGAACCTGTGAATAGAGTTGATGCTGCTGCTCTTAAACATGGTATTTTATACAGAAATAAAAACATAACATCCAGACACGAAGCAGACAAACAAATGATAATAGAACTTGAAAATATTCCAAATCCTACTTTTAGAGAAAAGGTTAAACGAGTTCTAATCATCAAACTCTTAAAAGCAAAGTGTATGGGAATAGCAGATGAGATTCACAAAGAATTTAGAAAAAACAAACTTTTTTAAAAGTCAAAGGGCCGTATGCTGCGCTCGAACTTAAGCTGTATTTTTACTCAAAGTAAATCTTAAAGCTATCATGCTCTAATTACACTAGAAATAAATTATTTTTTAAAAAATAAGTCAAGCAAACCGCCATTGGCCGCCATATTTACTACTAGCAGTCGCCATACTTGTTGAAGAAATATGGCCGCCTACGACCCACTATAAAACGCGGATAAGCCACGCCCATCAATCAGTTGATATACACAGCTCATACTGTCAACATCGATAATAAGCACTCACTATGACACAGGCCAACCTTGAAACTAGCGAACCTTGTCCTTCACAACAACACAAATGGAGGTACAGGTATGAAAATGCAAAACCCATGTATTTCAAATTACATTTGGTAGAAGCTCCATGATATATGATCTTATATATGCACAATGCATCTGTATATATGGACTTTTACAATAAAGCACCTTGATTTATTATATGAATATTATCATCATTGACATGACAAAATAAACTATAAAATGTTGTTATCATTTCATGTCAACGATATAAAAATCATGGAAGAAAACTAAGCTATGTTAATGTGTTATTGTAAGGAGTCCATAACTGCAAATGCGGTGTGCATATATGAGATCATATTTGGACCTGCTACCAAATGTAATTGTAAATATATAAGGATTTGCATTTTCTTACTTAGACCTCCATTTGTATTGTTGGGTTGAGTATGGCGACTGCTAGTAGTAAATATGTCGGACAATGGCGGATTGCTTGACTTATTTTTAAAAAAATAATTATTTCTAGTGTAATTACAGCATGATAGCTTTAAGCCAGACTATCTGTTACTTGCATTTTGGCAGATTTGTTTAGTCAGGCATGAATTGATCTCGTTGCACCTCATGATTTTGACCTTTATAGTAGTGGCGGGTGTCGCGCGCGAAACAGACCATGCTTACTCTTTTCGAAACACCTAATGGTATTTCTCGTATGGGAAGTCCACTACTATATAATTATTGCACTCGATTTTGCCATGCTCTGGACGAGATTTTTGATTTACGAAATTGTTTTGCTTGTACGGATTTTTATTATAGGTATGCTGTGATCGATCTTTGATCTAAGTCATGCTTCGCACGATCGTTTTCTGAGCAAATTTAAAGCAAAGTTTAAGATAGGGCAGTATCAGACTTTAGCCAAACTTTAACACTTTAGATCGAATTATTAACAACATGGAGAATTATTTAAATCAATTACACCAAATTATAGATCTTTACCACGTGGAAAGGAGATTTAAAGACCGCTCAAATCCTATGGAAGATCTAGACGAGGATGAATTTACAAAACGCTTCAGATTTCCGAAGGATCTCTATATTTTTTTAGATGATCTCCGGTGATCTTAATTATCGATGTGACCTAACAGTGCATATGTTTGCGTTGGTATGCTAGTGGCACCTTCCAAATAACCGTTGGGGATGTGATGGGCATTCATCAATCCAGTGTCTCCCGAAAAGTGAAATTGGTATCAAGAGCAATAGCTATTCATAGGCCTGAGGTAGTTACGTTTCCAGATGAAAATGAAATACAAACAGTACAACGTGGCTTTTATGATATTGCGCAGTTTCCGGGAATAATTGGAACAATTGACTGTACTCATATTCCCATACAATGTCCAAAGGGTGATCAAGCTGAATTATTTCGTAATCGAAAAGGGTGGTATTCAATTAATGTGCAGGTAATTGGAGATTAGGATGATAAGGGACATAGTCGAAAGATGGCCTGGTTCTACCCACGATACGAGGATCTTTGACAACAGCAACGTGTCTCCGAAATTAGAGGGTCGCAAAAGTGGCTACATTTCGGGCGATGCTGGATATCCATGTCGGCCTTATCTTCTTACACCTTTTAGATACCCTATGACGAATTCCGAAAGACGTTACAATTTTGCGCACGCGCAGTCAAGAATTACTATTGAAAGGCTATTTGGTGCAGTGTCTCCATCACCTGGCAATACTGGCTCTGCAGAAGGAAGGCCAACCTGCGTTTACATTCAAGCGTAAAGTCTCTGAGTTGGATAGTTTTATCCGTCCAGCTATGAAAACCTCAGCTGTTGACGCGAATATTAGATCCCTCAACCGGACATGGCTCTCTCAGGTCACGGAGGTTCTCATCGACCATTACCAAACCACACTTCAAGAGAAGCTCACCACCATCCGTGCCAAGTCCTTATCACCACCTGCAGTCGACCGCATCATTTCCCATGCCCTTTCCTGGGCCCGTCGCTCCTATGGGAAACGTCTTACTCAAGCTGTTGTTACCAAATTCTCCCAAACCATCAACGAGACCAGGGCCAAAGTTACCATATCCCTACCCACTGAAATGGACATTGATACACCAGTACCAACTCGAGTCGCCACCCTATCGAACCAAACACCTAAACGAGCCAGAAGTTCACCAACTCCAAGTCCAGCTGACGTAGGTAAACGCTCACGTAGAGAGGGCACCCCTCTTCTTTTTTTCTCTTTCAGATTCATCTTCTTCCGATTCATCTCCTTCCTCTTCATCGTCCTCAACACCATCTGAATTTTCACCACGTGACCCAGGTTCTGCCAATCTTTCTCTCTTCTGTGCCTATTTAGACCAGCAAACCACCCCGCATTCCTCAACCAAAACCAAGCCGTGTATCTCCTCCCAGAACCAGATCCCAGTCCACACCCAATGCTGCATTCCTAACAACTACCAAACCAGTACCAATCACCCCGTCTACTATCATTGTATCCGCAAACCCTTCTACCACAAGACCAATAACAAGTCATCATGGAATCTACCTGCTGTAAAGAAATCTACCGTAATTATTGGATCCTCTAACCTGAACCGTATTACCAAAACTACTTCAGACACAGAAATACATGCGTACCCTGGTGCCCAGATCAATCACATCCAGTCCATCCTTGAATCCTTCGACCACGATCCCGTACCAAATACCGTCATTCTTCATGTAGGCCTCAACAATCGCGACAATTTACCAAAGACTTCATTCAACCAAGCCCAGAAATTACTTTCCACAGCCAAATTGACCTCCCCCAACTCCAAGATCATCTTCACGTGTATACCCGTATCCAGTAGAATCTCGAAGAAAGCCCAAAAGAATCTCAAGACCTTCAACAATATGATGATTGAATCCAATACCGACGACGCAACAATCTTACCACCCTATGCAGAAGAATTCGAACCAGTTGATGACCTGCATTGGTCTCCAGAAACAGCAAACGATATTTATTTGTTTTGGATACGCCAGCTTCAAGCACCGAGTAAGTCTTTAAACTAATTACTGGGGATAAGAACACTGAGAGGCCGCCGCTAGGCCAAACTGTTGTTAACTTGAGCCAAAAAATTCTCACACCCCTTCAGCATTCAATCTTAGACCGTGGACTTAAGTTTATTCCGACACCGAAGGTAGCCAACATTGATTATCTTCGACCATCTATTGACCGATTTCAACGTAATCTCAGCTGCACATATTTTTTCCGAAACGACCCCCCACGTGGTGCTAGAACAATGTTTATTCCTAAATCCACGTGGAAACCACCCTAAGCCGCCATCCATCCTGAAATATTGAAAGTATTTGAAAGCATGAATAGCCAAACGTCAAGTATCTCCGTAACACACGAAAAGCCTAATCTCACACGAGTAGAACGCGAATCCTTAAATTTAATAAAAGACAGATGAAAGCATTGTTATTAAGAAAAGTGACAAAGGCTCATGTTGTGTAATTTTAAATAGGGAGGACTATATTTCAGAAGCAGATAATCAACTAAATAATCTTAATCATTATGCCATTTTGCCAGAACCATTTTTTAAAGAAACTGCTAATATGATTAACAATATTCTTCGCAATTTAGTTCAAACAAGTTTTCTTAAAGAGAAACAATATGACTATCTGTCTGCCAAATCCGACTGTCGTGAGAGACACTTATACACTTTACCTAAGATCCATAAGAATCCAAGCAAGGAGTGGTTTATCCCTAATAAAATCCCAAAAGGCCGCCCGATTATATCAGACTGCGGTAGTGAGTCGTATGCAGTGTCAGAATACATTGATCATTTCTTACTACCATTAGCATGTTAACATCGGGCCTACCTTAAAGATACAACTGATTTTGTCAACCAAGTCAAAAATCTTCGAGTTCCTTCGTATGCTATTCTGATTTCTATTGACGTGTCATCTATGTATACTAATATCGATAACACTACTCAGGGCCGGCGCGCCAATATATTTTTAGGGGGTACAGACATCAAAAGGGCACATAACCAATCATGGCAGCGATGTGTAATTTCAACATTTAGATGTAATTTCCCGTGAATTCAACTTTAATAATGCCTGAGTAAAAGAGTCAGTGTACATGTAGCAGTGGCGGGTTTAGGAATTTCATAAAAATGGGTGGATAATGAAAAATGTGTTCTAAACCCGCGAGCGCCGAAGGCGCGAGCGGCAATTATTTTTAGGTTCACATAGTTTATGGTTCAAATATACATCTCTAAATCTCCAAAGAATTTTCAACATTTTAATCAAATGATATATAGATTGGTAATAACGTAATCACGTCAACACAGGTAAGGGGGTGGCTAGCCATTGTAGATACTCCCTAGTCCGAAACATGCTGACCTTATTCAAGCCTCTGATGATTTTTCTTTGCCAGTTAGACCTACCATAATTAAGTATAATTATTTAGAACTGCCTTTATTTTTACGAAAGATTCAAAATCTCAACTCTCACAAAAACATTTTGTTGTTACATCATTCCAAATCAGGACTTGAAGTTTATATAAGATATAGATATTCTTATTATGTTGAAATGTATCGCTTTTTCGAGTCTAGTAGTGCTAGAATCCAAAGATTCCGAATTCATGTCTCTACTTTTGCTTCATGTTGGATGTTACAACCAAACAGATTCGTGTCCAGTAGATTTGATCAAAATTGAAATGTAATGTAGGGTAGGCCCTCTTTCGTCGGAGCGGGCGTAGACAAAGTGGGACTGTGCGAGGAGTGGCATGATGGGTAACGCGTTTTTTGCGCGACGTCATCTAGGGAAACTGTGGCGGTATTTAGCTCATAGACGACTGTACAGTTTTTTTTTTCATTTTATTCTTCACATTTATTTTTTTTTTAAATTCAAAAAGGGCACTTTCCGAGTAAATTTTAGGGGGTGCAAACACCCCCCCAAACCCCCCAGCTCCGCCGGCCCTGTGTTTAATGGCAGTTCGTAAAGCTTTCAATAGAAACCCAGATCCAAATAGGCCCGACGAGGCAATTCTACAACTTTTAGAGATTTGTCTCAGTCGCAACGACTTCACATTTAATAATAAAACGTATCTACAAACTTCAGGGACAGCTATGGGCAAACGATTCGCCCCTTCGTACGCAAACCTTTTTATGGCAGAGTGGGAACGAGAGGTATTACCCCTTTGTCCATTCGACCCACTTTTTTATTAACGATTTTTGGACGATATTTTCATTGTTTGGACTCAATCTATAGAACATTTTTGGGAATTCTTTGGAATCCTCAACAACCACCATCCGTCCATCAAACTAACCACCAACGTCAGTCACAAAAGCATAGATTTCCTCGATACCACTGTCTTCAAAGGAGATTCCATAGAAGAAACGAATAAACTAGATATTAAGGTGTATTGTAAAGAAACCGATACTCATCAACTCCTGCACAAGAGCTCATTTCATCCAAAACATACCTTCTCTGGTATAATTAAGTCACAAGTTCTACGATTCCACCGAATTTGCACAAGACCTTCAGATTCCAACCAAGCCTGTACGATTGTCTTCTCAAAACTGAAAGAGCGTGGATACTCTAAACGATTTTTACGAAACATAAAAATCAACAAGAATCATCTAGTTTAGCGGCATGGGGAAAATCATCTAATCTACCAATGAATTCGAGAACGATTATGGATGTAGATACACCGAAGATAACTAGGAATCTTTAAGACACGAATGGGAGCCTTACGCCAAGCGAGACACTCATGCCATGGAGCATGCTTAATAAAATATAATAAAGTTATGAAAGACGTTGTAAGAGATGAGACAAGAAAAATGCAGAATACAGGACTACATGTATAAGTAAGTACTTCGTCCAGACATCTATTGCACCTCCACGAACAAGACACCATAACTGCAAGAAGAAAGTTAACCGTTAGTTAGTATTTTAGTTCCGATATCCCCAGCAACTCTATGAGTAGAACTACTTCAACTACCCACTACAAGAGTCTTCAAGAGAAATTTCCCCATGTTTATAAGCAGGAAATGATAGTTGCCTACTCAAAAAATCAGAACTTTAAATTACCATCTGGTTCATAGCAAACTAAAACCAATCATCAATTAGCAGATACTATACCATTCGCCCAACGGGCGAGTTCTTATTTTTTCTACTTTCAGATCACAAGAGAAGAAAAGCCTGAATCCAGACCCTTAATCCCATTTTCTCAATAAAGTATTTGTTCCATCCTAGGCCTGTACATTTGGGAGATTCAAACCCTCCCTCCACCGAAATCTATGAGTAGAACTACTTCAACTGTAAGAGGCAAGATAACTTTTATTAACTATTGATGATGAGAAGTCCTCTGCGGACTAAAGATAGCTTGCCAGGCAAGGTAACATACGCCCACTTCAGCAAATTTGAATATTTAATAAAGTTGATGGCACCATCATCGCACTTATCTGAGCTGACATTTAGATAAATCATCGAATGAAAACTCTAGCTTCTATCGTGTACACAAATTAATTTTAACATTTTTTCACTTAGTCAAGGGCAATAACTCATAAACCAATGACTGGAATCGCGCCATTTTCAAACTCATCCGAGATATTATCAAGATGAATACACATACCAAGTTTCATTCAAATTGGATGAAAACTCTAGCTTCTATCGCGTACACAAGTTATTTTAACGTTTCTTCACTAAGTCAAGAGTTGGATAGTTTCATTCGTCCAGCAATCAAATCACTGGCTGTCGATGCGAATATTAGATCCCTCAATCGGACATGGCTCTCGAAGGTGACGCAGGCCCTGATCGACCATTACAATTCCACCCTTGAAGAGAAGTTAACCACCATACGTTCCAAATCATTAGCAGCACCTGCAGTCGACCGCTTTATATCCCATGCCCTATCCTGGGCCCGTCGCTCCTATGGGAAACCCAATCTGTGATTACCCAATTTTACCAGCAGATTAACAGTACTAAGGCCAGAGTCAACATATCTATACCAACTGAAATGGATGTTGACCTGAATTCCCCCCACACCTACTCGAGTCGCCGCCGTAGTGAACCAAACCCCTAAACGTGCCCGAAGTTCACCTACACCAAGTCAAGCAGATGTTGGTAAACGCTCGCGTAGAGAGGGCACCCCTCTTCTCTTTTCTCTTTCAGATTCCTCTTCTACCACTCCATCTGAATCTTCACCACGGGTCTCGGGTTCCGTAAATCTTTCTGCTTTCTGTAAATATTTGGACCAGCAGGAAACCCCGAATTCTCCAAAACGTCAAGCCGTACATCAAAACCATCCCCTCCTCGAACCCGGTCCCGATCACTATCTATATTCTAATGCTATATTTACACCATCTTCCACTTGTGTACCAGTTCCAATCACCCCGTCGACAACCATTATATCCGCTACCAAACCCTTCTACCATAAAACCGATGACAAATCATCACGGACTCTACCTGCTCTACAGAAATCATCCTTAATTATTGGATCTTTTAACCTGAACAGAATTACCAAAACTGCTTCAGACATCGAGATACATTCGTACCCTGGTGCCCAAATCCATCACATCCAGTCCATCATTGATACGTACGACCATGTTTTCAAACCAGCTACCGTCATCATTCATGTAGGTCTCAACAACCGTTACCTGTTAGCCAAACCTCATTTGACCAAGTCCAGAAATTAATCGCCGCCGCCAATCGAACCTTTCCTAAATCCAGAATTGTCCTCACCTGTATACCTATCTCTCATAAAAGCACAACAGAACCTAAATACCTTGAACAAAATGATGATGGATTTCAACACCAACGACGCAACAATCCTACCTCCATACGAAGAAGAATTAGAACCAGTTGATGATCTACATTGGTCTCCAGATACAGCAAACAGCATTTATTTATTTTGGATACACCACAGGTACATGGGGACAGGATAGCATGTTTTAGTGCTTCATGAGTCTTGAGTACCCCAAATAATCCCCACGCATTATAATTTTATTTTCTTCAAAAACGCTTATTAACATTGTGTATTTCTCGGAAATTGTGCAGATTTACTGAAAATACCAATGTTTGCCGGTCGACTGATATTAGACCTACTCTCTTTATAATAAGACTTAAAGGTAAGACACTATCGTCTTGTTGACATGAGATACCACTTGCCTATCATCTTAAAATATTCTTAATTAACGATCCTGCCTTTCATGCCAATGACTTCTTTCAATTCGATAATAATTTTTCTCCATTTCCATAGAAAGTTTTATTAAATCGGAAATCATTTAGTCCAGTTACCCAGTGTTTTTATCTCTCAAATTACATTTTTTCTTGCCGTTTAGAATCCGTCAAAGCAGATTTGACGGAAGTGAAGCGAAGTGTCGGCGTGCGCATGTTCGAGCACTTTGACCTCAATCACGTGGTCTGCATTCTTGCATAAATTATACTGAACTAACGTTGAGTCTTATTCATGTACTTTAGTTCCGTATAATTTATGCAAGAATGCAGACCACGTGATTGAGGTCAAAGTGCTCGAACATGCGCACGCCGACACTTCGCTTCACTTCCGTCAAATCTGCTTTGACGGATTCTAAACGGCAAGAAAAAATGTAATTTGAGAGATAAAAACACTGGGTAACTGGACTAAATGATTTCCGATTTAATAAAACTTTCTATGGAAATGGAGAAAAATTATTATCGAATTGAAAGAAGTCATTGGCATGAAAGGCAGGATCGTTAATTAAGAATATTTTAAGATGATAGGCAAGTGGTATCTCATGTCAACAAGACGATAGTGTCTTACCTTTAAGTCTTATTATAAAGAGAGTAGGTCTAATATCAGTCGACCGGCAAACATTGGTATTTTCAGTAAATCTGCACAATTTCCGGGAAATACACAATGTTAATAAGCATTTTTTAAGAAAATAAAATTATAATACATGGGGATTATTTGGGGTAGGCCTACGCAAGACTCATGAAGCACCAAAATAGGCTATCCTGTCCCCATGTACCTGTGGGATACACCAGCTTCAAGCATCTAGTAAGTTGTCTTTAAACTAATTACTGTGGATAAAAATACCGAGAGGCCACCACTTGGCCAAACCGTAGTTAACTTGAGCCGTAAAATTCTCACACCCCTTCAGCATTCAATCTTAGACCGTGGACTTTAATTTATCCCGACCCCGAAGGTAGCCAACATTGACTATCTTCGACCATCTATTGAACGATTTCAACGCAATCTCAGCTGCACTTATATTTTTCGAAACCACCCACCAGTGGTGCTAGAACAATGTTTATTCCCAAATCCACGTGGAAACCGCCCAAGGCCGCCATACATCCCGAAATTCTAGAAGTATTTGACAGTATAAATAGTCAAACAACAAATCGTTCTATTACAAATGAAAAACCTAATCTCACACGGGTAGAACGTGAACCTTCAATCTTACTTAAGAAAGACGATAGCATTATTATTAAAAAAAAGTGACAAAGGTTCATGTTGTGTCATTCTAAATAGGGAAGATTATATTTTAGAAGCAGAGAATCAATTGAATAGTCCTAAACATTATGCCATTTTGCCAGACCCAATTTTTAAGGAAACTTCTAATATGATTAACAATATTCTTGGAAACAATATGATTATCTGTCTGCCAAACCCGATTGTCGTGAGAGACATTTATACACTTTGCTTAAGATCCACAAGAATCCTACAAAGGAGTGGTTCATCCCTAATAAAATCCCTAAAGACGGTCTGATCATATCTGACCGTGGTAGTGAGTCATATGCGGTGTCAGAATACATTGACCATTTCTTACTACCTCTAGCTTACCTTAAGCATACCTTAAGGACACAACTGATTTTGTGAATAAAATAAAAAATCTTCGAGTTCCTAAGAATGCCATTCTAATTTCTATTGACGTGTCTTCTATGTATACCAATATTGATAACAGAGCCGGTTTAATGGCAGTTCGTAAAGCTTTTAGTAGAAACCCAGATCCGAACAGACCCGATGATGCAATTTTACAGCTTTTAGAGATTTGTCTCAGTGGCAACGATTTCACATTTAATCGTAAAACGTATCTTCAAACTTCAGGAACAGCTATGGGCAAACGATTCGCCCCTTCATACGCAAATCTTTTCATGGCAGAGTGGGAACGTGAGGTATTACCCCTTTGTCCCTTTGATCCACTTTTTACGGACGATTTTTAGCTGACATTGTTATGGTTTGGACTTATTCCATTGAGCAGTTCTGGGAATTTTTTGAAATTCTCAACAACCACCACCCGTCCATCAAACAAACTAACTAACATAGATATCCTCGATACCACTGTTTTCAAAGGAGATTCCATAGCAGAAACCAATCAACTAGACATTAAGGTATATTTCAAAGAAACTGATACTCATCAACTCCTGCACAAAAGCTCATTTCACCCAAAACATACCTTTTCCGGTATAATTAAATCACAAGGTTTAAGGAGTGCTCCATGTTTGTCAAGTAGATGCAAAACATGTCCCTTTGTATCTGAAACACATTATTTTATGAGTAGCTTTTACTAATAAAAGGTATCCGATCCAGGAACATTTATCATGTGAAAGCTCAAATGTAATTTATTTCATTTCATGTAAGAAATACCCCAAACAATATGTAGGAGAAACTAAGAATAATTTACGCACTCGTTTCAATGCTCATAGATCAGATATAAAATTAAAGAAAGACAAGCCCGTTTCTAATCATTTCAACCTCGATGACCATTCAATAAACGATCTCACCCTAACCCCAATTGAACGTATAGAAATTGATTTACCGGAAGGTGAAACCACCAAATTCCGACAATCTAGAGAAGCCTACTTGATTGAGACATTGAATACAGCAAGAACTATAGGACTCAATATTCCACATTATGCAGTTCATGCCCACTACAAGAGTCTTCAAGAGAAATTTCCCCATGTTTATAAGCAGAAAATGATAGTTGCCTACTCGAAAAATCTGAACTTTAATGACAATCTGGGTCATGGCAAACTAAAACCAATCATTAATTAACAGATACTATACCACTCGCCCAATGGTCGAGTTCTTATTGCAGTGCGTTCAATTTCGAACGCACTGCTCTGTTTTCAGAATGTTTTTTTTTTGTTCTTCAAATACTGGTCAGAGCGCCCAGCCAAAACTGTTAATGTCACATATGCACTGATGCGATTTTCCCACTGTTCTCGAAAAACTAAATTTTTTAAATGTTATGTGTTGCATTTTTGTCTAACCGGAAATGATGTAGGACACAAAAGCGTATTTTAGAATTTTCCATTTCACGGCTCTATTTTTCATCCGATTTTACTCGGATTTTTTTTAGGTTACTTCTTTAAACTAATGTCTACAATACGGCTTCTTCAAGCAATTGAAAATTTTTACTTTTGTCGATAACTTTTTTTAGTTTTAATTATAAAAATTATTCAACTTCTACAATTTTAATTCGATGAATCTGAAAATAAAAATGCATATAGGCAATTCGATTGTGAACAAAATGCAAGTTTCATAATTTCGATATCACTTCCGGTTTTGACGTAAATGGCTCTTAAAGTTAAAATTTCAACTTCCGGAATTTTGAAGTATGTAAAAATTTTTTCGGAAATATGATTGAAATGACAATTCAAAGACAAGGAATTAAAAAAAATTGACCCGGAAGTAACAAATAAGCCGCCATATTGATATTACCAACTTTTGTAAAACTTAAAATGGGGCCTCAGGGTTATGAGCGGAATTCGTAATTGTAGTATTTGAGGACAGCCCAGTCTATTGCCAAAAAAAATACGTGATTAGATTTTTGATTTTTAATACTGCCTTTTTGTTATTTCCGGTATAACGTTTAAAGTAATTGCCAAAATTTCAAAGACTTGTAACTCATGACCTTGATCTTTTATGACCTTGCAAGGTTATTGCCCTTGACTAGATCTATCCAATGAAATATCCATTTTCTTTGTCCGATGTTTACTTCCGGTTCTATTGCCATTTGAAATTTGCGATTTTTAACTTTAAACAGCTCTGTCACGTGACCCAACTAACTTCAGGGCCCAACATTATCTTTTAAAGACACTTGTTATGTCGGGCAAGTAACATCCAAAATCTACTTGCCCGAAAAAAAGTTACTTGCCAAATGTTTTCATGTATTTAAAATATCTCCGACTTCCATTTTGTCTTACGTGCTATTTTAAGTCAAAGAAAATAAGTTTGCCATTTTCTATGCAGCGCTGGCCTTCGTAATTTTTCTCGCTCAAATTCTGTGCGAATCATATGTAGTCACTATCTTTGGAGACCTCTATTGTGGTGATTACATTTTAATTTGTCTGTCCAAAAACAGTATTATGAACATTGGACACTTGGCAATTTTTCATAAAAGATAAACTCAAGTTACCGTCTTCGGTCTTCGGGACGGTGCTCATACGGCCCACCGTGATCGCATTGTATTGTTTTTAGATCACGGCCTTGGATGAGAGCTTGCCGTCTGGATAATCGAAGCTAATTCTCTGGACTACTTTTACTACGTCATATTTCACGTGATATATTGCTCACGTGATAGTACAAAATGGCCGTAACACCGAAAAAAACAGGCTTTCGCTTAAGCGAAGAAACCGCAAATAAATGTATTTTCTGCAGCACAGAGATACAGACTAACAGTCCCGCCAAAATATAATTTTCCAAAATTTCCAGCTGTTTTTCTTTTAATTCAAAGCTGACACCAAGCATTTTCTTCGCATTTTCTAACCTAGTGGAAAAAATATCAACTTTGTCTGCCATCTTTGATAGTCTCGATTGTCCAAAAGCGTTTCATAAGAAGTAATGTTAGACAAATGAGTTATCTTCCCCTTTTTCTTCAGACCAAACGGACTCTTTAGCGCGAACGGATAATTGACAGTAATAAGGTATTCAACCAATCAGCAAACTTTGGAACAAATCCCTACGTCCATTCAATCCTGAGGCTAAATTGGAGTACGGAATTTTTTACGGAAATAGCCGAACGGTTACAGAATGGATGGTGCTTTTAGAGCTGTTTAGCAACTTCCACAATATCCCGAATTTATTACGAGTCTGGGAGCTATATTTATGAGCACGTGTTGTGTGATTTCGAAAATGAAGACCGGAAGAAATTGACAACAGGAAATTGAGAGCACGAAGGATTTAATGATGTTTAACAAGATAGATATAAAAATAATCGTGAAAATTTTTTACTTGCCACGTCGGGCAAGTTCTGTGAACATTTTACAGTTAGTGTTGAGCCCTGAACTAACATACGTCACAAACTCTTATATATTATTAGTGTGCCATATATGTGATATATAACACTTTATGTTTGAATGAAAATTGCGCGATTTAAAATTTGAAAATTGTGTGCAAAGTTTCATTGTAATTGTGCGTGTTTTTTTTCAAATTTTATTTTGACCGTCCTGAAAACTTACAAGTAGATAGACATTTTATTGCAAACTCAAATCTGTTTTCAAAATTTCGTTAACACTTCCGGTTTTCACGTTATTCGCTTTTTAAATATAAAATCTAACTTCCTGAATTTTGAAGATATATGTTTTTGTTTTTTTTGCAATATATTTGAAATGATGCTATATAAACAATCAATCAATGAAATTTGACCCAGTTGTAATAGATCGGCCGCCATATTTAATAAGACTAACTTTTGTAAAACTCAAAATGGGGCCTCGGGGTTATGAGCGGAATTCGTAATGTGGTATTTTTGGACAGCTTAGTCGATTGCCCCAAAAAGTACGAGATTCGATTTTGATATTCGATGCTGCTTTTTTGTTATTTCCGGTATATTGTATTTAATGTAATTGCCAAAATTTCAAAGAATTGTAACTCATGACCATGAACTTTTTTACCTTGTGACCTGAACAAAGGTTATTGCCCTTAATAATAATAATAATAAACTCTTTATTTTACATGGGTCAGAATTAGGCCCAATACCAAGAGTGATAACGGTCCTGTCTCACACCCAGCCCATGGGGACAAACATAGATACAATATACAACAAAAAGACACAAAAAAAAAAATTAATGTACAGAGTTTGATGATTTAGAGATCAAGTACATGACCACAGGCTACTGGATATTTTTTTAAAAATATACAATATAGCAATATACACAAGTACATGTGTATTAAATGGACATATTATCCTCAAGCGATTAAGTACATTGCGATAAATTGTAAAAAAAAACCCAAAAAACAAAAAACAGATCAGATCCATGTACTGATGTATCCATTTTAGTTGTCCGATGTTTACTTCCGGTTCTATGGCCATTTGAAATGTGCAATTTTTAACTTTAAATAGCTCTGTCACGTGACTTAACTTTCATACGTCACAAATTCTTATATATTTTTATTGTGCCTAATCTATTCTTTTTAATGGTATATAACACTTTATGTTTTAAAGAAAATTGCGCGATTTAATATTTGGAAGTTTTGTGCAAATATCCATTGTCAATGTGCGATTTTTTTCAAATTCGATAATCGAACGCATTGCATTGTTTTGCAAACGGCTATTTTTTGCAGTGCGTTCGATTCTCGAACGCACTGCATTGTTTTGCAATTGACTATTTTTTTTTTTTTTTTTTTTTTTTTTTTTTCGTTTTCTGGTCTCGCTATTTCGGTATGATGGGAACTTGTCACACTCAATCTGACACGATTTCCCACGATAAACTGCTGTAAGTTGTGGCTTAAATGTTAAATGACGCAGTTTTGTCCAACCGGAAATGAGGTATGACAAAACGTGTATTTTCAGTTTTTTATCATTTTTACTTACAATTTTCAACCGATTTTGATGGATATTTTTTTGTTTATTTCTGTTGTGTCTTTTCTACACGATAACCACTTAAAAACTTATAATTTTTTACTTTTGACCCTCAATTTTGAAACTCTTTTTTGACGTTTTTTTCAACTTCCACAATTTTATTTTGATCGCTATGAAAACTTCTAGGCATATAGACATTGTTATTGCGAACAAAACTGTGTTTTCAATATTTTGATATCACTTCCGGTTTTGACTTCATTTGCTTGTAAACTTGAAATTTCAACTTCCGGAGTTTTGAAGATATTTGAAAATTTCTTTTTGCATTATGTTAGAAACTGTCATCATAAAAGATATATATAATAAAATTTGACCCGGAAGTAATATGTCAGGCGCCATGTTATTATGACTAATTTTTTTTATAAAACTCGAAATGGGGCCTCAGGGGATAATCGGATTTGCACAATATTGGCGGATTTTTGAATTTCGATTTAGACTTTTTTCTATTTCCGGACAAAGAATTTCAGTAATGACCAAAATTGTCAAGGCTCATATCTAGTGACCTTGACCTTTGATGACCTTTTGACCTGTACAAAAGTTATTGCCCTTAACGAGATCTATCAAATGATATATTCATTTCCGATTTCTGATGTTAACTTCCGGTTTTATCGCCATTTGAAAATTGCAATTTTTAACTTTAAAGAGCTTTGTCACGTGACCTAATTAACATACGTCACAAATTTTTAGACATATTTACTATGCTAAATCTGCTCTTTCAAATGATATATAACACAAAATATTTGAATCAAAATTGCGCTTTTTAAAACTTGCCATGTTGTTGTGACTTATTTTTATAAAACTAAAAATGGGACCTCAGGGGATAATCTAATTTGCATAATATCGGTGTCTATGAAATCCTTAGTCGATGGCCAACAACCTTGTGGCAACTGATTTTTTAATTTCGATTTCTTTATATTTCTGGAACAAGAATTTTAGTATAGACTGAAACATTCAAGGCTCATATTTCGAAATCTATTATTTCAAATGACCAGGAAGTATTATTAGCCTGTAGTCTTCAATAAGGTGTAACACACCTCGAGAGGATCATTCATTATTACTATATCTATCAACATGTGAGAGACTGCGTTGTTGTATTACAACGTATCATTCCCTCAGCACATCATACGATTTATGATAAGTATACCGACTTCTTGAAAGTTACAAGATACCATATTGTTTCTTTTAACGCTTCTCACTGGTCAATGTTTTGGGTAGTATTTTAAAATGTTTAAATGCAGTTTTCTCCCTTCAACTGAAAAATGTTTGTTGTCTGTATGTTTAAATGCAGTTCTCTCCCTTCAACTGACAATTGCACTGACATGTTTAACATGACTTTCTTACATTGTAACTTGCATTTTTAACGTTTTAAATTATGTACTAAAAAAGATAAACAAAACGTCTAAAAGAAGTAGATAACGATCCAATGCCAAATGAAGAAAATCCGTTCTAAAAATCTGGTTCTGTCATTTATCAAAAAACAAGTTTTAAAATTGCATGTCTAAAAATGTTGACCATTAAAATGTTTTCTAAAAAAATAATAATATAGAATTTTTGCTGAATTTATGTTAAAATGATAATTTACAAACTGTGCTGCGAACTTACGTGTATGGGGGTTAGCACTCAGTATTCTGATGTCATTTGATTATCATATCAAGAATTGGCTCTTTCATATGTAGGGAGCCGCGGTGGCACAGTGAGTACGACGCTTGCTCGCTAACCTGAAGGTCCAGGGTTCAATCCCGGCATGGGTATAGATTATTCCTTTGGATATTTCAACCCGGTTTCACCCTCTCAATGATGCAGGTCGGAGGGGCTGACATGGAAAAAGCGCCTAGTCGTTCGGATGGGACAATAAACCAATGTCCTCTGCGCTATTGGCTGTGCACGTTAAAAACCCCTCGACAGTTGGAAATCGAAAATAAGAGCACGCTAATGCCGCTGTCCTGGCAAAATTTTCCTCATTGCACACTGCATGGCGTTTTCCCGTCCTCAGTTAACCCATATAGGTGCAGAAAAAATAGGACGTAAACTCCATTCATTTCACTTCATTTCTTTCATATGTATGATATTGCTCATGAATAAAAATGTGCATTAATAAAAACAACGACTTTTTAATCAGATGACTTTTCACTACCGAACGTGAACTGGTTATTCTACTTTTCACTCCCGAATATAAACAATTTATATGCCGATTTTTACGTTCTGTAAATTTCGCAGTATGGATTGAAAACGCCATTTTTCACCCATGGACGAAACCGGATGCGCACTGCCCAGTATCGTCTCACGACTCTAGTTTTATTTTGGATTTCAATTTGTCCTAAGTGAAAAATATTTTATCAGTAGGATTGGCAATCCCCCTAGGAGGATTGCCAATCCTCCTAGTAGAGATGCCAATTGTCATCTGTCCTACTTGGATTGGCAATCCTCCTAGTAGAGATTGCAATTGGCATCTCTACTAGTAGAGATCACAATTGGCATCTCTACTAGGAGGATTGCAAATCCTACTGGATTAGAATCCCTTCTGAAAAATTATATCTTTAAATTATTGTTCTATTCACAGACAGTTATTTACTCATTTTCTTATTTATTTTTATATATTTTATATTCTTATGAATTTTATCCCTTCATTAATTTTTCTCCGATTCTCGAACGCACTGCATTGTTTTGCAATTGACTATTTTTTTTTTTTTTTTAGGATTCTGGTCTCACTATTTCTCTATGAAGGGAACTTGTTACGCTTAATCTGACACGATTTCTCATAATATATAGGTGCTCGTTGTGAGGTGAATGCAAAACCACGCACTTTTGACCAACCGGAAATGATGTATGACAAAAAGTATATTTTAGGTTTTTTATCAATTTAACCTACAGTTTTCAACCGATTTCGAAGGAACTTTTTTTAGTTTAGCTCATTTATCGCTTATCTAAAGTAGTATAAGACCTTTCTTATAGAAAGCGTGTGGGGGTCATGCTATGCTCAAAAACGTTCCCTTTTCACCTTATCTCTCATTTTAAGCAGACACATTTACCCCACACGCTTTCTATAAGAAAGGTCATATCGTCTCTTTAAACATTCAGTAAAGAATCTAATGATAGAACTGAATTACTTGTCGTTATGGAGATATTGATTGAATTATACTTCACTACTATATGTAATCTGACCTAGACAGAACAGTCAGACTATATAGCCATTGTGTTACAGGTGGTTTGTCAATTGTTAATCATTTTATATTATTCATTACGGTAACTCGGTTACCAATTGTTTATGCTGTTGCTTTCCACCATTCTCTCCCGGATCACTGCTTGGTTACCGATTGTTTATACTGTTGCCATGCAGCATTCTTTCTCGGAACGGTTTGTCAATTGTTAATCATTTTATATTATTCATTACGGTAAAAAAGTTGTTATTTCCCCCCCCCCCTTTATATGTATTATGTTGTATTATCAAAAACCTTATTTAAAAATAGGATGAGTTTGATTTTAAAACACGAAGCGCATAGATATGCAGGAGACGGGTTCGTATCAGCGCTTACTTCCCTTATCCCCAAAGTAGCTGGCTTTGTTTCAAACAACAAATCCCTGATTTCCTCCGGAGCTCAAGTTCTCGGGTCTGTGGCAAAAGCAGGAATTAGAATAAACGACGCCGTGAAAAAAATCCGACGAACTGAAAGAATTACAGCAAATAAGAGAACTGCGAAACAGGAGAATAGAGCAGCAGGTAAAAGAGGGAAAAGGTTTTAAAGGTCATAGGAAATACAAAATTTAAAAACGTCGATTTTACCGTTTTTATGAAGTTTTATATATTGAAAATAAAATGTAAAAGCAATTATATTTTTTTCACACCCGTTCATGAGATATTTGCCGTAGAAGTGGGATATTGTCTCCACTTGCTTTAATCTGAGCTCGCTTACTTCCCTTTATTGTGACGTCAGGTCGGAACATCGCGTCAAAATAACGTTACCGCCATATTGGATATTTTGACAAGTCGTATTTTGGTTATTTATAAAAAATAAGATGGTTTTAGGTGCAGGCCTACAACTGTAATGTCAGATCGGGACAGAAAATTTTGTGTAGCTAACTGGAACATTTGTTTTCGAAAATAACGTCATGTTATGATAGCGTAATCCACGGCACCATTTTGATCAGTGAAATCTTTGACGTCACTTCTTCGCAGTGTAGCCTTTGAAATGTTTACGCTTGTTTTATAAAACATGGGGTTTCATACACTCACAGGTCATATTATTTTGATTCAATTCATGTTCGAAATTAAAATATGTTTGATAAACAATCTATAAATTTGATCAACTAACTCAAGCCAACATTTGATCGAAGAGAAGACAACACGGAAGAGTTCATAACGTCATTATTTACGGGGTGTTAGCTCTATTCAAAGTTAATTTTTGCTACTCTTTAGATAATTCTAATAAATACTTTTTCTGAAGTAGAAATGGCAGCTGACTTCAAAAGTACGTAATTAAAGTTATTTTGAGCTTAAATTTCGGTGAAAAACGTCACTTTTTTCATTAAAAATCACACCATACACCCCCATATGATACTGAAATCTTCCGTCAAGCACCAATGGAAAGGTCAGAGATCGGGGAATCCCAATATACTAATTTCCTTGGTCTGTTATTATTATATTCTTGCGGAAATAGCCAATAAGAAGGGGACCCCCCGACTATGACGTCATAAAATCGGTGCCGAAATACTGCGTAGCGGTAAAAAAAAAGTCCCTCTCTTGTAGTTCTTCACACGTATGTGACGAATTTAACATTATAATAACAGCTATTTTCTTTGTTTATTCATCTCAATGGATAAAAATATTAAACGTTCACAATCAAAATTTTAAAAAGTTTCCTCTATATTTTATATTCCGGTAGAGTACAAGTCTGCTGGCCTAATTCTACTTCCACTGATCACGTGGACAGCAGGTGTTCACAATATTCTTTGATCTCAATGGGTCTTGTTTTCTATCAAAATGTACCCATCAAATTAATCAGTGGTGTCACAAATTAACGATCTTATTGTTTTTAGTCACCTAATCTTATAAAAAGTTTACTCAAGTAGATTAAGTTTATTGTGAACAAAAGATTTTCAGAATAACTGTAAAAGTGTACAATGTCCGCCAGTGGAAAATGTCCGCTGGACATTTTGCACTAGTGAAACATGTCCAATGGACATTTTTAACTAGTGCTTAATGTCCATAACTAAATAAAGGACAGTTCTATCTAGCGTATTATGTCCAACCCGGACATAAATACCCCCGGACATTATTTTCGCTTACATAACTACCGTCCTCAGTACTGTCATCAGAAAAAAAATTCCCGCTCAATTTTATTGGTGCCAGTAAGTCTACAATCTGAAGTCAACTATAACTTGTATTATTGTCTTGTCAGCAATGTGTTTGAAAGTTCTAAAACTTTTGGATTATTTTAATGGATTTAGGGATTTCTCTCAGTGTATTTTTGGGATCGCATTTTGATCAACGGTAATTTCAAGTATTTTCCTTCCGTGTTTTTTAACATCGATTTATTGGTATCGCATCGACTCGCACGACAATATGATGGCGCAGTATCGAGGTGTTCGAGGCGTTTGTTGACAGGTTAAACCTCAAATCTATTTTTTTAGTTACAAAATTAAAAAAAAAAGTCGTAAAAATTAGTCAACAGGTACGATAGCAGTAGCTTGTGTTTCTTCGGAGTCACTAGGCCTATCAGTATCACTTTCCGAATCCGAGGAATTTTCTTGAGCTAATGGTTCATACATATGAGGATGGACTCTTATATTAAGATTTTATCTCCGGTATTTCTCCGAGTTCTTCTTCAAAATCCAAGGGAGATGCCATCTTGATAACGTTAAATATATGACGTTACAAATCAACTTGTTCCGACCTGACGTCACAATAAAGGGACGTAATCACGTTAGACATATTAAATAAACCAGATTTCAAATTCGTATTGCAAAGTTACTAATGATTTTTTTTTAATAATTTTTCGGATTTAATACTAGAATCATTTATACTTATAGAAAAACACCACAAATTAGATATTTAAAATCATTTCCTATGACCTTTAAAGTAATTGGATAAAAATGATAGTCGCTCACGCTCCAAAAACCTATTTTGGTTCTGATATTCAAAAATCGTTGGGGGGTCTTCCTGGATTTCCATGGGCCAAATACCCCGGGGAGAAACATCTTCCGGGTTTCCAAGTTTAATTATTATATATGCATGTAGTGAAGGGTTAAAATATTTCCCCTAAAAATGGCAAATAAAATACTAGATCCAATCTTTCAATTATACGATCCGATTCGTTATTCGTTTAACAAGAAAAAGGAGGATTATATAACCATCTCTCAAACTGTTGGGTCTAAATCACAATTGAATGATGGTGGTAGGGTCACTTTCGAGATCAATAGTCTGTCAAATTGGTTGCTTCTTTCCGATGGTTATTTTCGATGCGATTTCAAAATCAAAGACGGAACCGCAGATGAAAATAGAGTTCCACAAACTAATACAACGTTAGAAAACAATTTCTTTCCATCTTTGTTTAGCGAGATGGTTTTGGAAGCTGGTTCGAACACAATCGAAACGATCAAACACCCAGGTGAATTTGATACAATGTTGAAAACAGTCCTTTACCCCAAAAACTACGATTCAGTCTCGGGTTGGATACCCGATGTTGGTGATGGAAATGTTTTAAAAGAACCAGTAAGAACTGTTGCGAACGATGCAGATGACGCAAGAATGAGAGTTATTGCTAGGAATAGCATTGAGAGAATCGGGAGAGCAGTAAACCATGGATTCGACAAACGAGTAAATCAGTACAATAATGTTGTTGAGAATAATAGGTGGGGTAATTACGTGAATTGGAAGTTATATCCTTTATTCGGTCTTTTAGAACATCGAAAAGTTTCTATAGGTTTACCATATAAAATTCATTTACAAAGAGAAATTAGTGACCCAAAAATCTTTTTTGGAGAAGCTAATTCAAATGCAAAATTAGAAATAACAAATCTTCAACTTTTCATACCCGTAATAACACCATCAATTGAAGTAGAAACGAGAATATTCAACTCGTTAACTAAAGACATTGAAATAGCTTTTCTTCATCGCAACACTGTAGGTAGCATGACTTTAACTGGAGAATCCACTACGTGGCCAATCACCAACACCACTAAACCAGCAAGATATTTAATGGTTGGTTTCAAGAACTTACCAGATTCTCAAACGAATAACAATAATATCTTTAGAGTGGCAATGAACCAAACTCAAGATCCTATAATACGTTAAGTTCAAGTAAGATTAAACAACGATAATTACCCTAACAAACCTTTAACAATTAATCCATCCGCTAAGGATTATAATGAACTGTATAGAAACTATAAAAATATGTGTGAATTATTTGGAAATACACCTCAGTTTGATTATGTAGATTTTGCAATTAATCACCCAATCTTCTGTTTTGATCTATCAGCTCATCAAGAAGATCTTTTCAAAACAGGAGTAAATATAAATATCCATATCGAAAAAAACACAAGGAGATGTAACCGGTTATTGTTTACTGTTGGAAGAAGCAAAACATATAATCAAAATATCCGACAGACGAATGATTCGAATATAATAAATATAAAAATTACTCTTAAAATTGAATCCAGAAACTTTAGTAAAAAGAATTATAGAAGCTATCGAAACGGAGTCGCCGACTACAATAACTTACAATGGTAAAAAAATCAGCATAACTAAAAAACTTATTGATAAATACAAATATTGTAAGATTAGAGATGATATAGACTTGGAAGAAATTGACGCCTCAGCAAAGATAGGTGGATTTTTACCGTTCCTCCCCTTAATCTTCGCAGGTTTGGCCGCAGCCGGTGCCACGGCAGGCGGAGCTGCTGGTATAGCATCAGCAGTCAATGCCAAGAAAGCGGCCGAAGCTGAAAAAAGTGAAAAACGTAGACGCAATTTGGAAATGGAAAAGTTAGCAAAAGGTTCGGGAGTAGCAGACATATTAGGCACAGTTAAAGAATTTGGAAATCGATTTAGCGAAGAAACCAAGAAAACCGTCAAACAAGGATTAAGCAATCTAATAGACAAGATTGACACTGGAGAAATGAAAGTCAAACACAAAGGTAATGCTATAGTTTTTAAAGACATACACTCAGGAGAGGGAATATTTCTTTCAAAGTATAAAGTAGATGTAGTGATCTTTGGGCCCAAAAGATAAAATAGCAATAAAAATGGGAAGGAAATTCAAACATTCAGAAATATTTCCTAATAACCCAATGCTCATGTGCATTTGCGGAAGCTCGGGTTGTGGAAAAACTCATCTTACTTTTAACATGTTGAAAACACCAAGCTTTTTAGATTTTGATTCTCTATATATCTACACAACAACACCAGATCAATCGTATTATCAGTTCCTCAAATCCTTAGAATATTTACCGAAGGAAGACGTTCAAGAAATTTTTCAGTATTACGAGGACAACGATGAGATGGAAATAAAAGATATCTTAGAGAACTGCATAAAAGAAAAGAATCCATCTTTCAATCCAACTGACATAAAAGTGTTTCTGACAAAAAATGTAAATGATCTGGACTTGTCTCAAATTGATAGCAAACGAAAGAACTTGATAGTCTTTGACGATTGTGTTGCACAGAGAAGTCAAACTGTTCAACAAGAATTCTTCACGAAAGGAAGACATCACAATTGTCACTGAATTTACCAATCCCAATCCTTTTACGGAATGGATGCAATGTTTATCAGAAAGAATGCAAATTGCTTTTTATTGTTCGAATTAAACGACAGAGATTTATCTCAAATCATTCAGTTAATTAATCACGGAATGGACAGGGATGCATTTAAAAAGGTTTGCAAAGCACAATGGAGAAATCCAGACGATCATGGATACGTATTTGTTAACACCAGGAAACCTGCGGGTGAAAGGGTTATGAAAGATATCTGTTAAATTATATTAAAAGAAATGGCTGATTGGAATTATGTTATAAAAAGAAATAAACCAAAGCTAAGAATAAAGTAAAGTCACAAGTTGAAAATAACAGATTACAACAACTTGGATTAAGGGAAAATCTACAAACTTTATTTAAACCAATATTAAAAAGTCAAGAGAATATCAAGAATAAATTAGAAGCTCCTAAACAACAAATTCAACAACCACCATCTCCTCCACAAATAGAATATCCCATTGAAGATGATGGAAACGTAATCAGGACATTAGATGATATAAAACGTTATTTTTCAAATCCAAATCCAACCCTACCCAAAACAATAAAGCCAACAATTGATCAGGATGGATTGATTCTTAACGGTTTTAGGATACGTTTCAATCAACTCAACCCAACATTTAAGATTGACAGAACAGACGGTATATATGATTTAACACCCGGTATGATTAATCTTTTGAATGGGTATGATAAAGATTATAATTTCAAAGATTTAAATTCATACGTGGAAATTCTTACATCGACAAGGACAGGAGGACCAAAAACTTTAAGATTAAGGAGACTGGAAAAAGAATTAGATGATAACACTGATGGTAGTGATGAGAACTACAATGATGCTATTATAGAAGAAATCGATGACTTTTTGGGACATACAGGAGATGGTGTAATTTTTCTACCAGACGATAATGGGGAACTACTTAATAGATTGCAAATAATATTAGCAGCCATGAAAGAAGGTCATCGATCAGACAGACAATATAATGAAGTAAATTGTATATTAAAAAGACTCCTCGAGAAAAAGAAAATTGATAAAAATGATTATAAAAACGTGATTAAAAATGTCAAATAAAGAACAACTATTCGTCATCACCTCAAATAAATCAGATATTAAATTGTCTTTAGATTATGAGTACGAACTCGATCGCAATCATGAATATGAAATGGGATTAAAGTATTTCTCAGTTTACAATTCCATTAGAAACATCAACGAGAAAAACAACCAAATGAAAATAACAACGGATAAGGGAGCTACATTCAAAACCATAAGTTTAATACCAGGAAGCTATGAATACATAGCCATAAACGAATACCTATCTGAATATGCAGGAAGCGTCAATGGTAAAAACAATATTGAATTCGAAGGTAATTTAAATCTGAACAAAATAAAACTGATATTAAGAAATTATTGTCAAGTTGATTTCAACGTAGAAAATTCATTGAATACGTTACTAGGATTTGATAAACGAGTATACACTCAATCCACTTTAGCCCCACATAAAGCTAATATCGAGAATGATATAGACGTCATTAATATTCACTGTAATTTAATAAGCGGTGGATTTTTCAATAAATACAAACGTCAGATCATTTACAGTCTTCCAACATCCACTGTACCTATTGGCTATAGAATTATAGAGAAACCATTTCAAACTACGTATTTACCACTTAATTCCTTTATGATCAAAGATATAAATCTGGAAATCAGAGATGGTAAAAATAGGTTCATTGATTTTGGAAATGAAGAAATTGTAATTCAACTTCATTTAAAACAAATTAAGTAACTCTTCATTCTCTTCTTGAATAGTTAGATAATCAAAATCATCAAATTCATAATTTTCATCCAAACTCAATTCATCTTTATCACCATAGGATACATGATTCCTTCACTGTTTGGTGGCTTTCTCTTGACAAGATTCAAATAATGTCTAAAAACTTTCTTTTGTTTATCATCATCCCTTGGAATAACTACTCCATTTGTGAAACTTTTTTCCCATTTTTTCTTAAATTCATTTGATATATCATGTCCACTAGCTAACTGAATGTAATCGTCTACAGATATCTTATCATTAGAATAACCCTTAAACGTTTTCATTTCTTTTAAAACACTGCCGGAAGTTAAGATAATATTGTATTTAACTTTTGGTGCTAAATACAAACCGAATATGATTCCACCATCACCATAATCATTCTTTCCTTTACAATACTCATTTTCAGATACTAATCCACCATCGTTCAATTTATCCCAATTGCTAGATGAAATGTATAAACTATCAGTGTCGGTATAGTATATTTCTGGTTTATAAAAACCATCTATTACGTGAATAAAATTATTCATTATTTTCTTGCTGTGAGATAAAACGAACGACCCCAAATGACTAGGTGTTAGTCGTGTAGAAGAGTTAGTTTCTGCTATTTCTTTTTCTTCTTCTTCTATCTCAACGATGTATTGACTCTCATTTATTTTTTCATATTTTTTGACGTGTGAATCGAAGTTGGCCTTTAAAGTTTCGTCACTCCATAGATGCCTGGATGAAGATATATCCCTCTGAATAGATTTGCCATATAGAGCATTACCTAATAATTTCATGCAATTACTACCAAAGATATTACCATCCCTTTTGAATTGATTTCTTAAATCTCTCAAAATTAAAATGTAGTCTCTATAGGGAGGAGTTTTAAAATTTTCTTCGTACACTATCCCATCTAATATTCTAATAATTCGTCCGCCAGCTTTTACTATTTCCTGAATGTAGACCGATGTCAAAACGTCATAACAAAAACCATTTCTAAATCTGATTTTAGCGCCAGTTTCCTTTTTACCTTCTTTATTTGTGAAAGTAATTTTATCTTTAGCTGGTATGGGTTGGAAAAACATTCTTTTGGGATACTCAAACCAAACTTTTAAAATAGCAGTTCTAGGTCTGAATTTCTGTTCATTAAAGAGCTTGACAAACTTTTTATTTTCTTCTGGTAGAAACGCTCTCCCACTTTCTGCCTTTGGATATTCACATTCTAAATCCGACATTGCCGAAGCGTATAAACCGTTAGCATCAAATGCCATTAGTCTAGAGCATGTAATATGTTTAAGTTTTGAATTAATCTCTGTTTTATCTTTTTCACTTTTACTATACACTTTGAATAAATCAATTATGTTGTCGCTTTCGAGTTCTGTGTATTCCTTTAATGCATCACAAATTTCATTGATTTTATCCGTGGTAAATGATTTTCTATTTGCAGAAACTCTTCCTCCTTTAATAGATTGTCTAATAAAATGTCTTATGAAAGGGTTAGTGTGCGAGTAAACGTTTTCTATGTTTTGCTTTTCAGTGTGTTTCGGAACCATTCTAGTAGTTTCATACCAAGATTCTTTAACCATTTCCTTATCGTAATGATATAGATAATACCAACCCTTTAAAGATAAAGATGGAGCCGTTAGATTGTTAGAAACATTTGGAATACAACGTCTTTCATAACTTTATTGTATTTTATCAAGCACGCTCCGAGACATAGGGTATCTCGCTTTGCGTAAGGTTCCCATTCGTGTCTTAAAACTTCCCAGTTATCTTTCGTGTATTTAGCAATGTCTACATTAGCAATCTTTCTCAAATTCACGGTAGATTAGACGAATTTCCCCATGTTGCTAAACTAGATGCTTGGTGTTGATAGGAACATGTGAAATTAATATGTTGTAAATAATTGGAGTTTCCTTTTATATCTTTCTGTCGTTTCCATTTTTTCTGTAAATCTTCACTGGTGTATGGATTAGACAAAGGTAAAGATAAAATTCCTCTTGCTGTTATCAGTGGACATTGCGTTAGTTTTTTTACGTTTTTAATCATGATCCAGTTATCAAAACCGCTACCGTTGTGAGAAATCAATATCAATCTCTTTCTATCATATTTACCTAAATATTTCAACATTTGATCTATGCAATCTGTACCTACAAATATTTCTACTATTTTCATCAGTTTATTATAAAACACTTCTGGAATATTATCAGTGGGATTAGGAAACTCTATCATTTCTAACTTTTTTCTTAGTTTTTCCAAATTAATTAACGTACAGGAATAAGGAATTGCTTTACGCGTTTCACTGTCTGAATATGTTTCACAATCCCAAGCGAATAAAGTATCATCACTCATATTTGGAAATACGTTTAGTTTCAAGCGCGATACTTGTGTTACAGCATTATCATCTCTACATGTTTTCCATACCGGTTCATAATTATCTTCTATTTCTTTAACACCTAAACTTTTTTTATTTCTTCTTATCAGACAAAAATGTGATTTATGTAAATATAAAACCCAATCTAATTCCCTGTTTACATGTCTGGGGCGTAAATTTCTATTTTCGGGAGTGTAAATTTGAAATGAAGTATTGCATTTCTCATTGAATTTATTAATTCTAGCGCACGTCATTATTCCCTTCCTTTTTGCTTTTGGAAAATTATTGATGAATGTTTGAAATGCATTTGTTAAATCTTTGTCCAAAACGTGATTTACACATTTGATGAAACAGTTACCATCTGTTGGTATGTAACAATTTTCACCTTTATATTCATTGATCTTTTTAAGTAGTTCAGTTCCTCTACCAACTCTTGACCTTATTATTTCTCTAAAATTGTCTTTGCGTAAAATTATTTTACCTGTAAAATACCAATCTGAGCAGTCAGATTTTGCATCCATATTAGACAAGATGGTCTGAAAAGTTTTGGCATTGAAACCAAGAAGTTTGATGAATTGTTTGCGAATTCCATTCTCGATTATACTTCCATCTATTTCAATTTGGCCATTAAATGTTGAAAATCTATTAGTAATAGCCCTGATAAGATCGGTAAATAGCACGTTTTCTATGAATGTTTCATCGTCTATAATTTCAATGTTATTCATATTTTTTTAAGTATTTTTTTTTAATAACCTATTTTTTAAGTATTTTTTTTTTTAACTTTTATCGCTGATATTTCCGTATTGAATTTATCCAAAATTTCATTGAATTCTTCCAACTCTTCAACGCTAATGTTCTTGTCTTCTCTTGATCTTTCGAAAAAAATATACAACTTGTTAAGATGCGCATTTAGGATCTCTGCTTTCTTTTTATAATAAGATTTCTGTTTGGATGTATACCCTATAGCAATCAAGCCACAGGATGAAGTTTGAACAGCAGTAATTGTGGCCAATACGGTTGGGATGAGTACTGGAACCATTAAACCGCCAGTTACGGCCGTTGCAATCGTCGTTCCTACTGTAAGAACTACACTCAGTGTTTTAAAAACAGAATCAATTCTACTCCATCTTTTCTTACCTTTATTATACTGTTCTAGTTTTATTTTTAAATCTTTTTGGTTGTCTATCATGTATTTTTGTCTGCTTTCTTGTTCCATTTTTAGACGTTAAATTAAGTGAATTTCTGATAACCCAAAAAGAGAATTAAAACTGTTACAGTTACTAACGATATTTCTTCTTTCGAATCATTAATCTTATTCAGATAAACTGAAAATTTTGGTTTTTCAATTAAGATATTTATGTGAACATATTCACCTTTTTTTTATCCAAAATTGTTGTTTTTGTTGACTTTTATGAATATCAATTGAGGAAAATTTATCATTATCAATAAAATATAGTTTTACGTATTCAAAGTCTGTTGCTCGTAAAAACTGATAATCGTTTATTCCTTTTTGTGGTTCTGGATTTCTAATAATATTCATTGATGGTGGAGTTTCCATTTCCAATATCATATCAAAATCTCTCAATTCATATCCATGATGCTCGTCTTTATTTGGTATGATTAACATTCTAAACCTATCTATATATTTTCCACTCGTTTTAATGTCATATAAGTGATTATTCTTGTTATTTTCATCGTTAATTTCTAATTCTTTAGTTTCTACATTTTCTGTACCATTGATAAACTGAAGAACTTTACGAGCGTTAAATTTTTTTTTATTTCGTGAATGTGATTGTTGTGTGAAGAATATTGAATCAACTTTTACCTGAAAAGGGAAAGTTATTTCAATTGTAATTTTTCCATAAAACAGAAAAGGTGTTGAATAACCCCTAAGATTTGAATCAAGAAAAATTTGTCCGGGGAAGTGATTATTTATATTTGGGGAATATACTCTTATATGTGCTGTAAATCCATATTTTTTATATTCAAAGTCTTTTGATCCATCAATATTATCAGTAATATCAGCAGAGTTAGCTCCCATATTTTTAAGTGGAAGATTGAAATAATATGATTCTTTCTTGAGAAACTTTTTTTCTAATGCGACTATATTTTTACCCTGTTTCAAAACTTCGTTATTAATTGCAGTTATCTTTTGTTGAATCTCACTATCTATAATAAAAACAATATACATATAAGTTTCAGTCTTTTATTTTGTAATCTTTAGGCACGTGTTCAATACAATGGAAACATCTAGAAATCTAAGAAAATTATCACGTGATCAAGGTCTGTTTGTTTCATAACCAGGGTACTAATCAGGGTATGTTTGATTCATAATCAGGCATAATCAGGGTCTATTTTTATTTCGAACACACTCCCCCCTAATTGACAGGGGTCAATTACAGAAAGTAACTTAACTTAAAACAATATCTTAATTAGTATAAACAGGTCTTTAGTATAATAACACTTAAGTACAGGGTCTAAACTTACATATAAAGTAGTATACAGGGTCTCTTTTAATAACATAACAGGGTCTAACTTAAATAGTATTTCAGGGTCTATTGCAATAATATAACAGGGTCTAACTTAAATAGTATTTCAGGGTCTATTGCAATAATATAACAGGGTCTAACTATCCTTAATGAGTTCTAAAGGGTACAATTTTTGTATTGGTCTATTAATATTAATAATTTTACCACTTTTGTCATGTACTCTAACTACAGCGGAACGAATATGATTATCTCTTCCGACAAGTACCTTTTCAACTAAAGCTAATTCCCAATTAAGTCTTGTGATTTTGTCATCATACACCATAACTACGTCACCCGCTTTTATTTCAGGTCCAGACTTAGATTTACAACGATGATACTCTCGTAAACCTATAACATATTCATGCTTCCACCTTTTCCAATAATGAGAAAGTATAGTCTTAATATATTTATGTCTCTTCTGCAAGTCAGAAGCCTTAGATGAATTTGAATCAATATCTAAATCACATGAAGGAGTAGACAACACACGTCTTCCTATAATTAAATGAGACGGTGTCAATGGTTCTAGTAACTCATTATTTACATAGGTCAAAGGTCGAGAATTTAATACACCCTCAATATCAACCAAAAGAGTCAATAAAGTTATGCGTGCAGTTCCAAGACATTTCTTGAGACAGCGCTTTGTACTCTTAACGAGGCGCTCAAAATAACCTCCCCACCATGGACTACGCTCTACATTATATTTCCATGTGATTCCTCTAGCTTGAATAAATGCATTCAGCTCAGAGTTCTTAAAAGTTAAACTATTATCTGAGTTCATTAAAGTTGGAATACCTCTTCTACCAATAAATCTCTTAAAACTCCTTATAAACGCCCCAGCACTGGCGTCTGGAACCAAATCTAAATGTATAGCTCTACTTGAAGCACAAGTATACAAAGCAATAAATGCCTTATGCATGTCTTGATTATTAGAATACAAATCTTTCACATATAAGGGTCCAGCATAATCTACACCTACATTTTGAAATGCAAAATTATCAGTTAATCTAAATGCGGGTAGGGGTGGCGGCAAAGGAACTCCATAAGATTGTCCTTCAAGCCTTTTACATATAGTACACTTGGAAATAATGCTTTTAACTACCTGTCTTCCTCTACATACCCAATACTTCTGTCTTAAATCAACCAATGTCTCAATTGTACCATTATGTTTTACATTACTATGACTCTTTTGAACTAACAACTTAGTATATACATGATTCTCAGGCAAAAATATAGGATATTTGCAATTAAATTCTAAATCTGAATTTCCTATCCTACCATAGCATCTCAAAATGTCATTTTCATCTTGTTTAATATTTAAAGTCTGTTGTCGTTTCCTGAATTCTACCTGCTGTATGTTTTTCAACCATAAATTCTCAACTATTTCTAACTCTTCAACTGTTATCAATTTGTCTGTATGACACTTCCTGTGCTTTAACTTATTCACAAAACGCAAAACATAAGCAGTCACTTTTAACAATTTTGATAAGGAACTATATCTATTAATATCAACCACTTTTTCGATATTGACTATAACAGTATTACTAATAAGACAGACAGTTGACCTCTTAACCTCACTCAAAAATAGGTCATTCACCAATTGCTCTGTATTGGCACTGGGCCAAGAAACTTCAGACTCCCTTAAAAAACTAGGATCTTTCCACCAAAAATTATTCACAATCAAATCAGTAGCAAAACTGCCTCTTGACAAAATGTCTGCTGGATTATCATTTGTTGGACAGTAAAACCAACTATTAATGTCAGACAACTTGCGAATGTCAATAACCCTATTGTTAACAAATTGCTTATATACCTTAGTTGAATTCTTTATCCAAGCAAGCGCTACCTGTGAATCTGACCAAAAATAAACAGGAATGTCAAATAAATCAAATACAGCATCTTTAATACAAGTCAATAACTTGGTACCTATCAAACAAGCCAGTAACTCTAGTCTGGGTATAGTCTGTTTCTTAATAGGCGTAATCCTAGATTTAGCAGCTATCAAGTTACAATGTACAGTTTTATCAGAATGCTCACACCTTAAATAGACACAAGCCCCATAAGCCCTTTCTGAAGCGTCTCCAAATACATGAAATTGTAAAGAAATCGATTCTTTTAAATTACTGCAAATACAACGTCTTAATGATATCTCATTTACTTTACTTAAACTATTAACTAATTGTGTCCAAGTATTAATAAAATCAATGTCTAATGGGTTGTCCCATTCAACACTCTTTTCACATAATTTCTGAAATTGTAACTTAAATAATACAATGATAGGTGAAATAAGACCTAAAGGGTCAAAAAACTTTGCAGAAAAACTTAAAACAGTTCGCTTTGTTATTACTTCTGAATTGTCAAAATGATCTAACATCTTAGAAAAATCAAAATATATAATATCCAGTTTACTGTTCCACTTAATTCCCAGAACACTTGAGCAATCTCTATTTGTATCTTGCACTTTGTCTTTAAACCCCCTATCATCCTGTGCTATAAAGGATGGGGAACAGTCATCCTTATCATTAAAATCTTTACATTCATTAATCAAATCCATGATTTCTTGAGAATTACTATCCCATTTTCTTAAATTAAAACCTGCTGTTAGCATACATAATTTCAACTTTTTACAAATCTCAAAGGCTTTAGAAACATTCTCAGCACCACAAGCTAGATCATCTACATACAAGGATTTTAGAACATATTGAACAAAATCATTATCATCAAAATAACTATATAAGTGATGTCTAATAACAGCATTTAGTATAAACGGGCTAGATGTTACCCCAAAAACAACACGATTGAATCTATAAGCAACTATGTTTGGCTTTTCCTTAAAGGGGTCATCAATCCAAAGGAATCTTAGATAATCTCTATGTTCATTTACAATAGAAATATTTAGAAAAGCTTTTTGTATATCAGCAACTACAGCAATGGCATAAAATCTAAATCTTAACAATGTATCAAAAATTAATGGATTAAGTGAGGGTCCTGAATACAAACATTCATTTAGACTGGGTCCATCTATGCATTTACTTGATGCATTATAAACAATTCTAAGCTTTGTTGTATCTTTGTCTAATCTTATCACCTCCCTATGGGGATTATAATGCAATGTCCCAGGTTTAACATAATTATCTATTTCTACCTTTTCAATTACACCTGACTCTAATTGATCTTTAATTATTTTATCATATTCAACCAAAATGTTTGGGGTTTTTTGCAATTTCAACAATAACTTATTAAGCCTCTTAAGACAAACTAAATAATGATCTTCTAAGATAGGATGGCCAGTTTTAAAAGGTAATTTAACTTCATATTTATTAATCAAGTTATTAAATCGTATGCCTTCCTTAAATTCTGTCATGACAATATTGTCTTTAGATTCATCCTGAGATATGCCTATGGATTCTAGATCCCAAAAACGTCTTAGCTCTTCATGCAAATAATAGTCTGATTTAGACTCAAAAGATTCAACTCCAATATGCAGTACATGTGTATTAACAAGACAAACAGAACTATCTTTTCTGGGAGAAGCCACAGAGTCAGATACAGGGCCTGATAATATCCATCCTAATCGTGACCAAATAGCAACAGGTCCTGGATACTCCCCCCGTCTAACCTCATTACCAACAAAATTCCAATAAAAGTCTGCCCCTATCAACAAATCCACATCAAAATTGGACTGTGTAGATGAATTTGCAAATTCTAATCCTTGTAAATGAGCATAGTTTCTGGCTGGATAAGTCAACTGATCAGATATAGGGCTACAGATTGAAGGCACACAGTATGCTGTCACAAACAATAACATGTCATCTTTACTCTTCACAGCTAACTGAACAATATCACAAGTTTTTAGACGAGGACTTTCCTCTCCAAATGCTTTCACCAGCAAATTTTCACGTCCAACAGTTTCCAAACGAAGAGACTGTCTAATTGTCTCACTACAATATGTACGCTGGCTACATGAGTCAAAAACTAAGTTAGCTAAAATTTCATGTTGGTTTTCAGTATTACACACTTTTCCCACAGCTGTTTGTAGCAAAATATTACTGTTATTATTAACAGAAATGTTGGATGTCACTGGCTGAACTGCTGTGTCATTTGTATTAGATGTTGAACTCTGTGTTTTATCATCTTGCACATAAGATGGCTGTTTAGATTCACAAATACTTTTATTGTGCTTTCCACCACATTGGAAACAATTGTAGCTTTTCTTATAGCAATCACGCATATTATGCCCTGACCTTAAGCATAAGAAACACTTATTCTTACGCTTTAAAATGCTCTTACGAGCTTGAACATTTGTCACAGTGTGACATTTTGAAGATGGGTGTTGTTGCACACAGAACACACACACAGGTCCTTGTTGACTGCTGGCTGTCACTAATGTTGAAGCAGTATTTCTTGTTTTATAATACGGTTTACCATTACCATAATTACTGAACTTATTCTTGGAGCTTGAACTCTCTCCATTGGTTTTCTTATTACTATCTCCAGCTGTCACACCTGTCAGTCTTTCTCTAACTTCAATTTCTTTCTTCATCCATATTCCAATTCTTTGTTTCACGAGTCACCCATAACTTTAATTCTTGAGGTAGTTTACTTATGACTATTGACATCAATAACGAGCCATAGGAATCGGCCTCAATACCCAATGTCTTGAGGTTACGTACATGGAAAACAATGGTATCATAAAAGGTGCGTACCCGATTGATGTCCTTGGCATTGGTTACCTCTTCCAGATTTAAGAGATCTTCCATATGACTTGCTATTATTTTCTGTGGATCACCAAAAGTTTCTTTCAGAAATTGAACAGCAGCTGAATAATTGTCACCAATAACTGTCAAACCAGCAATTCTACTTTTTGCAGAATCTGTTAATTGTCCCTTTAGATATTGGAATTTATCCACGTCAGATAATTTAGGATTATTGTGTATAGCTGACTCAAAACTGTCCCAAAAACTTAACCAATCTTGAGGGTTGCCACTAAAATTATTCAAAGTCAATTTTGGTAGTTTTGGATGTACTATGTCAGTTTTAGATTCACTGGGGTTGTGATTCATTTTTTCAGCTTTAGTCAATGATAAGTGTCTGTCTATCTTCACTATACATTTATTTAACTCCTGTTCAAACTCAAAACTGTCTATTATATCAGTACTTAGGTCTTCTTCTTTCAAAGAATCTAGAATTTGAGAATCCATTTCTCTCAACAAACCTTTTTTCTCTGATAACGACACTTTAATGGCCTTTAATTCGTCAATTTGTGATTCCTGGGTAGTGGTAGAAGAAATAATCTGTTGTGCTGATGCGGCCATTCTTTTGAGCATCGCTCTCTGTTCTTTCCTGATAAACATACTTTTCTTCACATCTGTTTCACTCGTTTTACTCGCACTCACATCTGTTTTACTCGATTTCGGCATTTTGTCCAAATTTGATTTCACAACTATCCGTCTTCGTCGGACCATATAATAAAAACAATATACATATAAGTGCGTGTTTTTTGGAAATTTGATTTTGATCGATCTGAAAACTTACAAGTAGATAAACAATTTGATAATGAACAAAACAATATTTCAGAAATTTTGATATCACTTCCGGTTTTGACGTCATTTGTTTGTAAACTTGAAATTCTAACTTCTGGAGTTCCCGAATTATTTGAAAGTTTGTGTATCAGACTTCGAGAGAAACAGCTTTAGATATTACATCTATTAACATGTGAGAGTCAGCGCTGTTGTATTACAACGCATTATTCCCTCAGCACATCATACGTTTCATGGTCAGTATACCAACATTTAGAAAGTTACAATTTACCATAGTGTTTCTTTTAACGCTTCCCACTGGTCAGAGTAGTATTTTAAAATGTTCAAATGCAGTTTTCTCCCTTCAACTGAAAAATGTTTGTTGTCTGTATGTTTAAATACAGTTCTCTCCCTTCAACTGACAATTGCACCATGCTTAACATGACTTTCTTTCATTGTAACTTGCATGTTTAACGTTGTAAATTATGTACTAAAAAAGATAAACAAAAAGAAGTAGATAACGATCCAATGCCAAAAGAAGAAAATCCGTTCTAAAAATCTGGTTCTGTCATTTATTAAAATTGCATGTCTAAAAACGTTGACCATTAAAATGTTTTCTAAAAAAATAATAATATAGATTTTTTGCAAAGTTTATGTTAAAATGTCAATTTACGAACTGTGCTGCGAACTTTCATGTATGGAGGTTAACACTCAGTATTCTGATGTCATTTATTTGACATATCTAGAATTGGCTCTATCATGTAGGGAGCTGCGGTGGCACAGTGATATAGACGCTTGCTCGCTAAGCTGAAGTTCCAGGGTTCAATTCCGGCATGAATCGCATGCCTTCGGATTTTTCAACCCGGTTTCACCCTCTCATTGATGCAGGTCGGAGGGGCTGACATGGAAAAAGCGCCCAGTCGTTCGGATGGGACAATAAACCAAAGTCCCGTGCGCTATTGGCTGTGCACGTTAAAAACCCCTCGACAGTTGGAAATCGAAAATAACAGCTGGCTAATGCCGCTGTCCTGGCAAAATTTCCCTCATTGCACACTGCATGGCGTATTCCACTTCCAATGGTATAAAAATGTACATTAGTAAAAACAACGACTTTTTAATCAGATGACTTTTCACTACTGAACGTGAAATAGTTATTTACTTTTCACTCCCGAATATAAAAAATTTATATGCCGATTTTTATGTTCTGTAAATTTCGCAGTATGGATTGAAAACGCCATTTTTCACCCATGGACGAAACCGGATGCGCACTGCCCAGTATCGTCTCACGATTCTAGTTTTTTTTTTTTCGAATTTTACACTCGCTATTTTAGTAAGAAGGCAACATGCCACATACAGATTTGTTCAATTCCCTACGATAAATTGTTGACCATGAACTTATAATATAAATTGGTGCCATTTTGACAAACCGGAAATGAGGTAGAACAAAAAACACAATTTTGGTTTTTTGAATCTCACAGCTCTATTTTTGATCCGATTTTTATCAAACTGTTTTGAACTGTTTTCTATAACTGTAAGCTACTAACTGAAAGTTTTAAACTTCTCCAATTTTGACTTTTAGTTGACTTTTTTCTTAATTTTAATTTTTGCGTTTTTTTTTTCAACTTCTACAATTTTATTTCGTTCGATCTGCAAATTTGCAGGTGTATAGACATTTTGATTCTAAACAAAATGCAGTTTTCAAAATTTTGATACCACTTCCGGTTTTTACGTAATTAGCTTGCAAATTTAAATTTTCAACTTCCGGAAATTTGAAGATATTTCAAATTTGTTTTTTTCATTGTGTTATAATTTGTTATAACAACAATTTGAAAAAAAAAAAACCGACCCGGAAGTAACAGATCATCCGCCATTTTGATATGAGTAACTTTTATAAAATTAAAAATGGGGCCTCAGGGTTATGAGCGGCATCCGTAACTTTAGTATTTTTGGAAACTACAATAGATTGCTAAAAAAGTCTAGCCGCCGATTTTTTAATTTTGATTTCAATTTTTTTTTTTTTTTCGTTTTGATTTTTTATGCAATTACTAAAACTTTCAAAGCTCATATCTTTTGACCTTGACCTTTGGTGTCCTTGATGAAATCTATCCAATGATGTATTCATGTTTGTGATCCGATGTATACTTCCGGTTTTATAGGCAATTGAAATTTGTGATTTTTGACTTTAAACAGTCCTGTCACGTGACCTAGCGTAAATACGTCAAAAATGGATTAACAATCATGTTATGCGTAATTTGCTCTTTCCAATGATATACGACAATATACACTTAAATTAAAATTGCACGATTTAAAATTTGAATATTTTGTGCAAATTTCCATTGTAACTGTGCGTGTTTTTTTCAAATTTTATTTCAATCGATCTGAAAATTTTCAGATGGAAAGATATTTCGATTGCAATCCAAAATCTGTTTTCAAAAAATTGATACCACTTCCGGTTTTGACGTAATTAGCTTGTAAATTTGAACTTCCGGAATTTTGAATATATTTGAAATTTGTTTTTTGCAATATTTTACATTATGGTATATCAACAATATGAAGTAAAAAAATTTAACCCTAAGTTACAAATCGGCCGCCATATTGATATGACTAACTTTTGGAAAACTCAAACTGGGGCCTCATGGTTATTAGCGGAATTCGTAACTTTGATATTTTTCGAAACTACAGTCGATTGCATTCAAACCATTGTTAATCGATTTTTGATCTTCCGTTTTGCCTTTCTTGCACTTCCGTTTTAGTTTTTTTCAGTAATTACCAAAACTTTCAGGGCTCATATCTCGTGACCTTGACCTTTGATGACATTGTGACCTGAACTTAAGTTTTTGCCCTCCATGAGATCTATCCGACTATGTATTCATATTTGAAGTCCGATGTATACTTCCGGTTTTGTAAGCAAATCAAATTGGCGATTTTTTACTTTACAAGTAACATCCTAGGTTTCGCTAGTTGTGGTAGCTTTCTTTGTCTAGAAATAATACCAATACAGACCCTTTTAAAAACAGTTTTTAAGTAATTCTTAGACTGTTACGCACTGCTCAGAACCATGCAAAGCCTATGGATCTAGTTTTTTGCAGTGCGTTCGATAATCGAACGCACTGCATTGTTTTGCAAACGGCTATTTTTTTTTTTTTTTTCGAATTTTACACTCGCTATTTTAGTAAGAAGGCAACATGACACATACAGATTTTTTCAATTATCTACGATGAATTGTTGACCATGAACTATTAAATATAAATTGGTGCCATTTTGTCAAACCGGAAATGAGGTAGAACAAAAAACACAGTTTTGGTTTTTGGAATCTCACAGCTCTATTTTTGATCCGATTTTTATCAAACTGTTTTGATCTGTTTTCTATAACTGTTAGCTACTAAATAAGGATTTTAAACTTCTCAAATTTTGACTTTTAGTTGCCTATTTTCTTAATTTTAATTTTTGCGTTTTTTTTAACTTCTTCAATTTTATTTCGATCGATCTGCAAATTTGCAGGTGGATAGACATTTTGATTCCAAACAAAATGCAGTTTTCAAAATTTTGATACCACTTCCGGTTATGACGTAATTAGCTTGCAAATTTAAAATTTCAACTTCCGGAATTTTGAAGATATTTGAAATTTGTTTTTTTCAATGTGTTATAATTTGTTGTGACAACAATTTGAAATAAAAAAATCCGACCCGGAAGTAACAGATCATCCGCCATATTGATATGAGTAACTTTTGTAAAATTAAAAATGGGGCCTCAGGGTTATGAGCGGCATCCGTAACTTTAGTATTTTTGGAAACTACAATAGATTGCTCAAAAAGTCTAGCCGCCGATTTTTGAATTTTTATTTCAAATTTTTTTTTTATTTTCGTTTTTATTTTTTATGCAATTACTAAAACTTTCAAGGCTCATATCTTTTGACCTTGACCTTTGGTGACCTTGGTACCTGAACAAAAGTTATTGCCCTTGATAAAATCTATTCAATGATGTATTCATGTTTGTGATCCGATGTATACTTCCGGTTTTATAGACAATTGAAATTTGTGATTTTTGACTTTAAACAGTCCTGTCACGTGACCTAGCGTAAATATGTCAAAAATGAATTAACAATCATATTATGCGTAATTTGCTCTTTCCAATGATATACGACAATATACACTTAAATTAAAATTGCACGATTTAAAATTTGAACATTTTGTGCAAATTTCCATTGTAACTGTGCGTGTTTTTTTCAAATTTTATTTCAATTGATCTGAAAATTTACAGATGGAAAGATATTTCGATTGCCATCCAAAATCTGTTTTCGAAAAATTGATACCACTTCCGGTTTTGACGTAATTAGCTTGTAAATTTGAAATTTCAACTTCCGGAATTTTGAATATATTTGAAATTTGTTTTTTGCAATATTTAACATTATGGTATATCAACAATTTGAAATAAAAAAATTTAACCCGTAAGTTACAAATCGGCCGCCATATTGATATGACTAACTTTTGGAAAACTCAAAATGGGGCCTCAGGGTTATTAGCGGAATTCGTAATTTTGATATTTTTCGAAACTACAGTCGATTGCATTCAAAGCATTGTTAATCGATTTTTGATCTTCCGTTTTGCCTTTCTTACACTTCCGTTTTATTTTTTTCAGTAATTACCAAAACTTTCAGGGCTCATATCTCGTGACCTTGACCTTTGGTGACATTGTGACCTGAACTAAAGTCTTTGCCCTCCATGAGATCTATCCGATTATGTATTCATATTTGAAGTCCGATGTATACTTCCGGTTTTGTAAGCAAATCAAATTTGCCATTTTTTACTTTACATGTAACATCCAAGGTTTCGCTAGTTGTGGTAGCTTTCTTTTTTCTAGAAATAATACCAATACAGACCCTTTTAAAAACAGTTTTTAAGTAATTCCTAAGCTGTTACGCACTGCTCAGAACCATGCAAAGCCTATGGATCTAGTTTGTTTTTTTTTTTTCTTCAAATACTGGTCAGAGCGCCCAGCAAAAACTGCTAATGTCACATATGCACTGATGCGGCTTGCCTACTTTTCTCGAAAAACTTAAATTTTTAAATGTTATTTGATGCATTTTTGTCTAACCGGAAATGACGTAAGACAAAAAGGCGTATTTTAGAATCTTTCATTTCACGGCTCTATTTTTCATCCGATTTGACTCGGATTTTTTTAGGTTATTTCTTTAAACTAATGTCTACAATACGGCTTCTTCAAGCAATTTAAAATTTTACTTTTGTCGATAACATTTTTTAGTTTTAATTATAAATTTTTTTCAAATTCTACAATTTTAATTCGATGAATCTGAAAATAAAACTGCATATAGGCAATTCGATTGTGAACATAATGCTAATTTCAAAATTTCGATATCACTTCCGGTTTTGACGAAAATGGCTTTTAAATTTTTAGATTTTAACTTCCGGAATTTCGAAGATATGTGAATTTTTTTTTTGGAAATATGATTGCAATGGCAATTCGAAAACAATGAATGAAAAAAAATTGACCCGGAAGTTACAAATAAGCCGCCATATTGATATGACCAACTTTTGTAAAACTCAAAATGGGGCCTCAGGGTTATGAGCGGAATTCGTAATAGTAGTATTTTAGGACAGCCCAGTCGATTGCCAAAAAAAGTACGTGATTATATTTTTGATTTTTGATTTTTAATACTGCCTTTTTGTTATTTCCGCTATAACGTTTAAAGTAATTGCGAAAATTTCAAAAACTTGTAACTCGTGACCTTGACCTTTTGTGACCTTGCAACCTGAACAAAGGTTATTGCCCTTGACTAGATCTATCCAATGAAATATCCATTTTCGTTGTCCGATGTTTACTTCCGGTTCTATTGCCATTTGAAATTTGCGATTTTTAACTTTAAACAGCTCTGTCACGTGACCCAACTACCATACGTCACAAACTCTTATATATTATTAGTGTGCTTATTTTACTCGTTCCAGTGATATACAACACTTTATGTTTAAATGAAAATTGCACGATTTAAAATTTGAAAATTTTGTGCAAAGTTTCATTGTAACTGTGCGTGTTTTTTTCGAATTTTATTTTGACCGTCCTGAAAATTTACAGGTAAATAGACATTTTGATTGCAAACTCAAATCTGTTTTCAAAATTTCGATAACACTTCCGGTTTTGACGTTATTCGCTTTTTAGATTTAAATCTAACTTCCGGAATTTTGCAGATATTTGAAATTTTTTGTTTGCATTATATTTGAAATGTTCCTATATAAGCCACCAATCAATGAAATGTGACCCAGATGTAATAGATCAACCACCATAATGATATGACCAACTTTTGTAAAACTCAAAATGGGGCCTGTGGGTTATGATCGATTTTCGGGATTGTAGTATTTTTGGATAGCTCAGTCGATTGCCCGGAAAAGTACGTAATTACATTTTTGATATTCGATGTTGCTTTCTTGTTATTTCCGGTATATTTTCTTTATGTAATTGCCAAAATTTTAAAGACTTGTAACTCGTGACCTTGAACTTTTTTAACCTTGTGACCTGAACAAAAGTTATTGCCCTTGACCAGATCTATCCAATGGTGAGTCCAATGTAGTTGTCAGATGTTGACTTCCGGTTCTATAACCATTTGAAATTTGCGATTTTTAACTTTAAATAACTCTGTCACGTGACCTAACTTACATACTTCAGAAATTCTTAAATATACTTATTGTGTCTAATCTACTCTTTTCAATGATATCTAACACTTTATGTTTTAAAGAAAATTCCACTATTTAATATTTGGAAATTTTGTGCAAAGTTCCATTGTCACTGTGCGTGTGTTTTCAAATTTTATTTGAATGTTCTGAAAACTTGTGGGTAGCTAAGCATGTTGCGGTTTTGAAGTTATTGGCTTTTTAATAATTAGCTAAAATAAAAGTTTGTTGTCTAAATGGAAACATGATCTAGTGCTCTCCCTTTAATATGTAAATTACCTTGAGCCAAAGAAGTAAAAAACATCGCAAAAAACGCTAACAATTATTATTGTCAAAACAGTTGAAGGGAGAGAACTACTATCTTTATTGTTAATCATTATTAAAGCTATCATGCTGTAACTACATTGGAAATCATGGGTTTATTTTTTTTTTAATAATTTCCATATTTGCTACTAGCAGCTGCCATACTTGTTGAAATATGGCCGCCACTATAAAGCCGAGTAAGCCACGCCCTTCAGTCACTTGATAAACATTATAGAAATAGTGTTCTTAAAAAATAAGTCAAACCATCTGCCATTAATTTCCATATTTGCTACTAGCCCAGTTAGCCACGACCTTCAGTCACTTGATATAAACAAAAACAAATTGTAGCGTTTTTCAATTTACGACTTCTATTTTTATTGTTAATCTTTATTACAGATATCGTGCCGTAACTACACTAAAAAATGTTTCTAACTTTTTTAATATTAATATTTTCATAACCATTTGCTTTGTGCCTTATGATTTATGAAATATTTCCAGGATGACGCACTGCCCAGCGCCGTTTTGGTACGGCTCTAGTTTTTTTTTTTTTTTCGAATACTTCCCAGAGCGCCCAGCCATAACTACGCATGTTACGTGTATTCTGATAGAAATTCTTACGATGAATTGTAGTCAATATGGTAATGAATATAAATTGATGCATTTTTTACCTACGGGAAATGACGTAAGTCAAAATGTCAAATTTCAGTGTTTTCTAATTTACATCTTTATTTTAGATTTAATTTTAATCGGATTTTTTCAGTTAACTTCTTTAAACTAAAGGCAACAATTCGGCTTCAACATGTAATAGCAAATTTTGACTTTTGTCTTTAACTTTTTAAATTTTAATTTTACAAATTTTTCAACATCTACAATTTTATTTTGATCAATCTGAAAATATACAGGTAAATAGACATTTTCATTCTTAACAAAACGCATTTTTCAAAATTTTGATATCACTTCCGGTTTTGACGTTATTCGCTCGTAAAGTTGAAATTTTGACTTCCGGAATTTTGAAGATATTTGAATTTTTTTTTCTGCAATATGATTGAAATTATAATTGAAAAACAATGAATCAAAAAAATTTGACCCGGAAGTAACATATCAGCTGCCATATTGATATGACCAAATTTTGTAAAACTCAAAATGGGGCCTCAGGGTTATTAGCGGAATTGGTAATTTTAGTATTTTTAGACAGATTAGTAGATTGACCCAAAAAGTACGCAAATAGATTTTTGATATTTTATGTTGCTTTTTTGTTATTTCCGGTACATTTGTTTTATGTAATTGCCAAAATTTCAAAGACTTGTAACTCGTGACCTTGACCTTTTTTTACCTTGTGACCTGAACACAGGTTATTGCCCTTGACTAGATCTATCAAATGATATATCCATTTTGGTTGTCCGATATTTACTTCCGGTTCTATAGCCATTTGAAATTTGCGATTTTGAACTTTAAACAGCTCTGTCACGTGACCTATTTTACATACGTCACAAATTCTTATATATTCTTAATGTGCCTAATGTACTCTTTCCAGAGATATATAATACTCTATATGTTAATTGAAATTGCGCGATTTAAAATTTGAAAATTTTGTTCAAAGTTCCATTGTAACTGTGCGTGTTTTTTTCAAATTTTATTTTGAGCGTTCTGAAAAGTTACAGCTAGATAGATGTTTTGATTGCAAACTCAAATCTGTTTTCAAAATTTAGATATCACTTCCGGTTTTGACGTTATTCACTTTTTTAATTTAAATTTCAACTTCCGGAATTTTGAAGATATTTGCAATTTTTTGTCGGCAATATATTAGAAATGGTGTTATAGGAACAATTAATTAATAAAATCTGACCCGGATGTAATATAACAACCGCCATATTGATATGACCATCTTTTGTAAAACTCAAAATGGGGCCTCAGGGATATGAGCGATTTTCGTGATTGTAGTATTTTTGGACAGCTCAATCGATTGTCATAAAAAATACGCTATTTGATTTTTGATATTCGATATTGCTTTCTTGTTATTTCTCAGTATAATGTTTTAAGTAATTTCCAAAATTTCAAAGACTTGACCTTGACTTTTTTTTACCTTGTGACCTGAAGAAAGGTTATTGTCCTTGATTAGATCTATCCAATGGTATGTACAATATAGTTGTTCAATGTTTATTTCCGGTTCTATTGCCATTTGAAATTTGCGATTTTTAACTTTAAACGCATACATTTATCGTCAAAACAGTTGAAGGGAGAGAACTACTATTTTAATTATAAATCTTTATTAAAGCTATCATGGTGTAATTAAACTAGAAATGTTTATAAAAAATAAGTCAAACCATCCGCCATTAATCGACATATATACTACTTTTAGCCTCCGTAGCGAAGAAATATGACCGCCACCGACCCACTATAAAGCCGTGTAAGCCACGTCATTCAGTCAGTTGATATACATACATCGGACTGTCAACATCAGTAATAAGCGGTCACTATTATTATTATCAAGCCAACCCTGAAACTAGCAAAGGAGAAATTTTGCTATAGTCGAAAACTAACCAATAGTCAATCTTTTAAGCATTCAGACCACAAACAGTTATTTTAATTCCTTAAAATAAGAAAATCTCTCTAGATTTAACTTTTCTAATGTTCATATTTTCATAACCATTTGCCTTAGACTTAGTGCCTTATAATTTATGAAAGACTTCCAGGATGACGCACTGCCCAGCGCCGTTTTGGTACGGCTTTAGTTTTTTTTCGTTATCTGGTCTCGCTATTTCGGCATGAAGGGAGCTTGTCACACTAAATCTGATACGATTTCCCACGATAATTTGCTGCTCATTGTGGCTTAAATATTAAATGACGCAGTTTTGTCCAACTGGAAATGAGGTATCACAAAACGTCTATTTTCGGTTTTTTATCATTTTTACCTACAATTTTCAACCGATTTCGATGGAATTTGTTTGGTTTATTTCAGTTATATCTTTTCTACACGATAACCACTAAAAACTTATAATTTTTGATTTTTGACGCTGAATTTTGCAACTCTTTTTTAACGCTTTTTTCAACTTTCACAACTTTATTTCGATCGCTATGAAAACTTCTAGGCATATAGACATTAATATTGCGAACAAAACTGTGTTTTCAAAATTTTGATATGACTTCCGGTTTTGACATCATTTGCTTGTAAACTTGAAATTTTAACTTCCGGAGTTTTGGAGATATTTGAAATTTTTTTTTTTGCATTATGTTAGAATTTGTCATCATAAAAGTTATTTATAATAAAATTTGACCCGGAAGTAATATGTCAGACGCCATGTTGATGTGACTAATTTTTATAAAACTCAAAATGGGGCCTCAGGGGATAATCGGATTTGCAAAATTTTGGTGTCTATGAAATCCTTAGTCGATTGCCACCAACCTTATGACAGCGGATTTTTTAATTTTGATTTAGACTTTTTCTATTTCCGGACAAAGAATTTCAGTGATGACAGAAACTTTCAAGGCTCATATCTAGTGACCTTGACCTTTGATGACCTTTTGACCTGTACAAAAGTTATTGCCCTTAACGAGATCTATCAAATGATATATTCATTTCCGATTTCTGATGTTAACTTCCGGTTTTATGGCCATTTGAAAATTGTAATTTTTAACTTTAAAGAGCTTTGTCACGTGACCTAATAAACATACGTCACAATTTTTTAGACATATTTACTATGCTAAATCTGTTCTTTCAAATGATATATAACACAAAATATTTGAATCAAATTTTGATAATGAACAAAACAATATTTCTGAAATTTTGATATCACTTCCGGTTTTGACGTCATTTGTTTGTAAACTTGAAATTCTAACTTCTGGAGTGCCCGAATTATTTGAAAGTTTCTTTTTGCATCATGTTAGAAATGGTCATCAGAAAAGATATAGATAAAATCCGACCAGGAAGTACTATGTCAGGTGCCATGTTGTTGTGACTAATTTTTATAAAACTCAAAATGGGACCTCAGGGGATAATCTAATTTACATTATATCGGTGTCTATGAAATCCTTAGTCGATGGCCAACAACCTTGTGGCAACTCATTTTTTAATTTCGAATTCTTTATATTTCTGGAACAAGAATTTTAATTTAGACTGAAACTTTCAAAGCTATTTCTAAATCTATTGGTTCAAATGACCAGGAAGTACTATTAGCCTGTATGCTTCAAATAAGTGTAACACACCTCGAGAGGATCATTTTTTATTACTATATCTGACAATATGTAAGAGACTACGCTGTAGTATTACAACGTATCATTCCCTCAGCACCTCATACGATACATGATCAATATACCAACATCTAGAAAGTTACAATTTAACATAGTGTTTCTTTTAACGCTTCTCACCGGTCAGAGTAGTATTTTAAAATGTTCAAATGCAGTTTTCTCCCTTCAACTGAAAAATGTTTGTTGTCTGTATGTTTAAATGCAGTTCTCTCCCTTCAACTGACAATTGCACCATGCTTAACTTGACTTTCTTACATTGTAACTTGCATTTTTAACGTTTTAAATTATGTACTAAAAAAGATAAACAAAAAGTCTAAAAGAAGTAGATAACGATCCAATGCCAAAAGAAGAAAATCCGTTCTAAAAATCTGGTTCTGTCATTTATTAAAAAACAAATTTTAAAATTGCATGTCTAAAAACGATGACCATTAAAATGTTTTCTAAAAAAATAATAATATAGAATTTTGGCTATGTTCATAATAAAATGATAATTTAAGAGCTGCGAACTTACCGGTATGGAAGTTAGCAATCAGTATTCTGATGTCATTTCTGGATCATATCAAGAATTGGCTCTATCATATGAAGGTTTCACCCTCTCAATGATGCATTTCGGAGGGGCTGACATGGTAAAAAGCGTCTTGTCGTTCAGATGGGACAATAAACCAAGGTCCCGGACTTCCGGTATGGCCGTGGCTCACTAGACAGCAAAGAAATTGTCGCTCTTCAAATCTGTACTAATCCATGGGCAAAATGTCTAAATCAAGGCCAAATTCTAAACAGAATACCAAACAAGTAGCTAGTGGTTCTACAAATCCCAAAATTAGCTCGTTTTTACATCAAGATGAACCGATAACCGGAGATGAAACTTTGAAAACGATCACGACCCAAACCGAATCCAGCATGGCGCCAGTTGTCGATGAATTGAAAGATTTCATTACTGAAACTCTTCGTCAACATACGAGAGAGATATGTAACAAGTAACAAGCCGTCAAAAAACAAGATGGCGGAGAGCGTTTTGTGAATTTTCTTAGTGTAATGGCAACTAAACTGTGAATAATTCTATTTGGAAATGACTCTATTCATGTAAGGATAAATTCTAAATAATTTTTACGACCGAGAAGGAATTTCTTTAGTCGAAATTAGACAATTTTCCTCCAATATTTGTGAACAGACTTCAACAATAGTAAACTAACGTGAGTACACTAACTGAACTTTACAAACATGTCCAACGCTAACAGAAACAAGAGAAAAAAGGTAAATGACTCATCTAGTATAAATGAATTTATTGATACCATATTGAACGATGAAGATTCCCTGAAAACTTTCCTTGGGGAAATCCTTAAACGCGAAGTATTAAGGGCACCCCTTGCAGAAGCTCTCAAGTCAGAACTCTCCCGAGACTTAATCAATATGCTGGCCGACCAAGAAAAACGTATTGACGATCTCGAACAGTACTCTCGAAGAACCTGTTTAAAAATCAGTGGAACCAAAGTCAATCAATCAGGTGAAAATACTGATGATATCGCCCTTGACATCATAAACAATAAAGTGTTAAATCGTGATGATCCTAAGATAACTTTAAGGGACATAGGTCGCACTCATAGGGTGGGTCCTACAACATCTAATGGCTGTCGAGACATAATTGTTAGGTTTATCAGCTACAGAGACCGAGCGTTGGTGTACGCCAGAAAAAAGAACTTAAAAGCTCAACACTCTAAAGGCAATCGCATTTTCATAAACGAAGCCCTCACCAGAAGACGTTCACATTTGTACAAACAAGCAAGAGATTTACTAAAGAGCAATCGAATTAAAAATTGTTGGACGTTTGATGGGAATATTTTTATTAGACCATTATCAGACGATAAGAATATTAAAATCATTGACGAAAAGGCACTTGAAGCATTTGGAGAACCGGTACCGACAAATTTATCAAACCGATCCCTTCGTGAAGTGTCTGATACCATTAGGAAATCCCTAGCTGATGCTACTTCTAAGTCAGTAGAGGTCGGTGCCAGTCAAATTATATCCACGGATATTCAGAACGATGTACCAAACTCAAATCTAAAGCAGCATCCACTTACAGCCTTCCTTACTTCTACACCTCGCCACAACAATGAACCGAACATTAATGATCTGAATTTTTAACCTGATCTCAAGACAGTAAATATATATGACAATTGTGTAGTGATGCTAAAAGCACATTAGATTATTCACAATATTTTAGAATATATTTAATATTATGAGACCTTTTTTGCATTATAGAAATTATTATTTCACATTAGATTATCATCAACAGTCTACTATATATATAATATTATGAAAACTGTTTATTTATAGAATTCAGTATTTGACATTAGATTATCTACCATAGTTTACTATATATCTGATATTATGAAAACTGTTTATTTATACAAGTCAGTATTTGACATTAGATTATATACAATAGTTTACTATATATCTGATATTATGAAAACTGTTTATTTATAGAATTCAGTATTTGACATTAGATTATCTACAATAGTTTACTATATATCTGATATTATGAAAACTGTTTATTTATACAAGTCATTATTTGACATTAGATTATCTACAATAGATTACTATATATCTGATATTATGAAAACTGTTTATTTAGACAAGTCAGTATTTCACATTAGATTATTAACTTTGGTCTACTATATATCTGATATTATGAAAATTGTTTATTTAGACAAGTCAGTATTTGACATTAGATTATTAACTTTAGTCTACTACATGTATATATCTGATATTATGAAAACTGTTTATTTATAGAATTCAGTATTTGACATTAGATTATCTACAATAGTTTACTATATATCTGATATTATGGAAACTGTTTATTTATACAAGTCATTATTGGACATTAGATTATCTACAATAGTTTACTATATATCTGATATTATGAAAACTGTTTATTTATACAAGTCAGTATTTGACATTAGATTATCTACAATAGTTAACTATATATCTGATATTATGAAAACTGTTTATTTAGACAAGTCAGTATTTCACATTAGATTATTAACTTTAGTCTACTATATATTTGATATTATGAAAACTGTTTATTTAGACAAGTCAGTATTTGACATTAGATTATTAACTTTAGTCTACTATATATCTGATATTATGAAAACTGTTTATTTATAGAATTCAGTATTTGACATTAGATTATCTACAATAGTTTACTATATATCTGATATTATGAAAACTGTTTATTTATACAAGTCATTATTTGACATTAGATTATCTACAATAGTTTACTATATATCTGATATTATGAAAACTGTTTAGTTATACAAGTCATTATTTGACATTAGATTATCTACAATAGTTTACTATATATCTGATATTATGAAAACTGTTTATTTATACAAGTCAGTATTTGACATTAGATTATCTACAATAGTTTACTATATATCTGATATTATGAAAACTGTTTATTTATAGAATTCAGTATTTGACATTAGATTATCTACAATAGTTTACTATATATCTGATATTATGAAAACTGTTTATTTATACAAGTCATTATTTGACATTAGATTATCTACAATAGTTTACTATATATCTGATATTATGAAAACTGTTTATTTATACAAGTCAGTATTTGACATTAGATTATCTACAATAGTTTACTATATATCTGATATTATGAAAACTGTTTATTTATACAAGTCATTATTTGACATTAGATTATCTACAATAGTCAACTATATATCTGATATTATGAAAACTGTTTATTTATACAAGTCAGTATTTGACATTAGATTATCTACAATAGTTTACTATATATCTGATATTATGAAAACTGTTTATTTATACAAGTCAGTATTTGACATTAGATTATCTACAATAGTTTACTATATATCTGATATTATGAAAACTGTTTATTTATACAAGTCAGTATTTGACATTAGATTATCTACAATAGTCTACTATATATCTGATATTATGAAAACTGTTTATTTATACAAGTCAGTATTTGACATTAGATTATCTAACATATTTTGTTATATATCTGATAGTGTGAAAACTGTTTATTTATACAGTATTATTCAGTATTTTACATTAGATTATTCACAATACCTTACTATATTCATCAATTCACAATTTGCTCCCTTGTGTCACACTTAGTGATTTCTAATTGCTCATCACAAGTATGAGTACCATCTTACTGTGTATAAATGTTATGTTATCTTGTTAATATGTTCATATCACTTCGCTACATTTTCACTATATTACCTTGTACTTAAACTCTTATCATGCGGTGACATACATCCAAACCCAGGACCATCAAACCATGTATCAATCGTGCATCTGAATGTAAGGAGTCTTCGGAAAAACATCCAAAAACATTGCACTGCCTTAGACCTGATAACATCTGAATATTCCGAAAACTATGATTTTATCCTTATAACTGAGACATGGCTTGACACAAATGTATCCTCCGACACCCTTGCTATCTCCAACTTTCATGCACCACTACGTAAGGACAGACAAGACGGGTATGGTGGGGTGGCTCTGTATATTCGAAATAATTTTTTCTTTAAACGGAGATTTGATCTTGAGGTTGGCAATACAGAGTGCATTTGGATTGAAACCATCATAAACAAGACGTATTTTTTGATTGGAACCTTTTATCGACCACCACATTCGACTGCAGAAACAAACAAATCAATTTTCGAATCTTTTACTTTGGCCGCTGCTTCTAATATTAACAATATCTTTATATTTGGCGATTTTAACATTGGCTTACTCACTAAAACTAATTCTTTTATACATGATGCTATTCAAATCTATGATCTTACTTCTCTTATTAGAACACCAACTCGATATAATCAAAATGGATCCGGCACACTCATTGATCTCATTCTTTCCAACTGTGTCCAATATGTACAAAAATCAGGTAGTTTGGCAAATCTATGTAGTGACCATTGTCCTGTGTATTGTCAACTCAACTTCAAATCTCCAAAACTTATCTCTTTCAAGCGCACTCTTTGGGACTACTCTAGAACAGACATTGACCAACTCAGACATGACATTAGGAGTACTGCATGGGAGACAATTAGAGACGATTCAAACATTGACATTTCAACTGTTTCCTTTACATCAGAGTTAATAAGATTTGCCAAAAAGAATATACCCAATAAAACAGTTACAATTCGGCCTCGTGACAACCCATGGATGAACAACTCGATAAGGAAATTAGGAAGAAAGAAAAACAAGATCCATAAAAAAGCTACCAGATCGAATTCTGACGAAGATTGGCAAAAATTCAGGACCATTAGACATTCATACATCAAACTTATTCGGAAATGTAAGACGGAATACTTTGAAAATTTAGATAAAAACATCAATGAGAAAGAAAACTTTGGCAAAAAGAGCTGGTGGCAACTGGTTAACTCTTATGTGAAGAAAACTCAAAATTCAAAAGTGGACCTTCCTCCTCTTGTCAATAATGGTGCCTCATGCTTTACTCCGATAGACAAAGCTAATTGTTTAAATGACTTCTTCATTAATCAATCACAATTAGACAGCACTGGAGCACATTTTCCTACTCTCGAACAAAACGTTAACTCACTCCGGCACATTGTTCTAACCCCTCAAGAAGTTAAAGAAACGATCTTAAATCTTGATACATCAAAAGCCAATGGTCCCGATCAAATCAGTGGAAAACTGCTAACCTCAATCTGTTCCGATATATCCAATCCTCTGTGTAACCTATTCAATTTGAGTCTTTCGTTAAAACAAGTACCTTTCATCTGGAAATCAGCTAATGTTACTGCAATACTTAAAAAGGGCGATCCATCTAATTGCACTAACTATAGACCAGTGTCACTTTTAAGTATTGTAGTAAAAATCTTTGAAAAATGCAATTATAAACACGTCTTTAACTTCTTGAGCGAAAATTCCATAATAACTAACCTACAAAGCGGATTTTTACACGGTCACTCAACTGCCTATCAACTAATAGATCTCTCACACTTCTTCTGTCAAGCCATTGATCAGCAAAAATATACAAGGGCAGTATTCTGCGACATCAGTAAAGCTTTTGACAGAGTCTGGCATGCTGGACTCTGTCACAAGCTAGGGGCCGTTGGGATCAGAGGAGACCTCCTACAATGGTTTCAAAATTATCTGACAAATAGACAGCAATGTGTCGTGGTAAATGGAGTCTCCTCTGAGCTCAAGACGGTCCCAGCTGGTGTTCCGCAGGGTTCTGTCCTTGGACCTCTCTTATTCCTTATTTATATCAACGACATTGTTAATAATATACAGTCAAACATACGCCTTTTTGCTGACGACACTTCATTGTACCTCAAAATTGATGACCCGAATGCTTCCGCAACCAAACTGAATCGTGACCTTGAGACAATAAACGACTGGGCCAGGGCATGGCTGGTGACCTTTAACCCGCTGAAAACTGAATCACTCGCACTTCATAATAAGATTAACCCAATATTACCCACACTGAATTTAAATAATACTCCGATTCAAGAAGTCCTCTTTCACAAACATTTAGGCTTGACATTTCAAAGAAACTGTAAATGGGATTTTCATATAGGGAACATTTTATCAAAAACTGGTAGGTTGACCAATTGTTTGAAAAGTCTCAAATATCGTTTAAGTAGGAAATCATTACATACTGTTTATACATCTTTCATTCTTCCGCATTTCGACTACTGTGATATAATATGGGATGGGTGCACCAATGAACTAACAACCGCATTAGAAAATCTTCAGTTAGACGCACTCAGGACTATATGCGGGGCTGTGAAGGGAACAAGTCATGCCCTCCTATACAACGAAACTGGTTTTATCACACTACAAGAGAGACGGAGAAGGCATAAACTAATCATGATGTTTAAAATACTCAATAATCTTACTCCAAACTTTCTTTCAGATCTCATACCTACCAGAAACAATCCATATAATCTCAGAAATAACAACCAAATACCTCTTTATCACTGCCGAACAGACATAATTTATAATTCTTTTATACCATCAGCAATTAGAGAATGGAATCAACTACCAGATAACCAAAAACTACAACTATCTATATCAGCTTTCAAACAATCTCTCAAATCAAATGACATCCAATATATAACTTTGGAAATCGGAAAAATCAAATCACCCATTGCCGACTCCGTCTTTCTTGTAGTGATCTCAATGGTCACAAAGTCCTCAGACACATTTCAGACAATCCTGCTTGCATTTGTGGTCATGGTTTTGAGGATGCTGAACACTTCCTCCTTAACTGCCCCTTACATTCAGATGCACGGAAGCGATCTATCAACCTTTTACATTATAATCTTTTAACTATTCCCAACTTACTCTACGGCACACATAATCCTCTCGAATCCATTAATATTTTTGAAAAAGTCCATGATTTCTATTCACTTTCTAAAAGACTCTAAAACGCTTTCTATCTATCTTTCCGAATTTCCATTTATCATAATTACTATTATTATTTTTTATTATTGCAGTGCGTTCGATTTGTCGAACGCACTGCTTTGGTTTGCAATTGACTATTTTTTTTTTTTTTTGTCTATTTCTGGTCACGCTCCCCAGCCAAAACTGCACATACCACACATAACTTGACATCATTTCCTGCGATGATTAACTGCTCGTTGTTGCTTAAATGTAAAATGGCGCATTTTTGCCTGACCGGAAATGACGTATATTAAAAAGTCGTATTTCAGGGTTTTTCCATTTTCAACTCATTTTTCCAACAGATTGTGATCGGTCTTTTTTGGTTCATTTGTTTAACCCAATAGCTACAAATTGCAATTTTGAAAAATTCATATTTTGACTTTTGTAGCTGATTTTTGGAGCACTTTTTAAAGGATTTTTTTTAACTTTTGCAATTTTATTTCGATTGATCTGAAACCTTTCAATAACATAGACATATGAATTTCCAAAGAAAATCAATTTTCAAAGTTTCAATATCACTTCCGGTTTTGACGTCATTTGCTTCTAAACTTTCAATTTCAACTTCCGGAATATTGAAGATATTTGAAAAAAAAATTTTGTGTTATCATAGATTTGGTCATACATAAAAAATAAAATGATGAAATTTTATCCAGGTGCAAGGGATCAGCCGCCATCTTGAACTGACCTATGTTCTTAAAATTTTAATTCAGAACCGAGGGTTAATCGGATTTTTTTAATTTTGAAATCTACGACTTCTGCAGTCGATTGCAAAAAAAAATGTAGGATGTAGATTTTTGAATTTCGATTTCAATTTCTTTATATTTCCGGAACAAGAATTTCAGTAATGACCGAAACTTTCAAGGCTCATATCTAGTGACCTTGACCTTTGATGACCTCTTGACCTGTACAAAAATTATTGCCCTTGACGAGATCTATCAGATGATATATTCATTTCCGATTTCTGATGTTTACTTCCGGTTTTATCGCCATTTGAAAATTGCAATTTTTAACTTTAAAGAGCTCTGTTACGTGACCTAATTTACATACGTCACAAATTCTATTTCATTTTTACTATGCTAAATGTGCTCTTTCAAATGATATATAACACAATAAATTTGAATCAAAATTGCGCTTTTTAAAACTTGCAAATTTTGTGTCAAATTCCATTGAAACCGTGCGTGTTTTTTTGAAATTTTTTCGATCGATCTAAAAACTTACAGGTAGATAGACAATTTGATTCTGAACAAAAAAATATTTCTAGAATCTTTATATTACTTCCGGTTTTGACGTCATTTGCTTGTAATCTTGTAATTTTAACTTCCTTAGTTTTGGAGATATTTGAAAATATTTGTTTGCATTATGTTAAAAATGGTCATCTTAAAAAAAATAAATAATGTAATGTGACCCGGAAAAAATATATTACAGTGGAAGTATTATAAAAAATTTCCAATTTTGAATTAACCTGCATCACTGACAGGGGGTATTAGTAATGGACATTCATTACCTTTTAAAATCGCATAGGAAGGGTCATTAAATCCTCCCGTACCTGATGGCATGTGAGAGTCTACGTTGTTGTGTTACAATGTTTCATCCCCTCAGCACGTCGAACATTTCATGATTAGTGTACTGTGTACAGTGTATTGTTTCATTTAAAGCTTCTCACTGGTCAATGTTTTGATATAATGTACAACAAATGTTTTTTTTTAATATCATAAAACTAAAATACAACAATGAAATTTTGGGGGGAGAATTGTATCCTACTAAACTATATAAATCATTTTTCAAATGATCTGAAAAAACACTTGCTTGCAAAATATAAGATTAAAACTTACATGTTTGTTTTCTGTATGTTTAAATGCAGTTCTCTCCCTTCAACTGACAAATGTTTGTTGTCTATATGTTCAAATGCAGTTTCATCCCCTCAACTGACAATTGCAAGTGCTTACTTTCTTACATTGTCACTTGCGCTTTTAACGTTTTAAATTATGTAGTAAAAATGAAAAAATAAAATCTAAATATAGAAGATAACGATCCGATGCCAAAAGAAGAAAATTCGTTCTAAAAATCTGGTTCTGTCATTTATTAAATTTTTTTTTTGAAAACTGCATGTCTAAAAACGATGACCATTAAAATGTTTTTTAAAAAAATAATAATATAATTATTTTGCTAAATATATTAAAATGATAAATTACGAGCTGAACTGCGAATTTTTTATGAAAGTTAGCACTTAGAATTCTGATGTTATTTATATAACACATCAAGTAATGGTGTTATGATATGAAGGGGGCTCAGCGAGTAAGACGCTTGCTCGCCAACCTGAACGTCCAGGATTGATTCCCGTCAGTGATGCAGGTCGGAGGGGCTGACATGGAAAAAGCGCCTAGTCGTTCGGATGGGACAATAAACCATGGTCCCGTGTGCCATTGGCTGTGCATGTTAAAGACCCCTCGACAGTTGGAAATCGAAAAAAAGAGCAGGCTACTGCCGCTGTCCTGGCAAAATTTCCCTCATTGCACACTGCATGGCGTTTGCCCGTCCTCAGTTAGCCCATATAGGTGCAGAAAAAATAGGACGTAAACTGCATTCATTTCACTTCATTTCTTTCATATGTATGATATTACATATGAAAAATGTTAATAAATTTTCTTTAACTATTTTACTTCCAATGATGTATAAAAATGTACATAAATGAAAACAACGACTTTTTAATCAGATGACTTTTCACTACCGATCATACGCTAGTTATTCCATTTTTCACCGAACGTGAACTGGTTATTCTACTTTTCACTCCCGAATATAAACAATTTATATGTATGGATTGGAAATGACACTTTTCACCCATAGACGAAACCGGATGCGCACTGCCCACTATCGTCTCACGATTCTAGTTATCATTATTATCATTCAAGTGCATCTGTAGCGAAGTGTGTATATATTATGTATATATGTTTATTTGACAATGTATAAATATGTACCTTTTTAGTTGGGAGAGGAGGTTTGATAGGCGTAAGCCTGTTCTCCAATCCTTTTCTTATGAATAAAATATTGTTTACAAAAAAAAAAAAAAGAGAGATATGTGAACAAATTAAAAGTGATGTCTCTGAATTGAAGCAACGTGTATCTGATGTTGAGGATAAAATGGAGACACAGACAACTGAGGTAAACACGCTTCAGGCCGAATTGGACAAGATGAAAAAGAAAATTACCATGGCCGAAATCTACTCGCGCAGGAATAATTTACTGATATATGGTATCCCAAAAAATATTATTCAGTCAGATCTCGAGGATAGATGCCGAACCATATTCAAAGATCACCTTTCTATTGATGCCAATATTGTAGAGGGTATGATGTTCGCTAATATTCACCGTTTGCCGAGACGAGTGCAGACGGAAAATCCAGATCCAGTCATAGTCAAATTCGTCAAGATGGAACATCGAGAACTAGTCCTCTCTTCGACCTATAAGAATTTTCGAAGGCTCTCGACCGATCGATTGAGTATCCGAACTGACTTACCTGTTGATATGAAAAAACTCAGGGGCCGTCTTGTTAAAAGGGCAGCAGAAATGCGTAAAACGTATCCTGGTTTAATTCTTCGTGTCAAAGATCAAGGTACCGATGTTTTTCTCTCCTATCGTAAGGAAGGTTTTTCTAAATGGACCCATCTGACAGAGAATGAAGAACCAGTGCTGTGAATTGTTTTCTGATTGACATGTCTTTGATTTTTACTTGGAATTATGTGTCACTTTCATTCTAATTTGGATATGTGTTTGGATGTATTTTTATGGATTTATACTCTGTAACAGGTTTGTACTAATCTGATTCTCACTGTCACTGAATGAGTGCAGGAATTTTCAATATTGACCTACTTGCCGGTCACGTGATATATGACCTGTAGACAAGTGTAAACATCCGGTGTACCAAAATCGAGGCAAGATTCAATCTGCCATAATCAATGATAGGACTAATACTGTAAAGATTGTTCCTTCTGATGAAAACTTTTGTGAAAAGGTTTGTGATAAACGGTTTCTAACTTTGAAAAGTTTGATATTTTATACTATATTAATGTACATGATGGTAGAAATTAGAATTGATGTTCGGATGATAACCCAATTATTGACATATATAGAATAGAAAGTGATCATTTGATTCTGACTGATAGTGATATGATTTATTTTAAGTTCAAGTAGAACTATGCCTTGTTTTGTTCAACCTGATATTGTTCGATAATCGTGATTTATATGCCCTGTAACTGTAATTTCATGCATGTACTTGGAGCGACAGTTTGTGCTCTCGCATATTTGGAAGTAGTTATGATGTTTAGTGTTGATATTATGCTGTGTATGGGTGAGTGTGAGGATGTGTATTTGTTTTCTGAATATCTAGTTAAGGCACTTAGTGCTGGTTATAAGCATTGCGTGATTGATTGTGTGGTTGGTATTTTACGGTATGTGTGTGATTGGGTGAGTGTGAATTTGTATTCTACATTTTTACTTACAACAGAGATCCTTAGATATTTTCAATATAAGTACAATGAATGATCATGGTTTTTCATGCTGCTCTATGAACTGCAGGGGTTTACAAGACACAGTTAAAAGAAAGGATGTCTTCAACTTTTTACGAGATAAGCAGAAATCAATTTATTGTTTACAAGATACACATTTTACTAACGATCAAGAGCCATTTATAAGAGCACAGTGGGGATTTGATTGTATAATTAATTGTAAAAGTAGCAACTCCCGTGGGGTAGCTATACTATTTAACAAGCATGTTGATAAGAAAATTCATAAAATATACAAAGATGATAATGACAATGCCATCATCCTAGATATTTCCATTTTTGATACAAGACTAACTCTTGTTAATATTTATGGCCCCAATACTGATTCCCCTGGATTTTATGAAAAGATAAAGGTAGAAGCTAAAAATATGGGAAATGAACATTATCTAGTTGTAGCAGATTGGAATTTGGTCTTGAATGAATCTATTGATGTTTACAAGTATAATCATATTAATAATCCTGGTGCACGGGATAAAGTTTTAGAAATGATTGCAGAGTTGGGTTTAGTTGATGTGTGGAGGGATTTTAATCCTGAGTCAAGACGGTATACATGGAGGAGAAAAACCCCATTGACTACTTTTTGATCTCTGAAAGTCTGTATACATTTTGTACAAATGCTGGTATTTTGACCGGTTATAGAACAGACCACTCGCTTATTGATGTTAGTTTCACCTTTAGAGAGTACAAGCGTAGCACCTTTTGGAAATTCAATTCATCATTGCTCAGGGACTTTAAATATGCTTCACTAGTTAAAGAGGCACTCAATGATGTGAAAGCTCTTTATGTTAAGAATAAGCCTGATTCAATCCCTATAAGGACTTGGAGTTTCATATTGATGATCAAATGTTCATGGAGGCACTTCTTTTGGAAATTCGTGGTCGAACTATCTCATACTCTTCATATAAGAAAAAGCAATCTGTAATCAAAGAAAATACTCTTCTAAAGGAAATAGAGGAGCTTGAGGCTGTTGATAATATTGATTTCACAATACTGGAGACAAAGAGAAATGAATTAGAGTCAATTAGGAAACATAAAATGGCTGGTATAGAAATTAGGTCTAGGTCAAGGTGGAGTACGGAGGGTGAAAAGAATAGCAGTTATTTCCTCAATTTGGAAAATAGGAATTATGTTAGTAAGTCTATGACTCGGGTAGAATTACAGGATGGTTCAGTTGTTACGGATTCTGATAGCATTGTTAAGGAAACTGTTAAATTTTACTCTGATTTGTATGGTAGCAAGGAGCACCTAGTTGAAAATGTTGATATTGAGTCTCTTTTGGGTGAATCATTAATTCCTAGACTGTCTGAATCTGATGCTGATGAATTAGAGGGTGAAATAACTTTGGAAGAGTTGGCTAAATCCCTTTCAAATATGGCTAACAACAAGAGTCCTGGCTCAGATGGTTTTACCGCCGAGTTCCTGAAGTTCTTTTGGAAAGACTTGGGCTGCTTTCTACTTCGTTCAATTAACCATGGATTTAGGGTTGGGGAACTTTCAATCACCCAGAAACAAGGGGTTATTACATGTATCCCTAAGGGAGACAAGCCCAAAAGATTCTTGACCAACTGGCGTCCTATTTCGTTGCTCAATGTTACCTTTAAACTCGCATCCTCCTGTATTGCTAATAGGATTAAGTCCAAGTTGCCCCACTTAATACATAAAGATCAAACAGGTTTTATGAGTGGTCGATATATCGGTGACAACATTAGAATAATATATGATGTTATGGTTTATGCAGAAAAACTGAAAATCCCTGGTCTTTTACTTTTGTTAGACTTTGAAAAGGCTTTCGACTCGGTGGCTTGGTCCTTTATTGACAGATGTTTAAAATTCTGGGGCTTTGGTGAAAATATTAGGCAATACATCTCAGTCTTTTATAATGATATCAAAAGTTGCATTATTGTAAATGGTCAGTTGTCACCTTGGTTTTCTATAGAGAGAGGGTGTAGACAGGGCGATCCCCTCTCACCTTACCTTTTCACGCTGTGTGCTGAAATCTTGTCTAATATGATTCGTGCTAATAGGAATATAAAAGGTATTGTTATTGAAAATGATGAATATCTCTTGTGCCAGTATGCAGATGATACTGAACTTCTCCTTGATGGCTCGAGGTCTTCTTTTGAAGCTTCGATACAATTACTGGATAGATTTGAAAAAATATCTGGTCTGAAGATTAATTATAAGAAAACCCAGGCTATTTGGTTTGGTGGTGGTAAAGGGTCGGATGTTAAATACTTGTCTAATCGTCCAATTGAGTGGAACCCTGATATTTTCAAGATTCTAGGTGTAAAATTTTCTACTGATATTAAGAATATGTCTAGGTTGAATTATAAAGATAAATTGTTTGAATTAAAACAAATTATGACGCGATGGATGAAAAGGATCACTACACCCCTTGGTCGAATTGTGGTGATCAAAGCTCTGATAATATCTAAACTTAATTTCTTGTTGCTTAACCTTCCAAATCCATCACATGATTTTCTTGTGGCCTTGAATGAGTTATTATTTAAGTTTCTATGGAGTGGAAAGAGAGATAGAATTAAACGTACTAAATTTTGTCAATCTATCATAGATGGTGGTTTAGGTATGATTGATATTTTTGCATATGTAAAGTCGTTAAAAACTATATGGTTTAGAAAATTGGTATTATCAGAATCTTCCCCTACAAAATGGTCAACCCTCTTGACTAAAGCTCATCCTTTTGTTGCAAATTGTACAGCATATGGTGCAGATATACTCTCTAAGCATATTTTAAAAATGGATAATCCTTTTTGGGTAAATTGTTTTGAGTGTTTTATTGCCCTTGATAAGACCTGTAAACCTGACACATTCAATTCCTTTGTTACAGAGCCACTATTCCATAATTCTGAAATAAAAGTTGGTAACAAACCCATCATTTTGAAGTCCTGGGTGGATGGGGACTGACAAAAGTAGTAAATATTATTAAACTTGATGGTAGCTTTTTATCTTATGATGAATTTATTGACAAGTATGATGTTGAGACATCCTTTCTTGAATACTATGGCGTTGTCAAAGGTGTAGGTGCCTATCTCAACAAACTAAATATTGAAAGGTCAGAGTCGCCAAGAGTGGAAAATTATCGTGCCAGCATTAAGTTGCTATGTAGCAAGAACAGAGGGTCTAGACATGTATATCCCAAGTTTCTCCCCAATAATTTTATCACTAAAAGCCAAGAAAAATGGAATGGTCTATATGATGATTTAGACTGGAATGTTATTTTTTCAAAAGTATCTAAGACTACATATGAGGTTAAACTTAGATGGTTCCAATATAGAATTTGTCATAGAATATTAACAACCAATTCCTTTTTATATAAACTTAACTATGTAAGTACTGATATTTGTTTCCTATGTGAAAAAGAAAAAGATACAATTGTACATTCCTTCTGGTCATGTGAGATTGTTGAAAGTTTTTGGGTGAAATTTATGGAGTGGATCAGTGCATGTAATCATATTTATAACCTTTCACTTAGCCCAGAGTTGGTTTTGTTTGGTGTTAAAGAAAATGTCATAACTGACAAAGTTTTTGACCTTTTGTTATTGCTTGCTAAATTCTTCATATTTAAGACCAAACTGCAAAACTCAATGTTGATCTTCACAAGATTCAAAAGTGAAGCTTATAATAAATACTGCATGGAAAAGAAAAATATAAATGTATAATGTTATTTTACTATCCTTATTTTCTTCAATAATGGATCTCTATTATTTGCCTTACAGTATGTGTGGGTGAGTGAATGTGTGCGTGTATGATAAAATAATTAAACCCACCCCTTTTGTCTATAATCAATGTACTATAATATGCTAGCATGTCTCTTACCCTGGGAGCTTGCTGGCAATTTGTAACAGGGGTTGGTGAATAAAATGTTAAATACGAAAAAAACAAAAAAACAAAAAAAACCAAGGTCCCGTGCGCTATTGGCTATGCACGTGACAAACCCCTCGACAGTTGGAAATCGAAAATAAGAGCAGGCTAATGCCGCTGTCCTGGCAAAATTTCCCTCATTGCACACTGCATGGCGTTTGCCCGTCCTCAGTCAGCCCATATAGGTGCAGAAAAGTCGGACGTTAAACTCCATTCATTTCATTTCTATATGAAAAATATTAATAAATATTCTTTTCTACTTCCAATGATGTATAAAAATGTACATAAATAAAAACAACGACTTTTTATTCAGATGACGTTTCACTACCGAACGTGAACTGGTTATTCTACTTTTCACTGCCGAATATAAACAATTTATATGCCGATTATGTTCTGTAAATTTCGCAGTATGGATTGAAAACGCCATTTTTCACCCATGGACGAAACCGTATGCGCACTGCCCAGTATTGTCTCACGATTCTAGTTTTTTTTTTTTTTTTTGCAGTGCGTTCGATAATCGAACGCACTGCATTGTTTTGCAAACGGCTATTTTTTTTTTTTTTTTTCGAATTTTACACTCGCTATTTTAGTAAGAAGGCAACATGCCACATACAGATTTGTTCAATTCCCTACGATAAATTGTTGACCATGAACTTTTAAATATAAATTGGTGCCATTTTGACAAGCCGGAAATGAGGTAGAACGAAAAACACAATTTTGGTTTTTGGAATCTCACGTCTCTATTTTTGATCCGATTTTTATCAAACTGTTTTGAACTGTTTTCTATAACTGTACGCTACTAAATAAAGGTTTTAAACTTCTACAATTTTGACTTTTAGTTGACTATTTTCTTAATTTTAATTTTTGCGTTTTTTTCAACTTCTACAATTTTATTTCGATCGATCTGCAAATTTGCAGGTGTATAGACATTTTGATTCTAAACAAAATGCAGTTTTCAAAATATTGATACCACTTCCGGTTTTTACGTAATTAGCTTGTAAATTTAAATTTTCAACTTCCGGAAATTTGAAGATATTTCAAATTTGTTTTTTTCATTGTGTTATAATTTGTTATAACAACAATTTGAAATAAAAAAATCCGACCCGGAAGTAACAGATCATCCGCCATTTTGATATGAGTAACTTTTATAAAATTAAAAATGGGGCCTCAGGGTTATGAGCGGCATTCGTAACTTTAGTATTTTTGGAAACTACAATAGATTGCTAAAAAAGTCTAGGCGCCGATTTTTGAATTTTGATTTCAATTTTTTTTTTTATTTTCGTTTTGATTTTTTATGCAATTACTAAAACTTTCAAGGCTCATATCTTTTGACCTTGACCTTTGGTGACCTTGGTACCTGAACAAAAGTTATTGCACTTGATGAAATCTATCCAATGATATATTCATGTTTGTGATCCGATGTATACTTCCGGTTTTATAGGCAATTGAAATTTGTGATTTTTGACTTTAAACAGCCCTGACACGTGACCTAGCGTAAATACGTCAAAAATGATTTAACAATCATTTTATGCGTAATTTGCTCTTTCCAATGATGTACGACAATATACACTTAAATTAAAATTGCACGATTTAAAATTTGAACACTTTGTGCAAATTTTCATTGTAACTGTGCGTGTTTTTTTTCAAATTTTATTTCAATCGATCTGAAAATTTACAGATGGAAAGATATTTCGATTGCAATCCAAAATCTGTTTTCGAAAAATTGATACCACTTCCGGTTTTGACGTAATTAGCTTGTAAATTTGAAATTTCAACTTCCGGAATTTTGAATATATTTGAAATTTGTTTTTTGCAATATTTAACATTATGGTATATCAACAATTTGAAATAAAAAAATTTAACCCGGAAGTTACAAATTGGCCGCCATATTGATATGACTAACTTTTGTAAAACTCAAAATGGGGCCTCAGGCTTATGAGCGGAATTCGTAACTTTGATATTTTTGGAAACTACAGTAGATTGCATTCAAAGTATTGTTAATCAATTTTTGTTCTTCTGTTTTGCCTTTCTTGCATTTCCGTTTTATTTTTTTCAGTAATTACCAAAACTTTCAAGACTCATACCTCGTGACCTTGACCTTTGGTGACATTGTGACCTGTACAAAAGTTTTTGCCCTCGATGAGATCTATCCGACTATGTATTCATATTTGTTGACCGATGTATACTTCCGGTTTTGTAAGCAATCCAAATTTGCGATTTTTGACTTTACAAGTAACATCCAAGGTTTCGCTAGTTGTGGTAGCTTTCTTTGTCTAGAATTAATACCAATACAGACCCTTTTAAAAACAGTTTTTAAGTAATTCCAAAACTGTTACGCACTGCTCAGAACCATGCAAAGCCTATGGATCTAGTTTTTTTTTTTTTTTTTCGTTTTCTGGTCTCGCTATTTTGGTATGAAGGGAGCTTGTCACACTCAAACTGGCACAATTTCCAACGATAAACTGCTGCTCATTGTGGCTTAGAGGTTAAATGACGCAGTTTTGTCCAACCGGAAATGAGGTATGACAAAACGTGTATTTTCGGTTTTTTATCATTTTTACTTACAATTTTCAACCGATTTTGATGGATATTTTTTTGTTTATTTCCGTTGTGTCTTTTCTACACGATATTCACTTAAAAACTTATAATTTTTTACTTTTGACCCTGAATTTTGAAACTTTTTTTTCACGTTTTTTTTCAACTTCCACAGTTGTATTTCGATCGCTATGAAAAGTTCTAGGCATATAGACATTGTTATTGCGAACAAAACCATGTTTTCAAAATTTTGATATCACTTCCGGTTTAGACGTCATTTGCTTGTAAACTTCAAATTTCAACTTCCGGAGTTTTGAAGATTTTTGAAAATTTCTTTTTGCATTATGTTAGAAATTGTCATTATGAAAGATATTTATGATAAAATTTGACCCGGAAGTAATATGTCAGGCGCCATGTTGTTGTGAGTAATTTTTATAAAACTCAAAATGGGGCCTCATGGGATAATCGGATTTGCACAATTTTGGTGTCTATTAAATCCCTAGTCGATTGCCACCAACCTTATGACAGCGGATTTTTGAATTTCAATTTAGACTTTTTTCTTTTTCCAGACAAATAATTTCAGTAATGACCGAAACTTTCAAGGCTCATATCTAGTGACCTTGACCTTTGATGACCCTTTGACCTGTACAAAAGTTATTGCCCTTAACGAGATCTATCAAATAATATATTCATTTCCGATTTCTGATGTTAACTTCCGGTGTTATCGCCATTTGAAAATTGTAATTTTTAACTTTAAAGAGCTTTGTCACGTGACCTAATAAACATACGTCACAAATTTTTAGACATATTTACTACGATAAATCTGCTCTTTCAAATGAGTTCCCAAATTATTTGAAAGTTTCTTTTTGCATCATGTTAGAAATGGTCATCAGAAAAGATATACATGATAAATCCGACCCGGAAGTACTATGTCAGGTGCCATGTTGTTGTGACTAATTTTTATAAAACTCAAAATGAGACCTCAGGGGATAATCTAATTTGCATAATATCGGTGTCTATGAAATCCTTAGTCGATGGCCAACAACCTTGTGCCAACTGATTTTTTAATTTCGATTTCTTTATATTTCTGGAACAAGAATTTCAGTATAGACTGAAATTTTCAAGGCTAATATTTCTTAATCTATTAGTTCAAATGACCAGGAAGTATTCTTAGCCTGAGATCAGGAAGTATTCTTAGCCTGAGATCTTCAAACAGGTGTTACACACCTCGATAGGATCATTCTTTGATACTATATCTGACTTGTGAGAGTCTACGTTGTTGTATTACAACGTATCATTCCCTCAGCACATCATACGAATCATGGTCAGTATAACAACATCTAGAATTTACCATATTCTTTCTTTTAACGCTTCTCACTGGTCAATGTTTTTAAAATGTTTAAATGCAGTTTTCTCCCTTCAACTGAAAAATGTGTGTTGTCTGTATGTTTAAATGCAGTTCTCTCCCTTCAACTGACAATTGCACTCTCATGCTTAACATGACTTTCTTACATTTTAACTTGTATTTTTAACGTTTTAAATTATGTACTAAAATGATAAACAAAAAGTCTAAAAGAAGTAGATAACGATCCAATGCCAAAAGGAGAAAATCCGTTCTAAAAATCTGGTTCTGTCATTTATTAAACAAGTGGTTGCCTAGCAATATACGCCCACCTTCCTTATAAATTTTTTCAGTATATCAAGAGCATTCCCAAATTGGTGTCAAATCGTTTAAAAATATAACCTGTCAAAAATATAGTTTATATCTTTTGAACACAAAATTAAATAAAATTCTGAATTAAACTTTCAATCTTGAAGAATTATGACTAAGTCAAAATCCAATCAATGTAAAATTGTCAAATTAAAACTTCTCCAAGTTCTCAGGAATATAAATGATTACGTACAATTTCAATGAAATCAGATGAAAACTGTACTCTCTGTTGCATTCACAAGCCTATTTCGGCGTGTTTTGAATAAGTCAAGGGCAATAACTCAAAAAACGTTTCAAAGCTTCAAATTAAATTTCATTCAAATCAGGTGAAAACTATCGCGTTCACAAGCCAAGGGCAATAACTCAATCTCTATCGCGTTCACAAGTCAATATCGACGTGTTTTGACTAAGTCAAGGGCAATAACTCAAAATCCGTTAAATGAAAAATCAAATTCGAACTTGTCCGAGATCTTATAAATACAAATGTTCACACCAAATTTCATTCAAATCAGGTGAAAACTGTAGTCTCTATCGCGTTCACAAGCCATTTTTAACGTATTTTGGGTGTAAAACTCAGTGAATTTTTGTCGAATCAAACTGAAATTCCAACTTATCCAAGATCTTATGAATATAATCCTACACACAAAATTTAATACAGATCAAACCAAAACTGTAGTCTCTATCGCATTCACAAGCCATTTTTAACACATTTTGGGTGTAAAACTCCGTGAATTTTTGTCGAATCAAACCCAAATTCGAACTTGTCCAAGATCTTATGAATATAATCCTACATTCAAAATTTTATTCAAATCCAACCAAAACTGTGGTCTCTATCGCGTTCACAAGCCATTTTTAACATATTTGGGGTGTAAAACTCCGTGAATTTTAGTCGAATCAAACCCAAATTCGAACTTGTCCGAGATCTTATGAATATAGTCCTACGTACAAAATTTTATTCAAATCCAACCAAAACTGTGGTCTCTATTGCGTTCACAAGCCAATTGTGGACAGACGGACGGACGGACCGACGGACGGACGGACGGACAGGGGCGACGGCAATATAGGACCACATTTCAATGTGGGCGTATAAAAACAAGTTTTGAAATTGACTTTCTAAAAACGTTGACCATTTAAATGTTTTCTAAAAAAGTAATATTATAGAATTTTTACCAAGAATATGTTAAAATGATAATTTTCGAGCTGTGCTGCAAACTTACTTGCATGGAGGTTAGCACTCAGAATTCTGATGTCATTTATATATCATATCAAGAATTGGCTCTATCATATGTAGGGAGCCGCGGTGGCACAGTGAGTTAGACGCTTGATCACTAAGCTGAAGGTCCAGGGTTCAATCCCGACATGGGTCGAGATGATGCCTGCGGATATTTCAACCCGGTTTCACCCTCTCAATGATGCATGTCGGATGGGCTGACATGGTAAAAGCGCCTAGTCGTTCGGATGGGACAATAAACCAAGGTCCCGTGCTCTATTGGCTGTGCACGTTAAAAACCCCTCGACAATTGGAAATCGAAAATAAGAGCAGACAAATGCCACTGTCCTGGCAAAATTTCCCTCATTGCACACTGCATGGTGTTTGCTCGTCCTCAGTCAGCCCATATAGGTGCAGAAAAGTCGGACGTAAAACTCCATTCATTTCATTTCTTTCATATGTATGATAATGCATATGAAAAATATTAATAAATATTCTTTAACTATTTTAATTTCAATGATGTATAAAAATGTACATTAATAAAAACAACTACTTTTTAATCAGATGACTACCGAACGTGAACTGGTTATTCTACTTTTCACTCCCGAATATAAACAATTTATATGCCGATTTTTATGTTCTGTAAATTTCGCAGTATGGATTGAAAACGCCATTTTTAACCCATGGACGAAACCGGATGCGCACTGCCCAGTATCGTCTCACGATTCTAGTTGCAGTGCGTTCGATTTCGAACGCACTGCTTTGTTTTCAAAATGTTTTTTTGTTTTTTTTGCAGTGCGTTCGATTCTCGAACGCACTGCTTTGTTTTCATAATGACTGTTTTTTTTTTTGTCTATTTCTGGTCACGCTATTTCGGTATGAAGGGAACATGCCACACATTATCTCGGATAATTTACTACGATACCTAACTGCTCGGTATTAAATGAATGTAAAATGAAGTATTTTTGTCTAACCGGAAATGACGTATGACAGAAAAACCCATTTTTTGTTTTCTACCATTTCACCTCTGTTTTTCAACCGATTTTGATGGGACTCTTTTTGTTTATTTCATTATTCGAATGTCTACATGATAGTTCTTAAAAAACACGCACTTGTAGAATTTTGTCGCTGACTTTTTGAAGCACTTTTTTGACATTTTTTTTAACTTTTGCAATTTTATTTTGATCAATTTGAAAACATACAGGTTTTATTTCAAACAAAACTATAATTTCCAAAAAAATATATCACTTCCGGTTTTGACGTCATTTGCTCTTAAAGTTGAAATTTTAACTTCCGGAATTTTGAACATATTCGAAAAATTCTTTTTGTCATATGTTTGACATCCTCACACAAAAATATTTAAATGATAAAATTTGACCCGGATGTAAAAAATCAATCGCCATATTGAAATGATATATTTTTATAAAACGCAAAATGGGGACTTAGGGTATTATGGAATTTGCATCATACAAGTGTCTATGGTATCTGCATCAAACATTGGAAGCCGATTTTTGACTTTCAATTCGGATTTTTTGTGACCTTATCAATATATAAATATTCTGCCAAATTCCATTGTAACTGTTCGTGTTTCGTTTGTCTGTCTGCTGGTGTTCCTGCGTCCCTTTTAGTTAACCTGCTTGTATTCTGGTAGCCGTGCGTCCCTTTTATTTGGTATGACTGCTTGTAGTTCTGCACCTCTTTTTGTTTGCTGGTATTTCTGAATCCATTTTATCTGCCTGTTTATACGCCCACATTAAAATATGGATGTATATTGTCCGTCGATCTGTCCGTCAACAATTTCTTGACACGCGATAGAGACTAGAGTTTTTATCCGATTTGAATGAAGCTTGGTATATGTATTTATCTTGATAATATCACGGATAAGTTCGAAAATGGCGCTATTCCAGTAGTCGGTTTAAAAGTTATTGCCCTTGACTTATTGAAAACGTTAAAATTAGCTTGTGTATATGATAAAAGCTAGAGTTTTTATTCGATTTGAACGAAGTTTGGTATGTGTATTTATCTTGATAAATTCCATTGTTAATTCTTTAAAAACAAAATCTGTCACGTGACCTAATTTACATATTATTTATATGACACTATATATTTGAATCATAATTTCGCGTTTTAGAATTTGAAAGTAATATGCCGAATTCCATTGTAACTGTACGTGTTTCGTTTGTCTGTCTGCTGGTATTCCCGCATCCCTTTTAGTTAACCCTGCCTGTATACTGGTAGCCGTGCGCCCCTTTTTTTTGGTCTGACTGCTTGTAGTTCTGCAACCTTATATTTAGTCTGTCTGCTGGTATTTCTGAATACATTTTATCTGCCTTTTTATACACCCACATGAAAATATGGACGTATATTCCGTCCGTCAACAATTTATTGTACACGCGATAGAGACTAGAGTTTTTGTCCAATTTGAATGAAGTTTGGTATATGTATTTATCTTGATAATATATCGGATGAGTTCGAGAACCTAAAGTTTTCATAGTTATTCTTTCTTTCTACTTCTTGTAGTTCTACATTTATTTTAATATTCCTGCAAACATATCTTGCAGTGCACTTTCTACTGAAACACAAAAGAAATTGAGTGAGTAATTTGACAAGTGCGCTTTTATCTGTAAAACTCTTATCATTGGTTGAAAATGTGACATTTCATCCATGTATAGGGTGGGTTGCGCACTGCTCGGTACCGTCTTCACGGTTCTAGTTTTTTTTTTCGAATACTTCCCAGAGCGCCCAGCCATAACTACGCATGTTACGTGTATTCTGATAGAAATTCTTACGATGAATTGTAGTCAATATGGTAATGAATATAAATTGATGCATTTTTTACCTACGGGAAATGACGTAGGTCAAAATGTCAAATTTCAGTGTTTTCTAATTTACATCTCTATTTTAGATCCAATTTTAATCGGATTTTTTTCAGTTAACTTCTTTGAACTAAAGGCTACAATTCGGCTTCAAAATGTAATAGCAAATTTTGACTTTTGTCTTTAACTTTTTAAGTTTTAATTTTACAAATTTTTCAACATCTACAATTTTATTTCGATCAATCTGAAAATATACAGGTAAATAGACATTTTCATTCTTAACAAAATGCATTTTTCAAAATTTTGATATCACCTTCGGTTTTGACGTTATTCGCTCGTAAAGTTGAAATTTTGACTTCCGGAATTTTGAAGATATTCGAATTTTTTTTTCTGCAATATGATTGAAATTATAATTGAAAAACAATGAATCAAAAAAATTTGACCCGGAAGTAACATATCAGCCGCCATATTGATATGACCAAATTTTGTAAAACTCAAAATGGGGTCTCAGGGTTATTAGCAGAATTGGTAATTTTAGTATTTTTAGACAGCTCAGTAGATTGCCCCAAAAAGTACGCAAATAGATTTTTGATATTTTATGTTGCTTTTTTGTTATTTCCGGTACATTCGTTTTATGTAATTGTCAAAATTCAAAGACTTGTAACTCGTGACCTTGACCTTTTCTGACCTTGTGACCTGAACAAAAGTTATTGCCCTTGACTAGATCTATCAAATGATATTTTGGTTGTCCGATATTTACTTCCGGTTCTATAGCTATTTGAAATTTCCAATTTTGAACTTTAAACAGCTCTGTCACGTGACCTATTTTACATACGTCACAAATTCTTATATATTCTTAATGTGCCTAATGTACTCTTTCCAGAGATATATAATACTCTATATGTTTATTGAAATTGCGCGATTTAAAATTTGAAAATTTTGTTCAAAGTTCCATTGTAACTGTGCGTGTTTTTTTCAAATTGTATTTTGAGCGTTCTGAAAAGTTACAGCTAGATAGGTGTTTTTATTGCAAACTCAAATCTGTTTTCAAAATGTAGATATCACTTCCGGTTTTGACGTTATTCACTTTTTAAATTTAAATTTCAACTTCCGGAATTTTGAAGATATTTGAAATTTTTTGTCGGCAATATATTAGAAATGGTGTTATAGGAACAATTAATTAAAAAAATCTGACCCGGATGTAATATATCAGCCGCCATATTGATATGACCAACTTTTGTAAAACTCAAAATGGGGCCTCAGGGATATGAGCGATTTTCGTGATCGTAGTATTTTTGGACAGCTCAGTCGATTGTCATAAAAAATACGCTATTTGATTTTTGATATTCGATATTGCTTTCTTGTTATTTCTCAGTATAATGTTTTAAGTAATTTCCAAAATTTCAAAGACTTGACCTTGACTTTTTTTACCTTGTGACCTGAAGAAAGGTTATTGTCCTTGATTAGATCTATCCAATGGTATGTACAATTTAGTTGTTCAATGTTTACTTCCGGCTGTATTGCCATTTGAAATTTGCGATTTTTAACTTTAACGCATACATTTATCGTCAAAACAGTTGAAGGGAGAGAACTACTATTTTAATTATAAATCTTTATTAAAGCTATCATGCTGTAATTAAACTAGAAATGTTTATAAAAAATAAGTCAAACCATCCGCCACTAATCGACATATTTACTACTTTTAGCCTCCGTAGCGAAGAAATATGGCCGCCACCAACCCACTATAAAGCCGTTTAAGCCAAGTCATTCAGTCAGTTGATATACATACATCGGACTGTCAACATCAGTAATAAGCGGTCACTATTATTATTATCAAGCCAACCCTGAAACTAGCAAAAGAAAATTTTGCTATAGTCGAAAACTAACCAATCGTCAATCTTTTAAGCATTCAGACCACAAACAGTTATTTTAATTCCTTAAAATAAGAAAATCTCTCTAGATTTAACTTTTCTAATGTTCATATTTTCATAACCATTTGCCTTAGACTTAGTGCCTTATGATTCATAAAAGATTTCCAGGATGACGCACTGCCCAGCGCCGTTTTGGCACGGCTCTAGTTATTTTTTTTTTTAAATATTTTAATGGTCAACGTTTTTAGACACGCAATATTTTTTTAATAAATGACAGAACCAGATTTTTAGAACAGATTTTCTTCTTTTGGCATTGGATCGTTATCTACTACATTTAGATTTTATTTTTTCAATTTTTACTACATAATTTAAAACGTTAAAAGCGCAAGTAACAATGTAAGAAAGTCATGTTAAGCACGATAGTGCCATTGTCAGTTGAGGGGAGAGAACTGCATTTAAACATACAGACAACAAACATTTGTCAGTAGAAGGGAGAGAACTGCATTTAAACATACAGACAACAAACATGTAAGTTTTAATCTTATATTTTGCAAGCAAGTGTTTTTTCAGATCATTTGAAAAATTCTTAATATAGTTTAGTAGGATACAATTCTCCCCCAAAAATTGATGGATCGTTTGCTTGCAAACTTCTAATTTCAACTTCCGGAGTTTTGAAGATATTTGAAAAAAAATTCTGCATTATGTTAGAATTTGTCATCATGAAAGATATTTATGATAAAATTTGACCCGGAAGTAATATTTCAGGCGCCATGTTGTTGTGAGTAATTTTTATGAAACTCAAAATGGGTCCTCAGGGGATAATCGGATTTACACAATATTGGTGTCTATGAAATCCTTATTCGATTGCCACCAACCTTATGGCAGCAGATTTTTGAATTTCGATTTAGATTTTTTTCTTTTTCTGGACAAAGAATTTCAGTAATGACCGAAACTTTCAAGGCTCATATCTATGACCTTGACCTTAGATGACCTTTTGACCTGTACAAAAGTTATTGCCCTTAACGAGATCTATCAAATGATATATTCATTTCCGATTTCTGGTGTTAACTTCCGGTTTTATCGCCAATTGAAAGAGCTTTGTCACGTGACCTAATTAACATACGTCACACATTTTTAGACATATTTACTATGCTAAATATGCTCTTTCGAATGATATATAACACAATATATTTGAATCAAAATTGCGCTTTTTAAAACTTGCAAATTTTGTGCCAAATTTCATTGTAACTGTGCGTGTCTTTTGAAATTTTATTTTGATCGATCTGAAAACTTGCAAGTAGATAGACAATTTGATAATGAACAAAAAAATATTTCTTAAATTTTGATATCACTTCCTGTTTTGACGTCATTTGTTTGTAAACTTGAAATTTTGGGTTTCGGAGTTATTTGAAAATTTCTTTTTGCATTATGTTAGAAATGGTCATCATAAAAGATATAAATGATAAAATTCGACTCGGAAGTACTATGTCAGGTGCCATGTTGTTGTGACTAATTTTTATATAACTCAAAATGGGACCTTAGATGATAATCGGATTTGCATAATATCGGTGTCTATGAAATCCATAGTCGATGGCCAACAACCTTATGGCAACTGATTTGTTTTATTAGGATTTCTTCATATGTCTGGAACAAGAATTTTAGTAATGACTGAAACTTTCAAGGCTCATATTTCCGAAACTATTAGTTTAAATGACATCAATAAGATGTAACACACCTCGTGAGGATCATTCTATGTTATCATATCTGACAGAATCTACGTTGTTGTGTTACAACGTATCATCCCCTCAGCACATCATACGATTCATGGACAGCATACTAACATCTAGAAAGTTACAAGATACCATATTGTTTCTTTTAACGCTTCTCACTGGCCAATGTACAACGAACGTAGTATTTTAAAATGTGTTTCATAATATCATTAAACTGAAATACAACAATGAAATTTTTTGGGGATAATTGTGTCCTACTAAACTACATTTAGAATTTTTCAAATGATCTGAAAAAACATTTTCTTGCAAAATATAACATTAAAACTTACATGTTTGTCGTGTGTAAGTTTAAATGCAGTTCTCTCCCTTCGACTGACAATTGCACTATCCTGCTTAACATGACATGACTTTCTTATATTGTAAGATGTACAATGAAATGAAATGAATAGAGTTTTACGTCCTGCTTTTCTGCACCTATATGGGGCTTATGGGGCAAACGCCATGCAGTGTGCAATGAGGGAAATCGGTATATTTACCCCACCTGGCGGTTAGACGTCTTTACCATGTCAGCCCTTACCGAAAGGGGGTAATCGTTTTGAACAATCATCTCCTTTAAAGATCACTATGGAAAACTCACATCGGAAGAGTCGTTAAATACAGCCATATCTTATGATATGTAAGAGTCTGCGCTGTTGTGTTACAACATATCATCCCCTCAGCTGGTCAATCGATTCATGATCAATCTACCGGCATTTAGAATGTTACAGGATATCATATTATTTCTTTTAACGCTTCTCACTGGTCAATGTTTTGATATAATGTGCAACGAACGCAGTTCTCTCCCTTCAACTGAAAATTGCATTATCATACTTAACATGACTTTCTTACATTTCAACTTGCGTTTTTAACGTTTTAAATTATATGGTAAAACGATCCAATGCCAAAAGAAGAAAATCCGTTATAAAAATCTGGTTCTGTCATTTATTAAAAAAAAATACTTTTAGAATTGCTTGTCTAAAAACGTTGACCATTAAAATGTTTTTAAAAAAAATAATAATATAGATTTTTTGCTCAGTTTATGTTAAAATGACATTTTACGAGCTGTACTGCGAACTTACGTGTATGTAGGTTAGCACTCAGTATTCTGATGTTATATATATGAGAAGAATTGGCTCTTTTATATGTAGGGAGCCGTGGTAGCTCAGTGAGTTAGACTCTTGCTCGCTAACCCGAAAGTCCAGGGTTCAATTCCGGCATGGATTGAGATAATGCCTTCGGATTTTTCAACCCGGTTTCACCCTGTCAGTGATGCAGGTCGGAGGAGCTGACATGGAAAAGGCGCTTAGTCATTCGGATGGGACAATAAAGCAAGGTTCCTTGTGCTATTGGCTATGCACGTTAAAGACCCCTCGACAGTTGGAAATCGAAAATAAGAGCAGGCTAATGCCGCTGTCCTGACAATATTTCCCTCGTTGTACACTGCATGGCGTTTGCCAGTCCTCAGTTAGTCCATATACATGTAGGTGCAAAAAAGTAGGACGTAAAACTCCATTCATTTCATTTCATTTCTTTCATATTTATGATATTGCATATGAAAAATATTAACAAATATTCTTTAACTATTCTACTTCCAATGATGTATAAAAATACACATAAATAAAAACGACTTTTTTTTAAACAGGTGACTTTTCACTACCGAACATACGCTAGTTATTCCATTTTTCACTACCGAAAATGAACTAGTTATGGTACTTTTCACTCCCGAATATAAACAATTTATATGCCGATTTTTTTGTTCTGTAAATTTCTCAGATTGAAAACGCCTCTTTTTACCCATGGACGGAACCGGATGCGCACTGATCGGTACCGTCGCACGGTTCTAGTAATGTTTTTAAAAAATAAGTCGAGCCATCCACCATTGGTCGCCATATTTACTACTTGTTGAAGAAATATGGCCGCCACCGATCGACTATAGAGCCGATAAAGCCAGGCCGTTTAGTCAGTTAATATATACATCGGACTGTTAACAACGATAATAAGCGCTTACTATGAAACAAGCCAACCCCGAAGCTAGCTAAGAAGAAATTTTGCTAGTGTCGAAAACTAATCAATCGTTAATTTTATAAGCATTCAGACCACAAACAGTTACAATTAAATAAGAAATCTCACAAGATTTAATTTTTCGAATGTTCATATTTTCATAACCATTTGCTTGGTGCCTTACAATTTATGAAAGATTTCCAGGATGACGCACTGCCCAGTGCCGTTTTGGTACGGCTCTAGATTTTTCTACTTTCAGATCAGGACAGAAGAAAAGCCTGAATCCAGACCCTCAATCCCATTTTCTCAATAAAGCATTTGTTCCATCCTAGGCCTGTACATTTGGGAGATTTAACCCCCCCCCCCCCCTTCCCCGAAATCTAGCTTCTATCGCGTACACAAGTCAATTTTAACGTTTTTTCAATAAGTCAAGGGTAATAACTTATACACCAACAACTGGAATCGCGCCATTTTCAAACTCATCCGAGATATTATCAAGATGAATACACATACCAAGTTTCATTCGAATTGGATGGAAACTCTGGTCTCTATCGCGTACACAAGTTGACGGACGGACGGACGGACGGACAGACAGGGGCGACTACAATATACTAAGTTGTTTATCTCATTTTCATTTTGTGTGTTAATTGACTTTATAATATTTGGATTTTTTAGGCTTGTGTTGGTGTTACACCTATAGATGAATGTATTTTGTTATTGTAATCATCTACGACTTCTGACTTCTGATAATATCTTAAGCCATTTTTGAGATTTCAATTCCGTGAACTTTTTGAATAGTTTATTTTTTAGAATTCTATTGAATCTCTCAATGACTACAGCTTTATCTTCGTTATGAGTACTGTAAATTTGAAACCCCAGAGATTTCATATTTTTGTTATAAAATTCGCTCCCTTTATCTACCCATAACTTTTGAGGTCGTCTGTTGGATTGTTTCATTATGATTTCAAATACGTGTTTGACTGATAATCCTGTTTTGTTTTTGAGAGGAATAACTCAAGTTTAACGTGTATATAAATCTATGACTGTTAAACAATATCTATATCCCCTGTAACTGGCATATTAATTAAATCTGCTGACCATATTTCATCTTGATCAAACACTTTAACTTTTAAAAAATGTTTGTATTTTCTAAATTCTTTATGAATTTCGTCTGTTATATTTTATAAAGTGTTTACGAGCCAAAAAATCGAACAAGTTTTCAAGAACAATACAAAAATATCGTAAATATTTTTAGATTTTGCTGATTATCAACAGGGTTCAACCTTGGGTGGTAATAAACATTATCAGTATGTTTGTCAAAATCCGTTAAGAATTGTGACCTGTAGGGTGTTTACGAGCCAAAAATTGAACGTGTTTTCATGAACAAGGGCAATAAATCATAGTAAATATTTTTCAATTTTGCCGATTTTCAATAGGGTACATCCTTGGGCGGTAACGAACATAACCAGTAAGTTTGGTCAAAATGTGTCAAGAATTGTGCCATGTAGAGTGTTTATCAGCAACGACATGGGTGACGACAATATACGCCCCCATTGCATGTTGGCGTATAAAAATTCCAAATCCCGAATCTTGATAATAGGGCTACATTTGATACCTACCTGGTAGTTTTGTTCATCATCTAATTCTAAGGCTTCTCCAATTCCTCTCATAACCTTCATAAAAGATTGCTCCATATTTCAGCAGTAACAGCCAATTACTGTATCTTGAACCTGAAATAGGCCCAGTTATATTACCGTACATAACGTTGCATATAAACCTTTTTGCTAATATCCCTCTACTCAGGGACATATCCCCGATGACAGGTACATTCGAGAGAATATACTTCAATCTTACACCAATACATTTGAGCGACCAACTCTGCATTTTAAAGATTATTTCTTTCAAACTTATTATTGATGTTTCAAAATCAAGCTGATTAATCGTATCTAGTCACTACCCAGTGACAAAGTATGCATTCCTATCAGACAGTATCAAGTCACTACCCAGTGATAAATGTAAGGTTTCTTGGCTTCCTCTGATTCAGTGAAGGTTGATACAACAATATATACCCTCACATTTCTTGTAATGTTTTTCACTGGTCATCTTATTTTTTAAAAATGGTTTTAAAAATGTAAAAACTAGATTTTTAGAGCGTAATTGTTTTTCCGGGGATTTATATCTTTCAATACTACATTTTAGAATTGTTTAATGTAAAATTGGATATTAAATATTAAAAACTAAATATTTCTGAAAATTCTGGAACATTTTTTCACACTACATGGATTATCTCCCATGTGATGTTAAATGTATTGATTGATTTTTCAACATATTTACCAATTATTGAATTAGGAATCGGGCCCTCGTGCTTTCCCGAACCCGCGGGCATTATGTCAACTAATCCCTTGAAACCATGCATTATCCTACACATAATGACTTACTTTTTTGTCGAATTATTCTTGCGCTATTTCGATATGATGCAAGATAGCTTGTCAGGCAAGGAAAGATACGCCCAATTAGAGAAAAAAACCTCTTTTAAACTTCTGAGGATTATACTGAACAATATTATCAAGTTTTATCTACAGTGTTTTGGGCTAAAAGTTATTGCAAATGATTTTTTGCAGTGCGTTCGATTCTCGAACGCACTGCATTGTTTTGCAATTGACTATTTTTTGTGGGACTTTGCTACCGCAACGTCCCAGTTTGTTATCGAAATGTTTTTTTTTGCAGTGTGTTCTCGCGAACACGCTGCTTTGTTTTCGTAATTTAAAAAAAAATTAATTTTGTACCGAGTACTCTGAAGAAACTGTGATAATTACAGCAATATTTGCAATGCATTACATCACTGTATATGGTCTATTACTGAATGAATGTAAATTGATACATTTTTGCACAACCGGAAGTGCAATATTGAAAACTGTGCAAAAAGTGGTTTATTGGCCTTAGAAAGCGCATTTTTGAACTGATTTTTCTCGGAGTTACGTTTTTTGAATCTCGTGCAAATATCCAATAGGATAGTAGTGAAAACAAATCGAATTTTGAAAATTCATAGCACACTTTTTTTAGTCGAATTTTGGTGTTTTTGGCCAAAATTTATATTTTCTGTGCTATTCGTCCGATTTTATCAAAAATTCTGATGCTCAAGCAGATCACATTAGAGAACAAATTTCCTCGGTTAAACCTTTTTTATGATTTTCATGATATCAAACTTCTCACTTCCGGTTGACCCACTCCACGAAAATCATATGGTTGTCAAAAAAACTGATACTAATAGATATATATCGTTATGACTCAAACAATGAGAGGCATTTCCTAGACAAAAATATTTATAGTTTGGCCGCCATTTTGATTTTTGTAAAAAGTGCCAAAATTTTATTCAGAAAAAACAGTTGATCCGATTTCGACGAATCTGGTGTCAAATAAAAGAACATAAAAATTTTAAAAAATGTCGGGAAGTCGATTTTTGAATTTCGATTTGGTTTTCCTGCAATTTCCGGTTAAATTTTGTCAATATTTTGAAGGCCTGTATCTATCTTTTGACCTTTGATCTATCTGACCAATAATAAATAGATAGATATTTTGATTGTGTACAATAATCTATTTCAAAAATGTTATTATTGCTTCCGGTTTCGACGTCATTCGTTCTTAAAGTTGAATTTTCAACTTCCGGAATTATGAAGATATTCGAAAAATTATTTTTGCATTATATTTGTTTTGTAGACACAAAAGTATACAAGTGATAAAATTTGACCCGGATGTAAAGGACCAGTCGCCATCTTGAAATGGTATATTTCTATAATCTGCAAAATGGGGCCTCAGGGTGTTATGGAATTTGCATAATTTTGACGATTATGGAATCTACAGTTGATTGCTACCAAAACATGGGAAGCCGATTTTTGAATTTCAATTCTGAATTTTTTTAATTACCGGTTGAAATAAATCAGCAATTGTCAAAACTTTCATTGTCCATATTTCGTGACCTTGACCTTTCGTGACTGAGTGACCTCTACAAAGATTATTGTCCTCGATGAGAAGCATTTATTGGCAAAACGCTTACTTCCGGTTTTATAGACCTTTAAATGGCCCTGTCACTTGACCTAATTTACATCAGTCAAAAATCATTTCTCAATCCATAAATTCTTGATCTACTCTTTCCAGGGATATATAATACAAGATTTTTTACTCAAAATTCCACCTTTTAGAATTTAGAAGTTTTGTTCCTCCTTCTGCCATTTAAACTATACATATTTTTTTCCGACTTTTTCAGTTTCTGATCAATCTGAAAATCTACAGTTGGATAGACACTTTGATTGTGAACAAAAATCTGTTTTTTAACATTTTGATTTCACTTTTTGTTTTAAAGTCATTCCCCTTTTCAATTAAGATTTTCAACTTCCGTAATTTACAAGAAATTGTACACATATTGTTGATAGTGTACTATGTTTTGTTCAAACCCACAGTTAATAATTAGATTATCTCACCTGTTGCATAAGCCCCCAATGTCATTTCAATTGTTAAAGAAGCACTAATTTTAGTAATAGTTTTTGTCTATTTAATAAGATCAAGACTATATGTGATCTTTTACAGTATTTTCCAGTTCTTACGGGTTTAAGGAGTTGCAAGATTAAACTCTGTGGTCCTATGAAAAATAATCCTATGATATTGAAACTGGTTGATTGAATAAAGAATAAGAACGACTCCGTCATTTACGAATCTCAAACAGCCCAGCTGTTACATTTTATTAAAAGGATTGTTAAGAGGATATAAAAAATTTTATACGTCCATATAGTAGTACACTGAGATATGATTTCCAATACAGTGTTGGAGAGACCTTATGTGGTGAAAACATTAAGAAGAGATTATTGTTTGAGATAAGTAAAATGTTTTATGAATGGTTTGATTATATAAAGTAAAAAATTAGAATAGCCGTCTCAAAATATTACTGTTTGTCACGAGGCTTTTTGTGCTACAGGCTGTGCACGCACGTTAGAGAGCCATCGACACTTGGAAAACGAAAAAGAATAGGCTATACCACTGTCCTGGAAAATGTTCCTCATTGCACAGTGCATTTCTTTGCCAGGATTAGTTTGCCCAAGCAGACGCAAAAAGTAGGACGACAAATCCCAATACGTTAAGTCATTTGCAAAATAAAACCGTGTTTGAAAAAAGCACATTAATTAGACTATATATGCAGCTAAACATTGTTTTATTTAAATGTCTTAAATATTTGTTTTACAGGACATCCCCAACGGTCAAAAGGAGAGGGTTTCTCAGCTCTTACTCAACAAAATTTGCTGGAACATCCATCAACACGGTAACCACTGAAGAAGATAACATGTACTGTCTGTGCAAGTTAAAACGTTTTTTGAATTTTTTTCATTATTTTTATGAGAATTGGAATATCAGCCTTACAATGCCACTGTAAGTCTTAGAATGTCTTTGCTTTGATAAAAAAAAAATTGTAAGATTACATTTAATGGAGATACATTTCTCTCCTGGAAATTTCATCCAAAAAAAGGTAACTAATTTTGACTAAAAATTGTCCTCTGTAAAAAAAAAAAATTGAAGAATAAATTGTGTTCCTATTCATATTTTCATCAAAGCAAAGACGCACAGAAGTTCCCATTTTGCAGACTGCAATAACTTATGCACCGCTTAGTGTCGATGTTATGTGTCAAAAGTAGGTCATATATTTTTTGTTTTTATTAAAGACACCTAATCTAATTTTGTTATTATTTCGGAGCGATTTAACTAGCCAGCTTCATCTGGGGGGATATTTAGGTAAAATATTACGATTTTATACAGAATCTCCCCGGGATTTTACATAAAAAAGGGGGAATTCTTTATAAAGCCTGCCCAGGGATTTTTATTAAAAATCCTGCTAGAACATTGGGATGACGTCACTAGAGGTTTATAATTTTCAAAATCTATCTTTGTGATTTATTGAAATAGTATTAAAAATTTAGTTTTATGTGCGTTGTATAAAACCATTCACAGAGAAAAGTTTTTTTTAAAGGAACATAAGAGTATGATGTATTCTTTTAACGACAAACTTTTGATTAGATTATGAGCAGCAGTGGCAGACTGTGAAGTAAATTTGTTTGGTCAATCCAAATTCTAATTTGTCTTTGATGAATGTCCTACATGTAAATCGTATGTGCTATGGGTTGGAATTTTTATTTGTTCCATTTCATTTTCAATCTTTAACATTAACTATTTCTACTTTTAAATTAAGGAATAAAAATATAGATTTATGCTGTAATCTCCGAACTTGGATCGAAAGATGTAACTTTTCACCCATGGACGACACCGTTTTTTACACAGGGCACACATCCAAAACTACTGCAACTGCAGAAACTGTTTTGCAACTCTATATGTCCATTTGTGGCGAGGTACTTAATGAATATAAATTGGAACATTTTTGCAAAACCGATTTGGTAACTGTGCAAAAGTGGTTTTTTGACCCTGGAGGATACAATTTTTGCTCGATTTTGCTCAATATTTTTTTTTGGAATCTCTAGCGAATTTCCAATTCATAAGTAGTTAAAAATTCAAAAGTTTCAAATATTCTTAGCAAACTTTTTGCATCCAAACTTTTGCAATTTTTGACCATTTTTTCTATTTTCTTTGCTTTTTGTCTGATTTGTCTGAAATTTATATTACAAATAGAGATCATTGTAGTTAACAAAACTGCGAAGTCAAAATGTTTGCGCTACTTCCGGTTTATGCGGGAGAAGGGCGCAAACTTCCGGTTGACCCACTTCCGCTGTAATATTTTTGAACGAAACTTATACTGATCGGTAGCCATAGTTATGGGATTTACGTGGATATTCTAAGATCGGGAATCGAAATAATATTTCAGAAGCCATTTTGATTTTCCTAAAACATTCCGATATTTATTCAGCCAATTTGGCTGGACCGAATTTCAAATTTTTGTGTCAAATGAAAGAACATAAAAATTGGAGAAAATTCTAGGAAGCCGATTTTTGAATTTTGAATTTGCTTTTTTGCAATTTCCGGTTAAATTTTTTCAATTTTTGAAGGCTCATATCTCGTGACCTTGACCTTTGATGACTTTGACCTTAAGAAGGTCAGAGGTCATCGACCTTGTCTACCAGATGATACTTTAATATTTGACCTCCGATATCAACTTCCGGTTTTATAGCTATCCAAAAACAGCGAAATTGACAACTTTGGATTGCTTTAGCAAGTGACCTAATTCACTTAGAGAGTTATTTTTTTCAGATTCTTAATGTGCTTTTCGAGCTCTTTCGAACGATATATCACAGTTGATTATAATTCAAAATTTTTTTATTTTGCAATTTGGGAAACCTTTACCCGATTTTTTGACTTTAATATATGCATAATTTATGATCTATTAAGTTTAGAGGCTTTAAAATTGGAACATAATTGAACATACCCCATATAAATGTATCTATCAAAAAAAATTGACATGGGCGTGGCACATCCGGGTTAAATTTTAATTTTGTTTACATTTTGTTGTCTGGAAAAAATCCATATAGACTACATTTTTTTTAATAAATGCTTCTGCAAACACCAACCTCATTACTTTAACTCAATTATATCAAAATCTCAGCTATTTTGGCTGTATAGTTCAAAAAAGGGAGAAGGTTTATAAATTTCAAAATTTCCGATTATAGATTTTGACCTTTTTTGACATTTATGATTGTTTATCTCGTTAACCAATAGATACAAAGGCTTGATAATCTAGCCATAGTAAGATATTATTAATATAAATATAGTCACAAAAAAAATTGACGTGGGCGTGGCACATTCGGGTAAAATTTTGTTTTTGTCAAAATTTTGTTTATCCCAAAAACAGGTAGGCCTAAAGTTTAAATTTTTTCAAAAAATGACCTTGCATACAGTTACAGTATTGCTTTATTCAGCTTATGTTAAAGGCTCATTGATTTCGGCTTTGTAGTTCAAAAAAGGGAACAAGGTTAAACAAATTTTGTTTTTTTCATTTTTGACCTTGACCTTTGTTGACCTTGACCTTTTTAAGATCAAAAGTCATTGACTTTGGCTGTTTATTTATATTTTCATATTTGATGTCTAGCGTCAACTTCCGGTGTTATTATTGTATGCATTTCCAAATTTTAAAGACTTGTTTCTCGTGAATTTGACCTTGAGTGGCCTTGACCTTCAGTGGGTTGAAGGTTACTGATAAAGGTTTTCGGCTGGTATGTTCAAATGTAAGGTCTGGTGACTACTTCCGGTTTCACAACCTTTCCAAAAAAAATTTTTTTTCAAAAGTTGTCGACTTCTTTGACACTTCGGATCTAGTTCAGGGTCCATTTTTTTTTTAATTCCCCATAGCAATTTGCACATTTGCAAAGTCCCACTCTGTGCCACATGTAGCTCTAGTTTTTGTTTTTTTTTTGCAGTGCGTTCGATAATCGAACGCACTGCATTCTTTTGCAAACGGCTATTTTTTTGCAGTGCGTTCGATTTCGAACGCACTGCATTGTTTTCATAATTGCACTGCGTTCGATAATTAGATTATCTCACCTGTTGCATAAGCCCCCAATGTCATTTCAATTGTTAAAGAAGCACTAATTTTAGTAATAGTTTTTGTCTATTTAATAAGATCAAGACTATATGTGATCTTTTACAGTATTTTCCAGTTCTTACGGGTTTAAGGAGTTGCAAGATTAAACTCTGTGGTCCTATGAAAAATAATCCTATGATATTGAAACTGGTTGATTGAATAAAGAATAAGAACGACTCCGTCATTTACGAATCTCAAACAGCCCAGCTGTTACATTTTATTAAAAGGATTGTTAAGAGGATATAAAAACTTTTATACGTCCATATAGTAGTACACTGAGATATGATTTCCAATACAGTGTTGGAGAGACCTTATGTGGTGAAAACATTAAGAAGAGATTATTGTTTGAGATAACTAAAATGTTTTATGAATGGTTTGATTATATAAAGTAAAAAATTAGAATAGCCGTCTCAAAATATTACTGTTTGTCACGAGGCTTTTTGTGCTACAGACTGTGCACGCACGTTAGAGAGCCATCGACACTTGGAAAACGAAAAAGAATAGGCTATACCACTGTCCTGGAAAATGTTCCTCGTTGCACAGTGCATTTCTTTGCCAGGATTAGTTTGCCCAAGCAGACGCAAAAAGTAGGACGACAAATCCCAATACGTTAAGTCATTTGCAAAATAAAACCGTGTTTGAAAAAAGCACATTAATTAGACTATATATCCAGCTAAACATTGTTTTATTTAAATGTCTTAAATATTTGTTTTACAGGACATCCCCAACGGTCAAAAGGAGGGGGTTTCTCAGCTCTTACTCAACAAAATTTGCTGGAACATCCATCAACACGGTAACCACTGAAGAAGATAACATGTACTGTCTGTGCAAGTTAAAACGTTTTTTGAATTTTTTTCATTATTTTTATGAGAATTGGAATATCAGCCTTACAATGCCACTGTAAGTCTTAGAATGTCTTTGCTTTGATAAAAAAAAAATTGTAAGATTACATTTAATGGAGATACATTTCTCTCCTGGAAATTTCATCCAAAAAAAGGTAACTAATTTTGACTAAAAATTGTCATCTGTAAAAAAAAAAATTGAAGAATAAATTGTGTTCCTATTCATATTTTCATCAAAGCAAAGACGCACAGAAGTTCCCATTTTGCAGACTGCAATAACTTATGCACCGCTTAGTGTCGATGTTATGTGTCAAAAGTAGGTCATATATTTTTTGTTTTTATTAAAGACACCTAATCTAATTTTGTTATTATTTCGGAGCGATTTAACTAGCCAGCTTCATCTGGGGGGATATTTAGGTAAAATATTACGATTTTATACAGAATCTCCCCGGGATTTTACATAAAAAAGGGGGAATTCTTTATAAAGCCTGCCCAGGGATTTTTATTAAAAATCCTGCTAGAACATTGGGATGACGTCACTAGAGGTTTATAATTTTCAAAATCTATCTTTGTGATTTATTGAAATAGTATTAAAAATTTAGTTTTATATGCGTTGTATAAAACCATTCACAGAGAAAAGTTTTTTTTAAAGGAACATAAGAGTATGATGTATTCTTTTAACGACAAACTTTTGATTAGATTATGAGCAGCAGTGGCAGACTGTGAAGTAAATTTGTTTGGTCAATCCAAATTCTAATTTGTCTTTGATGAATGTCCTACATGTAAATCGTATGTGCTATGGGTTGGAATTTTTATTTGTTCCATTTCATTTTCAATCTTTAACATTAACTATTTCTACTTTTAAATTAAGGAATAAAAATATAGATTTATGCTGTAAATCTCCGAACTTGGATCGAAAGATGTAACTTTTCACCCATGGACGACACCGGATACACACTGCTCGGTACCGTCCACGGTTCTAGTTTTTTTTTTCGCTTTTTACACAGGGCACACATCCAAAACTACTGCAACTGCAGAAACTGTTTTGCAACTCTATATGTCCATTTTTGGCGAGGTACTTAATGAATATAAATTGGAACATTTTTGCAAAACCGATTTGGTAAATTTGCAAAATGTGCAAAAAGTGGTTTTTTGACCCTGGAGGATACAATTTTTGCTTGATTTTGCTCAATATTTTTTTTTGGAATCTCTAGCGAATTTCCAATTCATAAGTAGTTAAAAATTCAAAAGTTTCAAATATTCTTAGCAAACTTTTTGCATCCAAACTTTTGCAATTTTTGACCATTTTTTCTATTTTCTTTGCTTTTTGTCTGATTTGTCTGAAATTTATATTACAAATAGAGATCATTGTAGTTAACAAAACTGCGAAGTCAAAATGTTTGCGCTACTTCCGGTTTATGCGGGAGAAGGGCGCACACTTCCGGTTGACCCACTTCCGCTGTAATAAATATTTTTGAACGAAACTTATACTGATCGGTAGCCATAGTTATGGGATTTACGTGGATATTCTAAGATCGGGAATCGAAATAATATTTCAGAAGCCATTTTGATTTTCCTAAAACATTCCGATATTAATTCAGCCAATTTGGCTGGACCGAATTTCAAAATGTTGGTGTCAAATGAAAGAACATAAAAATTGGAGAAAATTCTAGGAAGCCGATTTTTGAATTTTGAATTTGCTTTTTTGCAATTTCCGGTTAAATTTTTTCAATTTTTGAAGGCTCATATCTCGTGACCTTGACCTTTGATGACCTTGACCTTAAGAAGGTCAGAGGTCATCGACCTTGTCTACCAGATGATACTTTAATATTTGACCTCCGATATCAACTTCCGGTTTTATAGCTATCCAAAAACAGCGAAATTGACAACTTTGGATTGCTTTAGCAAGTGACCTAATTCACTTAGAGAGTTATTTTTTTCAGATTCTTAATGTGCTTTTCGAGCTCTTTCGAACGATATATCACAGTTGATTATAATTCAAAATTTTTTTATTTTGCAATTTGGGAAACCTTTACCCGATTTTTTGAATTTTTTGACTTTAATATATGCATAATTTATGATCTATTAAGTTTAGAGGCTTTACAATTGGAACATAATTGAACATACCCCATATAAATGTATCTATCAAAAACAAATTGACATGGGCGTGGCACATCCGGGTTAAATTTTAATTTTGTTTACATTTTGTTGTCTGGAAAAAATCCATATAGACTACATTTTTTTTAATAAATGCTTCTGCAAACACCAACCTCCTTACTTTAACTCAATTATATCAAAATCTCAGCTATTTTGGCTGTATAGTTCAAAAAAGGGAGAAGGTTTATAAATTTCAAAATTTCCGATTATAGATTTTGACCTTTTTTGACATTTATGATTGTTTATCTCGTTAACCAATAGATGCAAAGGCTTGATAATCTAGCCATAGTAAGATATTATTAATATAAATATAGTCACAAAAAAAATTGACGTGGGCGTGGCACATTCGGGTAAAATTTTGTTTTTCTCAAAATTTTGTTTATCCCAAAAACAGGTAAAGTTTAAATTTTTTCAAAAAATGACCTTGCATACAGTTACAGTATTGCTTTATTCAGCTTATGTTAAAGGCTCATTGATTTCGGCTTTGTAGTTCAAAAAAGGGAACAAGGTTAAACAAATTTTGTTTTTTTCATTTTTGACCTTGACCTTTGTTGACCTTGACCTTTTTAAGATCAAAAGTCATTGACTTTGGCTGTTTATTTATATTTTCATATTTGATGTCTAGCGTCAACTTCCGGTGTTATTATTGTATGCATTTCCAAATTTTAAAGACTTGTTTCTCGTGAATTTGACCTTGAGTGGCCTTGACCTTCAGTGGGTTGAAGGTTACTGATAAAGGTTTTCGGCTGGTATGTTCAAATGTAAGGTCTGGTGACTACTTCCGGTTTCACAACCTTTCCAAAAAAAAAAATTTTTCAAAAGTTGTCGACTTCTTTGACACTTCGGATCTAGTTCAGGGTCCATTTTTTTTTTAATTCCCCATAGCAATTTGCACATTTGCAAAGTCCCACTCTGTGCCACATGTGGCTCTAGTTTTAGTTTTTTTTTTGCAGTGCGTTCGATAATCGAACGCACTGCATTCTTTTGCAAACGGCTATTTTTTTGCAGTGCGTTCGATTTCGAACGCACTGCATTGTTTTCATAATTGCACTGCGTTCGATAATTAGATTATCTCACCTGTTGCATAAGCCCCCAATGTCATTTCAATTGTTAAAGAAGCACTAATTTTAGTAATAGTTTTTGTCTATTTAATAAGATCAAGACTATATGTGATCTTTTACAGTATTTTCCAGTTCTTACGGGTTTAAGGAGTTGCAAGATTAAACTCTGTGGTCCTATGAAAAATAATCCTATGATATTGAAACTGGTTGATTGAATAAAGAATAAGAACGACTCCGTCATTTACGAATCTCAAACAGCCCAGCCGTTACATTTTATTAAAAGGATTGTTAAGAGGATATAAAAAATTTTATACGTCCATATAGTAGTACACTGAGATATGATTTCCAATACAGTGTTGGAGAGACCTTATGTGGTGAAAACATTAAGAAGAGATTATTGTTTGAGATAAGTAAAATGTTTTATGAATGGTTTGATTATATAAAGTAAAAAATTAGAATAGCCGTCTCAAAATATTACTGTTTGTCACGAGGCTTTTTGTGCTACAGGCTGTGCACGCACGTTAGAGAGCCATCGACACTTGGAAAACGAAAAAGAATAGGCTATACCACTGTCCTGGAAAATGTTCCTCATTGCACAGTGCATTTCTTTGCCAGGATTAGTTTGCCCAAGCAGACGCAAAAAGTAGGACGACAAATCCCAATACGTTAAGTCATTTGCAAAATAAAACCGTGTTTGAAAAAAGCACATTAATTAGACTATATATCCAGCTAAACATTGTTTTATTTAAATGTCTTAAATATTTGTTTTACAGGACATCCCCAACGGTCAAAAGGAGAGGGTTTCTCAGCTCTTACTCAACAAAATTTGCTGGAACATCCATCAACACGGTAACCACTGAAGAAGATAACATGTACTGTCTGTGCAAGTTAAAACGTTTTTTGAATTTTTTTCATTATTTTTATGAGAATTGGAATATCAGCCTTACAATGCCACTGTAAGTCTTAGAATGTCTTTGCTTTGATAAAAAAAAAATTGTAAGATTACATTTAATGGAGATACATTTCTCTCCTGGAAATTTCATCCCAAAAAAGGTAACTAACTTTGACTAAAAATTGTCCTCTGTAAAAAAAAAAAATTGAAGAATAAATTGTGTTCCTATTCATATTTTCATCAAAGCAAAGACGCACAGAAGTTCCCATTTTGCAGACTGCAATAACTTATGCACCGCTTAGTGTCGATGTTATGTGTCAAAAGTAGGTCATATATTTTTTGTTTTTATTAAAGACACCTAATCTAATTTTGTTATTATTTCGGAGCGATTTAACTAGCCAGCTTCATCTGGGGGGATATTTAGGTAAAATATTACGATTTTATACAGAATCTCCCCGGGATTTTACATAAAAAAGGGGGAATTCTTTATAAAGCCTGCCCAGGGATTTTTATTAAAAATCCTGCTAGAACATTGGGATGACGTCACTAGAGGTTTATAATTTTCAAAATCTATCTTTGTGATTTATTGAAATAGTATTAAAAATTTAGTTTTATGTGCGTTGTATAAAACCATTCACAGAGAAAAGTTTTTTTTAAAGGAACATAAGAGTATGATGTATTCTTTTAACGACAAACTTTTGATTAGATTATGAGCAGCAGTGGCAGACTGTGAAGTAAATTTGTTTGGTCAATCCAAATTCTAATTTGTCTTTGATGAATGTCCTACATGTAAATCGTATGTGCTATGGGTTGGAATTTTTATTTGTTCCATTTCATTTTCAATCTTTAACATTAACTATTTCTACTTTTAAATTAAGGAATAAAAATATAGATTTATGCTGTAAATCTCCGAACTTGGATCGAAAGATGTAACTTTTCACCCATGGACGACACCGGATACACACTGCTCGGTACCTCCACGGTTCTAGTTTTTTTTTTCGCTTTTTACACAGGGCACACATCCAAAACTACTGCAACTGCAGAAACTGTTTTGCAACTCTATATGTCCATTTGTGGCGAGGTACTTAATGAATATAAATTGGAACATTTTTGCAAAACCGATTTGGTAAATTTGCAAAATGTGCAAAAAGTGGTTTTTTGACCCTGGAGGATACAATTTTTGCTTGATTTTGCTCAATATTTTTTTTTGGAATCTCTAGCGAATTTCCAATTCATAAGTAGTTAAAAATTCAAAAGTTTCAAATATTCTTAGCAAACTTTTTGCATCCAAACTTTTGCAATTTTTGACCATTTTTTCTATTTTCTTTGCTTTTTGTCTGATTTGTCTGAAATTTATATTACAAATAGAGATCATTGTAGTTAACAAAACTGCGAAGTCAAAATGTTTGCGCTACTTCCGGTTTATGCGGGAGAAGGGCGCAAACTTCCAGTTGACCCACTTCCGCTGTAATAAATATTTTACAGAATTTGCATAATTTATGATCTATTAAGTTTAGAGGCTTTACAATTGGAACATAATTGAACATACCCCATATAAATGTATCTATCAAAAACAAATTGACATGGGCGTGGCACATCCGGGTTAAATTTTAATTTTGTTTACATTTTGTTGTCTGGAAAAAATCCATATAGACTACATTTTTTTTAATAAATGCTTCTGCAAACACCAACCTCCTTACTTTAACTCAATTATATCAAAATCTCAGCTATTTTGGCTGTATAGTTCAAAAAAGGGAGAAGGTTTATAAATTTCAAAATTTCCGATTATAGATTTTGACCTTTTTTGACATTTATGATTGTTTATCTCGTTAACCAATAGATGCAAAGGCTTGATAATCTAGCCATAGTAAGATATTATTAATATAAATATAGTCACAAAAAAAATTGACGTGGGCGTGGCACATTCGGGTAAAATTTTGTTTTTCTCAAAATTTTGTTTATCCCAAAAACAGGTAAAGTTTAAATTTTTTCAAAAAATGACCTTGCATACAGTTACAGTATTGCTTTATTCAGCTTATGTTAAAGGCTCATTGATTTCGGCTTTGTAGTTCAAAAAAGGGAACAAGGTTAAACAAATTTTGTTTTTTTCATTTTTGACCTTGACCTTTGTTGACCTTGACCTTTTTAAGATCAAAAGTCATTGACTTTGGCTGTTTATTTATATTTTCATATTTGGTGACCTTGGTACCTGAACAAAAGTTATTGTCCTTGATGAAATCAATCCAATGATGTATTCATGTTTGTGATCCGATGTATACTTCCGGTTTTATAGGCAATTGAAATTTGTCATTTTTGACTTTAAACAGTCCTGTCACGTGACCTAGCGTAAATACGTCAAAAATGAATTAACAAACATATTATGCGTAATTTGCTCTTTCCAATGATATACGACAATATACACTTAAATTAAAATTGCACGATTTAAAATTTGAACATTTTGTGCAAATTTCCATTGTAACTGTGCGTGTGTTTTTCAAATTTTATTTCAATCGATCTGAAAATTTTCAGATGGAAAGATATTTCGATTGCAATCCAAAATCTGTTTTCGAAAAATTTATACCACTTCCGGTTTTGACGTAATTAGCTTGTAAATTTGAAATTTCAACTTCCGGAATTTTGAATATATTTGAAATTTGTTTTGTGCAATATTTTACATTATGGTATATCAAAAATTTGAAATAAAAAAATTTAACCCGTAAGTTACAAATCGGCCGCCATATTGATATGACTAACTTTTGGAAAACTCAAAATGGGGCCTCAGGGTTATTAGCGGAATTCGTAACTTTGATATTTTTCGAAACTACAGTCGATTGCATTCAAAGCATTGTTAATCGATTTTTGATCTTCCGTTTTGCCTTTCTTGCACTTCCGTTTTATTTTTTTCAGTAATTACCAAAACTTTCAGGGCTCATATCTCGTGACCTTGACCTTTGGTGACATTGTGACCTAAACAAAAGTTTTTGCCCTCGATGAGATCTATCCGACTATGTATTCATATTTGTTGTCCGATGTATACTTCCGGTTTTGTAAGCAATTCAAATTTGCGATTTTTGACTTTAAAAGTAACATCCAAGGTTTTGCTAGTTGTGGTAGCTTTCTTTGTCTAGAAATAATACCAATTCAGACTCTTTTAAAAACAGTTTTTAAGCAATTCCAAAACTGTTACGCACTGCTCAGAACCATGCAAAGCCTATGGATCTAGTTTTTTTTTCGAATTTTACACTCGCTATTTTAGTAAGAAGGCAACATGCCACATACAGATTTGTTCAATTCCCTACGATAAATTGTTGACCATGAACTTTTAAATATTAATTGGTGCCATTTTGACAAACCGGAAATGAGGTAGAACGAAAAACACAATTTTGGTTTTTGGAATCTCACGTCTCTATTTTTGATCCGATTTTTATCAAACTGTTTTGAACTGTTTTCTATAACTGTACGCAATTTTGGTTTTTGGAATCTCACGTCTCTATTTTTGATCCGATTTTTATCAAACTGTTTTGAACTGTTTTCTATAACTGTACGCTACTAAATAAAGGTTTTAAACTTCTACAATTTTGACTTTTAGTTGACTATTTTCTTAATTTTAATTTTTGCGTTTTTTTCAACTTCTACAATTTTATTTCGATCGATCTGCAAATTTGCAGGTGTATAGACATTTTGATTCTAAACAAAATGCAGTTTTCAAAATTTTGATACCACTTCCGGTTTTTACGTAATTAGCTTGTAAATTTAAATTTTCAACTTTCGGAAATTTGAAGATATTTCAAATTTGTTTTTTTCATTGTGTTATAATTTGTTATAACAACAATTTGAAATAAAAAAATCCGACCCGGAAGTAACAGATCATCCGCCATTTTGATATGAGTAACTTTTATAAAATTAAAAATGGGGCCTCAGGGTTATGAGCGGCATCCGTAACTTTAGTATTTTTGGAAACTACAATAGATTGCTAAAAAAGTCTAGCCGCCGATTTTTGAATTTTGATTTCAATTTTTTTTTTTTTTTTTTCGTTTTGATTTTTTATGCAATTACTAAAACTTTCAAGGCTCATATCTTTTGACCTTGACCTTGGTACCTGAACAAAAGTTATTGCACTTGATGAAATCTATCCAATGATATATTCATGTTTGTGATCCGATGTATACTTCCGGTTTTATAGGCAATTGAAATTTGTGATTTTTTACTTTAAACAGCCCTGTCACGTGACCTAGCGTAAATACGTCTAAAATGATTTAACAATCATTTTATGCGTAATTTGCTCTTTCCAATGATGTACGACAATATACACTTAAATTAAAATTGCACGATTTAAAATTTGAACACTTTGTGCAAATTTTCATTGTAACTGTGTGTGTTTTTTTCAAATTTTATTTCAATCGATCTGAAAATTTACAGATGGAAAGATATTTCGATTGCAATCCAAAATCTGTTTTCGAAAAATTGATACCACTTCCGGTTTTGACGTAATTAGCTTGTAAATTTGAAATTTCAACTTCCGGAATTTTGAATATATTTGAAATTTGTTTTTTGAAATATTTAACATTATGGTATATCAACAATTTGAAATAAAAAAATTTAACCCGGAAGTTACAAATCGGCCGCCATATTGATATGACTAACTTTTGTAAAACTCAAAATGGGGCCTCAGGCTTATGAGCGGAATTCGTAACTTTGATATTTTTGGAAACTACAGTCGATTGCATTCAAAGTATTGTTAATCAATTTTTGTTCTTCTGTTTTGCCTTTCTTGCATTTCCTTTTTATTTTTTCAGTAATTACCAAAACTTTCAAGACTCATACATCGTGACCTTGACCTTTGGTGACATTGTGACCTGAACAAAAGTTTTTGCCCTCGATGAGATCTATCCGACTATGTATTCATATTTGTTGTCTGATGTAAACTTCCGGTTTTGTAAGCAATTCAAATTTGCGATTTTTGACTTTACAAGTAACATCCAAGGTTTCGCTAGTTGTGGTAGCTTTCTTTGTCTAGAGTAGAAATAATACCAATACAGACCCTTTTAAAAACAGTTTTTAAGTAATTCCAAAACTGTTACTGTTAGGCACATAGCGTTTCAACACAGATACACGTGTCGTCATCAGATGTCGTATATAACAATAGAGGCTACAACTCGTGACTATAGTACATTTGTTTTGTTACTATTATTAGTTACACTGTAATGATATTGTACTGCTAAAGAGAATAACTTGACCACGGGAAGATGTTCACCTATGTACTTAATCACACCAGGCTATTGAGGTCAACAGAACTAAATGTATACATCTTCTACTTACCACACTTGCATACTAAAACTACCATAGTGGTTGATAGTGTATACGCTCTTGCAAACGTTGTATAATTACCTCAGCTGCTGATCTTACATACCCACCATTTTTATGGATGCCTCTTATTTACCCTCTTGATCAAGAATATGTCTATGTCTATTTCTGGTCTGATCAAATTACCTTTCAACCCTAACACAGTCTCCAATTGATCAGCCTGACTATTATTGTTTGGCTTCGTTGTGCTTGTGGACGAGTGGAATTCTTGGGGATGACAACCCTCGTCTGGTGTGGTCACCTATGCACTTTCGCATTTTTTTTTCATTCATATATTTAAGTATACATATTAATTATTGAATATTAATAACCATTATTTATTGACATAGTTCATATTTCTATATTGTATCTTTTATTTGATTTAAACAATATTAATTTCATTTAGCATTGCAATACAAATTATAGTGTAATATGAAATGATGATACAGAAACAACCTGGTAGCTTATATATTATATCTGCTTCGCCTGTAATTACAGTAACAAATATAATATGTAAAAAGTATAACGGAGACGAGATAAATAAATATATAAAAATATAGAGAAAAGAACTTCAATTATTAAATGGAAGCTGAAGTGCGTCGAACAAGTTCGTTGGTAAAAATATGAATCATAAGTATGAAGCGTTTAAGGTTTCGGGTAGATATCACGTTTTTATAAGGTAAAATAACTTTCATTAGTCAAAACGTTTAGTAAGGTTAAAGTATTAGTGGACTGTACTAACTATTGACCCACATACGTTACACCAGATTATTGAGGTCAACAGAAAGTTCAAACACGCTTTCAATATTGAGAGGCAATGATGACGTCAGAGGGTATCCTCACTGGGTATCCTCACGGTATCCACTCTCATATGTCTCAGAATCATCACTTCCTCTACTACTGGCAGGGTTAACTAAAAGGGATGCGGGAATACCAACAGACAGACAAACGAAACACGTACAGTTACAATGGAATTCGGCATATTACTTTCAAATTCTAAAACGCGGAATTATGATTCAAATACATAGTGTCATATAAATAATATGTAAATTAGGTCACGTGACAGATTTTTTTTTTTAAAGAATTTTGAAAAAAAAGCACTCACATTAACAATGGAATTCATCCAGATAAATACACATACCAAGCTTCATTCAAATCGAATAAAAACTCTAGCTTTTATCATATACACAAGCTATTTTTATCGTTTTCACTAAGTCAAGGGCAATAACTTTTAAACCGACTACTGGAATAGCGCCATTTTCGAACTCATCCGTGATATTATCAAGATTAATACATATACCAAGCTTCATTCAAATCGGATAAAAACTCTAGTCTCTATCGAGTGTCACGAAATTGTTGACGGACAGACCAACGGACAATATGCATCCATATTTTAACGTGGGCGTATAAAAAGGTAAATAAAATGGATTCAGAAATACCAGCAAACAAAAAGAGGTGCAGAACTACAAGCAGTCATACCAAATAAAAGGGGCGCACAGCTACCAGAATCGCAGGTTAACTAAAAGGGACGCGGGAACACCAGCAGACAGACAAACGAAAGACGAACAGTTACAATGGAATTTGGCAGAATATTTTCAAATTCTAAAACGCGGAATTATGATTCAAATACATAGTGTCATATATCATTGGAAAGCGTAGATATAGCATAATACGAATCAAAAATAATTTGTGTCGTATGTAAATTAGGTCATTCAAATCGAATAAAAACTCTAGCTTTTTAATATCACATACACAAGTTAATTTTAACGTTTTCACTAAGTCAACGGCAATAACTCATAAACCGACGACTGGAATAGCTCCAATTATGAAAGGATCCGAGATAGTATCACGATAATTATACATACCAAGTTCCATTCAATTCGGATGAATTAAAGCGACGACTGGAATCGCGCCATTTTCAAACTCATTCGAGATATTATCAAGATAAATACATATACCAAGCTTCATCCAAATCGGATGAAAACTCTAATCGCTATTGCGTGTACAAGAAATTGTTGAAGGACGAACGGACCGACAGATGGACAGGGGTGTGGGCAATATACGTCCATATTTTCATGTGGCTGTATATAAAGGCAGATAAAATGGAATCAGAAATACCAGCAGACAGACTAAATAAAAGAGGTGCAGAACTACAAGCAGTCATACCAAATAAAAGGGGCGCACAGCTACCAGAATACAAGCAGGTTAACTAAAAGGGACGCGGGAATACCAGCAGACAGACAAACTAAACACGAACAGTTACAATGGAATTTGGCAGAATATTTTCAAATTCTAGAACGCGGAATTATGATTCAAATACGTTGTGTCATATATCATTGGAAAGAGTAGATCAAGCATTGTAACGCCGAAAAAGAATTTATGACGTATGTAAATTAGGTCACGTGACAGAGCTGTTTAAAGTTAAAAATTGCAATTTTCAGAAGGCCATAAAACCGGAAGTAAGCAATTGACATCTTAAATGATTATACCATTGGATAGATCTCGTCAAAGGCAACCACTTTTGTTCAGGTCACAAGGTCACTCAAGGTCAAGGTCACGAAATATGGGCCTTGTAAGTTTTGACAATTTCTGATTTATTTTAACCGGAAATAAAAAAAAAATCGAATTGAAAATCAAAAATCGGTTTCCAATGTTTTGTGCGCAATCAATTGGAGATACCATAGACACTAATATGATGCAAATTCCATAATACCCGTAGGCCCCATTTTGCGTTTTATAAAAATATATCATTTCAATATGGCGATTGATTTTTTACATCCGGGTCAAATTTTATCATTTAAATATTTTTGTGTGAAGATGTCAAATATATCACAAAAAGAATTTTTCGAATATCTTCAAAATTCCGGAAGTTAAAATTTCAACTTTAAGAGCAAATGACGTCAAAACCGGAAGTGATATATTTTTTTTGAAATTATAGTTTTGTTTGAAATAAAAATGTCTATTCACCTGTAAGTTTTCAAATTAATCAAAATAAAATTGCAAAAGTTAAAAAAAATGTCAAAAAAGTGCTTCAGAAAGTCAGCGACAAAATTCTACAAGTGCGTGTTTTTTAAGAACTATCATGTAGACATTCGAATAATGAAATAAACAAAAAAAGTCCCATCAAAATCGGTTGAAAAACAGAGGTGAAAATTGTAGAAAACAAAAAATGGGTTTTTCTGTTATACGTCATTTCCGGTTGCACAAAAATACTTCATTTTACATTCATTTAATACCGTGCAGTTAGGTATCGTAGGAAATTATCTGAGATAATGTGTGGTATGTTCCCTTCATACCAAAATAGCGTGACCAGAAATAGACAAAAAAAAAAAACAGTCATTATGAAAACAAAGCAGTGCGTTCGCTAGAACGCACTGCAAAAAAAAAAAAAAAAAAGTCATTTGCAAAACAAAGCAGTGCGTTCGCTAGAACGCACTGCAAAAAAAAAAAGTCATTTGCAAAACAAAGCAGTGCGTTCGCTAGAACGCACTGCAAAAAAAAAAGTCATTATGAAAACAAAGCAGTGCGTTCGCTAGAACGCACTGCAAAAAAAATGGAAACATTTCGATAAAAAACTGGGACTTTGCAGTAGCAAAGTCCTACAATTAAGCAGGAATAAGATAGTCTCTTATATTCCACTGAGATCCTAGTTTGGTGGGATAATTTGAAATACAAATTGAAGAACTTTTCACAAAGATATTCAAAGAAAAAAAAGAAAGAAGAAAGGGAGAAATTCTGGACCCTCCAAAATAGGATCTCTAGGGAATATGAGAGACTATCTAAAATAATGGCCCCTGATCTTACTTTAATAAAAGAATTAGAACTGAAACTACAAGAAATGGATGAAACAACATGTAAAGGGGCCATTTTAAGAAGCAAATTTCAAAATGCTACCCAGGGTGACAGGTGTACCTCTTTTTTCCTAACACTAGAAAAACAAAGACAGAATAAAAATGTTATTAAAGAATTACAAAGTAATAATGGTACTATTTTAACCCAAACCAAAGATATTTTATATGAATGCTCAGATTTTTATTCTAATTTATATGCAAAAGAAGACCCTGATGATTTTAATTGTATATCTGAAGTTGGTAATGTTTTAAATTGTACAATTGACACTGTTGATAGAGATATTTTAGACTCCCCCATTGTCTTACAAGAAGTTTTAAATGCATTAAACTCCATGTGTAAAGGTAAAAGCCCTGGCTTAGATGGTTTAACTACAGAATTTTATATATTTTTTAGTGATATTTTAATGCCTCTATTTTTAAATGTTTTAAATCATATTTTTCAAAGTAATATTTTATCAAAGTCAATGAGGAGAGGAGTTATAGTTTTAGTGTATAAAGACAAAGGTGATAAAACTCTTTTACAAAATTTTAGACCAATATCTCTTTTAAATGCTGATACAAAGATTTTATCCAAAATTTTAGCCTCAAGACTTATAAAGGTTTTAGAATGTATTATCTCCCCTGAGCAATCATGCTCTGTCCCAGGAAGAAGCATTTTAGAAAATGTTGCAGGTATTCGAGATGTTATTGATTATGTTCAAAATGAGAAAGAAGACATGTGGTTATGCCAAATAGACGCACAAAAAGCGTTCGACCGCGTCTCATTCGAATACCTGCAACATATTCTAAAATGCTTTGGATTTGGCCCAGTCTTTAGAAACTGGATTCAAATACTGTATAATGATGTTAAAAGTACAGTCAAAGTAAACGGTCACCTGTCACCATATTTTCCTATAAAGCGGTCAGTACGTCAGGGTTGTCAATTATCCGCATTGCTATATGTTATATGCGCCGAGCCTCTTAATCAACTTATTAAGCATTCCCCTGCTCAAGGTATTGCAATTAAAAATTCAGAGGCTCGGTCATTAATCTATCAGCATGCGGATGATACAACCCTGACACTGGCCAACCTAGAATCTGTTAAAGAAGTTTTTATATGCTTAGATAAATATTGTAAGGCTTCAGGTGCCAAAATAAACATCCAAAAATCCAAGATTATGCCATTTGGAAGTGCAGTAGAAAAAACCATTAATATAAACCTTCCCCTAACCATTGTATTTGACATAATCTTGATTTTGGGTGTTTATTTTGGCAATAATGTTAAGGAATGTGTGAAGAATAACTCGGAATCCAAAGTAAGAAAGGTATAAAACTTATTAAATTTTTGGAGAAAAAGGCAGCTGACTCTCCTTGGCAAAGTTACTGTAATCAACTCACTATTACTTTCTAAATTTTACTATACAATGTCTATCATCCCCATGCCTGATCATATACAACAGCAGTTAAAGGTAATTATCACAAATTTCCTTTGGAATAATAAGCCTCCATTAATCAAATATGATGTTATGACATCCAAAAAGTCTAATGGGGGCATGGGGTTGGTAGACATTAAGTTAAAAGGACAATCACTTTTATTAAAATGGATCCAACAATATTTTAACCCTTTAAAATGCACGTTTTGGAAATATACCATGACATATTTTTTAAATTTATATGGTTCATATGGATTAGATAAAGATATTTTTAAGATACATTTTAATCATAAACTTTTAAATTTTCTTCCATCATTTTATAAACACCTTTTAATAGCTTGGAATAATTTAAACAACAACTCTAGATTGGAACCATGCACTTTAAATGATATTGCTATACAGCCTATTTTTAATAATGTTTTACTTAGTAATAATAATAAAGTTTTAGCATATAAATATTTTATTGAGTCTAAAATTTTAACTTTTTATGATATTTTATATTATGTTATACCAGGTTTCCTACAAAATCACTCTATCATTGACATTATTGAAGATAAATTCCCTGAACTGGATGAAAATAAAATTATTAACACTTTTGAGCATATCAAAGCATCAATACCAGCAGCCTGGAGGGAAATTATAAATTCCAGCTCTTTTATTGTTCATCCAGGGGAAAATTTCTTCAATATTGACAATGATAGAGTGTCGAGTGACCAGCTCACATCCAAATTCTGTTATAACATATTAACAAAACTTAAAGATACAACACCTACAGCCGTGCATTATTGGGAGAAACAGAATTTGGATGTTAACTGGCCACTCACTTTTAACAATATTTTTAAACATTACAAAACACCAAAAATGATTGACTTGGATTTTAAAATCGCCCATAATGTCATATGGAACAGAGTTAAATTAAAGCGCATAGGGAAAGTTGAAAGTGATCTTTGTCCAGTTTGTGGTGAAGAGTCAGAAACCACAGAGCATTTATTTGTAGATTGTCTGGATTTAAGCTTTTTTATGTACCTTATACAAGAAATGTTAAAGGATATTTTACCTTTTAATTTTACTGACATTGATTTTAAATGTTTTATGCTTTTTGGTTTACAAACTTTTAACAAATCCATACCATCCGAGCTTTTAAATATCATTTTATCGTGTGCTAGACAAACAATTTTAACTAGAAGATATGTATATATTGATAAACCAAACTCAAATATAGATTTAGTCATTTTATATAAGAATATTTTAGCAAGTGCCCTTATATATCTGAAACAACTTTTTCCTAAGCATGTTTTTATACAGAAGTTTATTTTACCATCATGTTTTATTAATATACAATTAGACAATTCAATTAATATTGAATTCAATTAGTTTTAGCAATGTAAATAGTTGTTTTTATTTTAAGTGGATCCCGACCTTTAAGTTTAATATAGAAAATCACGTGACTTCACACATTCCTAACAGTTCATTGTGTAAACATACATATAGCAGACGATGCAGACTATCCTAGTTTTATTCTAAACTAGGGTCTATTTTACAACTTTTTATATGTCTAAGGGATATTCTTTTGATCCTTACATTTTCGGTTTTGTCCGTAAGGGTCATACATAAAGAATATCTCTGTATCATACCTTATTTTAACTGTATATAGACTTGTATTTTTAATAGACCGTTATACCCGCTTTGATAGTACGTCACGTGATTTCATCTGCCGTAATGTCAAAGCGTGAATAACAGTATTTTTACTCTTTTTTATCCAGCCCTTTTCACACAATCTAGCGATGAAGGCTTTTCATTTTACCTTTTATTACCCAGTATTTTTACTCTATCGTAATAGAAACTTAGTTTATTCTCTTTTATCCAGACACAATATAGTGTTCGAGCTTTTTACAAATTTTATTTTCAATTGTCTAAATTTTTAACTAGTTTTATTTCAAAACGACACTTTAGTCTATATATAAACCAAAATTTTATTCTCAAATTGTATCTTGCCTGTCAAACTGTAGTATTGTTTACACAATCTGAAGCCTTACAATAATTTGTATTATAAATATGACATCAAAATTCAAACATAATGTTATTATGTTATAAGTACTTTTCAAAGCACCTTTTTTATATTTTCATATCTTAATTATGGAGCATTAATCTGTGATAATTATATAACATACATTTTAATTTTATTCATATTTACTGTGATAATTTCATTTTTGAATATTGTAGTGTATATTATTTATGTGTAATAAATATTTACAAGATAAAAAAAAAAAAGACGCTTGATCACTAAGCTGAAGGTCCAGGGTTCAATCCCGACATGGGTCGAGATGATGCCTGCGGATATTTCAACCCGGTTTCACCCTCTCAATGATGCATGCCGGATGGGCTGACATGGTAAAAGCGCCTAGTCGTTCGGATGGGACAATAAACCAAGGTTCCGTGCTCTATTGGCTGTGCACGTTAAAAAACCCTCACAGTTGGAAATCAAAAATAAGAGCAGACAAATGCTCGTCCTCAGTCAGCCCATATAGGTGCAGAAAAGTCGGACGTAAAACTCCATTCATTTCATTTCTTTCATATGTATGATAATGCATATGAAAAATATTAATAAATATTCTTTAACTATTCTAATTCCAATGATGTATAAAAATGTACATTAATAAAAACAACTACTTTTTTAATCAGATGACTTTTCACTACCAAACGTGAACTGGTTATTCTACTTTTCACTCCCGAATATAAACAATTTATATGCCGATTTTATGTTCTGTAAATTTCGCAGTATGGATTGAAAACGCCATTTTTAACCCATGGACGAAACCGGATGCGCACTGCCCAGTATCGTCTCACGATTCTAGTTTTCTTTTGGAATGTTTTTTTTTTCTCGAATTCTTCCCATCTCGCCCAGCCAAAACAACGCATGCTACGTACACACTGATTCGACTTCCTATTCACACGTAGTGGCCACCGTTACATGAATAAAGGTTTATTCCCATATCGCCCCTTCCCACTTCGCCCACAAACTATTCCCATTTTGCCCCTTGCCATTTGGCCCCCTTACCATTTGATCCCTTCCTAAATCGCCACTTTTCTGTTTCGCCCCTTTCCCATTTTGCCCCTGTCCCAATTCGCCCCTTTCCCATCTCGCCCCCTATTCTCACTTCGCCCCTTTCCCATTTCGCCCCACCCCCTCCTCAAGTTCATTCCCATTCTATGCTTAAAACCATGCTTAAGACAAACGGATTATACACAAATTAGTTAAACACTCCGTTTTTATTTAACCCTTAACAAATTCAGGCTACGTAGAAATAAAAAGGCTATATTTTAGAAATACAGAAGTATAATTTACACAGTTTTTGTTATTAAAAATTGCATACTCCCTCTTTTATCTTTGTTGGCATATACGGGTAATGAATATATTGAACAACAATGGTTTATCGTCTTATCTGCAAGAATAGTCACTATTCATTGTCAGTCCCCAGTTCAATACCACGGAAAAGCCTTTGCCAGAACTCGGAACAAGCACACTTTCTTAAGTGGTGTAAGTGTTTTTAAAAGGTGAAGTTGGCGAAACGGGAAAGGGGCGAAATAGGAAGGGGCGAAGTCGGGAGGGGCGAAATGGGCAAGGGGCGAAATGACAAAGGGGTGAAATGGGAAAGGGACAAAAAGGGAAAGGGGCGTACCGGGAAGGGACAAAACGGGAAAGGGGCGAAATGGAGAAGGGGCAAAATGGGAATAGTTTGGGGGCGAACTGGGAAGGGGCGAAGTGGGAAGGGGCGATATGGGAAGACACCGAATAAAAATTGATGAATTTTTGTCCAACCGGAAATGACGTACGACGCAAACATATAACTCTAATTTTTGTCCGATTTTTATCGTTTTTTCTATTTTGTTTTGCAAAAATCGAAAATAACTAGATCTATAGGCTATGCATGGTTCTGAAGCAGTTCTTATATTATCTTAAAACTGTTTGTATTGATATCATCTTTAGACGCAGTAAGATTAAGATACAAAAACTCGAACTATCAACCTGTAACAACGTACGGTTATTTGAATTCAAACAGCTACCACAATCATTTCAAATTTTCAAACACTGAGGGCCATATGCAGCGCTCTAACTTTGACTAAAGTCAAACTTTGGCTAAAGTTGGACTTTACAAAGTTACGATAAAGTCAGACTTAACTATAATAGTAGGGCGGATATGTAACATTTTTTAGAGGAGTTGTGCACTTCCGGAAAGAAGCATGAAATTTTCACCATAGGGGTCTTTGGGTATGCTGATTTCAAAAATTGGAAAATTCAAAATGGCCGCCACAAAATGTGTTTTCGTCAATAAAATGGCTCTTAGTGACCCGATAATGATGATTTTGATGTCGATACCTATATTTGTGAGGTCAAGGAATCCAATAAAATACTTTTGAAGATTCTAAATATACATCTTCTTTGGAAAATATAGAAAAAAAGTGCAAAATTTCATTTTTATAGAACATTTACCGTTTGTGTTCAAAATGTTGTTAAGACAAAAATCCAATTGTTTGCTACATGTTCTCTTCAGGGATACCTACGCCAATTCAATGGATAACACAAAATATCTATAGGTTGGACAGCTAAAGTGTTATATATAAACATTAGAACAAATTAGACACATGTTGTCGGTCACTAGTATCGCATAATTGTAGGCCTTTTATTCTCTATTGCATTTACCAGAACAGAAGCACATATGGGTACAAAGGGGATTTGCTTTCTTACTTCTTGTGTACAACTTCTTACACCCATATTTCATTGGTTCTTTTCAACCTTTGACGGCCTCTGGAATCACGGTTCAACAAAGTTTTGGATCTCACTGCAGTAAAGGATGGCCGATTCGTCATTGCTGAGCTTACCAACAAGAGACTTGTCATCTGCAAATTTGATCATGAGGCAATTGTTCGCTTGGCTTCTGCAACTATTGGTATACAAAATGAATAAGATTGGCGATAGAATACAACCCTGTGGAGCACCTGTCGAGGATATACTAGATTCGAATTTGGCTTTATTGACTTACACAAATTGGCAACGATTTCCCAGAAAAGATTAAATCCATTTAATGAGATTGGTGTTAACATTTAGGTTAACAAGTTTATTAATTATGAGAAGATGGGGCTGTATTGTGTTGAAAGCTAAGAAAAGTCGGCCATAAATATCCTTATATATGAGTGTTTATTTTCAAGATGTAAAACGACATCTTCACAACATTCAATGTTGGAAGTATATTTTTTATCTTGAGTTTGCGAGTGAATAACTATTTTCTGGATTCATTCACATGGCTAAGTCATAAGTGGTGATGTTCCATGCATAAACAGAAGACCTCAGAATGCACCGATGTTCGATTTATTGGAAATTAGATCACATTGCTTTGAACCATTACCAAAAGCTACCCATATTTCACATTCCTTTTAGATACTAGATACCGCAACTGTAAGAACAACTACGCCAGCATCAGCTGCACGTACATGTATCATCAACTTGGTAAATCCTTTAAACGTATGGGACGCGTGGAACAAGAGTAGTGTATCTTCTTATTCGTGGGTGCAGGACAATCCAAAGAGATCTGTGAGCGGTTGGATGACAAGGTTTTGTTGAGGTGATTGAAACTCTTGGATGGCAAAAGCAAAACGTTGGAACAGACTCTTCATTTGAATCACGTTGTACAAAGTTTTTCCAGTTCACGATAATTTGAGTGTTAATGGCAAGTCAGAGATGAATACCAGTACCACGACTCTTGTGACTCCAGACTCTCTCCTTTTTATGGATATCTCAAACAGCATACGAATGAAGAGAGTCATCATCCAGATCTCTCTGGATTGTCCTGCACCCATGAAAAAGCAGACACACTATACGCTTGTCCCATGTGTTCAAACTAGGATTTACCAAGTTGATGATACATGCAACCGATGCCTGGAGTGGTTCTTTCAGTTGCTGTGTCTAGTATCTTACAGGGTTGTGAAATATGGGTAGCTTTTAGATTTCCAATGAATCGGGGCATCAGTGCATCCTGGGGTCTTCTATTTATGTATGCTATATCAGGAAGTGATTTGGTTTCTGCATTCTTTGGAATTGGAAAGAAAACAGCTTTTACAACCCAATTACACCAACCTTTATGTGTTTATTGCTCCAATTCTGATATTTCATGACGACATGGACCACATCGAAATATATATGTTTTGTACCAATGAACATCACCACTTGAATGAATCTGGAAAACAGTTATTCACTCGCAAACGCAAGATGGAAAATATTCTTCCAACATTGAATGCCCTAGAACCTGGGTTTGCAACTTGGGAACATCTGGACAATTTCCTGGGGACACAATCTATAGGTTTTAAAAAATGTAATATTTTAGTCGAACATTTACCATCTGTGTTCCAAATTTTACATTTTTCTGTTTTCTTTCCAATTCCAAAGAATGCAGAAACCATATCACATCCTGATATAGCATACATAAATAGAAGACCCCAGGATGCACTGATGCCCCGATTCATTGGAAATCTAAAAGCTACCCATATTTCACAACCCTGTAAGATACTAGACACAGCAACTGAAAGAACCACTCCAGGCATCGGTTGCATGTATCATCAACTTGGTAAATCCTAGTTTGAACACATGGGACAAGCGTATAGTGTGTCTGCTTTTTCATGGGTGCAGGACAATCCAGAGAGATCTGGATGATGACTCTCTTCATTCGTATGCTGTTTGAGATATCCATAAAAAGGAGAGAGTCTGGAGTCACAAGAGTCGTGGTACTGGTATTCATCTCTGACTTGCCATTAACACTCAAATTATCGTGAACTGGAAAAACTTTGTACAACGTGATTCAAATGAAGAGTCTGTTCCAACGTTTTGCTTTTGCCATCCAAGAGTTTCAATCACCTCAACAAAACCTTGTCATCCAACCGCTCACAGATCTCTTTGGATTGTCCTGCACCCACGAATAAGAAGATACACTACTCTTGTTCCACGCGTCCCATACGTTTAAAGGATTTACCAAGTTGATGATACATGTACGTGCAGCTGATGCTGGCGTAGTTGTTCTTACAGTTGCGGTATCTAGTATCTAAAAGGAATGTGAAATATGGGTAGCTTTTGGTAATGGTTCAAAGCAATGTGATCTAATTTCCAATAAATCGAACATCGGTGCATTCTGAGGTCTTCTGTTTATGCATGGAACATCACCACTTATGACTTAGCCATGTGAATGAATCCAGAAAATAGTTATTCACTCGCAAACTCAAGATAAAAAATATACTTCCAACATTGAATGTTGTGAAGATGTCGTTTTACATCTTGAAAATAAACACTCATATATAAGGATATTTATGGCCGACTTTTCTTAGCTTTCAACACAATACAGCCCCATCTTCTCATAATTAATAAACTTGTTAACCTAAATGTTAACACCAATCTCATTAAATGGATTTAATCTTTTCTGGGAAATCGTTGCCAATTTGTGTAAGTCAATAAAGCCAAATTCGAATCTAGTATATCCTCGACAGGTGCTCCACAGGGTTGTATTCTATCGCCAATCTTATTCATTTTGTATACCAATAGTTGCAGAAGCCAAGCGAACAATTGCCTCATGATCAAATTTGCAGATGACAAGTCTCTTGTTGGTAAGCTCAGCAATGACGAATCGGCCATCCTTTACTGCAGTGAGATCCAAAACTTTGTTGAACCGTGATTCCAGAGGCCGTCAAAGGTTGAAAAGAACCAATGAAATATGGGTGTAAGAAGTTGTACACAAGAAGTAAGAAAGCAAATCCCCTTTGTACCCATATGTGCTTCTGTTCTGGTAAATGCAATAGAGAATAAAAGGCCTACAATTATGCGATACTAGTGACCGACAACATGTGTCTAATTTGTTCTAATGTTTATATATAACACTTTAGCTGTCCAACCTATAGATATTTTGTGTTATCCATTGAATTGGCGTAGGTATCCCTGAAGAGAACATGTAGCAAACAATTGGATTTTTGTCTTAACAACATTTTGAACACAAACGGTAAATGTTCTATAAAAATGAAATTTTGCACTTTTTTTCTATATTTTCCAAAGAAGATGTATATTTAGAATCTTCAAAAGTATTTTATTGGATTCCTTGACCTCACAAATATAGGTATCGACATCAAAATCATCATTATCGGGTCACTAAGAGCCATTTTATTGACGAAAACACATTTTGTGGCGGCCATTTTGAATTTTCCAATTTTTGGCGGGAACCGTTGCCATGACGACGTGGTTCCCGCAATTTTTGAAATCAGCATACCCAAAGACCCCTATGGTGAAAATTTCATGCTTCTTTCCGGAAGTGCACAACTCCTCTAAAAAATGTTACATATCCGCCCTACTATTATAGTTAAGTCTGACTTTATCGTAACTTTGTAAAGTCCAACTTTAGCCAAAGTTTGACTTTAGTCAAAGTTAGAGCGCTGCATATGGCCCTCAGTGTTTGAAAATTTGAAATGATTGTGGTAGCTGTTTGAATTCAAATAACCGTACGTTGTTACAGGTTGATAGTTCGAGTTTTTGTATCTTAATCTTACTGCGTCTAAAGATGATATCAATACAAACAGTTTTAAGATAATATAAGAACTGCTTCAGAACCATGCATAGCCTATAGATCTAGTTATTTTCGATTTTTGCAAAACAAAATAGAAAAAACGATAAAAATCGGACAAAAATTAGAGTTATATGTTTGCGTCGTACGTCATTTCCGGTTGGACAAAAATTCATCAATTTTTATTCGGTGTCTTCCCATATCGCCCCTTCCCACTTCGCCCCTTCCCAGTTCGCCCCCAAACTATTCCCATTTTGCCCCTTCTCCATTTCGCCCCTTTCCCGTTTTGTCCCTTCCCGGTACGCCCCTTTCCCTTTTTGTCCCTTTCCCATTTCACCCCTTTGTCATTTCGCCCCTTGCCCATTTCGCCCCTCCCGACTTCGCCCCTTCCTATTTCGCCCCTTTCCCGTTTCGACAACTTCACCTTTTAAAAACACTTACACCACTTAAGAAAGTGTGCTTGTTCCGAGTTCTGGCAAAGGCTTTTCCGTGGTATTGAACTGGGGACTGACAATGAATAGTGACTATTCTTGCAGATAAGACGATAAACCATTGTTGTTCAATATATTCATTACCCGTATATGCCAACAAAGATAAAAGAGGGAGTATGCAATTTTTAATAACAAAAACTGTGTAAATTATACTTCTGTATTTCTAAAATATAGCCTTTTTATTTCTACGTAGCCTGAATTTGTTAAGGGTTAAATAAAAACGGAGTGTTTAACTAATTTGTGTATAATCCGTTTGTCTTAAGCATGGTTTTAAGCATAGAATGGGAATGAACTTGAGGAGGGGGTGGGGCGAAATGGGAAAGGGGCGAAGTGAGAATAGGGGGCGAGATGGGAAAGGGGCGAATTGGGACAGGGGCAAAATGGGAAAGGGGCGAAACAGAAAAGTGGCGATTTAGGAAGGGATCAAATGGTAAGGGGGCCAAATGGCAAGGGGCAAAATGGGAATAGTTTGTGGGCGAAGTGGGAAGGGGCGATATGGGAATAAACCTTTATTCATGTAACGGTGGCCACTACGTGTGAATAGGAAGTCGAATCAGTGTGTACGTAGCATGCGTTGTTTTGGCTGGGCGAGATGGGAAGAATTCGAGAAAAAAAAAACATTCCAAAAGAAAACTAGAATCGTGAGACGATACTGGGCAGTGCGCATCCGGTTTCGTCCATGGGTTAAAAATGGCGTTTTCAATCCATACTGCGAAATTTACAGAACATAAAATCGGCATATAAATTGTTTATATTCGGGAGTGAAAAGTAGAATAACCAGTTCACGTTTGGTAGTGAAAAGTCATCTGATTAAAAAAGTAGTTGTTTTTATTAATGTACATTTTTATACATCATTGGAATTAGAATAGTTAAAGAATATTTATTAATATTTTTCATATGCATTATCATACATATGAAAGAAATGAAATGAATGGAGTTTTACGTCCGACTTTTCTGCACCTATATGGGCTGACTGAGGACGAGCATTTGTCTGCTCTTATTTTTGATTTCCAACTGTGAGGGTTTTTTAACGTGCACAGCCAATAGAGCACGGAACCTTGGTTTATTGTCCCATCCGAACGACTAGGCGCTTTTACCATGTCAGCCCATCCGGCATGCATCATTGAGAGGGTGAAACCGGGTTGAAATATCCGCAGGCATCATCTCGACCCATGTCGGGATTGAACCCTGGACCTTCAGCTTAGTGATCAAGCGTCTTTTTTTTTTTTATCTTGTAAATATTTATTACACATAAATAATATACACTACAATATTCAAAAATGAAATTATCACAGTAAATATGAATAAAATTAAAATGTATGTTATATAATTATCACAGATTAATGCTCCATAATTAAGATATGAAAATATAAAAAAGGTGCTTTGAAAAGTACTTATAACATAATAACATTATGTTTGAATTTTAATGTCATATTTATAATACAAATTATTGTAAGGCTTCAGATTGTGTAAACAATACTACAGTTTGACAGGCAAGATACAATTTGAGAATAAAATTTTGGTTTATATATAGACTAAAGTGTCGTTTTGAAATAAAACTAGTTAAAAATTTAGACAATTGAAAATAAAATTTGTAAAAAGCTCGAACACTATATTGTGTCTGGATAAAAGAGAATAAACTAAGTTTCTATTACGATAGAGTAAAAATACTGGGTAATAAAAGGTAAAATGAAAAGCCTTCATCGCTAGATTGTGTGAAAAGGGCTGGATAAAAAAGAGTAAAAATACTGTTATTCACGCTTTGACATTACGGCAGATGAAATCACGTGACGTACTATCAAAGCGGGTATAACGGTCTATTAAAAATACAAGTCTATATACAGTTAAAATAAGGTATGATACAGAGATATTCTTTATGTATGACCCTTACGGACAAAACCGAAAATGTAAGGATCAAAAGAATATCCCTTAGACATATAAAAAGTTGTAAAATAGACCCTAGTTTAGAATAAAACTAGGATAGTCTGCATCGTCTGCTATATGTATGTTTACACAATGAACTGTTAGGAATGTGTGAAGTCACGTGATTTTCTATATTAAACTTAAAGGTCGGGATCCACTTAAAATAAAAACAACTATTTACATTGCTAAAACTAATTGAATTCAATATTAATTGAATTGTCTAATTGTATATTAATAAAACATGATGGTAAAATAAACTTCTGTATAAAAACATGCTTAGGAAAAAGTTGTTTCAGATATATAAGGGCACTTGCTAAAATATTCTTATATAAAATGACTAAATCTATATTTGAGTTTGGTTTATCAATATATACATATCTTCTAGTTAAAATTGTTTGTCTAGCACACGATAAAATGATATTTAAAAGCTCGGATGGTATGGATTTGTTAAAAGTTTGTAAACCAAAAAGCATAAAACATTTAAAATCAATGTCAGTAAAATTAAAAGGTAAAATATCCTTTAACATTTCTTGTATAAGGTACATAAAAAAGCTTAAATCCAGACAATCTACAAATAAATGCTCTGTGGTTTCTGACTCTTCACCACAAACTGGACAAAGATCACTTTCAACTTTCCCTATGCGCTTTAATTTAACTCTGTTCCATATGACATTATGGGCGATTTTAAAATCCAAGTCAATCATTTTTGGTATTTTGTAATGTTTAAAAATATTGTTAAAAGTGAGTGGCCAGTTAACATCCAAATTCTGTTTCTCCCAATAATGCACGGCTGTAGGTGTTGTATCTTTAAGTTTTGTTAATATGTTATAACAGAATTTGGATGTGAGCTGGTCACTCGACACTCTATCATTGTCAATATTGAAGAAATTTTCCCCTGGATGAACAATAAAAGAGCTGGAATTTATAATTTCCCTCCAGGCTGCTGGTATTGATGCTTTGATATGCTCAAAAGTGTTAATAATTTTATTTTCATCCAGTTCAGGGAATTTATCTTCAATAATGTCAATGATAGAGTGATTTTGTAGGAAACCTGGTATAACATAATATAAAATATCATAAAAAGTTAAAATTTTAGACTCAATAAAATATTTATATGCTAAAACTTTATTATTATTACTAAGTAAAACATTATTAAAAATAGGCTGTATAGCAATATCATTTAAAGTGCATGGTTCCAATCTAGAGTTGTTGTTTAAATTATTCCAAGCTATTAAAAGGTGTTTATAAAATGATGGAAGAAAATTTAAAAGTTTATGATTAAAATGTATCTTAAAAATATCTTTATCTAATCCATATGAACCATATAAATTTAAAAAATATGTCATGGTATATTTCCAAAACGTGCATTTTAAAGGGTTAAAATATTGTTGGATCCATTTTAATAAAAGTGATTGTCCTTTTAACTTTTTAGTTTAGTATTAATGGAAATATACTTGAAGGTATCAAATGAATACTAAATACATGGCATTTCAAATGTGCAACGTCGTTTTTGTTTGTCCAAAGTAATAGTACGTCATGTGGCCTTTTATGAAAAAAAATCTACAAAGTTACCTTTAGAAAAATCTATAAGATCTATAAAGTTCGTACTGGAAGGGATCTTCTACTAAGACATGCGTTTATTAATATGATCATTTATCAATCTGGCGTTGACGTCCACCATGGTACCTTACCATGGTACACGAACGGCGAGGGAGTTATGGCTTTATAATTATATTATATAATACGCTTTAGAAGCAACTAAATAGTGCAAGGAATTTCATAATAAGCAAGGAATTTCATAATAAATTCCGAAGCTTCCAGACTTTCAAAACACAGATAATGATGCTGGCATAATACTTTATTAATGGTACTAATATTTATGTACATTTTTAGATTAAATTATAGGTAATGGTTGATTTGTGACTAAAAGGGTTTGGCATGGGGTCGCAACAAGACGCTCGATGGTGGAAATGGGGTCACGCGAAAAAATCGGTGAGAACCACGGGTCTAATGCATAATGCAAATGTTCAATTACATAAAACAACCGACACAATACCTAAAATACGTTCAATGTTCTTCCGCTTTCGACATTGTACATTGAAGAAAGCATAATTGTCTTTGCGACTTTTACATTACACAAGTTACCTTACATCTTCGTCTTAGTATCTTTTTCATTTCATTAGCGAATGTGTTTTATCTCGACTGCATTATCTTTTTGTGACTTGTGGGAAGAGCCTATCAGCAATATTAAATGTAGTCCTAAACTCTATTCCCAGCCCTTGTTAGATATTTGGACAGATATGACTGGTAGAGAGTCAGAAAACTAGGCAACACAAATTGGGGATTTTCCACATCTTGCGTATGCAGGCCAGTAGCCAAGAGGGGGGGGGGGGGGGAGAGAGGAGGGGGGGGGGGGGCATAGGAATCCCTTTAAGGGGAGTCTTTGTAGCAGAATTTGCGTTTCCAGGTAGGTCTATCTATTTTTTTATTTTTCTGCGTTGGTTCTGCAGTCTCCATAAACCTTAAATTCATCAGGAAATCGCGTTTCGTGGAGTCATATTCTCTAAATTTTCTAGAAAAATCCCCAGACCTCAGGAAATCGTGTTTCCAGGCTTCCAATTGGCGTTCTGCGCAGCAAAAAAGATATGTAATTCTCAAAATCTTCTTTGTGACATACCTCAGACCCAATTCAATTAACTTTGAACCCTAAATTCGACGGGAAATTTCTAGAATTCGCGTCTTTTTCTAATTTTATTCAGACAAGACTCTGAAATATCAGGATTTCAATGTGTCAAATTCTCGAATTTATTAGAGGAGGTCCTCAAATTTAAGAAAATCTCATTTCCAGGCTTCCGATTGCACCAATAAAGGTAGTATAATGGCGTACCAGTTCACAACGTTTTCTATGTGTATAAACTGCCCCCCTTGATTGGACGTTTACCTAAAAGTAGCCTACTTGGCAGGCTAAGGGCCTATGCGCATGCAGCCTTTAATGGCGATCTACCGATTGGATTTCTTGAACCGTAGGTATGTTATGAATGGTGTAGAGGGATCAAAATGATATGATTGAACTACAAAAACATTCATCTTTCCAAATATATCGTGGTTTGATAATTTCAAGGTATAGAAATACGTTTAAAAAACCCGCACATGAGAAGGTGCAGGAAATCCCCAATTTTTTGGGGCCTAATTTTTCTGTCCTTCCCCAGCCATATCTGTCCAAATAGCTATCGAAGGCTGAGCATAGCCTTGAATCCACAAAACCTCGATATGTGTGTAAAGATAAATGTTTTTGCTGGGAATAGAGTTTAGGACTATAAATGTAATATTGCTGATAGGCTCCGCCCACAAGGTCACAAAAAGATAATGCAGTCGAGATAAAACACGTTTGCTAATGCAATGTAGAAGCTACTAAGACGAAGATGTAATGTAACTTGTGCAATGTAAAAGATACTAAGACAAAGATGCTTTGTTCAATGTACAATGTCGAAAGTGAATAAACAGTGCACATATCATTTTAGGTATTGTGTCGGTCGTTTTATGCAATTTAACATTTGCATTATGCATTAGTCGGATTATGACGTATGTAAAAGAGGTATTTTGTCTTTGAACATTGCACAAATGTATCGTGTTGTATGTATTAAACATAAGTACATGTACATAGCATCTAATTCTTAAAACGATTGACCGTGGACTGTACAGAGCAGTGTGTATCCGTTGTCGTCCATGCGTTAATTTAAAAGTAGAAGTAGTTAACGTTAAGGGAAATTCAATGGAATAAATAAAACTTCCAACCTATAGCACATACGAATAAAATGTAGAACATTCTTCAAAAACTAATCTGAATTTGGATGGACCAAACAGTCTGCAACTGCTGCTCATAAAATAATCAAAAGCGTGTCGTTAAAAGAATATATATACTCTTTATGTTTCTTTAAAAACTTTTCACTGTGAAAGGTTATATACAACGTACATAAAACTAAATTTTTAATACTATTTCAATTAATCACAAAGTTAGATTTTGAAAAATTGAATTTCTTTAGAAATATATCGTTATATTCTGCAGTTAGAATTTACAACCTATTTGTCATCCTATTGTTCTCGTGGAATTTCAGATCACATAAAATGTTCGGCTATGGTAGGCCTAGTACCATGATTTATATACAATTTCCTTGGAATTATACGGGAAAATTATGTGTGAAATCGCCTTAACATTCTTATACGAGGCTCGCTGGATGAACAGCTCTCAAAGAAAAACAAAGCAGATAAAGGTTTTTAAAGGGATATGTTCACTAACTGTTCGACCAAAAAACTTTTAGTCTCGGAACCTGGATTATTTTAGCTAATCTAATCCGTAATAATGTTCCAAACTATCTCTCAAAATTTTAGCCTTCAAATCCCCGTGTATCCATAAATATCAGCGTTTGAAAGTCAAAAATATGACTCTTCGTTTAGTAAAACTATGAATTATATAAGAATTAAAAGAAGTGCCGTATCACTCTGTGTAGTTGTATGATAAAAGAAGTAAGGTGACACCTTTTAAGAGTGACTAAAGTAATTTATTTTACGAGTTTTCGTCGTCGTCGAGACGACTTCATCAGGTGAAATGATTTGAAAAATAGCGACGTAAAAACAGACATTAAAACATCATAGCCCAATGACGTTACGGGTTACCAACGACGTTATCCTAAACATTCCCTACTGCATGCATGAACAATACATTTATAATTCAATATTTACATTTTATTGTCACGCGCTTCAGTGAACCCTTGTGAAAATTTTGCATTCATTTACCGATGAACGCAAAATTCTAGAGTGATCTCCCGTGACGTCGCTATACAAAATCTTTCCCTGACAACGTAGATTGCGGCGTATGAATACACACCATCATTATATTAGGATTAGACAAAAGATGGATCAAACCTCGGCCTGGGTACACTAAGAAATCGAAAAATAAGATATTTGAACTAATTTGATATGAAATAAAGTCTCATTTAGGACAAAAAATAAATATAAAAATCGTAGACGTGGACTATTTGAGTGATCTGCCTTGACGATCTTCCTCTTTGACGTCATTCAAGTTTTGACGTCATATTAATTGACAGGAGTTCTGTTGCCGATTTTATTCCCAATTTTCTTTCATTTGTAACTATATTACAGCCATTAAAGCTAAAAATTTACCACTAAAATATGGTAAAAAATACCCGAACTCTACCGAATGTAAATATAAGGATTGAATGCAGATTTTTTTGCGTTCATTGGGTGATGAACGCCGAATTTTCACATGTTAAACCTGACATGAATGGCTTCGCCATTCATTCGATTTAACACGTGAAAATTCTGCGTTCATCACCCAATGAACGCAAAAAAATCTGCATTCAATCCTTAAATGATAAAAAACATCAAAATTTATCAATATTCACAATGCAATGATGCACTTTCCTATGTTTGTGGAGACAAAACAATAGATCAACGATAATGAGAAACAAAATTATAGTCATTATTGAGGCCTTGTCTGACAGAGTCAAAGCGATCGATGAATTTTTGTTCCTTTACTAGCCTATTGAACTTTGAATGCTTGCCCACCTGATCAAGGACCATCACCTGCCAGTCTTGCATAGAGTGGCCCGGCGAATTAAAATGAACTGACACTGGAGTTGGACGATGGTTCTGAATATCACTTCGATGACCGTTCATTCGGCCTCGGAGAGTTTGTTGAGTTTCACCTACATAGATTTGATTCGGGCATCGTTTACAAGATATACCATAATATATAACGTTTGATGATCTACATGAAAACTTTTGCCTCACATTGAAGGAATAACCGTTTGCGCCTTTTAGAGTTTTTGAAGAATTGATTATTTTACATGAATGACAATGATTACTTCCGCAAGGAGTAGTACCAGTTTCGCCCTCTTCATCGGTTACAAATCTACTAGAAACTAGAGTGTTTTTTTAGGTTCTTAGGTTGTCGAAAAGCCACCATTGGGATGGTACAGAAGACATTTTTCAAGTAGTTATCATTGGCAAAAACAGGATGCAAGTCTTTGATTATTTTTCGCAGTCTCAGGTTGCGGTTGTTGTAGGTAGTGACTAATGGGACTCTGTTATCGCGGGTTTCTTCTTCATTTTTATACTGTAAAAGCGTGCTCCTTGTTTTTTTGCAGGCACGTGCAATCTCTTGCTTGACCATAAATGTATCATAATGAAGGGATTTGAAAGCTCCAGATAATGTTTCTAGTTTTCTATCTCGATCTTCTGAATCGGAACAAATACGCTGGTATCTTAATGCTTGGCTATATACAATAGATTTAGTGGTATTCGGAGGGTGGTACGAAGAAGCATGGAGAAAATTAAAGTAGTCCGTGGGTTTTCTATAAACAGAAGTCTGGATCTGGCCATTAGCTCATCTAACTGTGGTGTCTAAAAAGTTGACCTTTTCGGAGGAATACTCACTAGTAAATTTGATGGATGGGTGGAATGCGTTGAATGCATCTAAAAATCTTTGCAGTGAGGCTTCCTCATGCGTCCAAATCAAAAATATATCATCGATGAATCTGAGGTACAGTTTAGGTTTTGCAGTCTGAGTATCAAGAAATGATTGTTCTAAATTAGCCATAAAGATGTTAGCATATTGAGGGGCCATCTTAGTTCCCGTAGCGGTTCCATTTTTCTGTAGGAAAATATCATTATCAAAAGTGAAACGGTTGTGAGTGAGAACGAATTTAGCAAGCTCACCTAAATAATGCAAATCCGGGGAATCTCGAACAGTTTCTCGTATAGCGTCGATCCCATCTTGATGCGGTATATTGGTATAAAGGGAAGAAACGTCCATAGTTAAGTAAGGTTTCTTGTGGTAGTTGTGGCAAGTCCTTCAATTTTCGGAATTGTGAATATTGATAAATGTTGATGTTTTTATCATTGAATTATAAATGTATTGTTCATGCATGCAGTAGGGAATGTTTAGGATAACGTCGTTGGTAACCCGTAACGTCATTAGGCTATGATGTTTTAATGTCTGTTTTTACGTCGCTATTTTTCAAATCATTTCACCTGATCATAGAATGACCTGATAAAGTCGTCTCGACGACGACGAAAGCTCGTAAAATAAATTACTTTAGTCACTCTTAAAAGGTGTCATCTTACTTCTTTTATGATAGAAAACACATATACTGAAAATGAAAAATAACTGTAAAGGTACGGGTATAATGGAAGGGATTGTGCGATTTTTGGGCAATTCCAGTAAATCTGAAGTTTATTTCCATAAATTCAAGGCCCAAATTCATCCTCGAAAATGCTGAACATGCCCCTTTAATGGATGTTAAGTTACATATAGCAGACTTTTCACTTTGACATTGACATAGAGATGCGTAGTGGAAACAATATATTCTTCAGTGGTCACTGTATTGATTGTCGGTTAAAGAGGCACAGGCTTCATTTTCGTGGGTCGATTTTTCCAAGTCTCAGAAACGGGGACTTTTTTAGCTCAGCAATTTAGTACTGGTTATCACAACTCACCATTGAAATTTGAGTCTACAAATCCATGTGCATCCATAATTATTAGCATTTGAAAGTTATAATGCCCTACTACACATTATCATTACTATGCAATATCTAGCAAAGTCATCTATAGAAATAGAAAGAGAAATGTCTAATTTAAGATATATTTGAAGGAAATATGCAATTTTCGTACATTTCTAGTGCTTCTGAAGGATACTTAAGTATATTTAAGACCCAAATCAACCAATGAAAATGAAGACTGGTCCCCTTTAAGCTTTGTTCCAGTTAATCCGAGAAACATTTTCTTTTTGATCGTCAAATGGTCTCTTGTAAACACCCTTACTACTTCCCTACAATTTCCTGTGTAACAATTTCGTAATATTTATAATAACACGACTTTGACCTGCATGTAAACTTCTTAAATTTCTATAAATTAATGTCAATCTACTGTCTGTGCAAGTTGAAAGATTTAATGAATTTTTGCGATATTTTTATTAAAATGGGAATATTAACCTGGTTTTGCTACTGTAAGTTTTAGAATGTTTTTGCTTTGATACAATATCTAATTTTTGTAACTTTACATTAAATGGAAATATATTTCTCCCCTAGCAATTTGAAGCAAAAAAAAAGAATTGTGACTTGTAGAATGTTAACAAGCCAAAAATCAAACGCGTTTTAAAGAACAAGGGCAATAGTTCATATGAAATTTTTTTCGATTCTTTTGATTTTCAATAGGGCTCATCCTTGAGTGATAATAAACAATTTCAGTAAGTTTCGTCAAAATCTATAAAGAATTGTGACTTGTAGAGTGTTCACGAGCTAAAAATCGAACGCGTTTTAAATAACAAGGGCAATAATTCATATGAAATATTTTTCGATTAATTTGATTTTCAATAGGCTTCATCCTTGGGTGATAATAAACAATTTCAGCAAGTTTCGTCAAAATCTGTTAAAGGGATAGTAAGTTTAATAACGATATCCGAATTTTAGACAATTAAATATTACCCTAGCGCTATAAAATTTCACAAATTCTTAAACAGAATAAAGTTTTTAGCGATTTTCGGCTAAAATTCACTTTTCATGGAAGCCGCCATTGATGACGTTATGGTTTGTGATTATGCGAGATGATGACGTCACGTCGTAGATAAAAAGATAAATAAAGCATGGCCGGCATTCAGCCAGCCGATCGATTTGAGCCACAAACGCTAGGGTTTACAGTGAAAGACCATCCAATGACAATGACACATAAAAGATAGCTTGCCAGGCAAGGTAATATACGCCCACTGGCAGCTTTGTTTCAAAAAGAACATTTGACAGAAAACAGCAACCAGCACAACCATGAAATATTCAAAATTCAACCTGTAGTCATAGTCCTACATTTTGTTCAGAACTTGAATTAAGTATTGTCTAAATATTCTTTTTATTCTCGATTTCATCAAGGGTTCAGCATTCATCAAGTTTAGTCAAAATCCTTCTGCCTTGTAGAGTGTTTTTGAGCTAAAAACTGAATGTATCTCGAAGAAGAAGGCCAATAACTCATAACAAATATTTTTTTGACTCTCGATAGGGTTTATTAAGTGATAATAAACTATTTCTATAGGTTTCTTTAAAATCTATCAGGAATTGTGCTTTCTAGAGAGTCAACGAGCTAAATATCAAACTCATTTTAAAGAACAAGTGCAAAAAATTCATATTTAATATTTTCAAATTTTTATTGATTTTAAATAGGGTTCGTCCTAGGGTGATAATAAAAAATTTCAGTAAGTTTTGTCAAAATCTGTAAAGAATTGTGACTTGTAGAGTGTTCACGAGCTAGAAATCGATTGCGTCTTAAAGAACAAGGGCAATAATTCATATTAAATATTTCACGTTTCTTTTGATTTTAAATATGGTTCATCCTTAGGTGATAATAAACAATTTCAGCAAATTTTGTCAAAATCTGTAAAGAATTGTGACTTGTAGAGTGTGAACGAGCTAAAAATTGAACGCGTTTAAAGATCAAGGGCAATAATTCATATTAAATATGTTTCGATTCTTTTGATTTTAAATAGGGTTCATCCTTGGGTGATAATAAACAATTTCAGCAAGTATCGTCAAAATCCGTAAAGAATTGTGACTTGTAGAATGTTAACAAGCTAAAAATCGAATGCTTTTTAAAGAACAAGGGCAATAATTCATATTAAATATTTTACAATTCTTTTGATTTTAAATAGGGTTCATCCTTGGGTGATAATAAACAATTTCAGTAAGTTTCGTAAAAAAAATCCGTAAAGAATTGAGACTTGTAGAGTGTTAACAAGCTAAAAAATCGAACGCGTTTTAAAGAACAAGGGCAATAATTCATATTAAATAATTTACGATTATTTTGATTTTAAATAGGGTTCACCCTTGAGTGATAATAAACAATTTCAGCAAGTTTCGTCAAAATCCGTAAAGAATTGTGACTTGTAGAGTGTTAACGAGCTCAAAATCGAACGCATTTTAAAGAACAAGGGCAATAATTCATATTAAATATTTTACGATTCTTTCGATTTTAAATAGGGTTCATCCTTGGGTAATAATAAACAATTTCAGAAAGTTTCATCAAAATCCATAAAGAATTGTGACTTGTAGAGTGTTAACGAGCTAAAAATTGAACGCGTTTTAAAGAACAAGGGCAATAATTCATATTAAATATTTTACGATTCTTTTGATTTTAAATAGGGTTCATCCTTGGGTGTTAATAAACAATTTCAGCAAGTTTCGTCAAAATGCGTAAATAATTGTGGCTTGTAGAGTGTTAACAAGCAATTGTGGACGGACCGACGGACGGACGGACCGGCGGACATGGGTGACGGCAATATACGCTCCACATTTCATGTGGGCGTATAAAAAGAGGATCAAAAATGTCTGCATATGTCCATGCCAGAATAAATAAAGTTTTTCCTGCAACTTTTACAAAGAAATAAAACGAATGAAAATTAAATGACCCAGCCATGCCGCGCGTAAAATAACTTGTTTTTGTTTCATTCAAGTAGAAACTGACTTGAAAATCAAGACTCTTAAAGGAATTATATCAGTAAAGGAACTGGACAATCAAGATACAAGTAAAGCTGGAAATCCAGAACTGGCGGTACAGGTGTAAACAAAAGACGAAGTAAGCCTTTCGACTACCACTCAACAGCAGGTTTTCTGACTAGCCTTTCGACACAAATTCCCGATTTCATACATGCTTCATAGGATTAAATTCATCAAAGTAATAACTAACTTTCTATGCAGCCTGCCATAACTCAAAGTGAGTTTACCTTCACCATACGGTTGTATTTTTCACGCCCTCATTGCCAATCATCGTGTTACATTATATTACGACCATAGATATATATAATATTAGCGTTAAGCGTAGCCCACTAGCTTGCTAGTTTGAGCATTCTGGCATGGTACGATGGTATCACATAATGTGGGATCATCTGAGGTGGCTATATAGTCAAACCCCAACTCCAGTATCAGCACTGCACTGATGAGGCCCAGAAGGCCGAAACAGTACTGTTTTCAGTTATAATATTATATATATCTATGATTACGACGTGACGTTCTATCTACGCCGAGACGTCATGTCACGTGACGCGTCAAGCAAATATGGCGGCCTCCGTGATTTGTAATTTATTGACTTTAAATTGTGATATTAGACTTAGTAAAGTACAAACATCAAAATCACATCGGCTTATTTACCCCACCGGACGCCTTTACCATGTAGCTGATAGGGGGTAATCGTATTGAACAATCATCACCTTCAAACATCGCATAGGGTTAACGAACATCGGAACAGGGCCGGCGCGCCAATATATTTTTAGGGGGTACAGACATCAAAAGGGCACATAACCAATCATGGCAGCGATGTGTAATTTCAACATTTAGATGTAATTTCCCGTGAATTCAACTTTAATAATGCCTGAGTAAAAGAGTCAGTGTACATGTAGCAGTGGCGGGTTTAGGAATTTCATAAAAATGGGTGGATAATGAAAAATGTGTTCTAAACCCGCGAGCGCCGAAGGCGCGAGCGGCAATTATTTTTAGGTTCACATAGTTTATGGTTCAAATATACATCTCTAAATCTTCAAAGAATTTTCAACATTTTAATCAAATGATATATAGATTGGTAATAACGTAATCACGTCAACACAGGTAAGGGGGTGGCTAGCCATTGTAGATACTCCCTAGTCCGAAACATGCTGACCTTATTCAAGCCTCTGATGATTTTTCTTTGCCAGTTAGACCTACCATAATTAAGTATAATTATTTCGAACTGCCTTTATTTTTACGAAAGATTCAAAATCTCAACTCTCACAAAAACATTTTGTTGTTACATCATTCCAAATCAGGACTTGAAGTTTATATAAGATATAGATATTCTTATTATGTTGAAATGTATCGCTTTTTCGAGTCTAGTAGTGCTAGAATCCAAAGATTCCGAATTCATGTCTCTACTTTTGCTTCATGTTGGATGTTACAACCAAACAGATTCGTGTCCAGTAGATTTGATCGAAATTGAAATGTAATGTAGGGTAGGCCCTCTTTCGTCTGAGCGGGCGTAGACAAAGTGGGACTCATACGAAACTTCGCATCTTTCCTAGCTCCGTATGTGTCGCAGATAAAGACACGAACCTAATCACCAGCCATGACGCCAACGATATTCGTTGAACGATAAAGTATGCATCAAATTTAATATTAAAACGTCTATAGGATATCAATAAGTTCTTAAATGCTAAAAATATTCCCAAATTTAACAGTGTGTATTTACTGAAGAAGTTGCAGTACAGAACTCTTTTTAATAGCGGAGGCGTTTTCGAGTTACGAGACAAGAAACCGGAAAGACGATTTAAGACATTTCGCACCATTATGAGTCGTTTCGAACTCATTAACATTAGCCTGCTTAAATTTGTATTCTTTTTCACTTAGTATGGATCAAATAAATACACTCTCTTCATATGTGTTTGTATAAATTCGTTTGAGTGGTGTGGAATCCATCTTGGGACATTTGGTTTGTTAACATGAAGTCGTTTCGTCTCATTTCTGGTCTCCCAGAGAAAAATCTCTACGCGTGAACTATTTAAAACATGGTTGGTCAATAGGTCAGAGTAATATCTCCGATAGGTAGAATTTCTCTGTTGATCAGAATGAGTGGGACTGTGCGAGGAGTGGCATGATGGGTAACGCGTTTTTTGCGCGACGTCATCTAGGGAAACTGTGGCGGTATTTAGCTCATAGACGACTGTACAGTTTTTTTTTTCATTTTATTCTTCACATTTATTTGCAGTGCGTTCGATTTCGAACGCACTGCTTTGTTTTCAAAATGTTTTTTTTTGCAGTGCGTTCGATAATCGAACGCACTGCATTGTTTTGCAAACGGCTATTTTTTTTTTTTTTTTCGAATTTTACACTCGCTATTTTAGTAAGAAGGCAACATGCTACATACAGTTTTTTTCAATTATCTACGATGAAGTGTTGACCATCAACTATTAAATATAAATTGGTGCCATTTTGATAAACCGGAAATGAGGTAGATTAAAAAACATCATTTTGGTTTTTGGAATCTCACAGCCCTATTTTTGATCCGATTTTTATCAAACTGTTTTGAACTGTTTTCTATAACTGTTAGCTACTAAATAAGGATTTTAAACTTCTCAAATTTTGACTTTTAGTTGCCTATTTTCTTAATTTTAATTTTTGCGTTTTTTTCAACTTCTTCAATTTTATTTCGATCGATCTGCAAATTTGCAGGTGGATAGACATTTTGATTCCAAACAAAATGCAGTTTTCAAAATGTTGATACCACTTCCGGTTATGACGTAATTAGCTTGCAAATTTAAAATTTCAACTTCCGGAATTTTGAAGATATTTGAAATTTGTTTTTTGCAATGTGTTACAATTTGTTATAACAACCATTTGAAATAAAAAAATCCGACCCGGAAGTAACAGATCATCCGCCATTTTGATGTGAGTAACTTTTGTAAAATTAAAAATGGGGCCTCAGGGTTATGAGCGGCATCCGTAACTTTAGTATTTTTGGAAACTACAATAGATTGCTAAAAAAGTCTAGCCGCCGATTTTTGAATTTTGATTTCAATTTTTTTTTTATTTTCGTTTTGATTTTTTATGCAATTACTAAAACTTTCAAGGCTCATATCTTTTGACCTTGAACTTTGGTGACCTTGGTACCTGAACAAAAGTTATTGCCCTTGATGAAATCTATCCAATGATGTGTTCATGTTTGTGATCCGATGTACACTTCCGGTTTTATAGGCAATTGAAATTTGTGATTTTTTACTTTAAGCAGCCCTGTCACGTGACCTAGCGTAAATACGTAAAAAATGATTTAACAGTCATATTATGCGTTATTTGCTCTTTCCAATGATGTACGACAATATACACTTAAATTAAAATTGCACGATTTAAAATTTGAACATTTTGTGCAAATTTCCATTGTAACTGTGCGTGTTTTTTTCAAATTTTATTTCAATCGATCTGAAAATTTACAGATGGAAAGATATTTCGATTGCAATCCAAAATCTGTTTTCGAAAAATTGATACCACTTCCGGTTTTGACGTAATTAGCTTGTAAATTTGAAATTTCAACTTCCGGAATTTTGAATATATTTGAAATTTGTTTTTTGCAACATTTAACATTATGGTACATCAACAATTTGAAATAAAAAAATTTAACCCGGAAGTTACAAATCGGCCGCCATATTGATATGACTAACTTCTGTAAAACTCAAAATGGGTCCTCAGGTTTTTGAGCGGAATTCGTAACTTTGATATTTTTGGAAACTACAGTCGTTTGCATTCATAGCATTGTTAATCGATTTTTGATCTTCCGTTTTGCCTTTCTTGCACTTCCGTTTAATTTTTTTCAGTAATTACCAAAACTTTCAGGGCTCATATCTCGTGACCTTGACCTTTGGTGACATTGTGACCTGAACTAAAGTTTTTGCCCTCCATGAGATCTATCCGACTATGTATTCATATTTAAAGTCCGATGTATACTTCCGGTTTTGTAAGCAAATCAAATTTGCGATTTTTTACTTTACAAGTAACATCCAAGGTTTCGCTAGTTGTGGTAGCTTTCTTTGTCTAAAGTGCCTAATTCAAAATGCATAATGCAAAGAGTAAATTGTTAGCTGCATTCGTGTGACATTTCATTGGATTGTTGAGTATACTTATACATTTTGCATTTTTACACATCGACAATTGTACTTTGCAGCATTGACAAATGCATTTTGTAATTACGACATTGGTATTTTTACGTTACAACACAATCGACAATATTGGCAACGTTATACCTCCATAGTTATGACGTTAAAAGAATCTAAGCTGCTAGACAACGTTCGTGAGACGTCACATTAATGTTCGCTAACTTCTCAACAAGTCTCATCAAAATCCGTAAATAATTGTGGCTTGTAGAGTATTAACGATCAATTGTGGACGGACGGACGGACGGACATGGGTGACGGCAATATATGCTCCACATTTCATGTGGGCGTATAAAAAGTAAATTCATGCATAGATAAAGTCGGATTATAAGTAAGGTCGGCCTTATGGGCATATCCACATATCCATTCTTTTACCCATGTTCATCAAAGCCCCCAATTTTACATGACATGGGGCAAGGTGAATGTTAGAGAGTCTTTTAGGGTATGGGATAGCTTCAACACCCCTGCCCTTTCTCACAATAAAGCCTTATTAAGGGTGTTTTTATGTTATGAAAAAATGGAATAAGTATATGAAATAATGATTTCTTGAGACTTGTTATGCATTTGTTGATGATTTGGGGTCCTTCTCGATAGTTTAAGGTTGATTTCATGTCAATCAGATTTTTTTTAATGAGTTGACAGCCCTTCAAACATGTCATAAAAATTTGACATTTCAAACCTTTGATACAAGTTTAAAAAAATGTGAATGGATCAATCTACACCAAACTTGGCATAAATGTAGACAATTACATTGCCGAGAAACGTACAGAGCTATTTTCCAAAAAATAAAAAATTATTTTGGTGGTTACCATGGAAATACGAAAATGTACACGTAGGTACGGCAAACATTTTCCAGGGGCCAAACTATTGGAATTTTCGAAAAAAAACTCTCTGTACGTTTCTATATTTATTGAATAAGCTTTCAATCAATCGTAATTTTCCAATAACAAATGGCTGAGAAATATTGTACCAACCGGGACACATTTTTATACTTTTTCCTATTTTTTTAGCAAAAGCTAACGAAATACCTAATTTCTTGTCGGTTTCTTTCATTCTATATAGTTTACAAATAAAGTAATAATAATTATCTACAATCTGAGCCCAAAAATAATAAGTAATTCGCAAAAAATCCATCTCGTGTTTTTTTTCTCGAACACTAAGGCAATCAATACCCTTAAACCTTATTATAAGCAAAAACTGCCTGAGTGATCTCCGAAAAATTACCCTTTTTAGTGTCCCATGAAACTTTGGCACCTGAAACTTTCTGAGGTAGTAGTCAGATATCCTATGCAACTTCCTGTAAATTGAAGCTCATTATCATTATTATTATTTTTAACCGATTCAACATGAATAATGTTAGAAAAACACGTCTTGATAGGGCGAGTCTATACTTGGCCACGTGATCTGTGATTGACATATTTATATGTGCTATCTTGTTATTTGTTTTGTTTATATCATTATATTCCCGATGACGGTGTGAGAACCACATTGAAACGTTGAAGTAATACACTTTCTAGAAGTATATATCCATATAATTGTCTTATTGTGGGACTTTGCTTCCGCAAAGTCCCAGTTTTTTTCCGAAATGTTTCCATTTTTTTTTTTTCGTTTTTTACACAGGGCACACAGCCTAAACAGCAACAGCTGCAGCAACCTTTTTACAACTTCTGAGGTCCATTTATGGCGATGTACTTAATGAATATAAATTGAAACATTTTTGCAAAAGTGCAACTTGCACATTGCAACATAAGCAAAAACCGGTTTTTCGACTCTGGAAGCCACATTTTTGGGCCGATTTTTCTCGGGTTTTCATTTTTGGAATCTGTGACTAATTTCCGATGTGATATGAGTTAAAAAAATTCAAATTTCGAAAATTCGTACCATACATTTTTTGGCCGATTTTCGAAATTTTTGGACCATTTTTCAGTTTTTTTCGGATTAATCTGAAATTTTGATAAAAGATGCATGTCACTAATGTAAACAATTTGACGTATTCAAAAATTTTGCGTCACTTCCGGTTAAATTGCAAAATCGATTTTCACTTCCGGTTGAATAACTTACGGTGTAATTGAAATATTTTAACGAAATTACGTATATCGTCATTAATCGTAATTCTACAGCCGATTTTTAAAAAAATTTAGTCCGAAAAAAATACTTTGTCCGCCATGTTGATTTGATACATTTTTATAAAACGAAAAATGGGGCCTTTTTGGTGAGTGTGACGTGTGTGATGTTTGTATTTTTGGAAACTATAGTCGATTGCGACCAAAACCTAAGAAGCCGAATTTTGAACTTCGATTTTCCTTTTTGGCAACTTCCGGTTGAATTTTTTCAGTATTTGAAGGCTCATATCTCGTGACCTTGACCTTTGATGACCTTGACCTTAAGTAAGTCAAAGGTCATCGACCTTGGCTACCAGATGATACTTTAATATTTGACCTCCGATATTAACTTCCGGTTTTATAGCTGTCCGAAAATAGCCAAATTCGCAACTTTGTACTGCTCCTACAGGTGACCTAATTAACCTAGAGAATTTATTTTTGCATATTCTGAATGGGCTTTATGAGCTCTTTCAAATGATATATCACAATGTATTATAATGGAAATTTTTGTTTTTTTTAATTTTCGAAACCTTTACGCGATTTTTTTAATTTTTTGACTTTAATATATGCATAGTTTATGATCTATTAAGTTTAGAGGCTTGAAAATTGGAACATAATTGAACATAACACATATAAATGTATCAATAAAAAAAAAATTACATGGGCGTGGCACATCCGGGTTAAATTTTAATTTTGTTTACATTTTGTTGTCTGGAAAAAATCCATATAGACTACATTTTTTTGAAAAATGCTTTTGCACACACTTACCACATTACTTTAGCTCAATTATTTCAAAATCTCAGCTATTTCGGCTGTATAGTTCTAAAAAGGGAACAAGGTTTATTAATTTCAAATTTTCCGATTATAGATTTTGACCTTTTTTGACATTTATGATTGCATATCTCGTTAACCAATAGATGTAAATGCTTGATAATTTAGCCATAGTAAGATATTATTAATATAAATAATGTCACTTCAAAAAATCTGACGTGGGCGTGGCACATCCGGGTAAAATTTTGTTTCTGTCAAAATTTTGTTTATCAAAAAAAAGGTAAAGTTTAATTTTTTTTCCAAAAATGACCTTGCATACAGTTATAACATTACTTTATTCAGCTTATGTTAAATGTTCATAGATTTCGGCTTTGTAGTTCAAAAAAGGGAACAGGGTTAAAAAATATATTTTTTTCCGTTTTTACCTTGACCTTTGTTGATTTTGACCTTTCTAGGATCAAAGGTCATTGACTTCGGCTGTTCATTTATACTTTCATATTTGATTTCTAGCGTCAACTTCCGGTGTTATTACTGTATACATTTCCAAATTTTAAAGACTTGTTTCTCATGAATTTGACCTTGAGTGGCCTTGACCTTCAGTAGGTTGAAGGTTACTGATAAAGGTTTTCGGCTGGTATGTTCAAATGTTAGGTCTGGTGACTATTTTCGATTTTTCCACAGGGCACACAGCTAAGGATTCAACTGTTTTAGACATATTTCTACCTATGTTGACCTTCTCCTGTAGCAACCTCGTTTTTAAATATAAATTGAAACAGTTTTTCAAAAGTGCAATTTGCACATTGCAACATTAGCAAAAACAGGTTTTTCAACTCTGGAAGCTACATTTTTAGGCCGATTTTGCTCGGGTTTACATTTTTGAAATCTGTGACTAAATTCCAATGTGATATGAGTTAAAAAAATTCAAATTTCGAAAATTCGAAGCAAACATTTTTTGGCCGATTTTCGAAATTTTGGGACCGTTTTTTAGTTTTTTTCGGATTAATCTGAAATTTTGATAAAAGATGCATGTCACAAATGTAAACAATTTGACGTATTCAAAACTTTTGCGTCACTTCCGGTTAAAGTGAAAAATCGATTTCACTTCCGGTTGAATAACTTCCGGTGTAATTGAAATATTTCAACGAAATTATATATATCGTTATTAATCGTAATTCTACAGCCGATTTTAAAATAAAATTTAGCCCGAAAAAAATACTTTGGCCGCCATGTTGATACATTTTTATAAAACGAAAAATGGGGCCTTGTTGGTAAGTGTGGTGTATTAGATGATTGTATTTCTGGAAACTATGGTCGATTCCGACCAGAAACTAGGAGGCCGAATTTTGAATTTCGATTTTCCTTTTTCACAACTTATGGTTGAATTTTTTCAGTTTTTTGAAGGCTCATATCTCGTGACTTTGACCTTTGATGACCTTGACCTTAAGTAGGTCAAAGGTCATCGACCTTGGCTACCTGATGATACTTTAATATTTGACCCCCGATATCAACTTCCGGTTTTATAGCTGTCCGAAAATAGCCAAATTCGCAACTTTGTACTGCTTCTACATGTTACCTAATTAACCTAGAGAGTTCATTTCAGCACATTCTGAATGGGCTTTATGAACTCTTTCGAACGATATATCACTTTTTTGCAACTTCCGGTTTAATTTTTTCAGTTTTTGAAAGCTCATATCTCGTGACCTTGACCTTTAGTAGGTCAAAGGTAATCGACATTGTCTACCAGATGATACTTCAATTTTTTAACCTCCGATATCAACTTCCGGTTTTATAGCCATCCGAAAATAGCCAAATTCGCAACTTTGTACTGCTCCTACAGGTGACCTAATTAACGTAGAGAGTTCATTTTTGCATATTCTGAATGGGCTTTATAAGCTCTTTCGAACGATATATCACAATGTATTCTAATGCAAAATTAGTTTTCTATAAATTTTGCAATTTTGAAAACCTTTACCCGATTTTTTGAACTTTTTGACTTTAATATATGCACAGTTTATGACCTATTACGTTTAGAGGCTTGAAAATTGGAACATAAGTGAACATACCCCATATAAATGTATCCATCTAAAAAAATTGACATGGGCGTGGCACATCCGGGTTAAATTTTAATTTTGTTTACATTTTGTTGTCTGGAAAAAATCCATATAAGACTACATTTTTGGGAAAAATGCTTCTGCACACACCAACCTCATTACTTTAGCTACATTATATTATAATCTCAGCTATTTCGGCTGTAAAGTTCAAAAAAGGGAACAAGGTTTAGTAATTTCAAAATTTCCAAACATAGATTTCGACCTTTTTTGACATTTATGATTGTATATCTCGTTAACCAATAGATGTAAAGGCTTGATATTTTAGCCATAGTAAGATATTATCAATATAAATAAAGTCACATCAAAAAAGCTGACGTGGGCGTGGCACATCCGGGTAAAATTTTGTTTTTGTCAAAATTTTGTTTATCCCAAAAAATGGTGAAGTTTTTTTTCAAAATATGACCTTGCATACAGTTACAGCATTGCTTTATTTAGCTTATATTAAAGGCTCATTGATTTCGGCTCTGTAGTTGAAAAAAGGGAACAAGGTTAAAAAATATATTTTTTTCCGTTTTTGACCTTGACCTTTGTTGACCTTGACCTTTTTTAGGATCAAAGGTCATTGACGTAGGCTGTTCATTTATACTTTCATATTTGATGTCTAGCTTCAACTTCCGGTGTTAATACTGTATGCATTTCCAAATTTCAAGGACGTGTTACTCGTGAATTTGACCTTGAGTGACCTTGACCTTAAGTAGGTTGAAGGTTATTGATGAAGGTTTTACGCTGGTATGATCAAATGTTAGGTCTGTTGACTACTTCGAGTTGCACAACATTTAAAAAAACATTTTTTTTAAAAGTTGTAGATTTCTTTGGCACTTCGGATTTACGTTCAGGGCCGATTGTTTTTAACATTCACTTCAATTTGCACATTTGCAAAGTCCCACTTTGTGCCATAATTGGCTCTAGTTTATATTTATACCCGCTACGGTACTATTTTATTCTAGATGAGTCACAATTTGCTAATGTGTTATTTTGTACATGCCTCAGTAAAATTGTCTTCAAATAATGAATTTGGAATAAAAATATAAGTTTCTTTTTATCTATGTCTTAAGTTATGCATTGCAAAGCTGTAGAAACAGGTTTATCTCAGAATCTTGTATAGTTATTTTTTCTTTACAATTTAAAAAAAAAAAATAGCTACTCAGACATGCTGATATTGTGACATGCCCAGACACCCAAATTTCAAGCATGTAAATTTTGTAATGCTATAGGTCTAATTTATGTGGATTCAATTTCTATTCACAGATATGGATTCTAACATATTTATATATTACCAAATGAAATGTTTTGGGCTTTGGTTAGATTTTTTTAAGGTCTTAATTTTTTTGGTTCATGTATGTTTAATTTCTGTCAAAAAATATTTCAAAATCCGAGGGGGGCAAAATGTAACGGAGTGGTCTTGTGATCAATTATGCAGGGCTAAATGCTTTAAAATACATCGAACAATAAATTCCAATCACCTTCTCAATATTCAGAGGCCAAAATAACATTTCATGCGTATTCAAAATAAGTGCCTACAGATTTAAGATTTAACATACGTGAACACAACCATTTATGGAAGGCACAAAGTTATGACCTAGCTGGATTGGAGCTCAATGTGCACACAATATGATGATGTCATCAGTTTTTGTGAAATGCCTTTGTAATGGCTGTCATAACAAACCAAATGGTTCTGTCAAAAAATCAACATACATGAAATTATAACATACGTGACGTTTTAAACGGAATTTCTCGCAAAAATAAAGAGCGAAGTTGTTAAAGTTTATGTAGATTACATCTTTTAAGTGTGTAAATTCAATATCTGCACCAATCTCTGTAACTGTCGTGGGTACATAATGCAGGGTGGTCGATTTGGTTTGCGCGGTCGATTTGGCAAATGGTCGATTTGGTAAGAATGTTCTAGAACGGAGTAATTAGTGTTTTGTTTTGTGCATATTTTAATATGGATAGAGAATAGTAGTATTTAAGTCCCTAATAGTTATTTCCTTTGTCTAAGACAATTTAATATATTTGTTAAGTATTTCTAAAGGCATTGTTAGTTAGTATTAGTTAGTATTTAACCTATTTGTAGAACTAACGTTGACTGGCATCAATACCAGCTCCCGTTGTGTCTGCGTTCTCGCGCCATGATAGAATGGGGGACTAGTATGCTGCCAGAGTTTTTTACGTAGTGAATTTTATGTAGTGAAAGCAGTAAAAATCACCTTTGTTATGTTATCTTATTAAGACTGTGCTAGACTGTTTGAAACAGCTATGTAGAAATTAATAAATGATTTCATTTCATCGAAGAAGGTGTTCTCACTTCAGTTTATAAAAGAAAACCAAGCAGAACGTAGAGTAGAGTAGCCTAGAGTTTCGCTAACCGTTGGTGCCACCCAAACCCCCATGATGCCCATCTATCTATCGGAACAAAGCACTGACTGTTACAGTAAAAAACTCTGAGCTTGTGTTGTAAGCCGTTTTTTGGAACTCTGGGCTTGTGTTCTAAGCCGTTTATGGAGAAGTAAACAACTTTGTGTAGGCCTAATCTAAGCCGTTTTATGGAGAACGTTTTTTAAAGAAGTAAAAACCTTTGTGTAGGCCTAATCAAGCCGTTTTATGGAGAAGCCTAATGGAGCTGTTTAATGGAGAAGGTAGGCCTAAAGTGAACTAGGCCCTAGTGAAGATTCGTAACTTTTATCATATGTTTTATGGTTGAAGGCTTTTGTTGTAAGCCACATGTGACATGGTAGCGTTGGAAGTGTGAACTTTGTGGCATTGAATTGAAGCTGAACTTTTGGTTTCTGGAGTAAGCCAAGTGGAAGTGCTGTATTTTTATGTGGAAACTACTTGGTTTGAAATCAGTAGAACTGTTGCAGTTTTGTGATAATTAACTTTAAAGTGAGATTTTGTATTAATTATCTTCTTAGTAGAACTGGTTTATAATAATTGTGATTGATGCAAGTCTATGTAACTTTAATAACTTTGGTGTTGTTTTTATTGATACCCTGTGTAAACATGGATAGCAACCACAATAGTAATTCACAGAACTCAGAGAGTGGACATTCTAATATTGATCACAGTGTAAGAAGTAGTGGCAGGTCACTTCGAACCCGAAGTAATGCGTCATCCACTCAAAGTTTACGGTCTAAAGAAAAAATGGATGCAGAGATAGAAGCTGCTATTTTAAAGACTAAGTTGAAGTACTTTGATCAAGAGAATGCCTCAAAAGCTGAACTAGAAAGAATTCAAATGAGGAGAGATTTAGAAATCGCAGAGTCAAAGGTGATGGTTTTAGCTAGGTCTCAAACTTCAGGTGAAGATTTTAAATCTGCAGATGCTTCATTCAAAGCAGAACGTGTTCAAGCATATGTGAATTCGCTCGAACCAGATACCACTGTATTACCAGTGACTTTGCCTAATGATCAAGTGCCAAGGCCTAGTACACTTACAGATGAAGATACCTTTGGATCCCCTCAACGGACATCCCAGTTACAGCATGTTGGAAACACCGTAAATCCACCATCAGCTCCTGATATGGTACAACTGGCGAAAATTATTGCTGATCAAATGAGTCTTTCTAAACTTCCTGTACCAGAACCAGCAGTGTTCACGGGGGACCCTTTAAGATATCCAGCATGGAAAATTAGTTTTAGTACTTTAATTGAAAGGAAAAACATTCCTGTGGGGGAGCAAATGTTTTATTTAAAAAAGTATTTAAGTGGTGCCGCTAGGGCATGTGTAGAGAGTTATTTTCTTCTCGATAATGAAAATGCTTTTATTGAAGCTAAAGCTTTGTTAGATGAGCGATTTGGTAACAAATTTGTAATATCAGAAAATTTTAGAAAGAAATTAGATAATTGGTCTAAAATTAAGTCAAGGGATAATTTAGGCTTACGTAATTTTGCAGATTTCCTTAGACAGTTGTTGGCTGCTAGGAATTGTTTTAGCACTTTAAAATTGTATGATGATCCAACTAAAATTCAAGATATGTTAGATAAGCTTCCTGATTATTTATCTAATAGGTGGTACAGGAAAGTCTATGATTATAAACAAGCATATAACGAATATCCACCTCTTTCAAATTTTGTAGATTTTATTGTTAAAGAGGCTGACATTGCATGTGATCCTATGGCTACTTTTAATAAAGATGTTAATAATTTTAACAGTAATGGTACCGGTAAATATGTTAATGGACTTAGTAATAGGTCAAAGTATAATAATAATGCTACTTCCTTTAGTGCTCAGGTATCAAATGATTATCAGAATAAATGTGTATTTTGTGATAACAAGGGTCACCATGTTAGCTCTTGTGTTAATTTTAAGAAAATGTCCTTAACAGAAAGGAAAGAATTTTGTTTTAAGAAAAGATTGTGCTTCTCTTGTCTGAATATAGGGCATATTTCAAAGTTTTGTAAGAAACGTTTAAAATGTGGTGTTTGTGATAAATATCATCCTTCAATATTACATGATTATAATGAGGCTGGCCATAAAAGGGTTGAAGAGAAAGTAGATACTAGTGTTATGTCTGCTCATTCAGGGCTCTCTAATAGTTCTCAGAAAAGTTCATTAATATTACCAGTTTATATTTCTTCAGTAGATAATCCTTTAAGGGAAAGATTAGCCTATGCTATGTTAGATGACCAGTCAGATGGTTGTTTTGTTGTTCCTAAAACTTGTCGGGATTTAGATATTAAAGGTTCCAAGGTGCAATTATCTCTTACAACTATGTTAGGAAATGAGGTTATAGATTCCGAAAAGATTTCTGGTCTTGTTGTTCGTGGTTATAGTAGTGATGTTAAAATTCCACTTCCAGCAGCTTATTTAAGAAATGAGATTCCAGTTAATAGGAAAAGTATACCTACTCCAGATATGGCTAGGAAATGGTCTCATTTAGAAAGTATTGCTGGAGAGCTTTTGCCTTTACAGGATTTTGGTGTTGAGCTTTTAATAGGTTATAATTGTAGTAGAGCTTTAACTCCACGTAATGTAATTCCTCATGATAGTGATGGACCTTATGGTTTGAAAACTGATCTTGGATGGGGTATTGTAGGCATAGTTGAGTCTGGTACGGATAGTTTCACCCATTCTCACAGGACTTTAGTTTCAGAATTTGTAAGTGATAAAATTGTATTGTCATTTAAAACTCATATCAAGGAAGTAAATAATATAGGAGATAGTATTCTTAAATTTATGGAGTTAGATTTTAGTGAAAGGAGGTCAAATGAGTTAGGTCATTCTCGTGAAGATAAGAAATTTTTGGATAAAATGTCTAATTCAATTCATTTGTCAGAGGATAATCATTATGAGATGTGTTTACCGTTTAAGGGAGATAACCCTGTTTTGCCTAACAATAGATCTTATGCTTTAAAGAGGTTTAATAATTTGTTGAGTCGTTTTGATAAAAATAGTAGTTTAAAGCAGGATTATTATGAGTTTATGAATAATATTATTGATAAGGAATTTGCAGAAATGGTGCCTGAAAGTGAGTTGAATTTGGATGATGGTACTATTTGGTATATACCTCATCACTCTGTCTATCATCCAAAGAAACCAAATAAAATTAGAGTTGTTTTTGATTGCAATACTAAGTATCGTGGAATTGGTTTGAATGATTGTTTATTAAAGGGACCTGATTTAACGAATAATTTGTTAGGTGTTCTTATGCGTTTTCGTCTTGAATCAGTTGCTGTTCTATGTGATATAGAACAAATGTTTTATCAGTTTAAGGTTAATGTTGCTGATAGAAATTATTTAAGGTTCTTGTGGAAGAAAAATGACAAGGTTGTTGATTATAGAATGTGTGTTCATTTATTTGGGGCCGCTTCCTCCCCTGCATGTGCAAATTTCGGTCTTAAACAAGTTGCCAAGGATTTTGGTAATCAATTTGAAAAGGATATTACAGATTTCATTTGTAATAGTTTCTATGTAGATGATGGTCTCTTGTCTTCAAGTTCTGTAGAAGAGGCTATTCGTATTGTTTCCGAAACTAAGGATTTGTTGTCAAAATGTGGTTTACGATTGCATAAGTTTGTGTCAAATAATACTGCTGTTTTAGATTCGATTCCTAAGGAGGATCGAGCTAAGGACATTCAGAATTTAGATCTTTGTAAGGAGGTTTTGCCAGTGGAACGTGTCTTAGGCGTTCAGTGGGACGTTCAAAGAGATGCATTCACATTTAAGTTAAGTTTTCAAGATCGACCTTTAACACGTCGAGGTATTTTAAGTATTGTTAGTCAAATTTATGATCCTTTAGGATTAATAAGTCCAGTAGTTTTAATAGGTAAGCAAATCCTGCAGGAGCTTTGTCGTAATGGTTTCGAATGGGACTCTACCATTCCTGATTATTTGTTATCTCGTTGGCAGGCATGGTTAGTAAATTTGATAGATTTAAAGGATGTTTATGTTCAACGTTGTTTCAAGCCTAACGAATTTGGAAATGTTGTAATTAGAGAACTTCATCATTTTTCTGATGCAAGTATATTTGGGTATGGCCAATGTTCATATTTAAGGTTAGTTGATGATAAGCAGAATGTTTTTGTTTCCTTAGTTATGGGAAAATCAAGAGTTACTCCTATCAGACCGATAACAGTACCTCGTTTAGAGCTTACAGCTGCAGTTGTTTCCGTGAAGGTCGCTGCACAAATTGAAAAAGAATTATCTTTAGATAATATATCTCATGTTTATTGGACAGATAGTAATGTCGTATTAGGTTATTTGAATAATGATGTGAGACGTTATCAAATGTTTGTAGCCAACCGAGTTCAAAATATTTTAGATTATTCTAGTCCAAATCAATGGAATCATATTAGTTCCACTAAAAACATAGCAGATTTGGCATCGCGTGGTTGTTCTGGTAAAGAATTGTTGGATTCTAAGTGGTTTAGTGGTCCAGATTTTTTATGGAACTTAAATATAAAGTATAATTCAGATTCTCATAATATTGAATTAATGTCTAATGACCCTGAAGTCAGAACTTGTTTTGCTACGAACACTAATATTTGTTATAAACTTAGTTTAGATCATATTAATGATTGGTATAGAGCTAAGAAATGTATTGCTTTATGTCTTCGTATTAAAGATTTGTTAAAATGTAATAAGGTTAATAATCAAAATGTAGATCAAAGGCCAAAGGGCACTTTGCTTCCTTTTACTGTTGAAGAGCTTAATAAGGCAGAAATAGTTATTCTCAAATTAGTACAATGTGAAGTATTTAAGGAAGAATTAATTGTTTTAAATAGTAATACTAAAGATAAAACTATTTTAAGAAAGTCTGTATTATATGGATTAGATCCATTTATTAATAATGAGGGTTTAATTTGTGTTGGAGGTAGATTAAGAAATACCTCTATAGATATATGTAAACACCCTATTGTATTACCTAAATTACACCACGTCACTAATTTGATTGTAAAATATTATCATGATCATTGTTTTCATCAAGGTCGTGGAATTTCTGTTCAAACGATTAGAACTCATGGTTTTTGGATAATTGGTTGTAGTAAAGTTGTAGCAAGTTATATTTACAACTGTGTCTTATGTCGCAAATTACGTGGTCACGTTCAGGGCCAGCGCATGGCTGATTTGCCTGAGGATAGAGTGCAAACTTCGCCACCATTCACAATCATATTGTGCAATGGATTGTTTTGGACCCTGGAATATTAAGGAGGGTCGTAAGGATTTAAAAAGATATGGTATTATTTTTGTTTGTATGGCCAGTAGGGCAATACATGTAGAAACTCTTAAGGATATGAGCACAGACTCTTTTATTAATGGGTTACGTAGATTTTTGTGTATACGTGGACCAATACGTCAATTAAGATGTGATAATGGAAGTAATTTTATAGGTGGGAAACGTGAATTACATGAAGTGTTTTTAAAATTAGATCATAACCAAATTCAAGAGTACCTTTTAGAAAAGGGATGTGATTATTTTGAATTTAAGTTTAATGTTCCTTGTGCAAGTCATATGGGAGGCACATGGGAAAGACAAATAAGGACCCTAAGAAATGTTATAAATCCATTGTTATTACAATTAGGATCTCAACTTGATGATGAGTCATTAAGAACAGTTTTATGTGAGGCTTCTAATATTGTTAACAGTAGGCCTCTATCAGTTAATAATTTATATGATGTTAAATCGTTAGAACCTTTATGTCCTAATAATTTGTTAACGCTTAAATCTAATGTTGTTTTACCTCCTCCTGGAGTATTTTTGAAACAGGACTTATATTCATGTAAGCGCTGGAGAAGAGTTCAATTTATTTCCAACGAGTTTTGGAATCGTTGGCGTAAAGAATGTATTCACGAATTGCAATATCGTAGTAAATGGAATACGATTAAGCGCAACATGAAGGTTAATGATATTGTTCTGATTGCAGATGACAAACTTGCACGTAATCAATGGCCTCTTGGACGCATTGTTACTGTTTATAATGATAAAGACAATTTAGTAAGAAAGGTTAAGCTTTTAGTAGGTGATAAGTATTTAAACAACAAGGGTAAACGTATAGGTCAGGCAAGTTATTTAGAGCGTCCTATACACAAACTTGTATTATTAGTAGAGTCAGACTAGGTAATTAAAGCAATCGGGGAAATCCCCACCGAGGGAGCCTCTGTATTCTTTTGTAAATTTTGTATAGTCTTAAGTATTAAGCATTATTGTTAACGTATTCTTAAAGTTGAATTTCAGTATTATTACTTAAGTTTCTTATAACATTAAGTGAAGTTGTTTGCATACCGTCTTATTATATTGTAGAAAATTATTTTGCATAATTTTGGGGAGCCATGTAACTGTCGTGGGTACATAATGCAGGGTGGTCGATTTGGTTTGCGCGGTCGATTTGGCAAATGGTCGATTTGGTAAGAATGTTCTAGAACGGAGTAATTAGTGTTTTGTTTTGTGCATATTTTAATATGGATAGAGAATAGTAGTATTTAAGTCCCTAATAGTTATTTCCTTTGTCTAAGACAATTTAATATATTTGTTAAGTATTTCTAAAGGCATTGTTAGTTAGTATTAGTTAGTATTTAACCTATTTGTAGAACTAACGTTGACTGGCATCAATACCAGCTCCCGTTGTGTCTGCGTTCTCGCGCCATGATAGAATGGGGGACTAGTATGCTGCCAGAGTTTTTTACGTAGTGAATTTTATGTAGTGAAAGCAGTAAAAATCACCTTTGTTATGTTATCTTATTAAGACTGTGCTAGACTGTTTGAAACAGCTATGTAGAAATTAATAAATGATTTCATTTCATCGAAGAAGGTGTTCTCACTTCAGTTTATAAAAGAAAACCAAGCAGAACGTAGAGTAGAGTAGCCTAGAGTTTCGCTAACCGTTGGTGCCACCCAAACCCCCATGATGCCCATCTATCTATCGGAACAAAGCACTGACTGTTACAATCTCTCATACAGAGTTGTTTCCCCTTCGGTCCAGATTTCACCTCTGTCACTGTCTCGGCGGTTTTACAAGATTCTTGTAAAACACCTTTATGCTCTATATTTTGCTTTTTAAACGCTTTTCGTGTCTTTATTCCCACATTGTTTTAGTAAAAGCATGAAATATTATTTCATTTGAGATTAAATACAATTTTCAAACAGTTTAAATGTAAGGACTATATTATTGTGTAACGCTATCTCATGTTTGAGTAATTTGTTATAGGTATTCATCCGAGAAAACGTCATTATTGAGATGACGTCATAGAGCAGAATGCAGTCTTGATGAAGTTGTCAACACAAAATAGGACTATTTTTTGAGTAGGTGACAGATTGAATCTGGACTGCCAAAGCTAGGGAAGACAACTCTGTGTAAGAGATTGTATCTGCACTTGGCAAACACATTTGTCACTTTTGTGTGAGAAAAACCGAAAATCAGAAAATAAGAAAAATTCGTCAAATACTTCAAATTTGACAGAATTCCTGTTCATGTATATCATATTTTGACAGAATTCCTGTTCAAGTACATCATTTTTTAATGAAATTCCTATTCACGTACATTATATTTTGACGGACACTTATGGAACCTCCACTTCCAAGAACCTCTACTTCTAGCTAAATATCTCTTTAAACCCAACTTCCAGTGCCTTGAACCAGACATTTTATGGAAGTTAGTTATATTTACATCTAAAAAAAACTTCAATATAATGTTATCCATCAAGTTTTGAAATTTACCCATCATGTCACACTTCTGTAACACATTAGCAAATTGTGACTCAGCTATGAATAGGCCTACACGGTGTCACTGACAACTCCTGGACATCCAAGACTACTTTTAACAAAGCTTATCCAAATTTTAAAATTTATTTTATATTTTAAGATGGGTCAACTGATTTAAAAAAAAAATATGTTGTTTTTATATTACTAAAACAAAGAAATAAGTATAGATCTGAAGCGCCTAGCCTAATTTGGGTCATCGTAAATTAACGGTGCAGGACCCAATCGTATTTACGTCGGCCATTTTTTATCAATAATAACCTCGTATGCAGATAGAAGAAAACCTTCCAATGCAAATGGGCGGAAGGAGATTACGCGATAAAAAATAGATCTGTTTATGGGTTGTTAGTTACCTCTCTTGCACATTATGCTTATAGATAGGAAAAGTCTGGATGTCAGAGACTTTTCAGATGACGTCATCAATAGAGACAAAAGTAGTGCGATTTATCCGCCTGATGCATACGAGCAATCGTATATACGTCGGCCATTTTCTATCAATAATAACCTCGTATGCATCAAGCGGATAAATCGCACTACTTTTGTCTCTATTGATGACGTCATCTGAAAAGTCTCTGACATCCAGACTTTTCCTATCTATAAGCATAATGTGCAAGGGAGGTAACTAACAACCCATAAACAGAACTATTTTTTATCGCGTAATCTCCTTCCGCCCATTGGCATTGGAAGGTTTTCTTCTATCTGCATACGAGGTTATTATTGATAGAAAATGGCCGACGTATATACGATTGGCATACGAGGTTATTATTGATAGAAAATGGCCGACGTATATACGATTGTGCGGGACCGGGCTGAAGTTATCATACAGATTCAACTAGCATACAGATTCGGTCGATTCGTCTCAGCATACAGATTAGCGGCAAATCGACCCAATATATAAAGTTCATTATTTTAACTTAAATATCGCTAAAATAACTTGAATTTTTTCTGGGAAAAGCTGACATTAATGTTCTTTCAGTTACGCAAATATCTATAGCGCTATCTCATCTACTCTTTGTACGGTGGCCCATATAAGCCACATACTCTTTTTTTTATCAAAGGTGGACCTAACAAAAAATTAAACAACAATTTAAAAGGCTTAGCCGTCATAGAAACTTTTTGAAATTTAAACCCTACTATTTCACACTATTCCTGATTTCAAATATGAAGTCAGGAAGTTGCTGTCTCACTTACTTTTTTTTATGGTGGCCCATTAAAGACATACTACATTCAACTTATATCTAACTTATCTGAAAATATTACGCAGAGTTTACGGGCGATTTTTTGGGCTTAGCTGTCATAGAAACTTTTTGAAATTCATACCATATAATCTCAAACTAGTTCTCATTCGAAATATCCAATCACCAAGTTGCTGTCTTGCTAACTTTCTGTACGATGGCTCATTGAAGACATAATACAATCGACATATCTGAGAATATTACGCAGAGTTAACGGGCAATTTTTTAGTCTTAGCTGTCATATAAACGTTTTGAAATTCGTACCATGTAATCTTACACTAGTCCTTATTCGAAATATTCAATCACCTAGTTGCTGTCTTGCTTACTTTATATACGGTGGCTCATTAAAGACATACTACAATCGACTTATATTTTACATATTTGGGAATATTACGCAGAGTTTACGGGCAATTTTAGAGGCTTAGGCCTCATAGAAACGTTTTGAAATTCATACCATGTAATCTCACACTAGTCCTCATTCGAAATATTCAATCACTTAGTTGCTGTCTTGCCTACTTTATGTACGGTAGCTCATTAAAGACACACTACAATCGGCATATCTGAGAATTACGCCGAGTTTACGGGCAATTTTTTCTAGGCTTAGTCGTCATAGAAACGTTTTGAAATTCATAGAAGACGGAGAATATATTCACATCCAAATGTAAGAGTTGCTGACCATTGCCAAAACAAGGTTTCCAAAAGCCTCATTGTTTGTCACTCTCATACCAACATCTCCTTCATTAAAACGAGCTTTTCCTGCCGCCTTCAAAAACCTCACCAAATTTAACAGTCTTATTTCATCAAAACCATCAACAAATGCAACTACCATCCCTGAATTTGACGGAACTGTTAAAGTACAGAATGACCACATCCACTGGACAGAAACCACAGCTAAGAATATCCTTGCTCATTGGCTGTCACATTTAAACTAGATGTGGGGGGTGGACCGATTTTGGATAAGACAGTAGTAAACTTAAGCTCTAGAACACTGTCTTCGTGTGAAATTAGTTTGCTGGATAAAGGTCTCAAATTTATACCCACGGCAGTACCTTCATCTCTTGACCAAGTTTTAGATTCAATTTCGAAAATTCAACGTTTAGTTAAATTGGCTTATTTTTATAGAAAAACCCTTGGAAGAGGAACCCGGCAGAAATTCATTAACAAATCTGATTGGACTCCATCAGATGAATTAATACACACCGATATTTTGGAAATTTGCGATAACATGCGTTTTGAAACTTCTCTTTTACCACTGGTAAAAGAAAAAACCAACTTGACGCGCGCAGAAAGAACTATTTTGAATAATTTGCGAAACGATAAAAAGATTATTATTAGAAAAAGCGATAAAGGAAGTTCTTGTGTTATTTTGAAACGTGATGATTATATTAATGAGGTCGAAAGTCAATTAAATAAACGCGAACATTACCAAATTTTAGACGCTCCAATTTTTATGGAAACCGGGAGAATGATCAATGGTATTCTAAACACATTAATAGATAAAAAATTCATTTCTGACAAACAATATGAGTATCTTTCGGCTAATGTTTCAGCACGTCAACGGCATATTTACACACTCCCTAAAATTCATAAAAATCCAAAAACTGAATGGTTTCTTTCGAACAAAATTCCTAAGGGTCGTCCAATTATTTCAGATTGCTCCAGTGAATCATATCGTATTTCGGAATATATTGACCATTTTTTATTGCCTTTAGCGTGTAAACATCCATCATACCTAAAAGATACAAATGACTTTATTGAAAAAATTAAAAAACTCGAAATTCCTCAAAATGCCTATTTTATATCACTTGACGTCAGCAGCATGTATACTAATATCGATAATGAAGCACGATTGAGTGCGGTTAGGAAATCTTTCGACAGATATTTGGACCCAAAAAGACCAGATTCAGAAATTCTAAATTTATTAGAAATTTGTTTAAAGCGCAATGATTTCTCTTTTAATGGTAAAATTGACCTTCAGACATCCGGAACAGCTATGGGAAAGCGATTCGCTCCAAGTTACGCTAATATTTTTATGGCAGAATTCGAACGTGAAATTGACCTTATTTCTCCTTTCAAACCATTATTCTATGGACGTTTCCTTGATGATATTTTTCTAGTCTGGCAGTACTCTCTACAGGAATTCTGGCAATATTTTGAATAATCACCACCCATCTATCAAATTAACGGCCAATATTAGCGAACAAAGCATGGATTTTCTCGATACCACAGTTTTTAAAGGACCGGATTTTAATGAAACTAGCAAGGCAGATATCAAAGTATATTTCAAACCAACAAATACCCACCAACTTTTGTTAAAAAGCTCATTTCACCCTAAACATACCTTTTCGGGAATAATTAAGTCACAAATTCTGCGCTTTCACAGGATTTGTACAAGGACCATTGATTTTAATAATGCGTGTCAGTTAGTTTTTCAAAAATTGCGAGAGCGGGGATATTCTAAACGATATCTTCGCAGCATAAAAAGTAAAACAGTTTCAGAAATTGAGGAAAGAAAGTCTCTTGACGTTACGATACATAATCAATCTTTCGGATCTAAGCCGTGCGGTTCTACAAGATGTAAAACCTGCAAACATATTTCAACAACCAATATTTTCTCTAACAAAATTAGTGGCAAACAATTTTCTATAAACGGTCAACTTTCTTGCGTAAGCACCAACATTATCTATTTGATATCATGTGAAAAATGCCCTATGCAATATGTTGGAGAGACTAAAAATTCTTTAAGAGAACGAATAAATGGTCATCGATTCGATGTTACCCACCACCTTGATAAACCCATTGGTAATCATTTCAATTCAACCAACCACACTCTTAGTGATTTAAAGGTGACACCAATTGAGCAAGTGATCTTAGAAGAAGAAATCAACCCCAAATCATCAAGACTATACAGGGAGAGCTTCTGGATCAACCAACTACAAACCGTTGCTCCATCTGGACTAAATATCCAATTTGATTCTCAAATTATACCATTTGTCGCGCAGTTCAACAGTACTTCATGCCAAGTTTCTCGGATTGTTAAGAGACAATATACCGAATTACAGAATAAATTCCCAACTATATTTTATAAAAAATTGGTTATAGCTTACTCGAAAAATAAAAATCTGAATGATATCCTTGTTCACGGTAGACTAGATCCCATCAACCAGGATTAATCATTGATATTACTTTCATTATTGTCTAATCATAGTCATTTATTTCAGTACATTTTTTAACCATTGGACAGTTTATTTTCAAACCTTTTAGCGTTTTGTTTTTGTCATTTCAATTCATTTATTAATCATTAATTTTTAGTTTCAGTGCTAGTGCTTAGGAATTACCTTACAGATAATATATAGTTTTATGATAATCTTATATATTTTTAAGAGAGTGATAGTCACACTCTGAATTAACTTTTTAACATAATAACCATAACATTTTTTGTGAACACTACTTCAACCCTGCGGCAGTGCCTTCTGTTGAATAGTAACTTGTTGCTTTCAACCACTCTAACCACTAGTCCTCATACGAAATATCGAATCACCTAGTTGCTGTCTCGCTTACTTTATGTACGGTGGCTCATTAAAGACACACTACAATCGGCATATCTGAGAATTAAGCAGAGTTTACGGGCAATTTTTTCTAGGCTTAGCCGTCATAGAAACTTTTTAAAATTCATACCATGTAATCTCACACCTAGTCCTCATTCGAAATATCCAATCACCTAGTTGCTGTCTTGCTTACTTTATGTACGGTGACTCATTAAAGACATACTACAATCGACTTATATTTTACATACTTGGGAATATTACGCAGAGTTTACGGGCAATTTTTTCTAGGCTTAGCCGTCATAGAAACTTTTTTAAATTCATACCATGTAATCTCACACTAGTCCTCATTCGAAATATTCAACCACCTAGTTGCTGTCTTGCTTACTTTATGTACGGTGACTCATTAAAGACATACAACAATCGACTTATATTTTACATATTTGGGAATATTACGCAGAGAACACTTGTGATGAGGTTATATCTGCTGTTGAGGACTTTTTGGTGATCAGGATGAGAGCTTCTATACCTCTGGGATCCAAGCACCCCAACACTGCTGGAAGAAGTTGTGGACTGCAGGGGAGACAATGTTGAAAAATAAACCATGTTCTTAGTATCAGAAAATGTTGAATTTAATGGATGCCAAGTTTCATCACTGTGGCATAACTCCTTCTGAGTCAGGCTATGAACTTTTCAGCCCGCCCTCGCATATGATATGAATTTGAAAAGGTTTCTATGACGGCTAAGCCTTAAAAATTGCCCGTAAACTCTGCGTAATATTATCAGATATGTCAATTGTAGTATGTCTTTAATGAGCCATCGTACTTAAAGAGGACCAGTCTTCATTTTTATTGGTTGATTTGGGTCTTGAATATACTTAAGTATCCTTCAGAACATAGGCGTACGGGCTGGGGATGCAGGGGGGGGGGGGGGGGGGTGGGGGCAATTGCCCCCCCCCCCCCTTGTGATTTTCATGAAGGAAATTTAAAAAAATAAAATCGTTCGGAAATGATGGGATCAGGCAGATGGCGAGAAGTTTTTGGAATTAGGGGTTGGGGTGGGGGTCGATTTGTCGGGCTTATATATTTCGTTGTCGGGCATATATATTCCCTTGTCGGGCATGGCGAAGCTCGTGTCGGGCAACAATATGTACCCCAGGAGATGGTATCGTAAGTACCGTATCAGGGTCGTAGGAACCGGGGGGCTGGGGGGGGGGGGGCTTCAACTTTTTGCCATAAAGCAAACATTAACACGACCTCATTTTTATCGTCTGTAAATGCTGCCCGGAATGGTCTCAGAGACAAGGACATTAATCCTAATCTTCAAAATTTTCTTAGAGTCGGTGTCTCCTTGAATCCTCCCACAAATGCTACCGTCAGTCGCGCGCCATATAATCTTCAACGAGATAACTGTCAGGAAAGGCAAGAAAATCAACCTTAATTTTCAAAATTTTCTTAGAGCACAATCCCTTCCAAACTGCTAGTAGTTAGTTTGTATAAAAGGCCTCAGATGCAAGGAAATCAGCTCTTTTTTTCAAAATTGTCTTGGGTTATCCCCAAATAAATCCTACTCAAGAGTCAAGCGTTGTCAACGAGATCAGGAAAGGTCTCAGATGCAAGGAATTTAATTCTATTTTTTCAAAATCTTCATACAGTTCAATCCGTTCAAATCGCCTGCTGTTCGGAAAGGTCTGATTGCAAGGAAATTAAATCTTATTTCAAAATTTTCTTGTGATACAATTTTCCAAACGAGGTGTGCGTTCTCAACGAGAATACTGTTCGGAAAGGCATCAGATGCAAGGAACTCGCACGTAATTTTCAAAAATTTCTTATGTTAGGGATACAATGCCTCCAAACCCTCTTCCAAAGGGAGGTTGTTCTCTAAGAGAATTCTGTTCGGAAAGGCATCAGATGCAAGGAAATGTACCTTTATTTTCAAAATGTTCTAGCGATACAATACCCCAACCTCTATTCACGAGGTGTGCGTTCTCAACGATAATTCTATTCGGAAAGGCATCAGATGCAAGGAACTCTGACCTAATTTTCAAAATGTTCTTGCAGTAGGCCTACGATGCCTCCAAACCCTATTCAATTGGGAGGTCGTTCTCTAATCTAAGAGAATTCTGTTCGGAAAGGCATCAGATGCAAGGAAATCAACCCTAATTTTCAAAATTTGCCCCTAACAAACCTCTTCAAAACAAGGGGGAGGGGGGTGGGGGGAGCGTCGTTCTAAAAAAAAAACTGTTAAGCCCCCCACCCCCTGTTTTTATGTGCTTCCTACGGCCCTGCGTAGGATTTCTCAAAATTTTCTACTGCCGGGGGACCCCCACCCCACCCCCTTGAGTAAGCATTAGTTGTTGGGCAAATTGTTTTTGCCCCCCCCCCCCCCCGATCAACTAACGCCTATGCTTCAGAAGCACTAGAAAGTACAAAAATTGCATATTTTTTTCAAATATATCTTAAATTAGACATTTCTCCTTCTATTTCTATAGATGACTTTTCTATATATTACATAGTATCGCTAATGTGTAGTAGAGTAGTAGGGCATTATAACTTTCAAATGCTAATAATTATGGATGCACATGGATTTGAAGACTCAAATTTCAATGGTGAGTTGTGATAACCAGTACTAAATTTCTGAGCTAAAAAAGTCCCCGTTTCTGAGACTTGGAAAAATCGACCCACGAAAATGAAGCCTGTGCCCCTTTAAAGTAAGCAAGACAGCAACTAGGTGATTGAATATTCCGAATGTGGACTAGTGTGGGATTAAAAGGTATGAATTTGAAAAGGTTTCTATGACGGCTAAGCCTCAACAATAGCCCGTAAACTATGCGTAATATTCTCAGATATGTCAATTGTATGTCTTTAATGAGCCACCGTACATAAAGTAAGCAAGACAGCAACTAGGTGATTGGATATATCAATATATTTCTTGGATATGAAGACTAGTGTGAGATTATATGATATGAATTTGAAAACGTTTCTATGACGGCTAAGCCTAGAAAAAATTGTCAATTGTAGTATGTCTTTAATCATGTTCCTTCAGCAACGTTAGACATTGGCATTATCTACCGTTGCTGGATTGACCGGGTTGTTTTTTTCGTCATTAACAACTAATAACCTCGTTTTAAAAATACTACGTCACATTTTATTTAACCAATAAGCGATCTCGTTACATTTTGAGTGTAGGTCAGAATGATTTGCAAAGCAAGTTCGACTAGACGAAAGAGTTAATTTCTCTTAGCATTTTTCCGTAATCGGGAAAATTCACGTAACCTCCACACTTAAAAAAATCATTTAAGATTGAAAGAAGCTTTACTCTGTTGTAAAGCCGACAAAATCGTATACGATCCTCTATTTTGGTATCAATTCGGCCTTGACCTTTGAGACTCGGTTATCACAAGGTAAATTTTCTGCAAGAAATTTGGCGTCTGGTCTTTCGAAAGTTTTCCCGCAATAATTTGTTTCAAGGAATATAACTGGTCGAAAAATAATCGTTCGACCAATCAAAATTAATGACGAGAATATCTTATCATGATAGCAACGGATTAATGTAATGAAATGAAATAATAGCCGTTGCTAAAGGAACATGGTCTTTAATGAGCCACCGTACATAAAATAAGCAAGACAGCAACTAGGTGATTGGATATTTCGAATGAAGACTAGTGTGAGATAATATGATATAAATTTGAAAAGGTTTCTATGGCGGATAAGCCTTAAAAATTGCCCGTAAACTCTGCGTAATATTCTCAAATATGTCAATTGCAGTATGTCTTTAATGAGCCACCGTACATAAAGTAAGCAAGACAGCAACTAGGTGATTGGATATTTCGAATGAAGACTAGTGTGAGATAATATGATATGAATTTGAAAAGGTTTCTATGACGGCAGTCTAATTAAAATCAGACTCTAATTTCGTTCTTTCTTTTTTACTCACACTAGTCCTCATTCGAAATATTCAATCACCTAGTTGCTGTCTTGCCCTAATTTCGTTTCGTTCGATTTTTTTTAAATCCATTTTTTTAACCACTACATTAGGGTCTGAGAACCAGGCGCGATTACAAACGTTCACGTTAACTTTGACCTAACCTTAATGACCTTTGTTTTCTATGGATTGGTATATTTGGAATGGAGACTAGTGTGAGATTACATGGTATGAATTTCAAAATGTTTCTATGACGGCTAAGCCGTAAAAATTGCCCGTCAAATGTCCGTAATATTCTCGGATAAGTTAAAGTACGTCGATTGTAGGATGTTCAAGTTGAATCTGTATGCTAACTTCAGCCTATACTTTACCGAGTATCGTCCATAAAGTTAGCAAGACAGCAACTTGATGTTCGAATATTTCGAATGAGGACTAGTGTGAGATTATATGGTATGAATTTCAAAAAGTTTCTATGACGGCTAAGCCTAAAAAATTGCCCGTAAACTCTGCGTAATTAGTCCCAGATAAGTAAAATATAAGTCGATTGTAGTATGTCTTTAATGAGCAACCGTACATAAAGTAAGCAAGACAGCAACTAGGTGATTGAATATTTCGAATAAGTACTAGTGTGGGATTCCATGGTATGAATTTAAAAACGTTTCTATGACGGCTAAGCCCCAAAAATTGCCCGTAAACTCTGCGTAATTCTCAGATATGCCGATTGTAGTGTGTCTTTAATGAGCCACCGTACATAAAGTAAGCAAGACAGCAACTATGTGATTGAATATTTCGAATAAGGACTAGTGTGCGATTACATAGTATGAATTTCAAAACGTTTCTATGACGGCTAAGCCTAGAAAAAAATGCCCGTAAACTCGGCGTAATTCCCAGATATGCCGATTGTACTATGTCTTTAATGAGCCACCGTACATAAAGTAAGCAAGACAGCAACTAGGTGATTGAATTTTTCGAATGAAGACTAGTGTGAGATTACAAGGTATGAATTTGAAAAGGTTTCTATGACGGCTAAGCCACCAAAATTGCCCGTAAACTCTGCGTACTTTTCAGATATGCCGATTGTAGTGTGTCTTTAATGAGCCACCGTACATAAAGTTAGCAAGACAGCAACTGGTTGATTGGATATTTGGAATGGGGACTAGTGTGAAAATGTTTCTATGACGGCTAAGCTTCAAAAATCGCCCGTAAATTCTGCGTAATATTTTCAGATAAGTTAAATATAAGTTGAGATTAGTATGTCTTTAATGGGCCACCATAAATGAAGTAAGTGAGACAGCAACTTGCTGACTTCATATTTGGAATCAGGAATAGTGTGAAATAGTAGGGTTAAAATTTCAAAAAGTTTCTATGACGGCTAAGCCTTTTAAATTGTTGTTTAATTTTTTGTTAGGTCCACCTTCGATAAAAAAAAGAGTATGTGGCTTATATGGGCCATCGTACAAAGAGTAGATGAGATAGCGCTATAGGTATTTGCGTAACTGAAAGAACATTAATGTCAGCTTTTCCCAGAAATAAATCAAGTTATTTTAGCGATATTTAAGTTAAAATAATGAACTTTATATATTGGGTCGATTTGCCGCGAATCTGTATGCTGAGACGAATCGACCGAATCTGTATGCTAGTTGAATCTGTATGATAACTTCAGCCCGGTCGAAGCGGGACACTGTTGCAAGATGGCGGACGAGGAGTCGACTTTGGTTGACGGCAAAACATTGAACGAATTAAGGGTAGTTGACTTAAAAAAGGAATTAGATGCACGCCAACTATCAAAGAGCGGTAGTAAACAACAACTAATAGCACGGTTAAAAGCAGTAAGTAAAGTTTTTATGCTCTAATTCGGTAAATTTTGTGAATAAAAATCTATTTTGATTTATGACACAAGCGGCGAGCATTATTTGATTATTTTTTGTTTAGGACCTTGATGATGGAAATCACGAAATTGTCCATTGTTGAATTCTTTAAACGTTTCCGATAAACAAGTCTTTTGCAATTTTACGCATTGTTTATTTGTCCACTATGATTAGTGGTCATTTTATAATACTTTATAAACTATTATTGAATAGGCCTAGTCATGACATGGCTGTACTAACTAGCCCACTGCCACCCTGGTAGAACTCAGTCTCTGACGAGTTATAACTTGTAGACCAAAATGAAAGAGTAATTGAACTTTGCCACTCAAAATAGACCTGTGTTCATTACTCCTATGATATAGGCTATACATTTTGTGAACTTAATTAAGAGTCCAGGATATAATACAAACTATTTGTTGATTAGGACACTAGCCTATCCGCTAGGTTAACTGGAAGGTCGCTTACGTTTACACGAGAATGACCTAATTAACAGCTTCATACAGAAAAACCTGTATAGTAAGACCACAAGTTTTAACTTTTATAGTCATTCATATTACAGCAACTTCTATTAGAAAAGTTACAGAATTCCCCAGTGGATCCAACAAGTAAGTAAAACCAGTAGCCTACCTACATAGTCAAAGTTTCTTTTTAAAATTGGATGAGGTTTTTTTTTAGTCAAAATGGCCATAAAAGTTAAATTTGGTCAAAATGGCCAGTCACCATGGCCCCTATTTTGGTCAAAATGGCCTTCGAATTTACTCTTTGATTTCAACCAATAATTCATTGGTCAAAATGTCCAAAAAATAAACGTCAAAATGGTCCCTGATTAATTTTTTTTTATAAATTTTAGCTTTGTCATATGATGATTATCAAAGGAATAATTTGAAGCTTTTGTGTTGATTATTGAAATAATAAATTGAAGCTTATACGTGTGCTGATTCCGTTTCGTTAACATCTGTCTGCTAAGATATCATAAAATAATCCTAATGTTTTCAAAATCAAACTTTAAAAAAAATTATTAATTTATATACTCTCCCATGTTCCTTTAGCAACTGCTATCATTTCATTGCATTACATTAATCCGTTGCTATCATGATAAGATTTTCTGGTCATTAACTTTGATTGGTCGAACGATTATTGTTCGACCAGTTATATTCCTTGTAACAAATTATTGCGGGAAAACTTTCGAATGACCAGACGTCAAATTTCTTTTAGCAAATTTACCTTGTGATAATCGAGTCTCAACGGTCATAAATTGAATGTGACGAGTGTTTTTTAAACGAGGTTATTAGTTGATAATGACGAGAAAACCCTGTCAATCCAGCAACGGTAGATAATGCAAATGTCTAACGTTGCTGAAGGAACATGATACTCTCCTTACTTCGTCTGTAAATTTATTACCGTATGTTAAGAATAGGCTCACGTTCTATACCAATGAATAGATTTATACCTATTAGGGCTGCAACGATTCATCGTAGAATCGATGAATCGCGATTCGTTCCTCCTTATCGATGCATCGTGTTAGAAAAAAATAATCGCGATTCATCGGCCCCGATTTTGATTCATTTAATTTACTCTTTTATTGACTGAGAACAAGAAATCCTCACGCATTTTATAATTTATGTCGTATCGAAATGTTAGAAAATTGCTTTTTACGTATCAATTTGTTTATTATCATCTTAAATCTTTGTTTTTAATGATGATGATCTTAAGCATAAAAATCTGTTACGAAAATTATGTGAAAAATGTGTTAAAATGTTAATGATTAAACTTTTCTTTTCTTTCCGATTTCAAACTCAAGAATCGCGATTTCTAATTGCAATAAATCGAATCGTTGAATGTGTATCGTTTAGCATATCGAATCGCCACTTCAGGAATCGTTGCAGCCCTAATACCTATTTAGTTTATACTTGTATAATAATAGACCTGCTGCATCACTTAAAGATTTAAAACAATTGTCAATAATTTTGTATATAGTTACGGTCGAAACAGACTAATATAAGCTTCATGCTTGTCTCTGAATCGACTCGATTGTACTGGAAAATTGTATTTTACATATTGTAATTTGTAAAGAAATAAACATTGTTTAAATCTATTATTAATTAAGAGGTGACTTTGTGGGAATGAACCAAAAAATAAGGAAGGAGGTACGCAGTCAGGCCTGGGGTCAATTACTTTGAAATGTAATCGATTACATTACAATTACAATTACTTTTTCATGATTAAATTACATTACTTTTGCCTGAATTTTAGAATTGTAATCAATTACATTACATTACTTTTGAAATGTAATCAATTACATTACAGATTACTTTTAGTGAAATATAAAGCCATATATAATATGTATATTTTTATATACTGTATTTCTTTATAATATGCATACAAGTGAGCCTTGCAAGGTAACCTATGCCCGCTGTCTGAAATGGTATTAATATTTTGATATTACAAATTTATTGTATCTAAGAATAAAAAGTCTAGGGCAAAAACTCAAAAAACGTTTACCAAATTCTGATGATCACACATCTATTTTGCTCAAGATCAAATTTTGAAGCTTTCTTTTAAAACAATAACTCATAAACCTTTCATCTGGTTATTGTTAAATTTCAACTTAACTGAGCACTCATCAATGTTTACATGTATACCAAGTTTGATTATGATCAGTGGATACAAGTAAAATTCAATTAAGTCAAGGGCAAAAAACTAAGAAATTTTTTAAGGGTGATATTCCAATTCTCATTAACATGATGGAAACAATTCAAGAAACTTGCTCAGACAATAGTTGGTTTGTCTAATGTCATCAGGATTAACAGCAATAAATCTTCCTAATTAAATTTTAAGTTTTTACTACAGTAATGTTTGACCAGTATTATATTACATACATCTCTATGACCTTTCTATATATAACAACACTTTATTTGACCTGCATTCAAACTTTTGGTTCCATCTTAAATTACCACCTATTATCAAATTTGTTGCTTTGTTCCTTTATTGTTCAATACAAACTTTTGAAATACATTTTGAGTCTTGATATTGCTATATTTATTGATTGACCTTCAATTTAGTGAGATTTGTTTTTGATTTTACTGTTTTTGGGATAACTAATGTTCTGATGTTTTTTTCAATGAAACTTTCTACTTAAGTTAAAAAATACCAAAATATCACTAGCAAGAACTTTTTTTAACATTTGGAAGAGCTAGTTTAAAATGTTTAGTTTGGATGCATCAGTATAGGTTTCATTTACTTAGGTTTGATTATAAATTTTTAATTGTAGATTCACTAAATTTAGAACAAAGATAATGTAAAGTAATCTAAAAGTAATCTGAAAGTAATCATGATTACAGCCCTTTTGTGGATGTAATCGATTACAATTACATTACTTGTAATCCAAAAATTACTCGATTACAGATTACATCCAATTACTTGAAAATTTGTAATCGATTACAGCTGATTACAATTACAGATTACGATTACCCCAGGTCTGTACGCAGTACCATAGGCCTCAATTCAATTAACACCTTTTCCCCCAGAGCTTAGTACTGGGTATAATAAAGAATGACAATACATCAATTAACAGATTAAGATTAATACAATTAATTGACTCTCCATTGATTAAATTTCTTTTTAGATAATAACTAATTAGTGATGTATAAATGAACAATATACTACTGTCTGTGCAAGTTGAAAAGTTTTTTTGAATTTTAGCGATTATTTTTATGAGAATTGGAATATCAGCCTGACAATGCTACTGAAATTCTTAGAATGTCTTTGCTTTGATAAAAAAAATATAATTTTTGTAAGTTTACATTAGATGGAACAGCATTTCTCTCCTAGAAATTTTAACCCTAAAAAGGTCATTAATTTTGACTAAAAATTGTACTCTGCAAGAACAAATTTTTAAGACATAAATTGTATTCCAATTCATATTTTCATCAAAGCAAAGACATTCTTAGACTAACAGTACTAATTTGAAGTTACTATTCCAGTTCTCAAAAAAATTATACAAAAAATAAAGCGCTTTATGTTTTGTTAATTTGTTACATCATAAATAAAATATTCTTTTGAGACCATTTTGACTTTTTAGAAGGACCATTTAAACTTTTTTTGAGGACCATTTTGACCATTTATCAGGGACCATTTTGACCAAATGAGGGGCCATTTTGGATAGGGCCCAATTGACTATATTCCCTTTCTATCAGCCATTCATTGAGATTTCAGAATAAATATTAGCCTGTTTTGCCCCATTACTGGGTCTAATCATATGCCAATATAATTACAATACATCAATGACATAATTTGATCTGGCTTGAGTATCTATAACACAATTGAAATCAGTATCAGGATTCTGATCAATAATAGATTAGCCTAATAATTAAAATATTTAATAAATGAAATAAAAGTAATTTTCTAGCTAGAATTTTGTTTGATGTGACTTGATAGATCAATAATCATGTTTAGCAGCTGATTTTTGAGGAAAATTAAAATCTTGACTTTAAATAGATTATGAAATATTATGATTGTTGATCTAAATAAAAAATGCAGAGCAACTAGTTGATTATTTTACCCTGCCCTTATTTTGATGAGCCTTTTAATTTTGAGGTTAATTAACTTTTGCATTGTTGTCCTACATTCTGTTTTTACTCACTCTTCAAAAGGCAATTATTAATGGATCATTTTCATTCTGTTTAGTTGCTTCATTTTAAGATGAGGATGATTCTTATAAAGCCAGATAAATTTTCACTATGGCTGGATTTTGCTTGTGTGAAAGCCTTATGGGCAGACCTGTAATATAACTCATTTTGTTTGTTTTTTTTTTTTTTTTAGATAAAGTTCCTAATTCTGAAGTAAGCTAATTTTTTCAAAATAACAGTATGAAGTAAATTCAACATAATGTCGGTCGGTCTATCTGTTCACATTTCCTCTTTAATTCTCAAGAATTAACATATTAACTGATTTTTATAGGGCCTTTTTTCAAATATTAACTTCTTATACTGCGTTCACACGACTAAAGTTAAGCCAGCTTAACTTCTAACCGTTCTTCGAGCCTGGTTTACGTTTTTTCCATGAGCGTTCAGACGGACATAAAAGTTAAGCCAGCTTGGACATGACCTCGGAATTTATCTGGAAGTTCAGAGGTCAAGATACCATGACGCATGCGCGTGTATTGTTTACTTTTCCTACAAAATGGTGACGATACCGATTATTTTAATTTATAAACTTCTTCAACTTTCATTTTTACGCCGAAAGAAAACGGCATATTTGGAAAGACGTCGTAAAAAGTTGTTTACAAATGAATAGGTAATGGCGGGTATCCAGGAACAGGACTGCGCATGCGCGGAAAATGTTATATCCGGCTTTGTTAGCCAGGAGCGTTCAGACGGCAATAACCAAGCCAGCTTAAGTTTCCAAGCCAGGTTTCAAGCCACCTCCGAAGTAGGTGCAAGTTAAGGCAGCTTAAGTTCAACCGGTCGTGTTCAGACGACAAAAAAAAACAGGCTCGAAGAACGGTTAGAAGTTGAGCTGGCTTAACTTTAGTCGTGTGAACGCAGTATTAGATCTCGCATATTTTAAGCTCTTATTTGTTTTCAACTGATTTTTATACGCCCTCATGAAATGTGGAGTATATATTGGCATCACCCAGATCCGTTGGATAACGTCAGTGTCCCTGATACATATTAAAAGGCATGCACGAAAACCTCTTTACAATCCCTTAAAGCAAAAATATGTGTACATTGCTTTCACATGAAGTTTATGAATGGCAGAAGTAAACATTATTTCATAATAAAAAAAAAGATTATTTGAGCTCATCTTATTTCCCATATTTCTTATTAAGGGATTATTCTTAACATTCTGACAGGAAGACAAAAACAGAATGTTCTCTAAACTGGTGGAACAGAGTATGCAAACGATCATTTGGTAAACTGTTGATCAACAACTTTTGCATAACTTGACCATAGGCCTGTTTACATAAGGCATTAAAAAAATAAAATAATTTTTGATTTATCTTTAGCTTGAAAATGAAGTCAGTGGACAAAGTTCGTTTATCAAGGAATATTTGGCCAGGCAGCAGAAAGCAATGGACATGCAATTTGAAGAAAAGAAGAAATTAGAAGAAGGTACAGTTACCACACTATGTCAAACTTGCAGATCAAGCTGAAACTATGGGTTCTCTTTAAATTGAAATATAATACAATTTTTATTAACAAAGAGAAAGGAAAACGCTAGGCGACAGTCAGGAAGGTCTGGAATTATCCAGTTGGACATAGGTCTATTTTTATACGCCCACATGAAATGTGGAGCGTTTTTTGTCGTCACCCATGTCCGTCCGTCGCTCAACAATTTCTTGTGTATGCGATAAAAGCCAGAGTTTTTATCCGATTGGAATGAAACTTGGTATGTGTATTCATCTTGATAATATCTCGGATGAGTTTGAAAATGGTGCAATTCCAGTCGTCGGTTTATGGGTTATTGCCCATGAATTAGTGAAAAAACGTTAAAATTGATTTGTGTATGCGATAGAGACCAGAGTTTTTATCCAATTTGAATGAAACTTGGTATGTGTATTCATCTTGATAATATCTTGGATGAGTTTGAAAATGGCACGATTCCAATTGTCGGTTTATGAGTTATTGACCTTGACTTATTGAAAAAATCGTTAAAATTTACATCTTGATAATAACTTAGATAAATTCGAGAATCGTGCGTTGCTAGTCGTCGGTTTATGAGTTATCGCCCTTGACTTTGTGAGAAAAACATTAAAATTAACTTTTGTACTCGATAGAGGCTAGAGTTTTCATTTGAATTGATTCATCAAAATATCAGCTCAAATAAGTGCGATGGTGCAATCAACTTTTTCAAATATTCAAATTTGCTGAAGTGGGCGTATGTTACCTTGCCTGGCAAGCTATCTTTAAAAGAATGTGCTGATATCCTCTTGTGTATTTTGGTATTCCATTTATTTTCTCAATCTAAATCAGTTTAAACTCACCATTTCTCTTTTTGAATAGATTTAGGAAAATACAATACGAAAATTAATTCTTATACAGCTTCAATCACACGACGTCATATGGTCACGTGATCAAACATGGAGTCTAAATTTAGCGTTTTGAAGCTGATGAAGTCAAATGAATTCCCCATGCTTTCTACGTCCACATACGGCTAAATAACTTACAAATACATGGATTGTTCATTAGAAGCACCAATTAATTAATTAGTAAGCTTGATTTGACCAATATAAAATGCGAAAACCCATCTTTAAATGGGAAATGAAAGTCCTATATTCAAATAAGGAAACGTGTATTTTTGATTGAATTACTTTTTATGTACTTCTGTAGCCTATATAAAAGTTTTTTGTATTGTTTAATAGATACGTCTACGTTGTCTAGAGTATGGTAGACATTATTTTATTTTTGTTCATTTTTTTGTTTGTTTTTTTTTTAATTTAAAGGGCCATTCCGTATTTTTTGTAAAAAATGTTTATAAACAAAAACGTTGCAAATGTTACATGAAAGTGATTCAAAGTATCTTTAGTGTATCTCTGTATCTTCTTGATCAAACTGAATTTGGTTTTAAAGGGTTAATTACAAACAGGGAGTACTTATTGTTAATTAAGCAATTTGACCCATTTTTGGTGTTTGCCCTTTAAATGGCTCAAAATTTCTAGCTGAAACTTTTATGAAACACAACAGGGACATTTCTCTACAATTAGGCGTTTATTTTACTCAAATCCGTTCAGTAGTTTCCTATCAGCGTCCAAAAAACATAACACACGTAAGGTTTTTAAAAATTTTCGCATGTTTTTAGCGTTTAAAAATTAACGGATGGATTTTTTAAGTTAAAACTTTCAGATATATTAAAGGGCACATAGTTACAGATTTTGGTGTAAAGTTTTCACAAATTTGAGCAAAAAAAATTTTTGACTTAAAAAAAATTCAGACTGTCCCTTTAATCTTAAATTTAACTTAAAATATTTATTTTAGATACAAAAATGAAATTTTTAAGGGTGGCAGCCCTGGGCCACCATACTATTGAGTATTGAGGTACGCATTTTATGCCATTCGGTTTAAAATAGTCTATGTTTATGGAAGAGTCTGCGGATGGAATTTTGTTTCGAGTAAAGAGTTAAAGGGGAATGTTCAGCATTTTCGAGGGTCAATTTAAAGCTTAAATATATGTAAATAATCTCCAGAAGTACTAGAACTGCACAAAAATCGCATTATCCCCTCAATTATATTCCTATCTAAACATTTATCTTTCATTTTAGAACTTTATATGTGTTTCCTATAGAAGACATAGTCTTATTTGACTTTCAAACGCTCTTAAAGGGATTGTAAAGAGGTTTTTTAAACTTAGTATGTGTATAGAGGACACTGATGAGAAATTGACGGAAATGATTGTTCTAAAGCCCTAGCTATTCTGTTAAGACGAATTCTGATTTCTTGTCATACCGGTATCTCCATAATAGGCCCTATATCATGTTTCAGAAATATTGTTACTTGCCCTTGTTTAGGAGTAATCATTTTTATAATATGTGAAAATTGTCTTCAGGAATTTCCGTCAATTTCTCATTTAATAGTTGTACTTTTCCGTAAGAGGTCAACTCCACCCACTAATTTGCATACTTGCCCGAACTCTCGGTCCAAAATGACAAATGTAACAACTACATTTGTACAATCGACATGTCACACATCGTCATTTCATCATCGAGCTTATACATTTCTACATTTGTAAAGTTGACAAATCGACAAATGAACATTTACAAATCAATCTCAAAATTACCAATTTACATTTGAACTTTTACAATTTGACAAATGTATTTTCACACTTCTACACTTCTGCACTTCTACAAATGCACTTCAGCAAATCGAAATATACACTCTGTCACTTTGCAAGGAAATGAATATTGACATCAAAACAACTCCATACTACACGACATTACTGTTATGGAACATGCAATAGTGACAGTAGATATTCGGGTTATAGTCAATTGGACTTAAATTTATCATCTAATATTGTCTCAGGTCAGTTGATTCTGTTGATTAATTGCCTATCAAAAGAAGTCATCATCATATTCATTATTAATTTATTACAAAGCACTCTGTTTTACTATCTAATTAACAAAACAAACTGTTTTACTATCTAATTAACTTAACACCCTCAACATTAATTCTACAAGTGAATCCAATCTCTAAATGTATTTAAATTCTAAAAAAATTTCTTATTTAAATAATAATTAATTCTTCAAATATACTTTTCCTAAATATTTATTTTTTCAATGTGGGGCTTTTGTCCTAGGTAAATTTATATTGTGGGGCTTTTGTCCGCTAGGGGTTAAATCCAAGTGGGGCTTTTGTCCGGTGGGGCTTTTGTCCGTCCACCAGTTTTTAATGGTCCTAATCCAAAATGGCCCTAAAAGTCAAAATGGTCCTAAAAACCAAAGTCAAAATGACCCTGTTTTTGGTCAAAATGGTCTCAAAAATTGCTCTTTGATTTCAAATAAATCATCGTCCAAAATGACCCCTGAAAAAAGTCAAAATGGTCCTGTTAATTTTTTTTATGAGTACCGGGTAATTAGTCCATTGATAATTGTAGCTTACATTGTGATGCCGACCTATGAAATAAAAGAAGAAATATTATAAGAACATGAATATGCCAAAATGAAAAATATACATAGGAATGATAGGACATCAATATTTGCAATTTCTTAAATTTTCTGTAACACCTTAAACAAAAGAGTCAAAAAAGATCAATCAAAGTTTTAATTAAGTGTTTAAATTAATACTTAATTAATCAATTAATTGAGCTAATAAAAAAAGGTTTTTAATTGAAATTAATTGAAAGATTAGGAATATATACTTCACATAGTCTCTCTTCTTGACATGAGAACAAAGCAATATAATCCATGTAAGATATTCTTAAAAGATGTCAATAATAGTTCTTTCTTTACATTTAATTGTACTTCATTATGCAAATTGTATTTGGATACTTTTACGAGTTTTTAGTTTTTTAGTGCTGAATTTCTACTCAATTTGTATTTCTTGTTAAAATTGGGAAATGGTGTAAAAAAAATATGTATAATGAAAAAAAAATTTGAGACCATTTTGACTTTTTCAAAAGACCATTTTGACTTTTTCAAAAGACCATTTTGACTTTTTCAAAAGACCATTTTGACTTTTTCAAAAGACCATTTTGACATTTTTTTTAAGATCGTGAATATATGGATGGAGTTTTGTTTTGTTTGTACTACATTTCCTCTATTGCGTATCACGTGATATACACCAGTGACGTAGTTGTCGATCTATGCTATAGTCATAGTGCAGTCGTGTTGCCGAGTCAATGTCAATAAATACTAAATAGGCGAGTCAGTCGGTTCGGCTCGAAATTTGTTTGACGTTTATTCTTCCTATTTGGAATAGTAGGCCTAAATAAACTGCTGACATTCAAGATGGTAATGATATCCGATGATGCCAATACCCATTTGTCTTTTCAGAGTGACACATTTATTGCCTTTTTCGTAGAAGTTGACGCCAGTTTTGCTTTGACGCCCTCAAGTCAGCCATTTTAGTAACGTTGTCACGGAAACAAATTGACTTCACGCTATGGTGCTTATCTTAAAGTCACATTGCGGGATTCGTTTGTTTACAAAATGAAATTTACGGGATTTCGGGACAAAAGGTGTTCTAGCTTAATCTCTGATGTTTAATTAAGTCAAAAAACTAAAATTCACGGCTTTGGTTACTCAGATGGCTTCGATGCAGCTGGATTTAAAATCGGGATCTAATAAAATGATTTCCATAAATAAAATGCTAATGAGGTCAAGAGGGGGGCGTGTTAGTTAAATGACGTCACACTCCTATCTCCAGTAGCGCGTGCTAGTAGTGGGCGGAGCTTGTGAGTTATTGACGTCTCCCTCAATCAACTCGGTGTTGAAATGTAAACAATCAAAATTTCCTTTAAATGGCTGTAGAATTGGAACCACGAAAGGGAATCGAATTTTTTTTAGTTCAATATTCATTTCTAAGTGCTAACTTTAAAAAAAACCGATGAGAAGACTTTTTCTCAATGTCCAAGTCTGGGCTTATGTGGCTTTAACTAATCGTAAAGCCGACATTTGACTTCAATATTTATTTTAAGTAATAAATGAGATTTCATTTCATAGCCGATAGTTCAAAATAGCTTATATTTTCCATTTCTTAAAAGTATGCAGGCCAATATTTGATCTACGTGTCTAGGGAGATCACTCTAGAAATTTGCATTCATGCGTAAATGAATACAAAATTTTCTTAAAAAAGGGTTCACTGTAGCGGGAAACAATAACATGTAAATACCGGTACTTCATAAATAAACTCTTGCAATTAGAGGATAATGAGTGTATATAGTTATATTGTAGTTATATTATATGTATTCTATCTGTCTTTTCAGATGACCGTTGTCATTGTTTATTATTAAATGGTGAACATTCAACAAATAGAACTCGTTCTTATTTATGACAACGGTCATCTGTTCTGTTAACGATGTTAAATCAATATCTATATCTCGATCTGGTCCTAATTCTATAACTAGTTGTTTTATATTTGACCCAACAGTCAGTCACATGATTTGGTGAAGCAGATGTGCAAGTGACTTCCCACATGCATCTTACATTGAAATCTTTATTTGATTAAAGATGCTTTCCCTTATTTTCATTCATATTACATAATTGGACCGCTAATACTTATATAAATAGAAGGTAGAGATCACAGGGACCAGTAACAAATGCCTACTGTTTATTTAAAAAAAAAATTTTTTTTTTATTGATATAGTATAATATGATAAAGGGGACCAACGGATGCTGCAAGCAAAATGTAAACAAATGGAATAAAGTCGTTTTATTACGTGAAAACACTTTGTATCTGTATCTGAAATTGTTCATAAGATATCAATCTTTAATAACATACAACATTCACTGCTTTTCATGCCCATACTATTTTTTTTACGCTCCAGAACTCCATTTACATTTTATTGTCACGCGCTTCAGTGAACCCTTGTGAAAATTTTGCATTCATTTACCGATGAACGCAAAATTCTAGAGTGATCTCCCGTGCGGTGTCATAGTTTCTCCGACAGAGTCCGACACACTCCGACACTCCGACAAGACATTTGAGACTTAATATTCGCGAATTGAAAAGCACGTTTTCATCACACTGGCTGCAATAAAAAGTTAGAATGTTTTATTACGTATGAAGAAACGAAACAACAAATAAATCATTTTTCAACATCTATCGTATGTCTTTTGATAGAAAATATTCAGCTATCCCACTGTGGCGAGTTTTAACGGGAGTAAAAGTAAGCGTGTCATGTTTTTTTTTTTTTGATTTTACTTGTGAGTTGAGATTTTGTCGCCGACTGCATTTTCAAATTTACTATTTCATATTTCCGCAGAATTTTTTTTTTATAAACACTGGTCCTCATGTCGACCAAGTGTTGTATGAGATAAATGATATTTCACAGACTAAAATAATAAACGGTTAGGCCTAAAGGTGAGATAGCCTAGGCCTATAAGCCTATATGACCTAAATTTAAATTTCCAGCGAAAATATGCGAACGATAAAATTTGCCCCATGGTGACGATGCTTTTGTGAGAGGGGATGTCCACAGCCGGAACATTTCGGGACTTTAATGTTCTCTGATGCCAAATTGTGCCTATTTTACGTCCATTACAGACACTCTACTCAGCAAAGCTTGTCCATTTGTGGGATAAAACAGGATATCATGCGCCTTCCCCCCAGGTTTTCTGAGGGGGGGGGGGGAGTGTCCCAGGTCTCCCCTGGATACGCCATCATCGGTATCAGGACAATTCCCCCCAGACAGTTGCCCCCCGGACAATTGCCCCCCTCAAATCTCCCCTGGACAGATGCCCCCAAGGCAAAAGCCCCCCAAGACAATTCCCCCGTGGACAATCACCCCCTGGACCACTGCCCCCCAGAAAATCCCCCCTGGACGATTGCCCCCCCGAGACAATAGCCCCCTGGACAATTGCCCCCCCCCCAGGACAATACCCCCCTGGAAAACTACCCCCTGGACAATTGCCCCCATGTCAATATCCCCCTGGAAAACTACCCCCAGATAATGCCTCACGTAAAATTGACCCCAGGTTAATTGAACTGAACTCCCTCGTCCTTCCTATGTAAAATTACCCACCAGATCATCGAACAAAGTAAGGAACGTCCCCTTTTATGACTCAAAGGGTGGCTATGCCCATGGGTGGCATAGGTAGGCTATAGTATGTTTCGGAATATTCTGACCCCTCAAAGCACGGAGAAAAGTCCACTTTTATTGCAATTTTACAATATACCTACTTAAGATTCGAGAAAATTTACATTTAGGTCATAGAGGCCTAGGCTATCTCACCTTTAGTCCTAATCGTTTATTATTTCAGTCTGTGAAATATCATTTATCTCATACATTTGATCGATATAAGGACCAGTGAATAAAATAGAATTCTTCGGTATGAATTCGACATTCGTATGGTAAATCTCAACTCACAAGTAAAATAAAAAATACATGGCGCCTTTACTTTTATTCCCGTTAAAACTCGCCACAGTGATATAGCTAAATATTTTCTGTCAAAAGACATACGAAAGATGTTGAAAAATGATTTATTTATTGTATCGTTTCTTCATACGTAATAAAAAACATTCCAACGTTTTATAGCAGCCTGCGTGATAAAAACGTCCTTTTCAATTCGCGAATATCAAGTCTCAAATATCTTGTCGGAGTGTCGGAGTGTGTCGGACTCTGTCGGAGAAACTATGACACCGTCTCCCGTGACGTCGCTATACAAAATCTTTCCCTGACAACAATTGATTGCGGCGTATGAATACACACCATATTAGACAAAAGATGGATCAAACCTCGGCCTGGGTACACTAAGAAATCGAAAAATAAGATATTTGAACTAATTTGATATGAAATAAAGTCTCATTTAGGACAAACAATAAATATAAAAATCGTAGACGTGGACTATTTGAGTGATCTGCCTTGACGATCTTCCTCTTTGACGTCATTCAAGTTTTGACGTCATATTAATTGACAGGAGTTCTGTTGCCGATTTTATTCCCAATTTTCTTTCATTTGTAACTATATTACAGCCATTAAAGCTAAAAATTTACCACTAAAATATGGTAAAAAATACCCGAACTCTACCGAATGTAAATATTCGAATTTTCACATGTTAAACCTGACATGAATGGCTTCGCCATTCATTCGATTTAACACGTGAAAATTCTGCGTTCATCACCCAATGAACGCAAAAAAATCTGCATTCAATCCTTAAATGAACAATTTCAGCCATTTATGGTACAGATACAAAATGTTTTCACGTAATAAAACGACTTTATTCCATTTGTTTACATTTTGCTTGCAGCATTCGTTGGTTCCCTTTATCATATTATACTATATCAATAAAAACAATTTTTTTTTTTTTTTTTTAATAAACAGTAGGCATTTGTTACTGGTCCCTGTGGTAGAGATGTTCTAATGACCGAGAAAAATACCAGTTTGTCTCACAAGTCCTTAATTAACTCGTAATTAGGCTAATTGTGACTCGGATTTCCTCGTTAGTGTACTAAAAAAAGTCTCGGTCGTTAAGTCTCTTTTGATTTATAGATTTCGGTAATCGAAAGAGACCTAACGACCGAGACTGGTCACGTGATCAAACATAACATGGCGTCTGAAATTTAGCGTTTCAAAGGGAGTTGAGTCAAATGGATTCCTAAGCCTCTCTACGTCCATATACGGTTTATTAACTTATGAATACATGGATTATTCATTAGAAACACCGGTTAATGAATTAATACTTTATTTGACCCTAAAACAATGCGAAAGCACTTTAAATTCATCACAAAATCAATTATACCTTCTAAATTGGAAACGTCAAAAACCACCATTTTAGATGTCTTGGAAAAATAATCCTATAAACCATTTTTATACGCCCATATAAATATGTGACTTCCCACATACAACTTTATAGGATATTTTCATTTGATTACATTTCATTACAAAAGCAAAACCCCTTTTAAATTGGTAATGGCAAAAAGCCACAATTTTGGATATGTTTGTGAAATAATCCTATAAATCCAGAATGGTTCAAATCCTTTGTATTGGTGAGTAAGGGGACTGTTTGCGTGCAATTTTTACGTCTTTTAAAGACGATCCCAAAAAATTTCATTTTCAATTATCATTGTTCTAACCAATTTAAACATATCTTATCGTGATCTGTCAAAATTCTCCGCCATTTTGTCGAAGCAACTAAACATTCCAAACGCATATGAGATACCGTCTATGATTGGTCAATATTAATACATACCAGCCAAGTGACTATTTTTGACCAATCAGACTTAGCTTTTCAGAATGACTTTTCTACGAACCAGTCTTCGACAAAATGGCGGAGAATTCTGACAGATCACGATAAGATATGATTAAATTGGTTCGAACAATGATAATTGAATATGGAATTTATTGGGATCGTCTTTAAAAGACGTAAAAATGGTTATTCTCAAAGGGCTTGACAAAAATTTGCTCGATTCTTCACCGGAAACGGGAAATAAATTCGATTGAACGTATAAATTGTCAATAATTCAGTGGACTACTTAACTGACGAGTTGATTTTTTTATTTTATTTTATAAGTTCTTGAGCGTAAAAAAAAAAGTATGGCCATGAAAAGCAGTGAATGTTGTATGTTATTCAAAGATTGATGTCTTGTGAACAATTTCAGCCATTTATGGTACAGATACGAAGTGTTTTCACGTAATAAAACGACTTTATTCCATTTGTTTACATTTTGCTTGCAGCATTCGTTGGTCCCCTTTATCATATTATACTATATCAATGAAAAAAATTTATTTATTTTTTTTTAATAAACAGTAGGCATTTGTTACTGGTCCCTGTGGTTCATACTGTTCATAGTATATACCCCGAGACGAAAAAGGCAACCCATTTCTATGTACGAATATATATTACACGGTATGTTGTGTACCGAGTCTAAACATAGAAATATAGGACTGGAAGTCTAAGTCTTCTCATCATCTATTGAACTTCTGTTTCAATTTATGGTTGACTTAGTTTCTCCGTTGGCGACAAGTTGACTAAACATTTGGCTCAACCCTCGTCATTGTTCGAGACTATATATAATGACTCAGCCATCTTGCCCGGTATTTGGGCAGGAAAAGACAACTCTTGTTTCTAGGTTGATTTTTTTGGCTGTTTTTTCAGCGAAAGATGATGATACATTCTGAGAATAATTGCGATTGGTTGAACTATAATTTATTCAACATGGCAACTACCGTACAGTATACGAGGATACTAGCATGTCTAGTTGATCCGGTCTAATTAGATCTTATTAAATTATGACTTCTTTCAGAAACCGGAAGTTAAGTTAGTCCCCAAAATTCAACGCATGTGTGTCAAGCATCTTGTGTTATTATTCCCTACCTTACAGTTCTATGGTTTAAACGACTAACAGTCTAATTAAAATCAGACCCTAATTTCGTTTCGTTCTTTTTTTTTTTAAATCCGGTTTTTTAAACACTACATTAGGGTCTGAGAACGAGACGCGGCAACAAACGTTCACGTTAACTTTGACCTAACCATGATAAAAATGACCTAATAAACTAGTCTACAGCACTTAGGAATCCTAGAATGCACCTATTGTTCGAGAACAAAATCCCAGCACAGGAGAGGGCAAAGATCTGATTGGTTAAAACAAAGGTCATTAAGGTTAGGTCAAAGTTAACGTGAACGTTTGTTGCCGCGTCTCGTTCTCAGACCCTAATGTAGTGGTTAAAAAACCGGATTTAAAAAAAACGAACGAAACGAAATTAGGGTCTGGTTTTAATTAGACTGAAACGACTAACGGTAGCCTTTATTATTGGCCACTTAAGTCATAAGACAGGTTTGACTGTATTTAATACTATTGATTACTGCTTTCGTTGATATTTACAACACGTCGAACACCGTAAAAAATTCTTGTTATGTTCTTACCTTTTTATAGAGAAACAGAGGAAATCTGCTGATGAAAGTGAATTAACTGGAGTAGACGATTATCACGATGAGGATAAAAATAATGAGAAAGAAGAAGACGCCTCTACACCGGAAGTTGATACCTCACAAGTAGAGGAAGTGACATATGCGCACGAGGCTCTTGCTGGGAAAACAAATATATCGGTTTCGATAATTGACGAAGAGGACAAAATGGCAAGACGTAGGAAACAAAGTACTGAAATCGTTAAAAAGGACGATAGTAAGTACTTATTCTTCAATAATGATTTATCTTAAATGTAAACAAATGTAGGACCAATCAACTTAGTTGTGTCCATTCGATCTAGAGTTAGTAGAGACGAGAGTAAGAAACGGGAAATATCCAGGAGTAGGCCTACTACACTACTACAGTACTAGTACTAACTAGTACTACTCTTGTGGCCAGAGCAGAGAGAAGTACGGTACGGTACAGGACTCTCTGGACTGGAATTGAATTTTTCAAAATAAGATATGGTTGTAAATTGCATGTCATGTGTCTTAGAATGTCTTTTGGTCCATGAAAATTTAAATTTTGAAAATTTTCAATATGAATAATGTAGGCTTCACTTCCTTCGTTGAAATTTCATGAAAACGACTATTTTGGACTGAAATGTCACACATGGCATGTAAAATCTTATTTCATTTTGTAAAGTTGGCCTAAAAATTATTTTAACAGTAAGGTTGTCATTTTCACAAATGACTAGTCTGTAACTTGCTGACTGTATTCCTAGCCCAGATATTTTGGGTAGATATGGCTGGGAGAGAGTCAGATTACTCAGAAAAACGGGTTATAGTCAATTGGACCCTATTTTTTAATGGTCCCAATCCAAAATGGCCCTAAAAGTCAAAATGGTCCTGAAAACCAAAGTCCAACCAAACCATCGTCCAAAATGACCCCTGAAAAAAGTCAAAATGGTCCTGTTAATTTTTTTTATTACAAATTGGTCCATTGATAATTGTAACTTACATTGTGATGCCTACCTATGAAATAAAAAACGAAATAAGAACATGAATATGCCAAAATGAAAAAAAATTATATTTGCAATTTCTTAAATTTTCTGTAACACCTAACACAAAAGAGATCAATCAAGGTTTTAATTAAGTGTTTAAATTGATACTTATGAAAAACAAAGTGCTCAATTAATTGAGCTAATAAAAAAAGGGTTTTAATTGAAATTAATTAAAAGATTAGGAATATACTTCACATAGTCATCTGTTGTCCTTCTTGACATGAGAACAAAGCAATATAATCCATGTAAGATATTCTTAAAAGATAAAGTAAAGACGTCAATAATGTTTCTTTACATTTAATTGTACTTCATTATGCAATTTGTATTTGAATACTTTTATGAGGTTTAGGTTTTTAAAAGAATAATGTCATGAAGATAAAATACTCAAGAAATGTAAAATACTATTTGTTCACATACCTGTTTTTAAAATGCTTAGCATTAGATTACTTAATCTCTACCAAGTGTTTTTTTTTGGTAGAGTGATAGTGAATGTGATTTCAATACTGAATATTTGTGCCTCCCTTGTAGTGCTAGTGCCAAGTGTAGTGTTTAAATGAAAACTGACTATTAACTATTAGTGCTGAATTTCTACTTAATTTGTACTTCTTGTTAAAATTGGGAAATGATGTAAAAAAAATATGTATAATGAAAAAAAATTTTGAGACCATTTTCACTTTTTCAAAGTACCATTTTGACATTTTACAAGGACCATTTTGACCTTTTATTTAAGACCATTTTGACCAAATTTTGGGACCAATTAGGATTAGGGTCCAATTGACTATAACCCAGAAAAACTAGGCCCCAAAAAGTTTTCTGCAGGTGCGGGTTTTTTAAACGTATTTACTTACCTTGAATCCACAAAACTGCTACCGGTATATATTTGGAAAGATGGATGATTTTGTAGTTCAATCATACCTAGTCTACGACGTATATGGCCATCGGTTTACCTTTTTATACGCCCACATGAATATGTAAAATCAAACTAATAATAATAGTTGAACATCCAAACCAGTCATGAAGAAGATAATGGTAATCACAGTTTAAACAAATAAACTGGAATCTAAAGACAGGATACAAAGTGAGTCCAATACAAAATAAAAAAAACACTGTCATATTAAACCATTTAAATTCCAACGTTTTCGCTCTAATAAAATAGAGCTTCCTCAGGGACTAAAATAAAAAAAAAAAATTTTTTGCATTGGACTCGCATGAATATGCAATCGTATATTTTCGTCACCCCTGTCCGTCGTAAAATTGCGTCTTAATTTGTTTGTGGGCACTCTTGAGACTACAGTTTTCATTTGATTTTAATGAAACTTGGTATGATCCCTAAGATTAATAAGATCTCGGTCAAGTTCGAATCTGACATATTTTTGATGAACGTTTTTTTTACTTATTGCCCTTGTCTTTGTAAAAACGCTTTAAAATTTGATTGTGAGTTCAATGAAGTTACAGATTTCATTCAATTTTGATGAAACTTTTTGTGATAATTGGACTTTGGTGAACATAGATATAATAAAATTTGTATTATCGTTAATTAAGATAATATCAATTGTGACAGCTGCCAGTGGGCGTATGTTACCTTGCCTTGCAAGCCCTGGTCCGTATACTTCGTCCACTATGCAATGATAGTCAGTTTTGCTGTTGTCGGATGGATTTGATAGATTATTTTCTCTTTAAATTTTGCTGGTTATTATGGAATCAAACTTCTTATATATATTAGGCTTGTCATATAGTGTTGTTCAGTTTGCATCTGACCAATTTTGATTTGGATTCCAAATTTGAAAAAAATAGACATTTTCATTTTGGTGTCGGATGGAACGATATAAATGACAATTTTCAATGCATGTTGGTTAAAGGTATATTCTATCAAATTTTACATTGATAATGTCCCAAAAAGCATTTGAACAAATCATTTAACTATTTTGTAACACTTTTTCAAGCAGTTTGATACAACTCTTAGATCAAACGGTCTCCGTGAAAGTTACGCTGGCGCTCTGCAACATATCACGGTAATGAACGGCGGCCATTTGACCGGACTACATCAATGTTATCACGTAATCTCGTGATTCTGGTAGTTCAAACATCAGAGACGGGTCATTCGAGGCTACAAGTATTTGTAAACAAATAACACTAAAACAAACAGATATGCATTTAAAATGATGATAAAATGCGTAAATGGTGAACAAAGAGTCACTACGTAGCATTAAATGCACGAGCAGGTGTCAGAAAATTCCTCCACAGATTCTATTGCTATGAACTATATCTATGTCGCGACGTTACAAGCAAGTGGTAAAGCGTCAAAGTAAAGAGTCTCGCGCATGAAAACACAACGAAAAACACCATTCATTACCGAGACAGATTATGGTTTACGGAAACTGCCGAGGATTGCCGATTGCTCTTAGATTTGTCTTGTAGTATTATTGCTGGCATTTTGATTTTGTTTTTGTGTCGGATGGAAATGTAAAAGTGTTGGATGGAAATATATGTGAACAATTGTGTTTTTATCATATAATATCACTTTATGCCAAGATAATGAAGTCTACCGGTACAGTTTAAATTATGGTGTAGTAGTTAAAGACTTGAATAATGAGATTTTATTTGGTCTATGACAATTTGCTTTGATGACTTTGAATTAATACATTATTTCTCGTACAATATCTGGTTACTTCACACTCAGCAGGGGTCCCCCTAGCCCACGGACTTGAAGCGATATGATATCGCTTTATAGTGGACTTGGGGCGATATTTGGGAACATTTCGTCGATGAAAAAGGCCTGTAAAAGCAGTCATGAGCTGAATGTTTACAGGCTACATTAAAAAAAAACTGATTTTATGAAACGAAATTACAGGTATATTAAATTTGTACTCCCAGTCTCGCATAAAAATCTACCCATAATAGAAGGACTTGCTAAACGATGTCTACAGACGTCATATTGATGATTGACGGTTATTTTAATAATACGAAAACTTCAAAAGGCTTCAAAATTTCGTTTGGTGGTAAAGATTAGGCTACTGTAAAATTTAGAAAAACCCGGATGTTGTTATAAACATTTGTCACGTGTTATGGTGTGTTTAAAATGCCAATCATCGTGTGAAAATAGATCAAATTATCATCTTAATTAGGGGATTAATTAATAAGACAATGATAATCTTGTTACATGATGAGATTAACACCTGTTTATGGGCAATCAGAATTTAATAATGATTGATTTTTTATTGATTTATGGTAAAGAATTTGGACATCGAAAATCGGTAGGTCCCGTAAAAAAACAATTCGGAAGGCGATATGATATCGCCATTGCCGACAAACAAAGCGATATTGATGGTCTTACGGCGAGATCTTCGCCCATGTCGCCCTGTAGGGGGACCCCTTCACTTGTTATAAGGAAAATTCAACATCGTTATTAAGCCTTCTAAAGATTTTTCTTGCTTCAGCTTTAAAAATGTTTTTTGGTAGGTCGTAAATATCTTATTTCGATTGTGACATCATGATTATATTCTGTTGAACAATTCATGAATGAAAATCTATTATTGGTCATTTTACCAAATTTCCCAAAAAGTGCTTTTATGCAAATTTATTACATTGTTTAACTTTTACAAAGACTTAAATGCAATACAAACCATAAAACTACTGAAAATCATGAAATTCTGATAATTTTCTCTAATATTTTTCTAATATTTTAAGAAGGCACCAAAGTTTAAAAAACTTTTGTTGAATGATTTGGTGTTTATTTAACATGAATACAAGTTGAAAATTGATAGTTGGTAAACATTTTACATGGTAAAAGTTGTATTAATGCAAGAGAGTGGACTAAACATATTGTAGCTGGAACCAAATTTCTGAAATTTCACATGCATAGTGTATTTCTTTCCAAAAAATAGTTTGGAATCATAGAATTTTGATATGCAATGCATAACTTAGATACATCTGACACAAAATTAACTTTGTAAAAAAAATTTTTGATAAAAGTTTTAGTAAGCCACCATCAAACCATTTCCATCCGACACCAAAATAGTGCCAGAGTCGTTACAAGTAATTTGTTTGTATCTGAGGTTCATACGATTTTTTTTTCTAAAATTCAACTGTAGTTCATTAGTATAAATGTTCTTCAGTATAAAAACACCAAAGTCATGTAAAGTCTAAGAATGAAAAAAATCAAGACCACTTTTGAAACACACCCAGCAAGGTTTATGATCACATTCTGAACAAACTATAAGTTGAAATATATCTACACTAAAGTACATTAAAGTCAGCAGGTAGTTCTGTTTATTAATTACAAATTTTAGATCGATTTGCAGGAAGTTTTAATTTGACATTTATTCTTCAGTAGGGCGATAATGGTATTGTGAAATTTGATTGGCTGCTATTTATATGTGTATGCACAGTGATTGGCTGTCTTGAATTGTCACAGCTATTGACTTCTATACTGAGGTTGGACTAAATCATACCATCATTATCCCCTAGGGGTGTTCCCACTTTCCCGGCAGATTATCTGGATTAAATTTTTCTAATCCGGATTACGGTAGTTGGGTTATACGGATTAGTCGGATTAAAGCCGATAAAATTCTACTAATGAGCTAATATTTTTTATTTCTTTGCATTTTATTCAATTTATGTATCAATTACACAACAGTACAAAACTTGACAAACCGACAAGCTGGCAGACAGCATCTCCAGACCCCATCATTGTCTTGCTGTTATACTGAAGACTGACATTCAGGCGGTCAAGTTCATGCTCCAATTGGCGATACTGTTTCTTTTTTGGGGCGTTTCTGACCATCCCATTCTGTCATTCCTTGCTCAGATTTTGTTATCAGGGTGATGCGTCAGAAGGATTGTTTGTCATTCATTCTTGCGTGTCACCCCTAAACATGATTCGTGGCTCGGTGGGAATGGTTCCACATCTCCAATGCACCGCTCTTCTAGTTGTTATGCTGCATTTATGACCCTGGTAGCAGAGGTTTTGACCACCACGTCTATTTGAAACAATTTGAAATTCGCTTGTACATTGGCCATGAATCAAAGACATATTTATGGTGGTATCCGACTTATAACTTGCTGCACTTATAGTGGTCACTCGCTTTATTCAATGTTCAAATCAAGGCATGAAATAAGCGTCTGGACACGGACATTGTCCGGTACAATTTCGGCTCATGTCCGGTACAATGTCATTTGAGTTGGACATTTTGTCCGATACAAAATTAACGAAAGTTAAATATTTTCTCTTTGGATGATCGTCAATTTTAGTCAATCCGATCGTTTTTAACAGACTGTAGAAGTTTTATGTCCTTCAAACATGTTTATTTTCATCCATCGCATTGACTTCAAATCGTAAAAAGAACGGCATAGGAATGTCAGATAAAACGGCAACGAGTCAAAACGGTAACGAATTTTAAGTCAAAACGGTAATAAATTTTAATAGTCAAAACGGTAATAAAGTTTAATAGTTAAAACAGTAACAGATCTACTAAAGCGGGAACAATGCATTTGCCAAAACAATAAGTAAAGGTTAATAGATTAATGAAATTTCATATCTATATGTCATTGTAATTTCATTTTCCCATTTTAACATTGACTCAAGGTCACACGCGTAAGAATCGAGATTGAAAAAAGGTTGAATAAGACTACAAGGAGCATCTGGATAATCAAGTAAAATAACAATGGGGCGGTGTAGACCCAAATTAGTACAAATTTTTTTTACGGCTTGACCATTCTTTGAGAAGTAGCCTATCGGGAATATAAATAATGTCTTTTCTAGTGACATAAATTAATATTTGCTAGTTGGTAACCTATATGTACAGGTGAGAGAATGGCGAATTTCTGTCATAAAATGCCGGTTTTGGCATACACTTTTATAAAGAAAATATGTCGGGTACAAATTATCCGATGTCCGGAACAAATTGATTTGTGCCGGACAAACTGGCAGACAGCATGGCTTGTGAACGCGATAGAGACCACAGTTTTGGTTGGATTTGAATAAAATTTTGTATGTAGGATTATATTCATAAGATCTCGGACAAGTTCCGTTCGAATTTGAGTTCGATTCGACAAAAATTCACTGAGTTTTACACCCAAAATATGTTAAAAATGGCTTGTGAACGCAATAATAGAGACCACAGTTTTGCTTGAATTTGAATACAATTTTATGTGTAGGATTATATTCAAAAGATCTCGGACAAGTTCGAATTTGGGTTCGATTCGACAAAAATTCATGGAGTTTTAAACCCAAATATACGTTAAAAATGGCTTGTGAACGCGATAGAGACTACAGTTTTGGTTTCATTTGTATAAAATTTTGTGTGTAGGATTATATTCATAAGATCTTGGACAAGTTCGAATTTCAGTTTGATTCGACAAAAATTCACTGAGTTTTACACCCAAAATATGTTAAAAATGGCTTGTGAACGCGATAGAGACTACAGTTTTGGTTTGATTTGTATACAATTTTGTGTGTAGAGGATTATATTCATAAGATCTTGGACAAGTTCGAATTTCAGTTTGATTCGACAAAAATTCACGGAGTTTTACACACAAAATAGCCTACTTTAAAAATGGCTAGTGAACGCGATAGAGACCACAGTTTTGGTTGGATTTGAATAAAATTTTGTATGTAGGATTATATTCATAAGATCGTGGACAAGTTCGAATTTGGGTTCGATTCGACAAAAATTCATGGAGTTTTACACCCAAATATACGTTAAAAATGGCTTGTGAACGCGATAGACCACAGTTTTGGTTGGATTTGAATAAAATTTTGTATGTAGGATTATATTCATAAGATCTTGGACAAGTTCGAATTTGGGTTCGATTCGACAAAAATTCACAGTTTTACACCCAAAATGTGTTAAAAATGGCTTGTGAACGCAATAGTGACCACAGTTTTGGATTATATCCATAAGATCTTGGACAAGTTCGATAGAGACCACAGTTGTGGTAGGAATTTAATAAACTTTTGTGTGTAGGATAATATCCATAAAATCTGTGCAAGTTTTAATTCCAGATCGATTCAACAAATATTTACGGACTTTTATTAGTTATGAAATTAGATGCTTTATATTAACAAGATATTGGATGAATTCAAATCTGAACACCATCCAACAAAAATTAAGATAGTAACATTCCTTGATATATTGACAATTTATGTAGTAAGTGGGCGTATATTGCTAGGTAACCACTTGTAATTGAGATTAGAGACAACAATTATTGGTTTATTTTGTCGAAAAAATGGTTATGACCTTAAAAGACATAAAAGAAATTTGCCAAAAAACCTCCAGGAAGAAGAATATTTCAACGCAAAGAAATTGGCTGCACGATTTCAAGATATAATCAAGCTTAGTCTCCTGTCCCTCAAATGCACTAATTGAGGGAAAGGATGTTCCGGTCTACCCTACACCATGCATGCCATGTATGTGAGTCCATCTAAGGGTTTTTTCCCCAGAAATAAAATCTGTCGGTTGCCATTACAGTGCCTGAAAAATTTTTTTTGGGCAAGTAAAAATTCAGAACTACTGGCCCAAATGATAAAGTGCAAGCCTAAGTATTTTGGATGAAGTTTTAGATAGATCTATATGACTGATATTGTATTAAATAAATGAAGGATTTTTATGAATATTGTCTGACAAAAATCATTGTTATGGTGTCCATTGGTTACCTCCATAATTCCAGAAAAAGAAAAAATATGTAAAGTTTACATAAAATTTAAATACATTCTTACAGTTTCTACCGCTGTCGCAATATTTTATCTTGACTAAACACACATTTTTTGATTGACATGAAAATTAACAACTTAAAATATATTCGAAGTGGGACTGTAAATGACCGATAGATTAGTAACAAACACGTTTGTCGTAACCAGCGTAATTAAAACGCAAGTCAACATCGATCGATCGATCCATACATAACAAAAATAAAATAAAAATGGCTTGAACTTCGACTTCAGTCAACTCTTTATTTTCTCTCTTTATCTTTTGAATCCATCGTTTCCTAAAAATCCGGATCACTTAGAAATCGGAAAAAACTTATCCCTGACATCTTCGACTATTTGTTCTTTGATATATTTGAACACCCGAAGGCAACACAATAGACCATATTGGCGATGCAAAAACGTCTAAACTATATAGGATAGGCCAACATGTGGGACGTCTCTGACGTCATCGCCGAGAGATTCCGAAGATTGCCGGAAAATATGCATAAAAACAACGCTACCGATAATTTTTAATTTTTTCATTTATTTACCGATAAAAAAATTTTTTTTTTGTTTGTTTATCTGATAGGAGATATTTGTCATATTTAGGAGTTTGTTTTGGGGCATCAAAGCAAACAATGCACAAATCCTTTAAAGAGTATGGAAAGTCAATTCTAGGTCACTTGACACCTACCGTAAATGATTTTGTATATCCATATCTAGTACCCATATCCATTCTTACAATCGATAATAAAGATCCAATGTTTAAGTAAAACAGATAATATTTGTGTGAAATCTTGATTGTTTACAACGACAGTCCGCCATGATGCCGTCTGGATCACGTAATCGCATGACGTCAATTGTGGAACCCGGCTCAAGGTGGTTGATGCGCAAGCTGCTTCATTCCTACATTGAAAGTCCTGCCGCTCTAAGAAATTACATTCAAGAAATTAGGGATGAAAATCGAACGACTCTACTAATCGATTCGGCGACATCGTCGAAAAATTATTTTTTATTCAATGAGCCAGTTTTCTTTAACCGCATGTGCAATGCGAAACTTCGATGTAATTTTCGTCAGTAGAGCAGTTTGTTGTAGATACAGTCATAATATTTGTAATAATTATGAGAATTCATTTTTGTTATGTTATCGGGAAAACAAAGAGATCTGTTAATTTGTCACACCTTTGATTAAAATATCTCGAGACCCGAGATTCGGCAAAAAAACAATGGAGGCATGATTGTTACTATTATAAATAGCATTAATTGATATGGTCTACATGGCTGATATGTAATGGCAACAACTCAAGTTTATTCATTTATCGGCCTATAGAAATTAGTACTGTAACAAAATAATAACTTATGAATATATATATTTTCGTAAGAAAGACTGCAATGTCGATAATTCAATTAATAAGGTTAAAGGGACAGTCTGAATTTATTTTAGGTCAAAATTTTTTTTTGCTAAAATTTATGAAAATTTTACACCAAAATCTGTAACTATGTGCCCTTTAATGTATCTGAAAGTTTTAACTTAAAAAATCCAGCCGTTAATTTTTAAACGCTAAAAACATGCTCAAATTTCTAAAAACCTTACGTAAGGTTTTTAATGTGTTATGTTTTTTGGACGCTGATAGGAAACTACTGAACGGATTTGAGTAAAACAAACGCCGAATTGTAGAGAAATGTCCCTCTTGTGTATGTAAAAATATTGAGTCATTTAAAGGGCAAACACCAAAACTAGGTCAAATTGCTTAATTAACAATGAGTACTCCCTGTTTGTAATCAACCCTTTAAAAACAAATTCAGGTTGATCAAGAAGATGCATAGATATAATGAGCATACTTTAGAAATACTTTCAGGTAATATTTGCGCTGTTTTTGATAATGGAAACTTTTTTGAAAAAAGCAGAATGGCCCTTTAAAGAAATACTTCTTCTTTTGTATTCATATTATATACTAGTATTAAAAAAAATGCAATTACGAAGAACGGGATCATAATTGGACTAAGGACTGAACCATGGTTAGTCCGTAAGTTCAGTTAATCCGTAAATTGATTGAATAATTGAGATTATTATCGGATTTTTTTTTTTTTACAAGAGATATATTTAGAATAATACTTTCTTCTGATTGGCTGTTTGCCTGTCAATCAGCTTCCGATTTATTAATATTCATGAGAAGCGGATACTTTGAAACAATAATAACCATCAATAAATTCATTACGTGACAAAAATCCTTAGATCTTTTCGAGACCGTAGCAATGACTGACAGGTGGCGCCATTTCGTCACGCCCAGTCTGTATTTTTTCTGCCTTGTTTTGTATGGTAAGCAGAAGACACTACTTGACCTCTATTCTCTTTTAAAATGTATTCCCTGATCAAGGGGCCTATCACAAATATTCAAAATTCAAGGCCTATTATCAATTTCATTTCATTTCATTTGTCTGCAGAATGTCTTCAGGTTTACCGACATATGAGTTTGAAAATATACTACCGAAGTAAAGATGCTTCCCTCCAAAAAATTACGTGTGAGATTGAGAATGAAACATTTTTCGGAAAATTCCCGTGCTTAAAATCTTATTTCCAAATAATTTATTTTAACGCTTCATACTTTCATCAAAATGAAAAATATTTAAGATTCTAAGAAGTATTTTAAGGCTACTATTTCAATTCATACAAATAATATGCGAAATGTCTGATACGATGGATCGTTGGGTTTCTGTTGATTTCTACCGAAAATTCGCGGGCCAAATTTTACCGTTTATCACTCGCATAACGAACTCACTTTTGAAACCCGTATTATATCCAAAAAGAAAATAAAGAATGGCTTACTAACCCTTGAAGTAAGCAAAATATTTATGCCATTACGTGTCAAAATTACACAAGACCCAGCAGATCTTGGGCCAAAATTCTTTTAGAGTTTTCGGGCGATTTTTATATTTCATTTTCGGTGTCACCGTCCTAGTTTGGACTTCCTTCATGGGCATTATTCCCTTCCCGAGGACGCGTTACTGGCTCAAACTGATAGCCCATAACACCTCCAAACATTTCATAGTCATCTTCTTCCTCCTCGGAGAAGGAAGAATCGTTACAGCTTAAAGAATCGTCTTCCTGAAATATTACGCCCGACATGTTTGTTGATATCTGTCAGTGTAACGTTCACATGCCTGTGCGTTCATTCGGATATTTCCGGAACGTGCTCGGGGTTTTCCGTAGAAATCATTGATTTTTATACGCCCACACATTAATGTGGGCGTATATTGTAGTCGCCCCTGTCCGTCTGTCTGTCTGTCCACAATTGTTGTGGACACGATAGAGAGCTGGTTTCTTGATGGATTTCGATGAAACTTGCTGTGAGTGTTTGTTATCACCCAAGGATGAACCCTATTGAAAATCAGACGAATCGAATAATATTTCCTGGGTTATTGCCCTTGCTTTTGAAAATATGTTGTGGACACGATAGAGAGCTGGTTTCTTGATGGATTTTGATGAAACTTGGTATGAGTGATTGTATTGACCTTGGGTTATACCCTATTGTTAATTAGAAACATCGAAAAATATTTGATGAGTTATTGCCCTTGTCTTTAAAACGCGTTAATTTTTCAGCCGTTAACAAAGTTGTGGACATGATAGAGAGCTGGTTTCTTGATGGATTTTGATGAAACTTGCTGTGAGTGTTCATAAACACCCAAGGATGAACCTTATTGAAAATCAGACTATTCGAAAAATATTTCATGGGTTATTGCCCTTGCTCTTGAAAATATGTTGTGGACACGATAGAAAGCTGGTTTCTTGATGGATTTTGATGAAACTTGGTATGAGTGTTTGTTCTGACCTTGGGTTAAACCCTATTGAAAATCAGAAACATCGAAAAATATTTAATGAGTTATTGCCCTTGTTCTTTAAAAACGCGTTAATTTTTCAGCCATTAACAAAGTTGTGGACACGATAGAGAGCTGGTTTCTTGATAGATTTTGATGAAACTTGCTGTGAGTTTTCATAAACACCCAAGCATGAACCCTATTGAAAATCAGACGAATCGAAAAATATTTCATGGGTTATTGCCCTTGCTTTTGAAAAAATGTTGTGGACACGATAGAGAGCTGGTTTCTTGATGGATTTTGATGAAACTTGGTATGAGTGTTTGTATTGACCTTGAGATAAACCCTATTGAAAATCAGAAACATTGACAAATATTTCATGAGTTATTGCCCTTGTTCTTTAAAACGCGTTAATTTTTCAGCCTTTAACAAAGTTGTGGACATGATAGAGAGCTGGTTTCTTGATGGATTTTGATGAAACTTGCTGTGAGTGTTCATAAACACCCAAGGATGAACCCTATTGAAAATCAGACTAATCGAAAAATATTTCATGGGTTATTGCCCTTGCTATTGAAAAAATGTTGTGGACACGATAGAGAGCTGGTTTCTTGATGGATTTTGATGAAACTTGGTATGAGTGTTCATAATCACCCAAGAATGAACCCTATTGAAAATCAGATTAATCAAAAAATATTTCATGGGTTATTGCCCTTGTTAACTTGTAGAACTTGTAAACACTAAAAAATCGTTCAATTTTGTAAACATTCTTGATGGCACGGTTTTCGACAGATGTTTCATTTACTGATAGTTCTTGTCAACCTCCCAAACGACTTGGATGCCATTACAAAAGTGGGCGTATTACGATGGGGCATCGCTATTTTTTGAATTTTTGCGATTTTTTTTTGTGATTTTGAATATTAGCCTGACAATGCTACTGTTAGTCTTAGAACGTCTTTGCTTTGATAAAAAATATAATTTAAGTTTACATTGAATGGAAATTTAAATACATTTCTCTCCTAGAAATTTCAACCCAAAAAGAGTCAATAATTTGGACTGAAAATTGTCCTCTGTAAAAACAAATTTTGAAGACATAAATTGTGTTCCTATTTATATTTTCATTAAAGCAAAGACATTCTAAGACTAATAATACTAATTTGAAGCTTCTATGCCAGTTGTCAAAAAAAAGTATGGCACAAATTCAAAAAATTTTCAACTTGCACAGACAGTAGCGTAGCACAGACAGTAGTTTGCTATATCAGCTGCTGCTGGAATTGAACGTTAACTTGTCATCTACCAACCTAATTGTTCATGGAGAACTTTCTCGATCCTTTCATGGCACAGACATTTAACAATTTTTCGTCAGATAATAATTATTATCAGGCCATGATTTCAAGAAATGAACACTTTTGACAGCATGGCAGTAGTAGCAATAACTGCTAGAATGGTACTTGCTCTGTTCTATTTATTCTTGTACTTCAAGAACTTACAGGTACATTCCCAAGTATAATTCATATTTTCTAAAACTTAACAATCCTATTTTCATTTTTTAACTTGCACAGAATGAAAGACGATTATTTTGACGATGAAAACTCACAAGTTTTTAGCCGACATGGAAAGGTATATTATACTACGTATTGGTAGGCCTGTAAAAGCAGTCATAAGCTGAATGTTTACAGGCTACATTAAAAAATAAACCGATTTTATGAAACGAAGTTATAGATACATTAAATTTGTACATCCAATCTCGCATAATAATCTACTGATAATGAAAAGACTTGCTAAACGATGTCTACAGACGTCATATTGATGACTGAATCATCATAGCAATATGAAAACTTGAAAAGGCTTCAGAATATCGTTTTGTGGTAAAGATTAGGCTACTGTAAAATTTCGATAAGTGAAAGTAGAAATACCCGGATGTTGTTATAAACACATGTCACGTGTTATGGTGTGCTTAAAATGCCAATTGTCGTGTGAAAATAGATGAAATTATCTTCTTAATTAGGGGATTAATTAATAAGACAATGATAATCTCGATACGTGATGAGATTAACATGTGTTATGGGTAATCAGAATTTTTATTGATTTTATGGTAAAGAATTTGGACGCTGAAAAACGGTGCAAACACAAAAATTGCCGTAATATTTTCTTAGTTAATCGGTAAAATATGAGGTCAGCAAAAATAATTTTTAAAGACAAATTTGTGTTTATTTTTATTTGAATTAGCGAAAATTCGGGTTGGCGGATCCGTAAACCGACTTAATAAATAAAAACCGCCTAACTTATTTTGGCTGAAAAGTATTTCGATTTACAATTTTTTTTTTTTTACTCTGTAAATAATTCTGTTTCCAAATCGGTATTGGCAATTACAACACTAATGATGTATTGCTATCAATGTCCTGAGTATTTTTCACAATGTCAACTGCCAAAAACGTTTGATTTTCAAGCGCAAATATATCAAATTTTTACCAAGCGACCACTATCATGCTTTATTTACATTTAGAGATAACCATGACCTTCAATGTGCGTTCGATTGTCTTTTCAGTAGTTTTTAACTTTTTTCTGCTATTTAGTGCTAACTTGGCCAGTGTAGCATTCCACCCTGCGATATTTATAATCAACGTTATCATTGGTAGTGGGTGATCATTTTGGCCAATCACTGTGTTACTTACAAATATCTTACGTCATGCAGGGCTCAACATTAACTTTTAAAGCCACTTGTCATGTCGGGCAAGTATCATCCAAAATCTACTTACCCAGAACCATTCAAGAGTGAGATAGATGAATTTGTCATGTCAGACACTAAAATCATTCAAATCGTACAATTTTAAAATTTGACCTCTGTCAAAAGTTTGTTGACCTTGGGACGTTTTTGACCGTAGCGCCCTTATTTAAGGTCAGAGGTATATCAAACTATATATTTTCTGAATCCTCATGACTTTACCAGTAATTTGATATGCATATCGACACCCTAAGACTATATTTGAATTTTGATCCCAATTTGACCTTTGTTGACCCCTACTGGAAATGCCTGACATTTTCAAGGAGGCAGCCCAAGTAAAAATTGTTCGGTATTCATCAGGGAACACAAAAACACTTTCAAACCTTTGTTCCCAGACTTTGGTCACGGGACCTATAGGTTGATCTCCTACTAATGGTAATTACATTTAGTGACAAGTGCATATTGGAGACCTCTATTGTGGTGTCTGTCTTGTGTTTTATATACACAAAGAAAAAAGTTAAGCACATCTTTGAACAAATAATGATAGTTTTGCACCAAGTTTTAATAGTTTAATAAATATGGGATTTTTGAAAAGTAAAATGGGCCTTTAATAAAGTAGAGTGAAAAATCATGACAAAACATCTGGTGGAGAACATGAAACGCACGTGCAGTTTGCTACCCCTGTGTTTCTCAAAATGCAGTATCTTTTGTCATTTCTATTGGTTCGATTCTCTCATTCAAAATCGATCTTTACTTACACAAAGGGACATATGGCACGTAGACGCTTATCTGATGCCACAAGATGGCAAATAATCGGTATGCACAATGCATGAATGTCTTACAGTGCAATTGGACGGAATCTGGGTTATAATCACACTGTTATTAGTCGTCTGGTCAATAAACATCTTCAAACTGGTACTGTGAATGATTGACCCAGATCAGGAAGACCCCCAGTGACCTCACAGAGAGAAGACAGGGACCTTCAGCGCCTTGTTTGCCGAGAACCCTTTGCAACCAGTACTCGTCTGAAAAGCCTATGGCTGCCAAATCGTCATTTCAGTCTAAGAACGCTCAGAAATCGGTTGAGAAGCACAGGAATGAAAGCCAGGAGGGTAATTAAACGCCCTTTGTTGACAGATCGCCACAAGGCAGCACGTTTAGCCTGGTGTATTGCTCGTCAGAACTGGAATATGAGGTCTTGGAGACACATTCATTGGTCAGATGAAAGTCGGTTCCTGCTCCATGTAAAAGATGGAAGAACTAGAGTGTGGAGGCACCGAAACACAGCCTACACTCCTAGGAACATCAGACCAACAGTTCCGTATGGTGGGGGGTCCGTCATGATATGGGGGTGCATCTCCCATGACTGCAAGTTGGATTTGGTCACCATCAGGGGTAACTTGACAGGACAACAGTACATCCGTGACGTGTTGCAACCGATTGTGGTTCCTCATTTTGACAACCACACACTTGCGAGTCAAGTACAATTCATGGACGATAATGCTAGACCACATTGTTCACGAGCAGTCAACGATTTTATGAAGACCAGTGCAATTACCAATTAACATGCCCTGCTATGAGTCCGGATTTAAATTCAGTAGAACATGTTTGGGATTTCATTGGGCGACGAGTACGAGCACGTGAACCTCCTGTTCAAACTCTTCGGCAACTGGAAGCAGCACTGCATCAAGAATGGCGACAATTAACATTAGAAGAGATTCGACGATTCACTGGAGACATGAGAAACAGGGTGCATTGTGTCATTCAAGCACGCAGAGGTTACACACGTTATTGATGTTTTGAACTTTTAAGGTCAAAATGATAATGATAATGAACATTTCCAATGCAAATTGTAACTCTTATCTCTATCTGTTAAATCTGTAGCTCCATACTTTTTCATGTGTTAAAAATGTCAAAAATGAGTACCTCTCTGCCATTGTCATTTCCAATATTAAATCTCAAAGCAAATCTGTCTCAAATGGTCTTCTTTGCTCTTAAATGTACGATGGGTCCGATGCAATTGAAAAATTTAGTTACCAAGTTCAATTTCCGCTTAGTGCATCATATAATTTTGATTATGATGAAAAAAATGGGATGTGCTTAACTTTTTTCTTTGTGTATATATTGTATTATGTTTTATAGATATAACCTGATACAACTTACAAGTCCAGAAACAGTATTGCTCTTTCCCAGAAAGCAAAGCAAATCTCTGTGACTGTCTCTGGCCACAATTTGGCACAATTGATATTGTAGGCTAATTGTAGATCACTTGATTCTTGATGAGTTCACAATTTTTTTTGCATGGCAAATCTAATGATCTTGATTTTGTAATGACTTTTTTTTTTTTTTTTAAGAATTCTGGTCACGATCCCAGATAAAACTGCACATGCCACACATAATCTGACATGATTTCCCACGATAAATATGTGCTCATTAGTAGATGAATGACGCATTTTCACATAACCGGAAATGATGTATGAAAACAAATGTGTTTTAAGATATTTGCCATTATTTCATATTAGCTGCCATCTTGAAATGACTGATATTTCTTTAAATCGAAATTCAAAATCAGGGAATCATCCGATTTGAATAAAAAATGATGTCTATGGATTCTTTAATCGATTGCTAACAAAACTTAGGAATCCGATTTTTATACGCCCACATGAAATGTGGAGCGTATATTGCCGTCACCCATGTCCGTCGGTCCGTCCGTCGGTCCGTCGGTCCGTCCGTCCGTCCACAATTGCTTGTTAACACTCTACAAGCCACAATTATTTACGGATTTTGACGAAACTTGCTGAAATTGTTTATTATCACCCAAGGATGAACCCTATTTAAAATCAAAAGAATCGGAAAATATTTAATATGAATTACTGCCCTTGTTCTTTAAAACGCGTTCAATTTTTAGCTCGTTAACACTCTACAAGTCACAATTCTTTACGGATTTTGACGAAACTTGCTGAAATTGTTTATTATCACTCAAGGATGAACCCTATTGAAAATCAAAAGAATTGGAAAATATTTAATATGAATTATTGCCCTTGTTCTTTAAAACGCGTTCGATTTTTAGCTCGTTAACACTCTACAAGTCACAATTCTTTACGGATTTTGACGAAAATTGCTGAAATTGTTTATTATCACCCAAGGATGAACCCTATTGAAAATCAAAAGAATCGGAAAATATTTAATATGAATTATTGCCCTTGTTCTTTAAAACGCGTTCGATTTTTAGCTCGTTAACACTCTACAAGTCACAATTCTTTACGGATTTTGACTAAACTTACTGAAATTGTTTATTATCACACGATAAACCCTATCTGCCAGTGGGCGTATATTACCTTGCCTGGCAAGCTATCTTAGTATGAAATAATGGCACTAAAAAAATATCTAAATGTAATATATATGAATGTACATTGTACAAGAAGAAAGAAGAAAATACATTCTAAATATCTATTTTCAAAATGAATTAAAATAGCGTTTTGTACGTTGCATACATGTAACTGTTGACCAGTTTAAAGTTTTTATAAGAAACATGAGAGTATATTATATTCTTGTAACAACATCACTCATTACAAAAGGTGTGAATTGTTGTTCAACCTACAAACATACCACTGCAGTGCACTCGCTCCTGACACACATGGTGCAAGTATCATAGATATAACAGATCGACCAATGAAATTTTTGTCTCAGAACCTGGAATTTTTTTAGCTCTAAATAATAATGTTCGCAACTCTCCCTCGAAATATAAGCCTTCAAATCCCTGTGTAGCCATAATTTTAAGCGTTTAGTAGGACTATGCCTTAATATAAAAGACAAATATAGAAAATGAAAGATAAATGTTAAAGTAGAGATATAATTAAAGGGATTATGCGATTTTTGTGCAGTTCTAGTACTACTTAGTAGGCTATTTACGTATATTATAGGCCGTGGACTGTGACCCTCAAATGTGCTTAAAAAAGACTTTCTGTAGCACATTATGGAGACTAATTTTTTTCATCTGGAATCAATTAATATATGTTTTAGCAAGCTAAAAAACAATGTTCCCACTTTCAGAAAGTGCCACAACTAAAAATTTTAACTTTTAAAGATGCGCATATTTTCAATGCCTGTCTCGATTTTTAATGGACTGTCAAAAACAATCTTCAAATCAGGGAAGCATGAATTTTTATTAATTATTGAATACATGCTGTACTATACCATGATAGTATAGAAAAATCAAAAATAATTAAAAAAACACAACTTCATTCAATTCAGATTTAATAAGAAAAATTTCTATATTTGTAAAGGGAGATAATTCAATACTACCATTCATTACCAGATTGCAATATGATCTTAAATGCAGCAAACATACACAATTTTTTTTTCATCTGGAAAGATTTCAAAGGTTTTTCCTGCATCAGTCAGTTTGTTATTTGAGTAGTTCACATAAATCTGTGCATTAAACTTAATATTTCAATATCTAGCATCTGTTTGTTGAAAAAATAATGACATGCATACCTTTGATTTGAAATATTTACTTCTCCCAACTAAGTTGCCAGTCTAGAAGTTCTAACTATCCTTCCACGAGGTGTTTTACCCATAATCATACAAAACATACCAAATGTTTTCAAACATAACCTGAAAAGAATGGAAAATTACAAAGTACTTCATGAACATGTATACAGAATATTGAATGAGAAACATTTTAAACATAGATAGGTGTCTGTCAGATCATTCAATTTCAAGGGTACACATTATTTATCTTATTTGCATAGAAGGCTTTTGCTATTTCCCTTGTAATTGCATAGAAATTTCAACTTCTGTGTAACAGATTTTAAAGAATTTTTACAACTGTGAATGGTGGCATTGACATAATTTGAACACTAACTGATCTTTTTTTTTAAATGGAAATTAAATCAGAAATAGAAGTCTTACCTAGACCTCACATCTGTATAGCAGTCAAGTAAAATTGGCATAGGCCTAGGCCTAGGCCTAGGCCATAATAGGCTAGTACTGACACCATGAATATGAGTGTTATGCTGGTCTAAATGGACAATATCTGTAGGAAAATGTCACCTTTTTATGTTTCATTTTTTTCCAAATTTACCGAAATACCCAACGGGATTTACAAAATAATGTAAAAAAATTGTTAGAGTAGAGTAGAAGAAGAGGCCTGTCAGTGTCTGTATCCACTTTCATTTTCTTACCTGTGTATACCGCTTGCTTTACACGTTCCACATAAGCTTCTGTCCTCACCCATTATGAAAATCCGTTGGGCACACGATATGGTTCTTGTACAAATGGTTTCCAAAAATCGAAAACCTTTTTAAGACCTTTAGGCTTTTGAAACCATGTGAATTAAATATACACCTCGCGTTGATGGCCATGTTGTCAACAGTTGAACTAGCTGAACTAGGAAAAGGTCAACCGGCAGAGTTAAATATTAAAATAACGCCATTTGATTGGTCGATATCTAGTAAACGGGTCAATCTCGTCATGAGGCGCGAATATTGAAGTTCCATATTTTCAATACGTTCTACAAAAAAACTGGCAATATTCCAACTTGGGAACATTTCATTTCGTCTTAAGCAATTAAAAATGAAATGACTCAGCTAAAAATTTGTTAGTCCCGGTAAAATTGGATTTTTCTAAACGAAAAATGGCCAGAGTCCACGATCTATTAAAGGCTGAAATCGATCGTCAAAACTGTTAAACATTCCCCTTTAAGCAAATCAAATTCTTATTATCCATTGTAATATAATTTTATTTACATTCTTTAGATAGTGATATTGAAAACATCCCTAAAAAGAGTGTAAAGGATTTAAATAGTAAGAATAAAACAGAAGCACTTTTAACACCTACCAAAGAAGTTGAAGCAGAAAAAGAAAGATCTCTATCTCCTCCAAGATCATCAAGGTAAAATATTTGAGAATGAAGGTTGATTTATTAATAAGCTTTAAGCAATACCACCTCTTAAAACGAACAAAAAATTTCAAGTTCTCAAACTTGGCCAATAAAAGTATATCGGGTGTTTAAAAAAAAGAAAAGTCCCCAAGTTTGAAAGTAGGTATATTGGTGTCGCCCCTGTCCTTCCCTTAGATAGATGTGATCTCAGTTAAGTTCAAATTTGACATATTTTCCATGAACGGTATTTATACGCCCTCATCTCTCTATATTTACATTTTATTGTCACGCGCTACAGTGAACCCTTGTGAAAACTTTGCATTCATTTACCGGATTTTGATGAAACTTGCTGGCAATGTTTATTACTACCCAAGGATGAACCCTATTGAAAATCAACAAAATTGAAAAATATTTACTATGAATTATTGCCCTTGTTCTTAACCCTCTTGGTACCAGGATAATGTTTATACGCCGACATGAAAATGTGAACGTATATTGCCGTATATTGTCTGTCCGTCTGTCAACAATTTCTTGTGTATGCGATAGAGACCCGAGTTTTTATCCGATTTGAATGAAACTTGGTATGTGTATTCATCTTGATATTATGGGATCATTTCGAAATTGGCACCATTCCAGTCGTCGATTTATGAGTTATTGCCCTTGACCAAGTGAAAAAACATTAAAATTATCTTGTGTAAGCTATTAAAACTAGAGTTTTAATTCGCTTTGAATGAAATTTGGTATGTGTATTCTTCTTGATGATATCTCGGATCAGTTCGAAATTGGCACAATTTCAGTCTTCGGTTTATGAGTTATTGCCCTTGACTAAGTGAAAAAAACGTTGAAATTAACTTGTGTACACAATAGAGGCTACAGTTTTCATTCGATAAGTGCGATTATGGTGCCATCAACTTTTTCAAATATTCAAATTTGCTTAAGTTACCTTGCCTGGCAAGCTATCTTTGAAGTAGGGAAAACATTGCTGCTGACGCTTTTGTATGTAAGGCTGAATATGATTTAGTGAAAGAACCATTAAAATTTAAATTTTATACCCAGGTATATAAACATCTACAACTTCAATAATTTTTATACGCCCATATGAAATGTGGAGCGTATATTGCTGTCACCCATGTCCGTCGGTCCCTCCGTCCACAATTGCTTGTTAACACTCTACAAGTCACAATTCTTTACGGATTTTGATAAACTTGCTGAAATTGTTTATTATCACCCAAGGATGAACCCTATTGAAAATCAAAAGAATCAAAAAATATTTGATATGAATTATTGCCCTTGTTCTTTAAAACGCGTTTGATTTTTAGCTCGTTAACACTCTACAAGTCACAATTCTTTACGGATTTTGATGAAACTTGCTGAAATTGTTTATTATCACTCAAGGATGAACCCTATTGAAAATCAAAAGAATCAAAAAATATTTAACATGATTTATTGCCCTTGTTCTTTAAAACGTGTTCGATTTTTTAGCTTGTTAACACTCTGCAAGTCACAATTGAAATTGAAAATCAGCAAAATAGGAAAATATTTACTATGAATTATTACCCTTGTTCTTAAAAACGCGTTCGATTTTTGGCTCGTAAACACTCTACAGGTCACAATTTTTGACGGATTTTGATGAAACTTCATGGTAATGTTTATTACCACCCAATGATGAACCCTATTGAAAATCAGCAAAATCGAAAAATATTTACTATGAATTATTGCACTTGTTCTTAGAAACGAGTTCGATTTTTGGCTTGTAAACACTCTACAGGTCACAATTCTTGACGAATTTTGATGAAACTTGCTGATAATGTTTATTACCACTCAAGGATAAACCCTATTGAAAATCAGCAAAATTGAAAAATATTTACTATGAATTATTGCCCTTGTTCTTGAAAACACGTTCGATTTTTGGCTTGTAAACACTCTTAGGTCACAATTCGTAACAGATTTTGACGAAACTTACTGATAATGTTTATTATCACTCAAGGATGAACCCTATTGAAAATCAGCAAAATTAAATATGAATTATTGCCCTTGTTCTTGAAAACGTGTTTGATTTTTGGCTCGTAAACACTCTACTGGTCACACATTTCTTAACAGATTTTGACGAAACTTGCTGGTAATGTTTATCACTACCCAAGCATGAACTGTATCGAAAATCAGCTAAATAGAAAAATATTTACTATGAATTATTGTTGTTGTTCTTGAAAATGTGTTTGATTTTTGGCTCGTAAACACTATACAGGTCACAATTCGTAACGGATTTTGATGAAACTTACTGATAATGTTTATTACCACCCAAGGATGAACCTTATTGAAAATCAGCAAAATAACATTTTTTTTTACTATGAATTATTGCTCTTGTTCTTGAAAACATGTTCAATTTTTAGCTCATAAACACTATAGGAGGCACAATACTGGACAGATTTTTAAGAAACTTGATGTGAATGTTCTTAATAACTTTTCTGTCAAATATATTTGTTTAAAGTCAAAGCCAGTGGGCCAGTGGGCGTATATTACCTTGCCTGGCAAGCTATGTTTGGTGTTTCTCCTGGTGTATAGGCTTAAAAATAAGACATTATTATGATATTATTAATATGAATAAAGTCACCACAAAAAAATCTGACATGGGGGTGGCACATCCGGGTAAAATTCTGTTTTCGATAAATTTTGTATTCCATATAAAGTTGTATAGTACAGTGAAAACCCTGAAAACCGGTTTCCCCTGAATATTGGCCAAATGTAAAAGTCCTGATAAGAACACTCATGATTCATTGATTTTTTTACCTGAAAACCGGCAAACCCTGAAAACCGCACATCGGACGATGTTTGCTGTAAAGTTGGTCAAGATCCACTATAAAAAAACCTCTATGCTATCGGCCAATCGGCCATTACCGTTCTCACGTGGTCATGATCGCTTAACTATTATCGGTGAAATCAAAGGTGTCATAGATAATTGAGTAAGATGTTTGCCTTTTACAATCAATAGGTGTTAAATTCTATTGTAAATTGATGATAACATGCAAGCGCAGGGCTCGATATGTCTCACGTCATACTTGTTTGATTATCATTCCGACATCCTCGAAGATTTACGGGTGTATTCGATTCACCATGCTTTCTCCGTGTCGTGCTCCTTCATCAAAATCATATAAGAAGTGTCTGGAACAACAAATTGAACGTACCCATCTCGCAGATTCACGTTTCGTTTATTTGTAAACCAGGGCTGTTGATTTGCCTGTATATTCCGGACATGACCGATTCTTTTGCCATTATGTCCGCTTACAAATGACCTCTATCGGACATCAAATTCCCTAAAAATTTCCAACTTCATTCTGTATACAATTACTGTAGTCAATGAGGCACCATACTCAATCAGTGATAGTTGTCAAGACAATAAACTAATAATCCCATTAATTACCTGTTAATTAAAGCCACATAAGCCCAGACTTGGACATTGAGAAAAAGTCTTCTCATCGTTTTTATACGCCCACATGTAATGTGGAGCGTATATTGTCGTCACCCATGTCCGTCGGTCTGTCGGTCCGTCCGTCGGTCCGTCCACAATTGCTCGTAAACACTCTACAGGTCACAATTCTTGACGGATTTTGAGGAAACTTACCGGTAATGTTTATTACCGCCCAAGGATGAACCCTATTGAAAATCAGCAAAATCGGAAAATATTTACTATGAATTATTGCCCTTGTTCCAACAAACGTGTTTGATTTTTGGCTCGTAAACATTCTACAGGTCACAATTCTTGATGGATTTTGACGAAACTTACTGGTAATGTTTATTACCGCCCACGGATGAACCCTAATGAAAATCAGCAAAATCGGAAAATATTTACTATGAATTGTTGCCCTTGTTCTTAAAAACGCGTTTGATTTTTGGCTCGTAAACACTCTACAGGTCACAATTCTTGACGGATTTTGACGAAACTTACTGGTAATGTTTATTAACGCCCAAGGATGAACCCTATTGAAAATCAGCAAAATCGGAAAATATTTACTATAAATTATTGCCCTTGTTCTTAAAAACGCGTTCGATTTTTGGCTCATAAACACTCTACAGGTCACGACAGGTCACGAAATTCTTGACATATTTTTACGAAACTTACTGAAATTGTTTATTATCATTCAAGGATGAATCCTATTGAAAATCAAAAAATATTTACTATGAATTATTGCCCTTGTTCTTGAAAACGCATTTGATTTTTGGCTCTTAAACACTCAAATGGTTCACATTTCTTAACGGATTTTGATGAAATTTACTGATAATGTTTATTACCACCCAGGGAATAATCCTATTCAAAATCAGCAAAATCGAAAAATATTTACAATGAATTATTGTCTTTGCTCTTGAAAACGCGTTTGATTTTAGGCTCTTAAACACTATACAGGTCACAATTCGTAACAGATTATGACAAAACCTACTGATAATGTTTATTATCACCCAAGGATGAACCCTATTGAAAATCAGCAAAATCGAAAAATATTTACTATGAATTATTGCCCTTGTTCTTGAAAACATGTTAAATTTTTAGCTCATAAACACTATAGGAAGCACAAAACTGGACAGATTTTGAAGAAATGTGATGTGAATGTTCTAAATCACTTTTCCTGTAACTGTCAAATATATTTGTTTAAAGCTGCCAGTGGGCGTATATTACCTTGCCTGGCAAGCTATCTTTTTTTAAATTAGCTCTTAGAAATGAATATTGAACTAAAAAAATTTCGATTCCCTTTCGTGGTTCCAATTCTACAGCCATTTGAAGGAAATTTTGATGTTTACATTTCAACACCGAGTTGATTGAGGGAGACGTCAATAACTCACAAGCTCCGCCCACTACTAGCACGCGCTACTGGAGATTGGAGTGTGACGTCATTTAACTAACACGCCCCCCGCTTGACCTCATTAGCATTTTATTTATGGAAGTCATTTTATTAGATCCCGATTTTAAATCCAGTTGCATCAAAGCCATCTCAGTACCCAAAACCGTTAATTTTAGTTTTTTGACTTAATTAAACATCATAGATTAAGCTAGAATACCTTTTGTCCCGAAATCCTGTAAATTTCATTTTGTAAACAAACGAATCCCGCAATGTGACTTTAAGTGTTTAATTATCCTGAATGACCCACGAATAAAACAATAACAAAGCAGTTCCACTTGAGTGAATTTGTCAATTGTGCCTTCTTGTTGTCTAACATTGTGAAACTAGTCCATGTAGCTATAGAGTATGGAACTATAGCAGTACATAGCACTGAACACACCCAGCCCACTGAGTTATTTATAGAGAGTGAATTCAACCGTGGACATTCTATTTATAGAGTAACATTAATGGAAGGTTTTCAGATTTATTTATTCCTTGTAAAAAACGAATTTTGCTTTGAACTGAGGACTTATTCATGATGTGCCATTCTTTGTCAATGTGATTAAAATATTCTGGAAACTTTGCATAAAAGCAGGTTGTTATTAAAGATGTATAAATTTAGCAGGAAAGACACAAAATATGGGTAAGAATTCCAAGACCAAATCCAAGCTGTTAAATAATTTTCTTTGACAGGGACAATGACCCAGATTAATTTAAAAGGTAAAACAAAAATATTCAGTATTTGGTTAGTATTTTACTCTGAATTAGATGTAAAATAAACTTTGCAAATATTTTTGTTCTCTTTGAAAACTGTCAAATTCTTTGTTGAATATTGTGGTCTGTATTCACACTCAATATATCGTTAAAAATGTCCGATTGGCAAAAAAATAAATCAACAGCCCTGTTGTAAACAGTAACTTTTTTTTTCTGATAATTTAATTGTCGTAAAGATAGCTTTAACTTGAATGATAAAATTATTTTAATAGTGAAAAATAACGTAGGGAAATCAACAGTCAGCAATATAATACTTAAGAAATTTAAACAGATTCATATGAATCATGAATCAATTTGATAAAAACGCGGGTTTTGTAAATTTGACAGAAAGTTTTTAAATGGTTTACGATTGCCCGTGTAAAAGTTATTCCTAAATCTGGTCCATTAATAAATTGACGTTAATGATGGTGTATTTGACAAAATAATGGTTGAATTTTTGTACGCCCTCACATTAAAAAATATGTTGTGAACACGATAGAGATCTTGTTTCTTGATGAAACTTGGTATGAGTGTTTGTATTGACCTTAGGGTAAACCCTATTGTAAATCAGAAACATCGAAAAAATATTTCATGAGTTATTACCCTTGTTCTTCACGTTGATTTTTCAGCCCATTACACTCTCCAAGTTGTTGACTCGATAGAGAGCTGGTTTCTTGATTGATTTTTATACGCCCACATGAAATGTGGAGCGTATATTGCTGTCACCCATGTCTGGGTTAGTTCAGAAAGACCCCCAAGTGCCTGTATTCCAATTTTGAGAAAAATACCAAAAAGTGTTTTTGTCAAATTTGAAATTGTATAAAGCGGATATTGAATCTACGATTTTGTTAATATATAACAAAACACAAGACAATATTATGGAATATAACACACTTCTTTAATACAGTTAAGCACATAACGTTCAAGGCATCAGTAGCACTCTACTAGGCAATAACACAAGCTTGGATCCCTAACATTAAAATATTTTTGCCAACTGCTAACACTTTTTACATTTTATACAATATTTACAGGTAATCCTACTTTAAAACCATATAGACAGAATGTGTTAGTACTGTTAGTCAGAAGGGGTGCAGTGATTAAAAGCCTAACACTATATACAAGACAATAACAAGGTTCTTATAACTGATTTCTCCAAGCTTATGCCTCATCACAGTGTACTTTTATTATCAACTTGTTTTTTTTATTAACATAAACATATATACAACAAAAGTATAAGACAAAAAAAAAAAAAAAAAAAATATAAAAATAATAAGAGAACTAGAACTGTTCAGATAACAGTACTGATGCAGGGCTTGTTTCGACACAAAGGTACGACCGGTGCGGCAATATTTCTTGTGCATGCCCTGTACTCATACTCTTATAGCACATGCGACACAAACAGATTTTGAAGGAATTCGGGTAAGAAATAAGAAAGTTGGCGATGCGCATGCGCACAACTCAAATTCAATATATTCATGATGTATCGGATCTAATTATACACATACATGACAATTTTGAAGAAATTCGGATAAGAAATAAGGAAGTTAGCGATGCGCATGCGCACTACACAAATTCAATATATTCATGATATATCGGATCTAATTATACACATGTATGTTAATTTTGAAAAAATTCGGATAAGAAATAAGAAAGTTGGCGATGCGCATGCGCACTTCACAATTTCAATATATCCGTGATATTTCGAATCTGATTATGCACTTACATGTCAATTTTGAAGAAATTTGGATGAGAATTGACAAAGTTGATAATGCGCATGCGCAGAACCTAAATCTAACATTTCTCCTGAATTCGCAATCCAATCATGCATATACGTACCAAGTTTCAGATAATTCCGATGAGAAATAAAAAAGTTGGAAAATTAAGTGGAAATGTACCTTTAAATGTGGTTCCGTGTGCATAAATTACAGCATTACGCTGTTCAATGCAACCTAGAGTGTTCTTATTTTGTTATAACTGGACATATGAAATAGTTATTAAAAAACAGTGTGAACATAGCTTTAACACCCTTAACTTTGATTTATATCTGTGTTGACAGGGTCACTGACACTAATTAACCGAAATACCTCTATTAAATACATTGCACATATAGAGTTTTGAATAATATGCTTGAAAGGTATGCATATTATACATCATTGGATGCGTCTTGATGCGTAGATTACGAATATGCAAAAATTATGATATTTGCAAAAAAAGGGTAGCTGCCAGAGCCATTTAAAACAAATTTTAAACTTTTTTCAATCGCTTATAAAATCGAAAGTTACGGTCAAAAACAAAAAATGAAAATACCAGTGGATAGATATTGTCGAGAACTTGGTGTTATGAGAAATTCAAGGTCATGGGAGGTCAAGGTCACGAGAAAAATGACTTCTAATATTGAGCAATTATATAATAATTTTAATTAAAAATTACAAGAAAGCAAAATGAAATTTCAAAATTCGGGTACCTACAAAATGGTCTTAAACGACTAACGTTTCGATGAGTACCAGAATCATGAAAATCGGATAATAATTGAGAGACAAGTAGCAATTTAAAGAAATGTTACTATTATCCAAGATGGCGGAAGATTTGACGTTTCCGGTCTATTTTTTTTTGCTAAATCTGTGTCTAATGATATGTCTAGTTACATGCATGTACTTATTTCTGTGCATCTGTGATAGGTAAAAAGTTGAATATCAAACTTTAAGTGCAATTTTTGCAAAAACCAGAAAAGTTGAACAATTTCTGAAAACGGATTTAGGTTTATCATTATGATAGTATTATATACTTTGAATTTCAGATCGATTGCATTATAAGTAAACATTTTAGAACAGTGCTAAAATAGTTTTGCTACAAAAAGGTGCAAATATTTTTGCAAATTGACATTTTTTATAAATCGATACTATGTTGTTAAATACATACAATACAATACAGGAAACTCTATGCAAATCTAAGTGTAAATACGACTCCCAGTACTGTCCGAAATATTTCATTGATGCATAATTTATGCATAACCATATTTGCATAACTGTTCCGTAATACATTTAAAATCTAATGACCGCGGAGTACAAATACGACATGGTACGAGCATTACTGTACTATGTGCTGTTTCGTCCCTGTACTCTGTCAAGAAATCAAAAAAAAAAAGAAAAAAAAGAATAATCATTTGCAAAACAAAGCAGGGCGTACTTGTAAAGTACGCCCTGCAATATTGGAGATATACATTATATGGACAATTTTGAAATTTTGATTTTATGATAGTTAAAGTTTGAATTTTGAAATTTAGTTCTTTAATTAAGTGATATTAAATTGTTTGAAAATTGTTTGCCAAATATTATATGATTATAGCCAAAGATAAAATATAAATGAATGAAAACAAGTTTACAGTACGGAAATAGATAGAGAAATAGAAATCAAATTTAGATACAAAAAGAACAAAAAACAAATGAAATAGAATATAATACAAGAATCTACTATTTGTAGATAGTTATTTACATATGTACAACAAATAAAAACAAAAAGAGGAAAAATTAATAAATGAACATAAACAATCTACTACCTGTAGGCATAAAAACACACAAATGAAAAAAAAAAAAAAAAAAGGGAAAAGGGAAACTAGGTCAAAATAGAAATCAATAATCATCTACTACCTGTAGATGAGATAAACACATGCCAAATGAAAAGATCTTACCTAATGGTGCTGAAAAAGAAGAAAGAAAGTTAAAGTTGTTTGAAATTTTTATAAAATTGGTAAGTTAATTCATCATTGATAAGTGCAGTGTTGAGATTTCTATTAGACCAGAGAGTATAAGTGTAAGAATAGATAAAGGGAAAGAATTTGGTATCAGTGTTGAGAAATAAAGTTTGTTCAGATATAGAAAAGTCAGAAGTGCATAGAGAGTTATTTACATACTTATTTACAAATTGTCGAAACGGTTTTACTGCTTTACATATTAAAAATAAATGCTCTAGTGTTTCTGTACCATATTTACAATAATTACATTTTGTGCTAAGGTGCCTTATGCGTGCTGCTAAAAAAAAATTTGTGGGGTGTGCATCATGCAAAGATAGAAATAAAAAATCCTTCAATTTACTGGTCTGTATCGATGATAAATTTTTCCAAGTTTGTTTGAAATCTATAAAGGGGTGCAAAGTAACAATTTTTAACTTAACAGTGCGCATAGAAAGAAGTGCTTGATAAATCAGTTTACATTTATTCAAATTTCTATAGTTAAAATTTTGTTCTTTTTCAATTTTGAGAAGTGTGTTGAATTTTGAAGGATAGTAAAGAGTATGAGTTTCAACACAATATACACGTGTCGTCATCAGATGTAATGGTGAGAGAATAAAACATAACAATATATATACTAACAAGAAACAATAATGAGATTAAGGGGGACAAAAGATAAAAGGATAATAAACAAGCTAGGTAACAAGACGAAGTCATGGGGCAGGTAATCAGGAAGCATGGATAGGAAAACATAAGCTAATGAGTAATAGTGATTAAAGGGTAGTGATTAAGGGGTAATAGTGATGAACAGGATTAACGTGAATGAAAAAGGAACAATGGGTGGAATGCAAGCAAGTGATGAAGGGGGGGGGGGGATTATTTCAGCCATATCCTAATATATTTCTTACATTGTATTAACTGAGCAAGATTGTAAATCTGATAGATTTGAAGAAAAAGACAATTTTGGTCGTTTCCAATATTTGAACATTTCAAGAAAACTCCTATATCCCAATGTGGACTTTGTTGTCAAAGGTGAACATTAAACACAAAAATCAAAAACAAAAGATCAATGAACAGTTTAATATTTCTTTGTTTCATTCTAGAACACAAAACATTAAAACAAAATGGGAACCTAAAACATAATTAAGTAAATTTTAGAGTGCCTTAAAATGTACGAAAATGTCAATAAAAAACACTTAACTCCAAAATTCATATTTCTTAGCAGTCAACAAACTAATACATGTAGTCATCACCTTCGCCATCAACCTCGCTCTGTGAAACAGGTGTAAAATCGCCATATGCAGGTAGATTTAAATAAAATGCCTCCGCTCCAAACATCAGTCCTTTCTCACAAAGAGAAATTAAATCTTTCTTTTTAGCTGCTTTGATTTTCAGTGGCGAATTGTACTTTAGTTTCAATGTCCTTTCTTCTTGTGTTTTCTTCTGAAGCTTTTTAACGTTCACTTTCTTCCAAGCTGTCTTATACTTTTGTTGTATATATGTTTATGTTAATAAAAAAAACAAGTTGATAATAAAAGTACACTGTGATGAGGCATAAGCTTGGAGAAATCAGTTATAAGAACCTTGTTATTGTCTTGTATATAGTGTTAGGCTTTTAATCACTGCACCCCTTCTGACTAACAGTACTAACACATTCTGTCTATATGGTTTTAAAGTAGGATTACCTGTAAATATTGTATAAAATGTAAAAAGTGTTAGCAGTTGGCAAAAATATTTTAATGTTAGGGATCCAAGCTTGTGTTATTGCCTAGTAGAGTGCTACTGATGCCTTGAACGTTATGTGCTTAACTGTATTAAAGAAGTGTGTTATATTCCATAATATTGTCTTGTGTTTTGTTATATATTAACAAAATCGTAGATTCAATATCCGCTTTATACAATTTCAAATTTGACAAAAACACTTTTTGGTATTTTTCTCAAAATTGGAATACAGGCACTTGGGGGTCTTTCTGAACTAACCCAGACATGGGTGACAGCAATATACGCTCCACATTTCATGTGGGCGTATAAAAATCAATCAAGAAACCAGCTCTCTATCGAGTCAACAATGGATGAAAGTTATGTGACTACAGAGTTTTTATCGATATTTTCTGCATATTTTACGGATAAAATAAGCTGAATTGAGGTGTGTGAATTTGGATTACATCGTTCATTATAAGCTGCAGAGAATAGCGCCTAGAAACAAAGTGTTTTGAGTAGAACGAAGTGTAGAAATTTTAATAGTTTAGAGTAACGGTCTATTCACACTTATTGTAGAGCTTCCAAATCTTATTATAATCATTTTTGTAGCTGCCCTTGAGGGTATTCAAATCATTTGCTGTCTGTAAGGCAAAACTCATGGAAGAGTTTAACCTGTCATTTGGTCAGCCCAGAACAGACACATGTTCGCAGTGTGATAGGTTGCAAAGCAAGGTTTCTGCATCAGAGGATCCACATGAAACAGAAAAGTTACAAGCAGACAAAGCTTATGATCTTCTAAGAGAATTACAGAAGCAAGCTGCAAATGATGACCATTTTTGATTTCCAGCAGAATTTACCATCTCCAAAACTACACTCTATTGACATGTTCTACTGCCGCATGCTCTGGACCTACAACTTTGGACTTCATGACTGCAAAACACAAGAGGGAATCATGCATCTTTGGGATGAAACAACAGCAAGAAAATGCGTGTTTCTTCTGAAGTTTGTTCATGCCTGTCCTATACTATACAAAAAGTGACGGCTGTTGTGGTCAGAATCGCAACAAAGCTGTTATGTCTTTTCTGCTTTCTTTAATTGAGAACAAAACCATTATTTCCTTTGTAGAGGGCATACGTTTCTGCCCAATGATAGGGATTTTAGCAGCATTGAAGCTAGGAAAAAGGTTGAAAAAGCTCTAGTTCCTGCAGATTGGGTTCGAATAGTTGGAGAAAGTCGGCAAGTGCACCCATTTCAGGTTAATCATATGTAACAAGAAGATATGTTTGATTACAAAAGTTTTGCTGAAGCTACAGTATAACTTGTATTAAGCAGCCAGTCAAGGGAATGCTTAAAAGTGGCTGCTTACTAAGGGGTGGTGCTAAATAGAGGTGCATGTTTGGCAAACCTAGTTTAGAACGATAAGTTTGTAATTTGTAACTATATGTACATGCTCTAAAGAAAAACAGTAATAGCAATTTAGATAGCATTAGCGATGTCCTATATAAAAATATTATTTTAGACAAGTCTCTTATACACTTTTGAATATTTCATTACTTTTTTTAATAATCATTTACAAAATATAGGCCTCATTATATCAGGGTATGAGTAAAGTTCAAGGATTATAGACAAAGTTTAATCTGTTTGGCAGTAATTAACTGTTAGTTTAATTAATGGGATTAACAAGGATTAAGGAAAATGACCGCTGATTGCAGGGTGACACATGTTCACTGTCAAGAAAAGGGTGACCGCTGGCCGCGTCAAGAGGGTGGTGTTGAATAGAGGTAAATTTGGTTGAAAATTGCATAACTGTTCCGTAATACATTTAAAATCTAATGACCGCGGAGTACAAATACGACATGGTACGAGCATTACTGTACTATGTGCTGTTTCGTCCCTGTACTCTGTCAAGAAATCAAAAAAAAAAAAAAAAAAAAAAAAAGAATAATCATTTGCAAAACAAAGCAGGGCGTACTTGTAAAGTACGCCCTGCAATATTGGAGATATACATTATATGGACAATTTTGAAATTTTGATTTTATGATAGTTAAAGTTTGAATTTTGAAATTTAGTTCTTTAATTAAGTGATATTAAATTGTTTGAAAATTGTTTGCCAAATATTATATGATTATAGCCAAAGATAAAATATAAATGAATGAAAACAAGTTTACAGTACGGAAATAGATAGAGAAATAGAAATCAAATTTAGATACAAAAAGAACAAAAAACAAATGAAATAGAATATAATACAAGAATCTACTATTTGTAGATAGTTATTTACATATGTACAACAAATAAAAACAAAAAGAGGAAAAATTAATAAATGAACATAAACAATCTACTACCTGTAGGCATAAAAACACACAAATGAAAAAAAAAAAAAAAAAAAAGAAAGGGAAACTAGGTCAAAATAGAAATCAATAATCATCTACTACCTGTAGATGAGATAAACACATGCCAAATGAAAAGATCTTACCTAATGGTGCTGAAAAAGAAGAAAGAAAGTTAAAGTTGTTTGAAATTTTTATAAAATTGGTAAATTAATTTATCATTGATAAGTGCAGTGTTGAGATTTCTATTAGACCAGAGAGTATAAGTGTAAGAATAGATAAAGGGAAAGAATTTGGTATCAGTGTTGAGAAATAAAGTTTGTTCAGATATAGAAAAGTCAGAAGTGCATAGAGAGTTATTTACATACTTATTTACAAATTGTCGAAACGGTTTTACTGCTTTACATATTAAAAATAAATGCTCTAGTGTTTCTGTACCATATTTACAATAATTACATTTTGTGCTAAGGTGCCTTATGCGTGCTGCTAAAAAAAAATTTGTGGGGTGTGCATCATGCAAAGATAGAAATAAAAAATCCTTCAATTTACTGGTCTGTATCGATGATAAATTTTTCCAAGTTTGTTTGAAATCTATAAAGGGGTGCAAAGTAACAATTTTTAACTTAACAGTGCGCATAGAAAGAAGTGCTTGATAAATCAGTTTACATTTATTCAAATTTCTATAGTTAAAATTTTGTTCTTTTTCAATTTTGAGAAGTGTGTTGAATTTTGAAGGATAGTAAAGAGTATGAGTTTCAACACAATATACACGTGTCGTCATCAGATGTAATGGTGAGAGAATAAAACATAACAATATATATACTAACAAGAAACAATAATGAGATTAAGGGGGACAAAAGATAAAAGGATAATAAACAAGCTAGGTAACAAGACGAAGTCATGGGGCAGGTAATCAGGAAGCATGGATAGGAAAACATAAGCTAATGAGTAATAGTGATTAAAGGGTAGTGATTAAGGGGTAATAGTGATGAACAGGATTAACGTGAATGAAAAAGGAACAATGGGTGGAATGCAAGCAAGTGATGAAAGGGGGGGGGGGGGGGGATTATTTCAGCCATATCCTAATATATTTCTTACATTGTATTAACTGAGCAAGATTGTAAATCTGATAGATTTGAAGAAAAAGACAATTTTGGTCGTTTCCAATATTTGAACATTTCAAGAAAACTCCTATATCCCAATGTGGACTTTGTTGTCAAAGGTGAACATTAAACACAAAAATCAAAGACAAAAGATCAATGAACAGTTTAATATTTCTTTGTTTCATTCTAGAACACAAAACATTAAAACAAAATGGGAACCTAAAACATAATTAAGTAAATTTTAGAGTGCCTTAAAATGTACGAAAATGTCAATAAAAAACACTTAACTCCAAAATTCATATTTCTTAGCAGTCAACAAACTAATACATGTAGTCATCACCTTCGCCATCAACCTCGCTCTGTGAAACAGGTGTAAAATCGCCATATGCAGGTAGATTTAAATAAAATGCCTCCGCTCCAAACATCAGTCCTTTCTCACAAAGAGAAATTAAATCTTTCTTTTTAGCTGCTTTGATTTTCAGTGGCGAATTGTACTTTAGTTTCAATGTCCTTTCTTCTTGTGTTTTCTTCTGAAGCTTTTTAACGTTCACTTTCTTCCAAGCTTCAGCTGTGCTGTGAGTGTACCTACACCAGACTTTATCTGGGTGCGAGACTTTTCTTAGCTTTGTGAAGGTGTCGTTGAACACATCACTTTCCCCGTATGAAAACCACATTACTTCTCTAAATTTTAACTTTTGACCTGTGCTATCAGTAAATGTAGTTTTCAATCTACAGTCAAACTTGGTCCAACGGTCACCTGTATTCAGCACCACCCTTTAATGAAAGGCCATCCAAATTACATCCCATGCAATTTTCAACCAAATTTACCTCTATTCAACACCACCCTCTTGACGCGGCCAGCGGTCACCCTTTTCTTGACAGTGAACATGTGTCACCCTGCAATCAGCGGTCATTTTCCTTAATCCTTGTTAATCCCATTAATTAAACTAACAGTTAATTACTGCCAAACAGATTAAACTTTGTCTATAATCCTTGAACTTTACTCATACCCTGATATAATGAGGCCTATATTTTGTAAATGATTATTAAAAAAAGTAATGAAATATTCAAAAGTGTATAAGAGACTTGTCTAAAATAATATTTTTATATAGGACATCGCTAATGCTATCTAAATTGCTATTACTGTTTTTCTTTAGAGCATGTACATATAGTTACAAATTACAAACTTATCGTTCTAAACTAGGTTTGCCAAACATGCACCTCTATTTAGCACCACCCCTTAGTAAGCAGCCACTTTTAAGCATTCCCTTGACTGGCTGCTTAATACAAGTTATACTGTAGCTTCAGCAAAACTTTTGTAATCAAACATATCTTCTTGTTACATATGATTAACCTGAAATGGGTGCACTTGCCGACTTTCTCCAACTATTCGAACCCAATCTGCAGGAACTAGAGCTTTTTCAACCTTTTTCCTAGCTTCAATGCTGCTAAAATCCCTATCATTGGGCAGAAACGTATGCCCTCTACAAAGGAAATAATGGTTTTGTTCTCAATTAAAGAAAGCAGAAAAGACATAACAGCTTTGTTGCGATTCTGACCACAACAGCCGTCACTTTTTGTATAGTATAGGACAGGCATGAACAAACTTCAGAAGAAACACGCATTTTCTTGCTGTTGTTTCATCCCAAAGATGCATGATTCCCTCTTGTGTTTTGCAGTCATGAAGTCCAAAGTTGTAGGTCCAGAGCATGCGGCAGTAGAACATGTCAATAGAGTGTAGTTTTGGAAATGGTAAATTCTGCTGGAAATCAAAAATGGTCATCATTTGCAGCTTGCTTCTGTAATTCTCTTAGAAGATCATAAGCTTTGTCTGCTTGTAACTTTTCTGTTTCATGTGGATCCTCTGATGCAGAAATCTTGCTTTGCAACCTATCACACTGCGAACATGTGTCTGTTCTGGGCTGACCAAATGACAGGTTAAACTCTTCCATGAGTTTTGCCTTACAGACAGCAAATGATTTGAATACCCTCAAGGGCAGCTACAAAAATGATTATAATAAGATTTGGAAGCTCTACAATAAGTGTGAATAGACCGTTACTCTAAACTATTAAAATTTCTACACTTCGTTCTACTCAAAACACTTTGTTTCTAGGCGCTATTCTCTGCAGCTTATAATGAACGATGTAATCCAAATTCACACACCTCAATTCAGCTTATTTTATCCGTAAAATATGCAGAAAATATCGATAAAAACTCTGTAGTCACATAACTTTCATCCATTCAATGGAATGTTGTTTATAAAACTTCCCGCGTGATCGCCGTTGATTGGTGGAAACGCTTGGAAAACCCATGAGGTCAACCAATCAAATGATTTGGAGTTTATTATTAGCTGTGGAAGGCGTCGTATATGGACGTCATCATTGGAATGTGGCCATATTACTTTGTTTTCCCCCTACGCGTGAGACATCAAAGAGTCACAATTTTATTTGGATATTACACCAAAACTGCAAGTATGAACAATTCGAACTATTGCGAGAATACCTCTTCTTATACAAATTAGCTATTCATCACAAAATCTTGTTGCTTTTTGATACGACCTACGGAATTGTAGGGGTGAGCGGTATTGCCAATTTCAAATATCCCGGTATTTTATATAATACTGGGTATAGTCACGGTATTTTTGGAACATTTTAATTTTTGCCAAAATGGCTCTCGGACCTTTCTATTTGTGCATGACAGAATATTCTATTATCAAAAGAAAGGGTAAGGAGTGATTTTGTGTAGAAAAAGTCACATTTCCACTGAAATATCAACTCTCTATAGAGTTGGCCGACAGTTTATGTTTCCTATCTTGATGCGGAAATATTTCAAAATCTTATTTAAGAGGTGACTGGTGGTTATTTATTTATTTTTTCAATAGAATGAAACAATGTTTTGATTTTCTTAACTGCTGTCAACAGTACTTTATTTTTTTTATAGTCTTGTATGTTAAAGACTATCCAAGCAGGCACTAAATTAACAGGATTTTCACACCACAATGCACTTGTTTGGCAGACAGGCATGATAAAAATCAAAATAAGACCAGCTGATTTTAAGATAAGCTTAAAGAACACATATTTTCAACAATATCTTGACAGTGACTGTCAGATAATCAGTATCGTGGTATTTTTATTACGAATTCACGGTATTCACGGTATACCGGTTTTTAGATGAGCCACGGTATTACTACCGGTATTTTTTTAGAACCGGTATTTTCCGTAATACCGGAATACCGCCCACCCCTACGGAATTGGTGATCTAAGCTTCGTACATCGCTCACCGGTCTAGCTAAAATCAAAAGAATCTAAAAATATTTAACATGAATTATTGCCCTTGTTCTTTAAAACGCATTCGATTTTTAGCTTGTTGACACTCTACAAGTCACCATTCTTTACGGATTTTGATGAAACTTACTGAAATTGCTTATTATCACCCAAGGATGAACCCTATTGAAAATCAAAAGAATCGAAAAATATTTGATATGAATTATTGCCCTTGTTCTTTAAAACGCGTTGATTTTTAAGTTTTAAATACTTTAAAAGGTTCAATTAATTTTCGATCAGATTTCAATGAAACCAATTGAAATAGTTTATTATCCACGATAAACCCTATCGAAAATCAAAAAATATTTAATATGACTTACTGCCCTTCTTGTTCAAAATAGGTTTTAGTTTTTAGCTCATAAATTGAGAAGGATTTTGACTAAACTTGATAAATGCTTAACCCTTGATGAAATTGAGAAAAAAAATGTTTGGACGACACTTAATTTAAGTACTGAACGAAATGTAGACCTATGACTACAGGTTGAATATTTGATGGTTGCTGTTTTCTGCCAAATGTTCCTTTTCAAACAAAGCTGCCAGTGGGCGTGTATTACCTTGCCTGGCAAGCTATCTGTATGAAACTTTTGGTGAGGATGAAGACAAATCAAAATATATTGATCGATACCCAGCCCTAGGTGTATATTACCTTGCCTGGCAAGTTATGTTTAATCAAGTAATAAAAAAGAGACACAGGAGAAATTTTTAATGAAACTTGATATGATTAATTTTAACAACAATAAGAAAAATTCTGTAATGAAAATATTTTTTACATTGCAGAAGCAGAAGAAAGCTTAATGAAGATCATATTACTAGGCAAAAGTTAAAAGAAACAGATGAGAAATCTGCAGTTATTAGAAGAAAGGCTGAAGAGGAATCTATTCCAGAAAAACTGAAGTCTGATTTAAAGAGGCAGTATGATTGGTCTCCCAAGGAAACTGATGTTTACAAGAGACCAAAAAAGATCAGTAGAGTGGAGGAAGGTAATGTTAATAAATCAGATCTAAAACATAACAAGGAGTATACCCCTGAAGAAAAAGACCATTTTCATGATAACAGGTCATTTCAAATGAAAACTTCAAAAGATTTGTATAAAACAGAGACTGAAGATGAAATCAAAGATAGTAGTCCTGAAAGAGAGGTCAAGCAGTCATCCAGGAAAAGCGCTGATGAACTGAAAAGAGAAGTGACAGATGTTGACAAAAACAAGGTTTTGAAGCAAGTGAGAAAAGGTAGAGTGTCTTCCCGTTCAAGGAGTCGTTCGAGATCTGGAAGCCGTAGTCATAGAGATTGTTCATCAAGTTCATCTGATTCTTGTTCCTCAGATTCCTCGAGAGAAGAAACCACTGTTAAAAATAGAATTCAAGGCTCAGTAACCAAGAAAGTATCTCACATTTTCTCTTCAAATTCTCCTTCAAATAGACCACCTCCAACTGAATTAGGAAACAACTCATTGTCTTTGTCTCAAATCAAATTGCCATCATCAAAAGATGAGAAAAAATCACCTTTGTCATCAAAATCGAAGAAGATCTTACTCTCTAAAATAAAAAGTTCTCCTGAAACCACACAAGATTCTGGAGCAGACAGCTGTGAGAAAATAGTAAGTACTATAACTATATTATTTGGGTGAGCTTTAAATACAGTTCTTGGAATTGATTGGTGAATTTTGTGCGAATAAGATGCTAATCTTTAATCCAAATGTTCCTCTAGTGCCACAGAATTGCCAAATTATCATATACAGATCATTGATTTTTTCCCATAAAATATTTTAAACCCCACATCACAATACCTTGTCATTCTACTTCTAGAGATATTAGCTCATATCTGACGAGGAATAAAACTATTAAGGAATAACTTAGTTCAGGTAGTAAATGGAGGTCAATGGCAAATCGTCACAACATTAAATACGAATCCCATAAATCACAATTTTGATTTCTTCAGTTATTGGAACTGGATTAAAAATGGGTTGAAAGAAAAATTAGATTCAGTGGAACACCGTTTATCCGCACATTTCTATTCCTGATAAAATCATGCGGTTTAATAAATTTCCGGATTGTTATTATATATTCTTGAACAAAATGGCGGAAGGTTAAGACGAATGAACAAGTGATAGATACGCAATTTGACAGTACGGTAGTAGTACCTTACGATGGACATGATTTTAGTCACAATTTGTCTTTAACAATTGTTATACTTGTTAACAGGCCGCGATTCTTGACAGATTTTGACAAAACTTGGTGTGAGTGTTTAGGATAAACCCTATTGAAATTTAGTGAAATCTGAAAATATATTTACTATGAATTATTGCCCTTGTTCTTGAAAATGCGTTGAATTTTTCATGTCTGGTTTGTTTAAAATCAAAGCTGCCAGTGGGAGTATATAATAATACCTTGACTGGCAAGCTATCAAATTTGTATAATAGTTGATAAAGATGTCATTTCTTTCATCTGCCAGAAAACTACATATTGACTTTATTTTTTTTTAATTTTTAAACTTTTCAAGATTGAATATATGAAAATTGTGGCAACATGGATGAATTTTTTGATTGTCTCTATTTCAGGGTCAGTTGTTGACCAAGAAGGCAATTGAGACTTTGAATGAAGGCGTAGATTCAGGAAATAATGAAGTCAAGTAAGTAATTTATATATGGTCACATGTGTAGGCTATATAGCATCCGCCACAATGTAAATGTTTGCATGTAAACATTCAAAAAACATTTTATCCATAATGCTACTTTTCGAGAGACTTCGAGAGACGCCCCTGTCCGTCCGTCCGTCTGTCCACAATTGGCTTGTGAACACAATAGAGACCACAGATTTAGTTGGATTTGAATAAAATTTTGTATGTAGGATTATATTCATAAGATCTCGGACAAGTTCGAATTTGGGTTTGATTCGACTAGAATTCACTGAGTTTTACACCCAAAATATGTTAAAAATGGCTTGTGAACGCAATAGAGACCACAGTTTTGGTTGGATTTGAATAAAAATTTTGTTTGTAGGATTATATCCATAAGATCTTGGAGTTTTATTGTGAATGTGATAGAGATCACAGTTGTGGTAGGAATTTCATAAACTTTTGTGTGTAAAATTTTGGACAAGTTTGAATTCAACACCATCCAACAAAAATTAAGATAGTAACATTCCTTGATATATTGACAATTTATGTAGTAAGTGGGCGTATATTGCTAGGCAACCACTTGTTCTATGTCGAAATGTTTTTGGCTTAAATTTATACAGCAAAATCTAGAGAGTTGTGCCATCTGAAAGTTTTAACTAAAAAAAAATTTTTTTCAAACACTACAATTGTTGACTGGTTTCTTGATGGATATAAACTTGTAAGTGTTGATCATCCAAGGATGAACCCTATTGAAAATCAAAAAAATGAAATGAATAGAGTTTTACGTCCTATTTTTCTGCACCTATTTGGGCTAATTGAGGACGGGCAAACGCCATGCAGTGTTCAACAAGGGAAATTTCGCCAGGACAGCGGCATTAACCTGCTCTTATTATTGATTTCCAACTGTCAAGGGATCTTTAACGTGCACAGCCAATAGCACACAGGACCTCGGTTTATTGTCCCATCCGAACGACTAGACGCTTTTTCCATGTCAAACTTAAAACTAAACAAAGCAGGTAAAGCTCCTAGAGTAGCACCTCATTTCAACATACCTGGACATTATTTCAAAACCACCGTTCTACAGAAAATTTTCAATAATGATAAAAGAAAATTAGACCTTGCTGAATCCATTTGGATTCATAAACTTGATACACTTTGGCCTAAAGGATTAAATGAATACAATCCTGATACTATGAAAAACTTTTCTAAGTAATGAACCTTTGATTATACTGATATACTGAGATTTTTAATTTAATGATCCCACATTTTAACTCCTTAATGACATCACATTTTTCTGGCTTAATGACGTCATGCTTTACCTTTTTATATGCACTCATTTCTCTAAATTTGATATGCGTATACATATTCATAAATCGAAGATCAAGTTCGAATTTGAGCTATTTTCGATTGTTAGAAGCAGAGTTATTGCCCTTGCCCCAAATCTTGAATATGCTACCGGTATTACTCTTTTAGTTTTTAACCAATTTTGATGAAACTTAAAATGGATGTTATTGGACCTAAATCGAAAGGTTTGAGAAAGTTTAGTTTTATCCTGATTAAATTTAAGGCTTTTTTGTTAGGCGTATATGACCGTGGTCCACTATCTTTACATCATACACTTATGACTTCACTTTGTAGATATTTGTTTGAGTAACCAAAACGTCATAAGAAATTATGTCATTTCTGTAACAGTCATTTTGTTTTTTTAATTGTATTGGTTCCCTGAGGAAGTGTGTTTATATACACATGAAACGTTGGAGAAATAAATGGTTTTATGTTGACAGAAGTTTAATTTTTTAAAGCCACATTAATGTGTGGGCGTATAAAAAGCTGTAAACAAAACTCTTTTAAAATGAAAATGTCACTCTCAGAATCTTTCATTTACTGACTACTCTTGTCAACCTCCCAGACGAATTGGCTGCCATTACAAATTATTACGATGGCCATCGCTATTTTTTGTATGTGTGTCAATATCATTATGAAGAAGTGCACAATTGAATTTCGTGATGATCTGATGATTTTCTTGAGATATTTACAGTAATATACTGATATTTTAACATATTAAAACATGTACTTGTGTATATTGCTATATTGTATATCTTAAAAAAATATCCAGTAGCCTGTGGTCATGTACTTGACCTCTAAATCATCAACTCTGTACATTAATTTTTTTTTTTTTTTTTTTTTTTTCTTTTCTTTTTGGGCGTCTATATGTTTGTCCCCATGGGCTGGGTGTGAGACAGGACCGTTATCACTCATGGTATTGGGCCTAATTCTGACCCATGTAAAATAAAGAGTTTATTATTATTATTATTATTATTATTCATTTTGATCAAATAAATATAAGCCTATTTTCATGTAGCATTTTTATGCGTTTTTGTAATAATAATTTCCAAAAGCTGATTGGCCCTATTACTTTCAATTTCAACAGCTGACATGGTATTTCCAGTCTTTTCAAAGGTTTTTCAGTTTTTTATACTGATATGTATATTGTAGTCACCCCTGTCTGTCTGTCCGCCTGTCTGTCTGTCCTCAATTGTTGTGGACACGATAGAGAGCTGGTTTCTTAATGGATTTTGATGAAACTTGCTGTGAGTGTTTGTTATCACCCAAGGATGAACCCTATTGAAAATCAGACTAATCGAAAAATATTTCACAGGTTATTGCCCTTGCTTTTGAAAATATGTTGTGGACACGATAGAGAGCTGGTTTCTTGATGGATTTTGATGAAACTTGCTGTGAGTGTTCATAAACACCCAAGGATGAACCCTATTGAAAATCAGACTAATCGAAAAATATTTCATGGGTTATTGCCCTTGCTTTTGAAAATATGTTGTGGACACGATAGAGAGCTGGTTTCTTGGTTGATTTTGATGATACTTGGTATGAGTGTTCATAATCACCCAAGAATGAACCCTATTGAAAATCAGATAAATCAAAAAATATTTCATGTGTTATTGCCCTTGCTTCTGAAAATATGTTGTGGACTCAATAGGGAGTTGGTTTTTTGATGGATTTCGATTAAACTTGAATGTGAATGTTTCTAATCATCCATGGATAAACCTTTTTGAAATTCAGAAAGATCAAAAAAATATTTAACATAATAAGGTTATTGCCCTTGATTTTAGAGAAAATGTCATTCTCAGAATCTTTCATTTACTGACAATTCTTGTCAACACCCCGGACGAATTGGCTGCCATTATAAAAGTGGGCGTATTACGATGGCCATCGCTATTTTTTCAGGATTTACCGCATATGCAGCTGGCGGATAAAGCGCACAACTTTCAAGTCTCCCTTATTGACTTCTGATTAGTCTATGGCAACCAGACTTCTTCTGTCTACGAAAGATAATGTACACGGGAAGTAAATAGAATGAGCTGAGGAACTAATTTTTCGCATATCTACTCTCCCCCAATATCTTGGAAGGTTTTCTTCTATGTGCATACAAAGGTTTTTGTTAGACAATGGCCGCCGTATACAATTGCTGGAAAAATTAACCACAGATTCCTCTGAGATTCCGTATTTTTTTCAAGCTCTGCCAGTTTATTACAGGCTATGTCCCTCGGTCCGACAGACCTTCGGAAAGACTGTAATTTCTATTGATAATTTATTTTAATCAAAAGGGTGGAGATTGAGCTTACTACAAATGAAGAGATGGAATTTAAGCATGATTCTAAAGAATGTCTGAAGATGGAACAAAAGAGTGAACCAATACAAGAGGTAGAGAGAAGTATTTATTATTCTGTTAAGATTATCTTTACCAGGGATGGAGTGTGGAACCTTTTTTTTCATGTCAGCTGTATGATATTGGTCTATAATATTTGATAACCAAAATGTTGCATTCTCTATATGGCCTTATTTTTATACGCCCCCATCTCTCTATGAGGACGTATATTGTCTGCCGTCTGTCCGTACGTTCGTTCCTTCCGTCAACATTTGCTCTAAAAAGCTCTAAAAACTAGAGTTTTTGACGGAATCAAATGAAATTTGAAATGTGTATACATATTCATAAAACGAAGATCAAGTTCGAATTTGAGCTATTTTCGATCATTAGAAGCAGAATTATTGCCCTTGCTCCAAATCTTGAATATGCTATTAATCTCTTAGTTTTCAACCTATTTTGATGAAACTTAAAATGGATGTTATTGGACCTAAATCAAAAGGTTTGAGAAAGTTAAGTTTACTCCTGATTAAAATTAAGGCTTTTTCAAGATTTAGGCCTCTTTCATCAGTTTTGAGGAGTTTTCTCCCTTTAACCTCTATACAGTAAGTGCTTCTATCAACATCAATTGCTTGTAAACGCTCTGAAAACTAGAATTTTTAATGGAATCAAATGAAATTCGGTATGTATATACATATTCAGAAAACAAAGATCAAGTTCGAATTTGAATTATTTTCAACCATAGTAGCAGAGTTATTGCCCTTGCCCCTAAGTCTTGAATATGCTATTTCTATATTAGTTTTTAACCGATTTTGTTAAAACTTAAAATGGATGTTATTGGACCTAAATCAAAAGGTTTGAGAAAGTTTAGTTCTATCCTGATTAAATGTAAGGCTTTTTCGTTAGGCGTAAATGGCCGTGGCCCACTATCTTTTCCTTCAAACTTAATTCGTAAACTCCAGATATATTGTTTGTATTTCTCCATCCTTGGTTCTACTCTTTGTTAAATTGAACTAGGACAAGTGCTGGCACCAGACAACCAGATACTGGCTCATAGAATTGCAAAACAAATTGAAGACCAAAATTATTACTGATAGTATGATTCCTTGATTGAAGTAGATGGCGGCTGCAAATATTCTGTAGCATTTTCTGTGTGATTGACATGTTCCAATATACAAAGGTGTTAAAAAGAGCTGTGAAAAAGATATTGTAACGAAGTGATGAAATGAAGGTGATAATGACTTATGGTGCACATTGTAGTATATCACTATCCAGATTACAAACTTAAAATGCCACTTCTTTAAAATTTGGTGATATCCACCACAGACTAGAAACAATTTTGTAGTGAACCAGTTCCTTTTTGCAAAATCTAGTGTCTCAGATAGATAGACAAGATAATTTCCAGATGTCAATCTAGATTATAGTACCAGATCAGTCTTTTGATACATTCTGTTCCTGATCAGTTTATTGATGCACCATGTTCTAGATCTGATTCTAGTGATACACTATGTTCCAGAATTGATTCTTGTGATACACCCCGTTCCAGATGTCAATCTGGGGATACACCCTGTTCCAGATAACAAATTAGAATAAAGTGCTGTACTATAATTCCATATAAGTTTGTTGATAATCCTATTCCAGATCACAGTCTAGTGATACAGCCTGTTCCAAATCACAGTCTAGTGATAAACCCTGTTCCAGATCACTGTCTAGTGATACAGCCTGTTCCAGATAACAATCTAGTGATAAACCCTGTTCCAGATCACTGTCTAGTGATACAGCCTGTTCCAGATAACAATCTAGTGATAAACCCTGTTCCAGATAACAATCTAGTGATAAACCCTGTTCCAGATCACTGTCTAGTGATACAGCCTGTTCCAGATCACAGTCCAGTGATAAACCCGGTTCCAGATCACAGTCTAATGATACAGCCTGTTCCAGAAAATTATCTAGTGATAAACCCTGTTCCAGATCACAGTCTAGTGATAAACCCTGTTCCAGATCACAGTCTAGTGATACAGCCTGTTCCAGAAAACTATCTAGTGATAAACCCTGTTCCAGAAAACAGTCTATAGAGATAAACCCTGTTCCAGATCACAGTCTAGTGATACAGCCTGTTCCAGAAAATTATCTAGTGATAAACCCTGTTCCAGAACACAGTCTAGTGATAAACCCTGTTCCAGATCACAGCCTAGTGATACAGCCTGTTCCAGAAAACAGTCAAAAGATAAACCCTGTTCCAGAAAACAGCCGAGTGCTTAACGCTGTTCCAGATAACAATCTAGTGATACACCCTCTTCAGATAACAATCAAGTAATACAGCCTGTTACAGATAAAAAAAGATTGTGAAATAGCCAGTTCCAGACCAAGTCTAGTGATACAGCCTTTTCCAGATAACAATCTAGTGATAAACCCTGTTCCAGATCACAGTCTTGTGAAACAGCCAGTTCCAGATCAAGTCTAGTGATACAGCCTTTTCCAGATAACAATCTAGTGATAAACCCTGTTCCAGATCACAGTCTTGTGAAACAGCCAGTTCCAGATCACAGTCTAGTGATACAGCCTATTCCAGATAACAATCTAGTGATAAACCCTGTTTCAGATCACAGTCTAGTGATAAAGCCTTTTCCAGATAACAATCTAGTTATTAACCCTGTTCCAGCTAACAGTCTAGTGATAAACCCTGATATGTATCACAATCTAATGGAACAATTCAGTTCCAGATAAAAGCCTAGTGATACATTCTGTTCCAAAAAACTGATAGTGATACACCCTGTTCAAAATCACAGTGAAGTGATACATTCTCGTAAAAAAACAATTCAGATGTCATTCTGGTGATACACCTGTTCGAGATAAGATTATAAGACCTTGATTGTAGTGGTTATATTCCAGTTCCAGATCAGTTTATTGATACATCCTATGCACGATCACAGTCTAATGATAAACAGTGTCTGATTACAATCAGTTATACTTGTGTATATATATGCAGTTCCAGATCAGTCTAGTGAACAGACCACAGTAAACTTAAATGAAAAAAATATGTGACTGAATTGCTTTTCTGCTGGATGTTTTCAGCTGACTGGTTACAGAAACCCCTCTAATAAGTGACAACACAAAATAATAAATTTGATTTCGACCAACCATATGACTTTGTCATTACAGATTTTGGTGTGTAGTCAAACCTGGTATATTACAATGCCTCCTTACTTTAATAGTTTTATCCTCACTTTGCAGTAGTACGGTAATTCCTACATTTCAAATAAAAAGTCATTTTGACTGACTAAATTGAAAGAAGAGAAAAAAACTCGAAAGTTCTTCAAGTTGTAATATTTTTACTTTGTGATTTTTTTTCTTATATTTTTCAGGTCGAGTCAAAAGAGAATTATGTTCCAAAGCCATTACGAAGGAGATCACTCCGAGGCAGTAAGTTATATTCAGCTAACAAAATGTCTTGACTGACCTTTGATTTTTATTTGCCCTCATCTCTCTATGAGGGCGTATATTGTCGGCACCTCTGTCTGTCCGTCCGTCCGTCCGTCCGTCCGTCCGTCAACATTTGCTTGTAAACGCTCTAAAAACTAGAGTTTTTGACGGAATCAAATTGATATGTGTATACATATTCATAAAATGAAGATCAAATTTGAATTTGAGCTATTTTCGATCGTTAGAACCAGAGTTATTGCCCTTGCCCCAAATCTTAAATATCGGTATGCTATTACTCTCTTAGTTTTCAACCGATTTTTGATGAAACTTAAAATGGATGTTATTGGACCTTAATCGAAAGGTTTGAGAAAATTTAGTTTACTCCTGATTAAAATGAAAGCTTTTTCAAGATTTAGGTCTCTTTCATTAGTTTTGAAGAGTTATCTCCCTTTAACCTCTATACAGTAAGTGCTTCTATCAACATCAATTGCTTGTAAAAGCTCTAAAAACAAGAATTTTTGATGGAATCAAATGAAATTCGGTATGTATATACATATTCAGAAAACAAAGATCAAGTTCGAATTTGAGCAATTTTCAACCTTTAGAAGCAGACTTACTGCCCTTGCTCCAAAGTCTTGAATATTATTACTATCTTAGTTTTCAACCAATTTTGATGAAACTTAAAATGGATGTTATTGGGTTTGGTTTGAGAAAGTTTAGTTTACTCCTGATTAAATTTAAGGCTTTTTCGTTTGGCGTATATAGCTGTGGCCCACTATCTTTTGTTTTAATATCCGCACGCCGTGCATACATGTGTACAGGTCAGGGAAAAAAATCGGGAGACAGGCCATAAAAAATCGGGAGATTGGGGTAAAAAAAGCGGGAGACTTTATCAAAGGGCGTAAAATCAAGAAATTTCAAGAAATGAACACTTTTGACAGCATGGCAGTACCAATGGCAATGATGACTGCAGACTAGAAATTCTACTGTAGTAGAATGGTACTTGCTCTGTTCTATTTATTCTTGTACTGCAAGAACTGACAGCTAAAATTCCCAAGTGTTATTCATATTTTCTAAAACTTTACAATCCTATCCTGATTTATTAACTTGTACAGAATGAATGACGATTATTTTGGCGATGAAAACTCGCAAAGTTTTTAGCCGACATAGAAAGGTATTGGTAGGCCTGTAAAAGCAGTCATGAGCTGAATGTTTACAGGCAACATTAAAAATTAAACCGATTTTATGAAACGAAGTTACAGATACATTCAATTTGTACTTCTAGTCGCGCATAATAATCGACCGATAATGGAAAGACTTGCTAATCGATGTTGACAAACGTCATATTGATGATTGAATGTTATAGCAATATGAAAACTTTAAAAGGCTTCAAAATTTCGTTTTGTGGCAAAGATTAGGTACTGTAAAATTTCAATATTAAAAGTAAGAGTAGAAATAACCGGAAGTTGTTATAAACATATGTTACATGTAATGGTGTGCATAAAATGTCAATTGTCGTGGGAAAATAGATCAAATTATCATCTTAATTAGGGGATTAATTAATAAGACAATGATAATCTCGTTACATGATGAGATTAACGCGTGTTATGGGCAATCAGAATTTAACAATGATAATATTTTATTGATTTAAAGATTTTGGATATTGAAAAACGGTAGGTCCCGTAAAAATTATGATTTCAAAAAAATAAAAAAGGTAGATTTTGACCTCCCGCCGGTAGATGGCATAAAAAAGCGGTAGAAACCCTACATTATCGGGAGATTACACATGTATGAAGCCGTGGTGGGCGTATATGGCTGTGGTCCACTATCTTTTCTTGCCATTTTGAATCCGTCAAAGCAGTATGGACGGAAGTGGCAGAGCACGTATGCTCGTAGTCTGAATCCTGCTGCATCACTCAACTGACTTTTTATGCGTGTCTGTCCCTGAGGAAGGGGACCTTTGTGCCTTTGAAACATGTTGGACTTTAGGACAGTGCCTCGACTAACACTGTGACTAGGCGGCAGCGCTGCCGCCCAGTGGCGGTGTTCTGCCGCCCAGTGAACACAAAAGTCAGTCCCGGTCGGCAGTCCTATATTGTTAAAATATCGCTAGCAATCGAAATTTTAAATATAACTAAGATAACATAACAGATTAACAAAAATAAGAATAATATGTTGTTTCGGAATAATTCTTCTGTTTTTTTTTTTCACTGTGTTTAGTTTCAATTAAATATCAAATATCGCCGCATTTCATAGAGACTATTTGATGTCTGTTTCACTGATCGCATTTCCGCTGAGCTAGTTTTCAACTTCGCCTGTTCAACTAACTGCCGCCCAGTAACAATTCCTTAGACGAGGCACTGCTTTAGGACTATTAGTTTTTCTGTAGCAGATTATTTTTATGAATGTTTACCCATGTGTTATGCTATAGAGTATCCACATTATTTGGATCAACTAAAAATGGACCAGTAAAAAACTTTGTGAAATGGTTTGTGTGTCTTTTACTTTATTGAACACATGAAAATGTGGACGTATATTGCCGTCACCTGTCCGTCCGTCCGTCAAATTTTTTTTGTGTACGCGATAGAAGCTAGAGTTTTTATCCGATTTGAATGAAACTTGGTATGTGTATTCATCTTGATAATATCTCGGATGAGTTCGAAAATGGTGCAAATCCAGTCGTCGGTTTAAGTTATTGCCCTTGACTTAGTGAAAAAATGTTAAAATTAACTTGTGTACGCGATAGAAGCTAGAGTTTTTATCCGATTTGAATGAAACTGGGCATGTGTATTCATCTTATTAATATCTCGGATGAGTTCAAAAATGGCGCAATTCCAGTTGTTAATTTATGAGTTATTGCCCTCGTTAAAGGCTAGAGTTTTCATTCGAATTGATTCATCTAAATATCAGCTCAAATAAGTGCGATGGTGCAATCAACATTTTCAAATATTCAAATTTGCTGAAATGGGCGTATGTTACCTTGCCTGGCAAGCTATCTTTATTATTATTGTTTATTCGAATTTGATTGTAAATAGGTTGCTTTTTATTGTAGTCGCCCCTGTCTGTCTGTCCGTCTGTCTGCAATTGTGGACACGATAGAAAGCTGGTTTCTTGATGGATTTTGATGAAACTTGCTGTGAGTGTTTGTTATCACCCAAGGATGAACCCTAATGAAAATCAGACGAATCGAAAAATATTTCATGGGTTATTGCCCTTGCTTTTGAAAATATGTTGTGGACACTAGGGCTGCAACGCTTCCTGAAGTGGCGATTCTATATGCTAAACGATACACATTCAACGATTCGATTTATTGCGATTAGAAATCGCGATTCTTGAGTTTGAAATCGGAAAGAAAAGAAAAGTTTAATCATTAACATTTTAACACATTTTTCACATAATTTTCGTAACAGATTTTTATGCTTAAGATCATCATCATTAAAAACAAAGATTTAAGATGATAATAAACAAATTGATACGTAAAAAGCAATTTTCTAACATTTCGATACGACATAAATTATAAAATGCGTGAGGATTTCTTGTTCTCAGTCAATAAAAGAGTAAATTAAATGAATCAAAATCGGGGCCGATGAATCGCGATTATTTTTTTCTTACACGATGCATCGATAAGGAGGAACGAATCGCTTTTGAAAATATGTTGTGGACACCATAGAGTGCTGGTTTCTTGATGGATTTTGATGAAACTTGGTATGAGTGTTTGTATTGACATTGGGATAAACCCTATTGAATATCAGAAACATCGAAAAAAATATTTTATGAGTTATTGCCCTTGTTCTTTAAAACGCGTTAATTTTTCAGCCGTTACACTCTCAAAGTTGTGGACACGATAGAGAGCTGGTTTCTTGGTGGATTTTTATGAAACTTGCTGTGAGTGTTTGTAATCACCCAAGGATGAACCCTATTGAAAATCAGATGAATCGAAAATTATTTCCTGGGTTATTGCCCTTGCTTTTGAAAATATGTTGTGGACACCATAGAGAGCTGGTTTCTTGATGGATTTTGATGAAACTTGGTATGAGTGTTGTACTGACATTAAGATAAACCCTATTGAATATTAGAAACATCGAAAAAATATTTTATGAGTTTTTGCCCTTGTTCTTTAAAACACGTTAATTTTTCAGCCATTACACTCTCAAAGTTGTGGACACGATAGAGAGCTGGTTTCTTAGTGGATTTTTATGAAACTGGCTGTTGGTGTTTGTATTGACCTTCGGATACACCTTATTGAAAATCAGAAACATCATCTGCTCTTAATCATTTTAAGATGGAACCTAAACGTTGGTTGCCCTTGTTTTATGCATATTTCAGTGACATATTTGTTTTTTCCAGGAAACTATAACCCAGACCAACCCAAACACCGTCGGTCATGACCGGTAAAAAAATTGAAGGTCCACTTATTTCTTGTGATCTACAGGACCGGATGTCCTGTGAAAATTTTTTTCATAGGCAGTGTTAAAATTGAGAGAAATATGCTGCTAAAACAAACAACATTCAATTCGTCTGCTGGCTGGCGAGAGGTCAAAACCTACCGCTTTTTCATTTTTTCGAAAGCATAATTTTTACGGGACCTACCGTTTTTCAATGTCCAAATTCTTTACCATAAATCAATAAAAAATCAATCATTATTAAATTCTAATTGCCCATAATAAGTGTTAATCTCATCATATAACAAGATTATCATTGTCTTATTAATTAATCCCCTAATTAAGATGATACACACGACAATTGGCATTCTAAGCATAGGCGTACGGGAGGGGGGATCAGCGGGGGCGACCGCCCCCCCAAAATTTTCGGCTCGATCATATTCGGGCAAAATTCTTGACATATTCGGGCACTGAAAGTTCCCGAGTCTTCTTGTTTTTTTTTTAGAAAAATACCCACTAATATTGCCAGGAAACCGATTCCTGCCCGAATCCCTAGATTCTATTGAAGCAAAATACCTGAATATCGAGATAATCGTGTGGAAGCCTTGTGGGCTGGTGATATTTACCTACGGGACTTGAAATTTCGAATCGATTGATTTAGTATTCGAAAATTCTTAAGCCAAATTTCCTATTAGTCTTCATACGATTATGAATTTCTGAAAGTCATCATAAATTCACTTATTTCATGCATTATTCCAATAAAATCTTGTTGAATTTTGTGAATGGATATGAAATCGTTTTTGATGAATATTCTCATGGAGTATCAAATTAGTAACCCTTCATGATCACTTTTGTGCATGAATTCCGACATTGTGAGCATATTTCATGTTTTTTTCTCATCCCTCTCGTCCAATAATCAACTCCCAATTATGTCTCAGAAGTCAGAATGCAACAGATTGAATGTAGATTTTCAAAAATTTCTGGGGGAGGACCTCCCGCCCCCCCTGCAGCGGGCTCGCGCCTTCAGCGCTTCACGTAGTCGGGCTTGGCCTGACGCGGCTCCGTGTTCAGTAGAATTCGGGCAGAGTCCGAGATTCGGGCACAAATCTCTCCCGCACCCCCAGTTTCAAAACCTCCCGTACGCCTATGATTCTAAGCACACCATAACACGTGACATATGTTTATAACAACATCCGGGTATTTCTACTTTTCATTTTTATTATCGAAATTTTACAGTAGCCTAATCTTTACCACAAAACGACATTTTGAAGCCTTTTGAAGCTTTCATATTGCTATGATAACATTCAATCATAACAAATATGACATTAGTCAACATCGTTTAGCAAGTCTTTCCATTATCGGTAGATTATTATGCGAGACAAGAAGTACAAATTTAATGTATCTGTAACTTCATTTCATGAAATCGGTTTTATTTTTTTTAATGTAGCCTGTAAACATTCAGCTCATGACTGCTTTTACAGGCCTACCAGTACTTAGTATATGCCTTTCTATGTCGGCTAAAAACTTCGCGAGTTTTCATCACTAAAATAATCGTCATTCATTCTGTACAAGTTAATTAATCAGGATAGGATTGTAAAGTTTTAGAAAATATGAATTACACTTAGGTCAGGATTATAGCTGTCAGATCTTGCAGTACTACAAGAATAAATAGAACAGAGCAAGTACCATTCTAGTCTGCAGTCATCATTGCCATTGGATTGGTACTGCCATGCTGTCAATGTTCATTTCTTGAATTTTCATGAATTTACGCGCTATGATAAAGTCTCCCGATTTTTTATGGGCTGTCTTCCGATTTTTTTCCCCTGACCTGTACTAGTGTTGAAACGGTTAGTGATTTTTACGACCCGGGTAACCGTCGGCAATAACCGGTTATTTTCCGGTTAACCCCGGTTAATTTCTTAAGCTTTAAAACAAGGATCAAGAACCGCATTTGTAGCTGTGACACAGCGTAATATAGTACAAATGAGTTACGAAGTCGCCGAAGAAGAGTTGACCTACTTTGAATCAGTTCCACTCAGAATTGTCGGTAAATAAATACCAACAACCCATCGAAGCAGACATCAGATTACACCCAAATAACGAAATGACCCCACTGTCATTCAATGGCAAGGTATCAAATAAGCGTCCAAACACGAACATGGTCGGGTACATTTAGCACCATTGAACTTAGAATGGACGGCAGTATGATAACATAGTCGAGATCATCAAGGTTACTAGCAACCAGAGAAGACAATGAACGTCTGGATAATCAAGTTAAACAAAAAACCAAACGGGCGGTGTTAACATAATTTAGTCAAAATTATTTGTTCCACTCGTGAAGTAATTTTAATTCTATAATGACTTATATAAACGGAACAAGATCGTCTTTTATATGATATATAATTAATAATAACTAAGTCTAATCACACTTTGATACCTATATTTAAAATATAATGTAATGATTTGAAACTTTGATATATCCCGATTCCCGATGCGGACGATATTATCAAGCACTAAATTTAATAGACACCGCCCGATGTTTTGACCATCTCACAAGAATGTTAAAAGTGAAAGTAGAAAGGGAGAAATTCATTGGCTGATATAAATAGACATCTCTTATTGTCCAATCAGATAATAGCATGCTTTGTTGATGGATTTTTACAAGTGTCTGTTCATAAATATTTTCAACAAGATGTTCTATTTTATACGGCTTTATCGTCCTTTGATAAACATCGGAGATCGAATGAAAAAACATCTATTTGATGAGCTATATAGATGGTTACTAATATTCAGTTGAGAATACGGCGGATTTATGTTATAAAATGCCGTTTTTTATACGCATTTCTTTATTAAAATTATCATGTTACAAATTAACGGTTAACCGATCATCTTAAATCAGACCCGGTTACCCGTGAAATCGTACCCGATATCGGTTAACTGATTAACCGTTTCAACACTAACCTGTACACATTTATGATTCCTCATCGTGAAGATAAATAACTTAATAAGTTAACTTCCGCTGATCTTACAGACTATAATCTCTTTATATATGGTTTCAGAATCCAATTTGTACTAAATTTATGAGGTCCTGTAAAAGCAATGAAGTTCCTGTAAAAATTAATTGTTACAGGACCTTCAGACCTGTTAAAATATTTTAAGTTTGTCTGGGTCTGTAAAATAACCCATGGTTTTACTCTTGTAAAAAGAGAAATTGTCATTCTCAGAATCTTCATTAATTGGCTGCCATTATAAAAGTGGGCGTATTACGATGGCCATCGCTATTTTTTGTTTTGTTTATTTGTATGAAATATTTTTGGCTATAGCAAGTATTTGCTTTGCTAAATAAAAGAACTTAGAACTTATTTACTTTTCTATTAATAGTTTAGTATGAATGGTTATCAAGACTAAAAACGTTGTTACCTATTTGTGTTGTTTGATAATCACGACTATAATTTAAACCAATAGAATTTCTGTAAAGCATTTGATGCCGGTCCTATTTGACTTTTAAGTACCGAAATATGCTTTGACTACCAACAATGCGCACATTGAATGAAAGCCATTTCCTGTCCTTAATATTTCTTGATATCAATTTCCAAATCCCGATGATCGAAAAAAATGTTATATCTAATAATATCTCTAATTTAAACATACATATTTCAATAAAATAAATGAACAGCGATTAAAAGCTGCTGTATGAATAATATTATGCTGTATGACTGTTTTCGTGATGAGAAAATTGTCGCCATAACAATGAAAAATGGATCAAGAATGAGTGTTTGAAAAGGGATATTAATATAATGAAACAACTGATATGGTTTCACTTATATTGTTCTATAAATCGGCTCAATTGATTTCATTGGTTATACATAATTAAACTGAAACAACCTTTTATATGCAATTGTTTTCAAGTTAACATATTTGTTGTTTGGGAATCGGGACCGCTCAGACCATTACAGACTCAGACCAATACCAAATTGGACCACTTTTTTTCTCATAACCGACTCGGACCACTTTCCATCAATAATTAAGTTTTTGGTTTAAAATATCTGCTTGTTTGACCCCCAAAAAATACAAATGACTCTTAATTTGAAAAGTAAGGGGTCATGGTGACCCCCAAAATTTAATGTCTAGGGCAAACCCTGCTTATAAAGGTCTTTTTTTTTTTTTTAAGCTGATGAAGAAAGATTGCCTGAAGAAGAAAATTGTGAAAAAAAAAATGACAAGAAAGATAAGCCAATCAAGAAGAGAAAATGGGGATCATCAACTAAACCTAAACAGAAAAAAGCTACATGTTTAGAAATTTCAACTGAATCTCTTAAGGTAAAAAAATCTCTTAGGGGTGTTACTGGGACTATTTCATGTTGTGAAAAAAAGAAATAAGTATATGAAATAATGATTTCTTGAGACTTGTTGTGCATTTATGATGATTTGGGGTCCTTCCCGATAGTTTGAGGTAGATTTTTTTTAATGTGTTGACAGCCATTCAAACATGTCATGAAAATTGGGCATTTCAAACCTTTGACACAAGTTTAAAGAAAAAGTGAAGGGATCAATCCTCATCAAACTTGGCATAAATGTAGACAATTACATTGCTGAGAAACGTACAGAACAATTTTCCCAAAAAATATTATTTTGCTGTTTTCCATGGAAATATGAAAATTTACAAGTAAGAACGGCAAACATTTTCCAGGAGCCAAACTAATTGGAATTTTCGAAAAAACTCTCTGTGCGTTTCTTCCTTATAAAATAAGCTTTCTATCCAAGACCAAGATCGTTATTTTCCCATAAAAATTGGCTTAAAAATCTGGTACCAACCAGGACACATTTTTCTGCGTATTCAAAATTTTAGCAAAAACTAACCAGATACTCAAATTCATTCTCTATAGGTTACAAATAAAGTATTAATAATTATCTACAATCTTAGCCCAAAAATAATAAAGTAATTAACGAATTATTCCGCAACAGCTCAAAGAATCTAGATATTGTGAACAAGTTTATTGTCATTCGGCCATAAACACAACATCTCATGACCTCGAGGAATTTTCTTTGTTGGTGTTCGGTCGGCCCAGAGATATGTATCATGGGAGGTATCAATAATTTTGATTAATTTGTGACATTTACCCAGTTTGATGAAAACGTTCTTCCAATATACATAAATTCCCGTTTGTAGCGTTCTATGCAATTTTTTTTTTTTTTACATCGACGTCAAACCATGAAAGTCACGGAATGCATATCATTATGACGTAAAATAAACTGGGGATGCCGTTCCGTTTCTAAAAATAACTTTAATAAATCGCTAATATCTACGGTGTAAACAAAGGTAGGCTTGTCAAACTTTCACACACATATTTTCTTGTCCCATTTGTGACAACAACAAAGTAGTAGACAATTTCATGTCGTGATTTTTTCTGGAACGCTAACGCAATTAGCGCCCTTAAAAGAAATTAAATTAGATTAAAATTATGTGTAAACTAAGGGGTACGGTATGGTAGCCAACTTGTTAAAAGTCGTTTGAATTTGTATAGCACTTTTTTTTAAATCTTTCTATTTAATGTTTTATAAAAGTTATGAATACTATCATTAAATAACCTTAATTCATGATAGATACAAAAGATTTACCTCGTTTTTTAACCTTAATTGAATTATTATCACCTAGAAAATAGATTTGTTGTATACGCCTTTTCTTGTAACCTGCTTCATGTATTGTTTGCAAAATATTGTATCTTTGGGCTTTGTCATAATCTTTAAATTCAAAGTAGTTCCATATGAGACAGTGCCAAAAGGTGATCAAATAGACCCATGTCCACTAAAGTATCAATTATATATTTTTTTAGAAAGAGATGCATCCTGTTCATACCACTTTGGAAAGATAACATATCAATAAAATATTAAAGACAATTTGAGTTCTATACATAAATTATTTCAATATTTAAAATAAAAAAAAAATATTTATTGAAGTGCATTTTTGTCAATTTACGATGGGACAATGCCACCTCCCATTTTGGAACACTTGTAAATATCTTATTTCTGAATAAATTTCACTTGTATTGCGTACGTATGTATAATAATGAGTTATTGAGTTGATGAAACAACACTTTATCGATATCTGTCAAAGAATACGTATAAAAAATGCTGTTTGAAAAGGTACTGGTCGATCGTAACTTACTTTGTCCATGACATACCATGTAAAAATAATCGAGTGTATAGCCGTGTTTAACAAGCCCTCACTAAAACATCAAGATACATGACGAAAGGTTATTCAAATATTAAAAAAACATTGTATGAATTTGTGAGCTATTCTAGGAAATATAAAAAACTATTTTTATGACGCGTTGTCAAAATTTTGTCCACATGTTACGATCGACTAAAAAGTCCTAATTTTTATTACGGAGTGATATTCACTGGAAGAATGGGACTACGAATGTTGTTTACATACGGGGCCTTTCGAGTTGGCAGATCACTGTGAAAAAATGGCTACTTTCCGAAGAAAAGGTAAGCGAAGTGACTTTGTCAGCTTTTCACAGATGTTGCGATTGAATTGAAAAATGTTCAATATACCCAAAAGAAAGGCTTGCAAGTTTTAGTTTGAGTAAAAAACGATTTTTTGAGTAAGAAATGAATGATTATCAAGTGTCAAAGTCCGCGAATTCCTTCAAAATATTTTTTTATCGATGTCAGCATTTTGTCCATGTTTCGATCGACTGACTTTTGCACATCGTATTGAAATTATGGTCATATTTTGAATAATTTTATTACCATGATATTTTCATTGATTAATATGTCGATATTTGATAGGTTTTTTTCTATGATTGACAGTTTGAGTTGTTCTGTTGGCGGAATTTTCTCAATTTGTCGTCGATCGTAACAAAATAACTGATGACACAGTTTTTTATGTCATTGTTTTGAAAAATCAAGAGAAGTTAAATTTAAACATTGTTTTTTATAATATTTATTGTACTTGAGTGTATAATTACGTAGTTGTTTTGATTTATCATCATCTCTTTGTTTTGTAGATCTATGTGTGAAGTTACTTTTTAAAGAACCAGATGATACTCAATAATGTCAATGATATTATGATAAATAAAACTCCAGTGTATAAATGACGCAAATGTGACATCTCAACTGAACCATACAACAATATTGATGAGATTCTACCCCTTCCCAATATTCCTGGAAAGTTTTACAAGAAAACATTTTTTTCCTTATCAGGAAATGAACTTTAAGTGCCTACCCCACTGTCTCATTCAATTATGTTTGTATCAGTAATTGGAATTTCAACTACCGGTTCTTACCATAAATTGACTTTGCCCTGATAAAAATGTTAACTCAACATGTTCTTGAAATATATTTGCATGCATGCACCTTGAGAGTCAACAAGATTTATGGTCTTTAATTAATAACCTTTATTAGTTCATAACAATTAAATTTTGAAATCCTCTATGTTGAAAGTCAAAATAACATTATTTTTTAATAGTTCATCGAACTTCAAAACTCAAATAATTCTGAAATAATAAGCTCATGTTAAAATTGTAAAAAAATAGATTTTTCTCAATCATAGCTTATGTAATTACTGACTTTAAAATTTGTTTGTAATAACTATTTGATATCGATTAATTTAATGTAAAGGAAATTTTTAACCCCAATATTTAGACTCATTTGGATCTTGTCCTATTGTTAATATCTTGATCACAAAACGTGTAATAATGTTCAGATTTTAAGCCGAATAATGTATTGTTTGTTATTTTATTGCAATGTTTCTTGAATTTAAATAAACTTAATTAAACTTTGAAGTGATATCTCATTTCTTGAATTTTTGTGTCTTTCGCTTGTTTGTTACATCCGACATGTTAAAATTCATTATGATATGTACACCTATAAAATTCAATATGATTTTTTTCTCATGGTAAATGGTTTAAGATAATTTCCATGCAGTTTTAATGACCTTGTTTTATTGAGTGAAGTGTCATTGAAAAAAATCCAACTCATATATGTCGGATGTAACATAGGACATAGTATTTGGTCAAATATTTTTGAAAATATGTTGTAATTAGACTTGATTATGAGTTAAAACATTATTTAAACATCCAATATGATTGAAATAATAGTAATTTTCTGATTATAATCATGTAGTCAGTGGAAAAAGACAGTTTCACTTTGTCCTTTGTTACATCCGACATGTTTTTGTCTTTTGCTAAATTGTTACATCCGACATGTTAAAATTTATTTTGATATGTATACCTGTGAAATTTAACCTGATTGTTTTCTTATGGTAACTGCCATGTGCTATAAGATAATTTCCATGCAGTTTTAATGACCTTGTTTTATTGAGTGAAGTGTCATTGAAAAAAATCCAACTCATATATGTCGGATGTAACATAGGACATAGTATTTGGTCAAATATTTTTGAAAATATGTTGTAATTAGACTTGATTATGAGTCAAAACATTATTTAAACATCCAATATGATTGAAATAATAGTAATTTTCTGATTATAATCATATTGTCAGTGTAAAAAGACAGTTTCACTTTGTCCTATGTTACATCCGACATGCAGTCGCATCGCGTACATTTTTTATTATTTTGAAGCCTCCACAAAGTTTGATATCTTTTTATGTGCTTTTTCAAGTACAATAAACATCTCTTATAAAGAAAACAACATTGATATTACAAAAACATACAATTTAGAAATGACTAATATGTCCCACTACTGTTCATCACCTTTTGGCATTGTCTCATATATAAACTGAACTGGTGCTGTTCTTTTTGTCACTATTGCTCCATCATCGAGCTTTTTTACCAAAGCCATGTTTTTTGGATTTACCCTAGTAAATTTGTTAAATCTGTAGGCCTATCAGCTTATCGGTTTCATAAATGGACCAAGTTTTAAAGTCAAAATCCAAGTAAATCGTTCTGTCCATTATAAATATTTAAACAACATCTAGGCCCTAATAGAGAAGATCATTCTATTTAAAAAGTAATCCGCATGGCGACGGTCAGGAGGGTCAGCATTATTCAAGTTGGATTTTTATGAAACTTGCTGTGAGTCTTTGTAATCACCCAAGGATGAACCCTATTGAAAATCAGACGAATCGAAAAATATTTCATGGGTTATTGCCCTTGCTTTTGAAAATATGTTGTGGACACCATAGAGAGCTGGTTTCTTGATGGATTGTGATAAAACTGGGTATGAGTGTTTGCATTGACATTAGGATAAACGCTAAATTTATTGAATATCAGAAACATCGAAAAAATATTTATCAGTTATCGCCCCTTGTTCTTTAAGACATATGTTAATTTTTCAACCCGTTACACTCTCACAGGATAGAGAGCATTCTGATCAACAGAGAAATTCTACCTATCGGAGATATTACTCTGACCTATTGACCAACAATGTTTTAAATAGTACACGCGTAGACATTTCTCTCACGGAGATCAGAAATGAGACGAAACGACTTCATGTAAACGAACTGAAAGTTTCAAGATGGAAAACCAATTTATACAAACACATATGAAGAGAATGTATTTTATTTGATCCATACTAAGTGAATAATAATAAAAATTTAAGCAGACTAATGTTAATGAGGTAGAAACAACTCATAATGGTGCGAAATGTCTTTAATCGTCTTTCCGGTTTCTAGTCTTGTAACTCAAATATGCCTCCGCTATTAAAAAGAGTTCTGTACTGCAACCTCTTCAGTAAATACACACTGTAGAAATTGGGAATATTGTTAACATTTAAAAACTTATTGATATTCTTTAGACGTAATATTAAATTTGATGCATACTTTATCAATCAACGAATATCGTTGGTGTCATGGCTGGTGATTAGGTTCGTGTCTTTATCTGCGACACATACGGAGCTAGGAAAGATGCGAAGTTTCGTATGGATAGAGAGCTAGCTTCTTGATTGATTTTAATGAAACTTCTTGTGAGGATGAAACATTGAAAATCAGACAAATCTTAATATATTTAATTGGTTATTGCCCTTGTTTTTGTAAATGTGTTGTGGAAACAATAGAGGGCTTGTTTCTTGGTGGATTTTGATGAAACTTGGTGTTAGTGTTTGTATTGACCTTGGGATACACCTTATTGAAAATCAGAAACATCAACAACTATGTGAATGCTTTTAATATTTTAGGATGGAACCTAAGGCTAAACGTAGGTTGCCCTTGTTTTATGCATATTTCAGTGACATATTTGTTTTTCCAGGAAACTTTAACCCATGGTTTTATTCTTTTAAAAAGAGAAAATGTCATTCTCAGAATCTTAAAGTTACTGACCACTCCAATGTCAACCCCCCCAGACGAATTGGCTGCCATTATAAAAGTGGGCGTATTACGACGCTATTTTTGTCAATATGAGAACGGCCTTCTTACCGCTTCAATATAGACGTCATTGTGTTGTGTTCCACAAGTGACGTCACACGTGGATTTTAACTAAAACTGGATGTTAGGCTTTTCACTGTAGTTTTTCTCAGGCAGGTGAAAATGGACACTTTGAGGAACGATTTCTCAAAAACTGCTGGATGGATTTTCATGAATTTTTTTTTATTGTCTTCTAAATTGTCACATCTGTATTTTAATTTCTGTTATTGATTATGTTGTTTAGTTAATCGCGACTACAATTTAATCCAATAGAATCCATTTAAACCATTTGGTGCCCACGTTCAATTACTTTTTACTGCCAAAGAATGCTTTAATTACCTAATACTTGTTATTTCAATGGAAACTAAGTAAGTAATGATAGATCTGTATAATAAAATTTGCTGTGCAAAACATTTTCATTTTAACCATAAAAGATTTTGTTTTGTATTACATCAAGAAAAGTTCAACTTAATGAAATCGTATCAAGTGTTCTCTAATAATATTATCATCGGCAAATACAAATAATGTGGAGGAAATTTCAGGTCTGGAAAATTGAATCTTTTGAATATTTTCGAATACCTGCACTCACTCTTGATTATCAAGACGTGCTTAGCCCTTTACATTTTCGTTATTAAATCTGTCTTGATATTCAAGACTATTCCCACTTTCCAACTTTGCGGGTGTGACAAGCACTTATAGATTTTCATGTACAAAAAGGGAGATTAGAAACAAAAGAACATTTCAAAATAAGGACGCAATAGATAGTAAAACATACCATAAATATTGGCCCTAACAACCTCTTCTAAAATTCATGAACCATTCAGAATATGTTGTCAGCCATCATTGCTTTCAAACAGACAACGACCCAGTTACGTCACTGCTACGTCACAGTTAAACTACGTCATTAATCATAAAGGGAGACAACCAAATATGATGTCAGACCACAAAAAATTCAAACTTATGCAAAAAGGTGCAATATTGACTCTTACAACGTGTAGATAATCATCTGTTTTTAAACATTCATTTCAGGGATTAATCAGTGATGTGAACCCAATTTTTAATGAGCCAATATTAGATTTAGGGGGAGATAATGAGGTTCTCTCTGATAAAGAAGAAGATAAAAGAGATATTAAGATAAGAAGAACTGTTGTACAGGTATGTTACTGAATCTTTAGGGAATCTTTAGCATAGAAGTTTTTGTAAGCCCACTAATTTATATGTATATTTTCCGAATATAATGTGCAGTTTTTATACGCCCCACACAGTAATATGGGTGTATATAACTGTCACCCCTGTCTGTCCACAATTGTTTTTGACACATTGTAATTTGTTGGACAAACTCCCACTCCCTTCAGCATTAGACTCAACAAGCACAGGTCAAACATAAAACTTAATAAAGCAGGTAAAGCTCCTAGAGTAGCACCTCATTTCAACATAACTGGACACTTTTTCAAAACAACTGTTTTACAGAAAATTTTCATTTTTTATACGCCCACATGAATATGTGTAAATTCCAAATAATAATAAACAATAATGATAAAAGAAAATTAGACCTTGCTGAATCCATGTGGATTCATAAACTTGATACACTTTGGCCTAGAGGATTAAATGAATACAATCCTGATACTATGAAAAACTTTTCTAAGTAATGCATTAACCTTTGATTATACTGATATACTGAAATTTTTAATTTAATGATTCCACATTTTAACTCCTAAATGACATCACATTTTTTCTGGCTTAATGACGTCATACTTTACCTTTTTACATCATACACTTATGACTTCACTTTGTAGATAGTTGTTTGAGTAACCAAGACGTCATAATTCTTATGACGTCATTTTTGCAACAGTTATTTTGTTTTTTTAATTGTATTGGTTCCCTGAGGAAGTGTGTTTATATACACATGAAACGTTGGAGAAATAAATGGTTTTATGTTGACAGAAGTTTAATTTTTTAAAGCCTCACATGAATATGTGGTCGTATATTGTCGTCGCCCCTGTCCGTCGGTCCATCGGTCCGTCGGTCTGTCCGTCCGTCCGTCAACATTTCTTGTGAGCACAATAGACACTACAATTTTCATCTGATTTTGATGAAAATTGCTATGATCCTTTGGATGGATAAGACGTATTTGACGTATTTTCGATGAACGGTTTTTGAGTTATTGCCCTTGACTTTGCAAAAATGCGTCAAATTTGATTCGTGAGCACTCTAGAGACTACAGTTTTCATCTAATTTTGATGAAACTTGGTATGCTCCTTGAGATCAATAAGATCTTTGTCAAGTTCGAATTTGACGTAGTTTTGATGAACAGATTTTGAGTTATTGCCCTTGACTTTCATAAAACACGTAAAATTTGTTCGTTAACACAATAGAAGCTTCAGTTTTCATCCAATTTTATTAAAAATTATTGTGATCATTGGAATTGATAAGATCTCAGACAAGTTCTAACTTGACACAATTTTAATAAATGAATTTTGAGGTATTGCCCTTGACTTTGTCAAAATGCGTCAAAAATAGTTTGTGAGCAGGATTAAAGCTACAATTTTGAACTGATTCTGATGAAACTTGGTGTGATCATTGCAATTGATAAGATCCTGAATAAGTTCTAACTTGATGCATTTTCGATGAACAGTTTTTATACGCCCACACATAAATGTGGGCGTATATTGTAGTCGCCCATGTCTGTCTGTCTGTCTGTCTGTCTGTCTGTCTGTCTGTCTGTCTGTCTGTCTGTCTGTCCACAATTGTTGTGAACACGATAGAGAGCTGGTTTCTTGATGGATTTTAATAAAACTTGCTGTGAGTGTTTATAATCATCCAAGGAAGAAGCCTATTGAAAATCAGAAAAATTGGAAAATATTTGATGGGTTATTGCCCTTGTTTTTGAAAATACTTTGTGAACACGATAGAGAGCTGGTTTCTTGATGGATTTTGATGAAACTTGGTGTGAGTGTTTGTCATGACCTTGGGATTAACCCTATTGAAAATCAGAAACATCGATAAATATTTTATGAGTTATTGCCCTTGTTCCTTAAAACGTGTTAATTTTATAGCCCGTAACACTCCCAAAGTTGTGAACACAATAGAGAGCTGGTTTCTTCATGGATTTTGATAAAACTTGCTGTGAGTGTTTATAATCATCCAAGGAAGAAGCCTATTGAAAATCAGAAAAATCGAAAAATATTTGATGGGTTATTGCCCTTGTTTTTGAAAATACTTTGTGAACACGATAGAGAGCTGGTTTCTTGATGGATTTTGATGAAAATTGGTGTGAGTGTTTGTCATGACCTTGGAATTAACCCTATTGAAAATCAGAAACATCGATAAATATTTTATGAGTTATTGCTCTTGTTCCTTAAAACGTGTTAGTTTTATAGCCCAGAACACTCTCAAAGTTGTGAACACAATAGAGAGCTGGTTTCTTAATGGATTTTGATAAAACTTGCTGTGAGTGTTTATAATCATCCAAGGAAGAAGCCTATTAAAAATCAGAAAAATCGAAAAATATTTGATGGGTTATTGCCCTTGTTTTTGAAAATACTTTGTGAACACAATAGAGAGCTGTTTTCTTGATGGATTTTGATGGAACTTGGTGTGAGTGTTTGTCATAACCTTGGGATTAACCCTATTGAAAATCAGAAACATCGATAAATATTTTATGAGTTATTGCCCTTGTTCCTTAAAACGTGTTAGTTTTGTAGCCCATAACACTCTCAAAGTTGTGAACACAATAGAGAGCTGGTTTCTCGATGGAATTTGATAAAAATTATTGTGAGTGTTTATAATCATCCAAGAAAGAAGCCTATTGAAAATCAGACAAATCGAAAAATATTTAATGGGTTATTGCCCTTGTTTTTGAAAATACTTTGTGAACACGATAGAGAGCTGGTTTCTTGATGGATTTTGATGAAACTTGGTGTGAGTGTTTGTCATGACCTTGGAATTAACCCTATTGAAAATCAGAAACATCGATAAATATTTTATGAGTTATTGCCCTTGTTCTTTAAAATGTGTTAATTTTATAGCCCGTAACACTCTCAAAGTTGTGAACACAGTAGAGAACTGGTTTCTTAATGGATTTTGATAAAACTTGCTGTGAGTGTTTATAATCATCCAAGGAAGAAGCCTATTGAAAATCAGAAAAATCGAAAAATATTTGATGGGTTATTGCCCTTGTTTTTGAAAATACTTTGTGAACACGATAGAGAGCTGGTTTCTTGATGGATTTTGATGAAACTTGGTGTGAGTGTTTGTCATGACCTTGGGATTAACCCTATTGAAAATCAGAAACATCGATAAATATTTTATGAGTTATTGTCCTTGTTCCTTAAAACGTGTTAGTTTTATAGCCCATAACACTCTCAAAGTTGTGAACACAATAGAGAGCTGGTTTCTCGATGGAATTTGATAAAAATTATTTTGAGTGTTTATAATCATCCAAGGAAGAAGCCTATTGAAAATCAGACAAATCGAAAAATATTTGATGGGTTATTTCGCTTGTTTTTGAAAATACTTTGTGAACACAATAGAGAGCTGGTTTCTTGATAGATTTTGATGAAACTTGGTTTGAGTGTTTATAATCACCCAAGGATGAACCCTATTGAAAATTAGAAGAATTGAAAAATATTTCTTGGGTTATTACCCTTGTTAACTAGTAGTTGTAAACACTCAAAAATCGTTCAATTTTGTAAACACTCTTGATGGCACGGTTTTCGACAGATGTTTCATTTACTGATAGTTCTTGTCGACCTCCCGGACAACTTGGCTGCCATTATAAAAGTGGGCGTATTACGATGGGGCATCGCTATTTTTGAGATTTGCCCTTGACTTTTATAATAAAATTTGTATTATCGTTAATTAAAATATGATCATTTCTGACAGCTGCCAGTGGGCGTATGTTACCTTGCCTGGCAAGCCCTGGTTAATTGATTAAATGAGATTTTTGACTAAATGATTCCACATTTTAACTTTTTAATGACATCCCATTTTTCTTGCTTAATGATTTCATTTTGTTTTTATACGCCCTCATCTCTCTATGAGGGCGTATATTGTCGGCACCCCTGTCCGTCCGTCTATTTTTTCTCGTAAACGCTCTAAAAACTAGAGTTTTTGATGGAATCAAATTATAAAATTTGGAATGTTAAAAACTAGACATCATATACCATCCTTTATAACCCTTAAAGCGCCAAATTGTTTTTCTGACGTCATGTCATAATGCCAAATTGTTTTGCTAAAATTTGACGTTATTAGTATGTTAAACGTAACGTTAAAATACTTGCATAAATATTGTTTATTCATTCAAACAATGTATATAAAAAATGTTTGAGATTACTTTGACTTTCAGTTTCTAAACTTTGTTTTGTAATCTAATCGTCCAAATCAACGGTGTGTGGGCCAAAACAAAAAATTTCATCCAAAAAGTAACAAATTTACTTCATAATGATTGAATGACATACAAATAAATGAATTATTCACACAAAGTCAAGTCTTATATTCTTCTAAACTTATGCAGTTCTTGTCCATTTATTCCGCAAGGGCTGCCTGACCGGCTTTCCTCAGACAGACATTTCGACCAGCCCTTTTGTACTCCTGAATTGTATGATATATACGGTAACATTCTGGCCAGCACATTGGCTTTTTACATTCATTACAGCCATCAGAAGTCTGAACCCTCTTTATCTGCCTAAAAGAGCATACACTGCAGTCAGGTTTGTACCCTTTTGTAGGGGTCCATCCAAAATGCCGTTCAGAAAGTCAAAGGTCCTGATCTGCTGAGATGCTTTTACGACCACGACGCTTTCGAGTGGAGGGGACATCTTTCACTAGGCCCTTGATAACCTCCAGGCCTAAAAATTCACGCGAGTCTCCGAATCTCATTCGTGCCAAGACTCGCGTAAACATAGATTGCCCGAGTCTTTTTGGATTCCCGCAAAATAATTAATAAAAAGGTGCGTGTCCGATCCCATACGAGGGAAAGTTCTACTTAGCCGCCGGTTCATTGTTTTTTTCTATTAGAAGCGAGGTTTTTTTTGCCGACTTGTCAAAATGATTTCAACTTTCATTTTCGAAAGTCGCAAATCATTGCGGGGTGTGTTCGATTCACGTTGCTTTCAGTTCACCCGTGTCGTGTTCTACTATTGAAATAATATTAGAGGTGTATGGAACAAGAAATCGAACAAACCCGCAATCGCGCCGCTTACACTACATCCATTAAAAAAAAAATTCTAAACAAACAAACGAATGTCGATCACCCGACCATTTTCGGTTGACAGATCACAATAGTTATTAGATAACAATGATTACTTGACCAGCGGTGTTAACTACACAACTGACATTATTAATACAATAAAATGACCTAGTGAAAATTTAATTTCAGGTTACCGGTACCGATGCGATGTGGAAAATATTTTCAATTTTCGCAATTGACCGAAATTACAGTAGCCGTAGTGTTAGGCCTACACAATTGCAAATCGATAACTGTGCCATTTCATCCCCCATCATTTTTAGATGAATTGAATTATTTTACATATATATGAAGCATTAGGTAGGCTAATAAAAAAAAAACTTGTCCTGTTGGCGTTGGCAAATTTTCTTAAATTTTAAATTTCTTATGGCAATACTAATGGTGAAGATTGAATAAAGAGGATTTCCAACAGAACAAGGCATTGTATTTAAAAATGTTAGGAAACCCTACAGTATTCCGAGGACTCTCGCAGATTGTTTTTGCGAGAATCCTTCAGGATTCTCCTTGATTCGGACGAATTTTTAGGCCTGACCTCCTCCCTGAACTTTCTATGACTCATTTTCTCTTGTTGATTGACTTTACCATACAAGATGTAGCCATTTATCAGAGCAACTTCACGGACACGATGATACAAGGGCATATACCACTTATTGCTGCGGTGAGGGTACTCATAGTCATAGTACTGCAGTAACTGATCCATAAGATCTATGCCTCCATATACTTGTTGTATTCAGATATGGTATTAGGCTTATGTACCACCCTGAGACCATTTTCAGCCTTTCTATCTCTGACTTCACGCCTTGTCACTTCAATGCCATGAATTGAAGAAAGAACATTGACTCGTTTATTGTCCATCCACTTGCAAGCTGTGAGGTTGTCGGATTGTTTAAGAGGGGGGCTGCCCCGCGTTCAAGTCTTATATTAGCCAAGTTCTTAGGAAAACCAATGCGATTTGCCCTTACAGTACCACAGCTCCCAATTGAATGGTCCATTAGATCAAGGCTGAGTCCAGGTGAGGAGTAAAAATTGTCATAGTAAAGATGGTGACCAAAACCTCTGAAATTAGTCGTCAGCTTTGTCACAACATCATGCCCAAGTCCCAATTCCTGTAACATTTTGCTTGCCAGTATAGGGATACCAATCCAAACAATAACTACTGGAACTGTCACACAGCGCCCAAACTTTTACACCCCATTTTTATACGCCCTCATCTCTCTATGAGGACGCCTAACGGGCATATATTGTTTGAAAGATAGCCTGCCCTTGAATTTCACCATACTTTCATCAATAAAAATTTCTCATTCAGGGATGTACCATTTTTGATAAGTTGGCTTGGTGATGTCAAACAGTTTGCGAACTTTGTATAAAGGATCATACGCAGGATCGTTCCTTTCAGGCTGCAAAGTATTGTCACTAAAGTGCAAGAAACTGGTGATCAGTTCAAATCGGTTTCGCGTCATGTATTTGGTGAAGCCAGGAGTATCGGTCATCCAGAAATCATTCCAGTAATCTTCTACACAAGGTTTGGAACACAGCCCCATTCCGATCTGGGTCGCCACATAAATTTTCATATGACTAACAGTCACATGTTCCCAATCGTGAAATCGGCTGTGTTCAGGCAAATCAACTGTTGAATCAAAGAATTGTTCAGCGTAACGGTTTGTTTCACTCACAATATTGTCAAACACCTCTCCTGAAAACAATTCAAAAGGAGATTTCCCTTGCAATTCATGCATGTTTACAGGTCCAGTAGGCCTTGCATATTGGGGGTACCAGAGGGGAACTGTGCCATCATGATCTCCCCATTGCAAATTTTTCACCCTTTGGTTCAGTGCCTCAACAGCTGGAAGATGTGCAGTACGTCCCCGGCCTCTGCCTCTCCCACACCTGATTATTAGCTGCTGAAGGAGGCCGATTCCCATCCACATTATCAAGCTCTAAATTATCAAATTCTTCATCACTGGGAGGGGACCAGTCCTCATCATCATCAATATCCATGTCATCACTTCCACCTGGCCTCGAAATTCCCTCATCAACAGACCGTGTAGCTCCATCTACATTTTTTACTGGACTTCCGGGATTAGTTACGGTGTCGATGTAATCATTCAAATAATCCTCATCAGAGTCACTTTGCCCTATAATATCTGCCACAACATCCTGTAGTCTGAATAATGACTTTCGTTTTGACATTTTATGACGTCACGTAATTAAAAAAATCTTAAATTTCAAGTGAAAATTGCTCAAAAACTTTCAATACATCGGTAAACATTGTAGCGTCTGCCATGACAGTTTCACTATCGAGCTACACGGTCGAAGGGAGATAACTCTCATTTAACTAAGCATGTGATTGAACGAGTCGGCTGCAGGTGTGATAGTGCAATTTCGACTATCGTCGCCTCTGGCGCTCCCCCTCTTATGTCGACGCTTGCAAATGGTGGAAGGAAGCTAAATTTAAATGACATTATGAAGATTTATGACGTCATAATCTTAGAAACCACACAACAAAAACAGAGTCAAATCAAAAACTTGGTGTTTCTTGAAAATATAACCTCAAAAGATGTATGACATCAAAATCTTAGATTAAAAGTGTGTATGATGACTACAGGAAAAACCTGACAAAAAATCTAAACAGAAAATCTAAAATCTATGGTTTTAATGAACTCAACCCAAGAGTTTTCTAAATTGCTTGATATTAGTTATATTCTAGTTATAAATATATTAGTTTTATATTATAAAACACTGGCAGAATTTGACGAAACTTGCAGAAATTGTTTATTATAACCCAAGGATGAACCCTATTGAAAATCAAAAAAATCAAAAAATATTTAATGAATTATTGTCCTTGTTCTTAAAACATGTTGGATTTTTTAGCTCGTTAACACTCTACAAGTCACAATTCTTTATGGATTTTGCTGAAACTTGCTGAAATTGTTTGTTATCACCCAAGGATGAACCCTATGGAAAATCAGACAAATCGAAAAATATTTGATGGGTTATTGTCCTTGTTTTTGAAAATACTTTGTGAACACGATAGAGAGCTGGTTTCTTGATGGATTTTGATGAAACTTGGTATGAGTGTTTGTATTGACCTTGAGATAAACCATATTGAAAATCAGAACCATAGAAATATATTTTATGAGTTATTTCCCTTGTTTTTTAAAACGCGTTAATTCTTTAGCACGCTTTATTCTCAAAGTTGTGGTCACAATATAGGGAGCTGGTGATTTGATGGATTTTGATGAAACTTGGTGTGAGTGTTCGTAATCAATTTAGTATGAAGCATATTGAAAATCAGTAAAATCGAAAATTCTTTATTACATGAGTTATTGTCCTTGTTTTGTTCATATTTCAGTGACTTATCACAATGAAACTTAACATTTTTAAGTTCATAAACATAAAGAAAAAAATCTGTAACAAAACTCCCGTAAAATGAAAATGTCACTCTCAGAATCTTTCATTTACTGACAACTCTCGTCAACCTCCCGGACGAATTGGGTGCCATTAGAAAAGTGGACGTATGACGATGGCCATCGCTATTTTTGACATTGATGTATGCATATCTTGTGATCTGTAAGATGTAGAAGCTTCAAAATTGAAACATAATTTAACATACCCCATATAAATGTATTCATCAAAAATAAATTGAGGTGGGCGTTGCACATCCGTATGGAGGTCAATCGTATTAAGAATTAAATGCTATGTACTTATGTCTAATACATACAACACGAATTCTGTATAATGTTCAAAGACAAAATACAGTATAACTTGTATTAAGTAGCCAGTCAAGGGAATGCTTAAAAGTGGCTGCTTACTAAGGGGTGGTGCTTAATAGAGGTACATGTATGGCAAACCTAGTTTAGAATGATAAGTTTGTAATTTGTAACTATATGTACATGCACTAAAGAAAAACAGCAATAGCAATTTAAATAGCATTATTAGCGATGTCCTATATAAAAATATTATTTTAGACAAGTCTCTTATACACTTTTGAATATTTCATTACTTATTTTAATAATCATTTACAACATTATGCCTCATTATATCAGTGTATGAGTAAAATTCAAGGATTATAGACAAAGTTTAATCTGTTTGGCAGTAATTAACTGTTAGTTTAATTAATGGGATTAACAAGGATTAAGGACAATGACCGCTGATTGCAGGGTGACACATGTTCATTGTCAAGAAAAGGGTGGCTGCTGGCCGCCTCAAGAGGGTGGTGTTGAATAGAGGTAAATTTGGTTGAAAATTGCATGGAATGTAATTTGGGTGGCCTTTTATTAAGGGGTGGTGCTGAATACAGGTGACAATTGAACCAAGTTTGACTGTACCTCCTTTACTTATGTCATAATACGTCTAATGCATAATGCAACTGTTCAATTACATAAAACAACTGACACAATACCTAAAATGATACGTACAACTTTCGACATTGTACATTGAACAAAGCATAATTGTCTTTGCGTCTTTTACATTGCACAAGTTACATTACATCTTCGTCTTAAAATCTTTTACATTGCATTAGCGCACGTGTTTTATCTCGACTGCATTTGTAGCCCTCTTGGATGGAATCTGAATAAGAAGAATATAAAGAATTTCTAGTAACAACAAGTTTTAATGTTCAGCATGGCTTCAAATGAACAGTTTCTACATACCACGTGGTACCACCAACCAATCAAATCATGCTATGTGGTCCTGTTCGACCGAGGTACCGTAGAACGATCAAGGTACTGTAGAACGACTCGAGTAATTCCATACTGGGCTTATTATTGAACATAACAGATTTAATAGTTATTAAGTGCTTATGTTAAAATAATCAAAAAAAATAGTTGTACATTTTACCCAATTCCTTACACATTATCTTTTTGTGACTTGTGGGCGGAGCCTATCAGCAATATTAAATATAGTCCTAAACTCTATTCCCAGCGTTTGTTAGATATTTGGACAGATATGACTGGTAGAGAGTCAGGCAACAAAAATTGGGGATTTTCCACACCTTGCGCATGCAGGCCAGTAGCCAAGAGGGGAGAGGGCGGGGCATGGGGAGCCCTTTACTGAGTCAAAGGGAGTCTTTGTAGCAGAATTTGCGTTTCCAGGTAGGCCTATCTATTTTTTTATTTTTTCTGTGTTGGTTCTGCGTCTTAATCTCAATCTTATTTAGAAAAGACACTTTAACCCTATAGAAATAATCATAAACCATAAATTTAATGGAATATAGCAAGGAATTCTCACATCTATATCTCAATTCTGCTTTCAATGTGTCAAATTCTCGAAATTTTCTAGAGGAGGTCCCTCAATTTAGGAAAATCTCATTTCCAGGCTTCGGATTGCACCAATAAAGGTTGCATACCAGTTCACAAAGTTTTCAATGTGTGTGTGTGGGTGGGGGGAGAGGAGGGTTGGGTGGATACCAAAACTGCCCCCCCTTGATGGGACATTTACCACCTAAAAGTACTTGGCAGGCTAAGGGCCTGTACGCATGCAGCCTTCAATGGCTATCTACCGATGGGATTTCTTGAACCGCATGTATCTTATGATGGTGTAGACTCTAGACACTGTAGAGGGGTAAAAATGATATGATTGAACTATAAAAACATTCATCTTTCCAAATATATCGAGGTTTGGTGGATTCAAGGTATACAAATACGTTTAAAACCCCTGCTCACGAGAAGTGCGGAAAATCCCCACTTTTTGTGTCCTAGTTTTTTTTAACTCTTCCCCAGCCTTATCTGTACAAATAGCTATCGAAGGCTGGGCTTAGCCTTGAATCCACAAAACCTCGATATATTTAGAAAGATAAATGTTTTTGTTGGGAATAGAGTTTAGGATTATATTTAATATTTGCTGATAGGCTCCGCCCACAAGGTCACAAAAAGATAATGCAGTCGAGATAAAACAGGTTCGCTAATGCAACGTAGAAGCTTCTAAGACAAAGATGTAATGTAACTAATGCAATATAAAAGATATTGTAAGACAATTATGCTTTGTTCAATGTACAATGTCGAAAGTTGTACGTATCATTTTAGGTGTTGTGTCGGTTGTTTTATGTAATTGAACATTTGCTTTATGCATTAGACGTATTATGACATAAGTAAAAGAGGTATTTTGTCTTTGAACATTGCACAAATGTATCGTGCCGTATGTATTAGTAAGTACATAGCATCTAATTCTGAATACGATTGACCTCCATACATCCGGGTTAAATTTTAATTTTGTTTACATTTTGTTGTCTGGAAAAAATATATAGAATACAATTTTTTGGAAAGTGCTTTAGCACACGCTTAGCTCATTACTCTAGCTCAATTTAATAAAAAATCTCAGATGTTTCAGCATTTAAGTTAAAAAAAAAAGGAACGGTCTTTAGAATTTTCAAAATTTTCTATTTTATATTTTGACCTTTGTTAACATTTATGAAATTTAGGCATTAAAGATAATGTTAATATAAAGTCACCACAAACAATCTGATGTGGGCGTGGCACATCCGGGTAAAATTCTGTTTTTGTTGAAATTTCCTTTACCAAAAATAAAGTAAAATATACATTTTCTTCAAAAAATGACCTTGCATACAGTTACAGCATTGCTTTAGTCATCTTCTGTTAAACGCTCATTGATTTCGCTTTTGTAGTTTAAAAAAAGGAACAAGGTTAAGAAATTTACTTTTTTCTGTTTTTGACCTTGACCTTTGTTGACATTGACCTTTTTAGAATCAAAGGTCATTGACTTTGTCTATTCATATATACTTTCATTTTTTATATCTAGCGTCAACTTCCGGTGTACATTCCTAATTCCTTCAAAGAGTTATTTTTTTCAGATTCCGAATGTGCTTTATGTGCTCTTTCAAACGATATATCACAATTGATTGTAATGCAATATCATATTTATCGCCCCTGACTTATACTAAAAATTTATCAGGGAAGTGGGTGTATCTTGCTAGGCAACCACTTGTCTTCAGAGGTGTCTCATAAAACTCTGTAATACAACTTATTCAAGTGTCGGCCATCTTATATATATATTGAGGCTCGGAACGCAAACCAACAAAAGCTGCATCTTGCCACCTAATCAAATTTTACATCGTTAAAATCAGAATTAGTTAGGCTTTTTAAAAATACTTTCACATATTTCTGAGAAAATAAAATGCAGTTTTTAATCCATTTTCTTGCTGTTGAAATGGTGATTAGTGACGTCATTTTCCTTTTCATTCCTTTGACGTCACATCTTATGAATGGATGATGAATAGGGTCTATTGTGTTTTTATACGCCCACATGAATATGTGTGTAAATTCCAAATAAAAGTGACAGTTGAACAAAACCAATCATGAAGGTGGTTAATGGTGATCTCAGTTGTAAAAAACTATGATGCTTTGACAGGATGAAGATATGAGGCTTTAAAAAATTAAATTTCTGTCAACATAAAACCATTTATTTCTCCAACGTTTCATGTGTATATAAACACACTTCCTCAGGGAACCAATACAATTAAAAAAACAAAATGACTGTTAAAAAAATGACGTCATAAGAAATATGACGTCTTGGTTACTCAAACAACTATCTACAAAGTGAAGTCATAAGTGTATGATGTAAGAAGTTAAAGCATGACGTCATTAAGCAAGAAAAGTGTGATGTCATTAAGGGGAGAGGCTGGTCCAAAATCTATTTTTCTTATTTATTGACAGAAATGGATAAAACTTGGCAGACATGATGCTGCATGCATAGACAGATGTTTTCATATTTCATTTTTGAAATCGGTCCCCCCGTTGCCATGGTTACGATGTGATTTCCTCAGAATTTTGTACATATTTTCTAGATACTATGCTACAGTGCTAGATGGGATCTGGGACTTGCAAATTGTTTATTTTGCTCACTAAATAATAGTTTTATGGAATGACATTTCCCAAATTTCTATTTTTATATGAAAAATGTAAAAAAAATACTATTGTTGTCATGGGAACAAATTTATTTCAAGGCTGCTACGTTGAAATGGCTGTAATATTTTACACTGATAAATTTATCAAAAATCAAAGAATGTTATTCCATACAAAACATTATGGAGAATGTATGTTCCAAATTTCAAATTTCTATCTTGAACGGTATTGGAGTGACAACTTCTAGAAATTTTGAAAAAGTCACAATTGTCGTTTTGAGAAAACTGGCCTCAAAGATACGCATCATTGTTTAGTAGACTTGTAACACTTATATTTATCATTTGTGTCTAGTATTGTATTTACTCTTATATATTAATCAACTAATACAAATTCCAAACTTCTTCCATGAAAGTGTGCCTAACTTGTTACCATAGAAACAGATCACGTGACATGCTAAAATGTGGTGAAAGGGATATAATAATAGTCAGCTTATTCCTCAAAAGTTCAAAATCATATCTAAATATATAAAGGTCCTGTTTGAAGTACTTTGAATTGAAATAACCACCATCATGAATCTGTCACAGAAACCATAATATGGTGATTTTATCTATTCACTGTTGCTATGGTAACCAATTTCTAAAATACTCAAAACTTGGTTTGAACTATATAAAATTGTTTTTTTTTATTACTTTTGGTATACGCAAGGCTCATGAATCGGTCCTGTCTGATATTCAGCCCATTGGGTTGTACATAGATACAAGTAGGCCTACATCTATTCCCACAACCGAAAAATCAAAAAAAAAAAAAAAAAAAAAAACATAAATCTACACAATACATGTATTTCGATGTACAATAAATTGCTGTGATCAAGTACATGAACACAAGATCTCAGATATATACACAAGTACATGTGTATGAGATAGATAGAAAACATTGCTGTGATCAAGTACATGAACACATGATATCAGATACATTAAAATCAGTATTTCCGGAAACAAATTATCTACCACTATCTTCTATAAAGACACTGACTCCCACTCATATCTCGATTATGCCTCCTCACATCAAACGTCTCTTAAAAATAGCATACCTTATTCTCAGTTTCTCCGACTTCGACGTATCTGTAGCGACGACGATGATTTTCAAATACGACTTGAGGAAATGGCATCATTCTTTTCTGTACAAGGATATCCTGGTTCAGTTATTCAAACAGCACTTCAGAGGGTCGTTGGTCTGACCAGGAGGGATGCCCTTACGCCTGCGTACAGGGTTGAAGCTGCTGAAAGAGTCCCACTGGTCCTTACTTACCATCCTCACAACCAACAACTCCGTAATATTTTGATTAATAACTTTCATCTAATTCGTTCAGATCCTAGTCTCACACCTATTTTCAAACATTTACCTATAACTGCTTTTCGTAAAGATAAAAGTCTTTCCAATCATTTAGTTAGAAGCCGCATAATATCTGCTAACAAATCACCTCTAGGTACATCTAGTTGTGGTCGTCGTATCTGTCATACATGTAATCATGTCTTCCAAACCGATGTCATTCATGGCCCTATATCCACTTACCATATTCGCCACTCTTTCACCTGTATGTCACATAATATTGTATATGCCATTATCTGCTCCTTATCAGGGGTCCCCCTACAGGGCGACATGGGCGAAGATCTCGCCGTAAGACCATCAATATCGCTTTGTTTGTCGGCAATGGCGATATCATATCGCCTTCCGAATTTTTTTTTACGGGACCTACCGATTTTCAATGTCCAAATTCTTTACCATAAATCAATAAAAAATCAATCATTATTAAATTCTGATTACCCATAACATGTGTTAATCTCATCATGTAACGAGATTATCATTGTCTTATTAATTAATCCCCTAATTAAGATGATAATTTGATCTATTTTCACACGATGATTGGCATTTTAAACACACCATAACACGTGACAAATGTTTATAACAACATCCGGGTATTTCTAAATTTTACAGTAGCCTAATCTTTACCACCAAACGAAATTTTGAAGCCTTTTCAAGTTTTCTTATTATTGAAATAACAGTCAATCATCAATATGACGTCTGTAGACATCGTTTAGCATGTCCTTCCATTATAGGTAGATTATTATGCGAGACTGGGAGTACAAATTTAATATACATGTAATTTCGTTTCATAAAATCAGTTTTTTTTTAATGTAGCCTGTAAACAATTAGCTCATGACTGCTTTTACAGGCCTACCAATATTTAGTATATACCTTTCAATGTCGGCTAAAAACTTCGCGAGTTTTCATCGACGAAATGATCGTCATTCATTCTGTACAAGTATGCCTTGATTTCGCCCCAAGTTCCCAAATATCGCCCCAAGTCCACTATAAAGCGATATCATATCGCTTCAAGTCCGTGGGCTAGGGGGACCCCTGCTCCTTATGTAATATGATCTATATAGGCGAAACACGATGTCAATTATCTGAACGTTTTTCAGCCCACCTTCGTAGTATCAAACAAAATAATATTATACCCGTTGCAGCTCATTTTAACTTGCCGGGTCATTCTGTAGGACACGTGAAAGTTACTGGTGTCGCCCAGCTGTACGGAGGAGAGTCTAACCGAAAACGTTGCGAGATGAATATTATACATCGCCTTGGAACCTTAGCACCTCAAGGGATGAACAAACAGTTCTCCTATTTAAATTAATCTACCTTGACATTCATTTCCTTGACCTATATTTTTTCTTTCTTTTTTTATACCGATTATCTCCCTTGAAATATTTTGTTTTTATTACCTAACCAGTTAAGTTTCCTATTTTTGTCAGATTAGTGTTGTTTCTCTTAGGGAAAGGACCTATCTCGCCTTTAAATATTTTTTTTTTTATTTTGCTTGATAAAGGGATTAGTCTCGAAACGTAGCTACATTTACTCTCATTATATCGACTTTTTACCTACTATTTGCACGTTCTCGTGTATTTATTTTTTCCTATATTACAAGTCGATTCGTCGTTTTATTTTTTATGTCCTTTTACTACCTATTGACGATAATTTTATTTTTCTTCACTTTCATTATGCCTACTAATACTAAATTTGATTCATTGTTATTTAATGATCTTCGTCAATCTCTACTCTGTCTCGACTCCATTCCTCAATCACTTGGAATTAATTTTGGTAAACTTACTTTCCATAAACCCGTCTTTCTAGTAACTTGTTTTTTATCAACAGATGTCTTAGGGCTCATGTTATACCATCCGGTTTCTCTTTATCTTTCAATCATTCTCCATCTACACATCACGCTGACCTTTCTATGAACAGACGCAATGCTCGTATCTTAGAAACTGCCTCCAATAAACTTATGTCATCTAATGCAATTTGTATTCAACTCAAAATTGATTCCATCAATCATAACATTGATGCTGTAAAAAATCAAATTCGCACATTATGTGATAGCAAATCCGCATTGCAGATACGGACTACAGTTCATATTTTGAACCATCAATTATTTCATCGTCTCAATCATAATAAATTAGACAAATTCCATAAACTAGTACCGCACCCACCTCCTAATCCCGTTAATAACCCTTCTCAACAATCATCTAATAAAGTTATCAGTATCCCTAGTGATCTTCCACTTACTATTCTCGAAAGATCTGTTTTGGGAAGAGGACTCTCTTTTGTTCCTTTGCAGTCTTATCCTAATAAATTTCAACAGTCTTCCGACGTCGAGAAATATTTTAGAGGTTTACGTCTTAAGGCCTTTTGGTATGCTAAGGAACAACACTCTTCTCTCACTCAAACTGATCATAACAATTCTGCCACCGATACCCCTACACCATCCTCATCAACTCTACCTAACTCACCTGCTGTAGCCTCTCCACCAATACTTGATTCTGATCCCTTTGATTATTTACGTAAAAGTTCATCTTTGTTCTTACCTAAACCTGGACAGTTCCCTACACTAGATCTATATATTTTACAATGTCGTAAAGACTACAACAATTTTAAACCTAAACCTATACAACATTTTAATTTAAATAAAGATGAACGTGACTGTTTACACTCGTTAAAGAATAGAGAAGACATTGTCATTAAGCGAGCTGATAAGGGAGGAGCGGTTGTCGTTTGGCGTAAGGATCTTTATCTCCAAGAAGCCACTCGTCAACTTGCTAATATTGACTCGTATAAGCCTTCTTCTATTAAAATCTACCAAAAAGAGACTACAGCTATGAATCGGTATATTAATAATAAAATTAATTCTAAAGATCTTCCCCCGTCTGCTAAGAATCTCATCCCTGATGAATCGTCTCCTGCTGTGTTTTACCTTCTCCCTAAAATTCACAAGACTAACAACCCTGGTCGGCCAATTGTTTCAGCCTGTTCTTGTCCAACTGTTCTAATATCCAGCTTCCTTGATTCTATCTTCCAACCGATCAACATTTCTTTACCATCTTATATTAAAGACACTAATCATACTCTTCATCTGCTTAATGATTTCACATTTCAAACACCCCCCGTCAATAAATTCCTACTCACCATGGACGTTGTATCCCTTTATACTTCGATTCCCCACAAGGATGGTCTTACGGCTATTTCGTACTTTTTAGATAAGCAGCCTGACCTCAGCATTCCTAAATCAGTTATACTTAGACTAACTGAGTTGGTACTCACCCTTAACATATTTGGCTTCAACGATCAGTTTTTCGAACAGGTTGGTGGTGTTGCAATGGGCACTAAGATGGGACCTAGTTATGCTTGTCTCTTTGTCGGGTATGTGGAAGAGTGTTTTTTCGCTTCATACCAGGGCCCTGTTCCCGAACTCTACAAGCGCTACATTGACGATATATTGGGCGCTTCATCAAATTCTAAATCTGATCTGGAAGCCTTCGTAAGTGCTATTTCACTAGCCCATAGTGCATTAAAATTTACTTATACTATTTCCGATGTTTCAGCTACATTCCTTGATATTAAAATCAGTATTTCCGGAAACAAATTATCTACCACTATCTTCTATAAAGACACTGACTCCCACTCATATCTCGATTATGCCTCCTCACATCAAACGTCTCTTAAAAATAGCATACCTTATTCTCAGTTTCTCCGACTTCGACGTATCTGTAGCGACGACGATGATTTTCAAATACGACTTGAGGAAATGGCATCATTCTTTTCTGTACAAGGATATCCTGGTTCAGTTATTCAAACAGCACTTCAGAGGGTCGTTGGTCTGACCAGGAGGGATGCCCTTACGCCTGCGTACAGGGTTGAAGCTGCTGAAAGAGTCCCACTGGTCCTTACTTACCATCCTCACAACCAACAACTCCGTAATATTTTGATTAATAACTTTCATCTAATTCGTTCAGATCCTAGTCTCACACCTATTTTCAAACATTTACCTATAACTGCTTTTCGTAAAGATAAAAGTCTTTCCAATCATTTAGTTAGAAGCCGCATAATATCTGCTAACACATCACCTCTAGGTACATCTAGTTGTGGTCGTCGTATCTGTCATACATGTAATCATGTCTTCCAAACCGATGTCATTCATGGCCCTATATCCACTTACCATATTCGCCACTCTTTCACCTGTATGTCACATAATATTGTATATGCCATTATCTGCTCCTTATGTAATATGATCTATATAGGCGAAACACGATGTCAATTATCTGAACGTTTTTCAGCCCACCTTCGTAGTATCAAACAAAATAATATTATACCCGTTGCAGCTCATTTTAACTTGCCGGGTCATTCTATAGGACACGTGAAAGTTACTGGTGTCGCCCAGCTGTACGGAGGAGAGTCTAACCGAAAACGTTGCGAGATGAATATTATACATCGCCTTGGAACCTTAGCACCTCAAGGGATGAACAAACAGTTCTCCTATTTAAATTAATCTACCTTGACATTCATTTCCTTGACCTATATTTTTTCTTTCTTTTTCTATACCGATTATCTCCCTTGAAATATTTTGTTTTTATTACCTAACCAGTTAAGTTTCCTATTTTTGTCAGATTAGTGTTGTTTCTCTTAGGGAAAGGACCTATCTCGCCTTTAAATATTTTTTTTTTTATTTTGCTTGATAAAGGGATTAGTCTCGAAACGTAGCTACATTTACTCTCATTATATCGACTTTTTACCTACTATTTGCACGTTCTCGTGTATTTATTTTTTCCTACATGTATAAGTATACACAAGTACATGTGTATGAAATGAAATGAAAACATTGCTGTGATCAAGTACATGAACACTAGATGATATTATATTATATACATATACACAAGTACATGTGTATGAAATGGACAGATAAGTTTTTGCGATCAAGTACATGACCACTAAAGATGTACAGACAAAACAATAAAATATAGATTACAGAATGAACAAATTTTTTTTTAATTTGGAAGGTCAGTGAAACCTGCTGCGAGCGGGCCACCCAACCCTACTCCATTTCATGTTCTCTTTTTTTAAATGGAGGGGGAGGTAGGATTTATCCATGCTCAAGATCAGCTTTATAAGGATGTTTTCTCATCCCCTGACATTTTACGTTTAGGTTTGCCAAATGAATTCGAGTTTATGCCAAATATGAAATTGCTGCAAAGAAGATAATTATTAGTAAAATGCATCATCATGTACACAATACAAGCAACCCATCAGTATAGCGAAGAAAGCCCTCACCTTCTGATTAGAGGTGAGCGGTATTGCCAATTTCAAATACCTCGGTATTTTATATCATACTGGGTATAGTCACGGTATTTTTGGAACATTTGCATTTATGCCTAAATAGCTCTCAGACCTTTTTATTTGTGCATGACGGAATATTCTATTATCAAAAGAAGGGGTAAGGTTGATTTTGTGTGAAAAAGTTCACATTTCCACTGAAATATCAACTCTCTATAGAGTTGGCTGATAGTTTATGTTTCATATCTTGATGTGGAAATATTTTAAAGTCTTATTTAAGAGGTGACTGATGGTTATTTATTTATTTTTTCAACTGAATGAAACAATGTTTTTGATTTTCTAAACTGCTGTCAACAGTACTATATTTTTTTTATAGTCTGGTATGCTAAAGACTATCCAAGCAGGCACTAAATTAACAGGATTTTCACATTATGAACTTGTGTGGCAGACAGACATGATAAAAATCAAAATAAGACCAGCTGATTTTAAAATAAGCATAAAAAACACATGTTTCTAATAGATTTTCTTCAATACCTTGACAGTGACTGTCAGATAATCAGTATCGTGGTATTCTTATTGAGAATTCACGGTATTCACGGTATATCGGTTTTTCAGATGAGCCACGGTATTACTACCGGTATTTTTTTAGAACCGGTATTTTCGGTAATACCGGAATACCGCCCATCCCTACTTCTGATCATAAGTTATATTATATTGAGAAGAAAATGTTAGTGTTTCACATATATCAAAGTCTGAAAGATACGGCTCAAAGGCACAGCATCAAAAATATCAAATGTCATTGTTCAAAAATGCCAAAAATATGAATATCCTATGGTATCACAGTAAAAAACAAACATGTATGTCCGGTAACGATATCAACCAAAAGTGTTATCAAATCTATTCCAGTCTACAGAGCATGCTAGAAAGCTCCAGACTCGTATGTGACACCTTCAGTCTGTTGTTGTTGCAATAGTTCAGCATTCCTGGCATTCTCTCTTGAACTCCTTGCATGTTTTGCCTTCTCTGTTGACCTTTGCTGTGATTTTTTAATTCGTTCTTCGTCGATATAATTAATGATTTGATTAGAGGCAGATATGTCAACATCCACACCCATTGCTCTGACAGTGTCTGAAAGTCGTTGTTGACCTTTGTTGTATTGGAGAGCAGCAGTTGACACACTATTTTGAAGTCTCATCAAGCCAACAAATACTGTTTTTGGACAATACTTCCATAGTACGGAATGAATGGATTCATTGGGGTTCTGTGTGCGCCCTTTCATCATCCGTTGAAGGAGGTTAGGATCTGCAACTCTTTTGTAGATATCCATGACTTGCTCGATGATCTCCCATTTTATTGGATAATGCAAGTTATCGTGACTTGGTGGTGGATTATTGAAAGCTACAGATCTGTTATAAAAACACCAACTATCAACACCTTTAGGACATCTATGATGCCTTGGATATTCATCAGAGGAACCACAGTGGAGAAGTGTAGACCATATTGCTGTTCTCATATCTGGTACAGACTGGTTAGAAAATTTTCGAACATTTCGACCATACATTTTTGTCAGATAGTCGCATTTAGCTTCCGTAAGTTTTCCAAAACCAGCTCCTCCCAACTTCCTAATTTTTATAGCCTTCCGTAGAGCAGTACCAAGTCTTTTTTCTGCATGGTTGATACATTCTTCTTTTACTATCTCTACTTCGGGTCCATACGGCTGATCAGCTACGACTCTGCCATGGGATTTAGAATCCCCATCACTGAGAAAACCAGTGTAACGAAGATTCCAATGTTGGATCGATCGTCCCCATATTCTAGAAGCTGCTTCTGCCTCCATGGCATTTGAAGATCCATGGAAGTTTATGTTACACTCATCTTTGTGACCTGCATACCAATCTTCGAACGCTATTTCATCTAACTGTGACTTGTGGATAGAGCATGAAAGGCAAAATGTTGATAAAACTTCTACATCAACAGCTAGACCAGATGTAACATCTATGACATAGGCAACTCCATAATGTGATCGATGTCCTCGTCTCTGCCATGACATATCGAAGGATACAGTAATATCAAGAGTATCATCAACATTAGCATCAGGATTCAAATCTAGATATGTCTTTCTCACAATAGCTGCACTTTCATCAAAATGATCTCTAAGTTGTCTGCAATGCACGTTATTTAGTTTTCTGGAGATCTCTTGATAACTCTTGTGGTGCAAAACTGGCATCCCCCAGACAGCAGAAAATGTGGTCAGCATAGCATGTCCACCACCAAATTCTTGAGAGGTAATCGTCATAAGTTTATTAGACTGCCTGGCATGAGTCTCGCTGTTTCCATCGGCAGTTTTACATGTTGGTGAAGTATGAAATGAAGTTACCTCTGTTTCACATATTGTACAATATAATATAACTTTTTGGGAAAATCCCCAAGACGAACCTTTTCTAAAGACGATATTGTTACAACAGTTGTTACAGTGGTTACAAGTAAGTAATGAAGATAAATTCTTGTTCAAAAAATTAATATCAACTAGGGCCCACCATGCTTCACCTTCACTCTCCTCTTGACGGTTTATTTGATCTTCTTCATTATTGACATTGACATTGTGATTGTTATTGTTTCCATTCTTGGCTGTCTCATCAAAATACGACAATTTACGTTTAGAAGCTGTAATAATTTCGTCTCCCTTGATATTTTCCTTATTATTTTCCTCATTTGTACTCAGATTATCGAGTGTATCATTAACAGAATTCTTTCGAACGTTGATGTGGCTCTCTTTTCGAACATGTTCCGTTTTTTTAGCAGACAGGTTTTCTTCGCTGTTTGACAGCTCTGACCTACTTATTTCACCACTCGAAACTCTATTAATTGATGGAGGTCGCCTTTTTCTTTTTTCAAATTGTCTCACGGTTGTTGACTTAGGCATGATGCAATAAATTTTAGTTCAATTCAGCAAGATTAATTAGTAGTAATCTAATAATCGGTAATAATCATTAATTTTCGACAGCTTGATGCGGGAAAAGCATATAGTCGCGATCATCAATTATGCGCATTTTCAAACGCGGCTTTGAGACTAGGATAATCTGAGCTACGTTTCTGCATCCAGTTGCTAGGACACATAGAGGTCAGCGCGTGTTGAACCTAATTATGTATGCAAATCGCCCTTATAAGGAAATTCTCGGCATATCATCAGGCGGAGTAAAATGGACTCTACCGTTGATTGAATATTATGGGATGGAAAATTGTTATTCTACACGAAAGCCCGGAAGCTCTTCTTTCGATTGATACCAGCAACATGGTTGCGATAAAGAAGTATCGTGGAGAAAATCAGGGGGGAAATAGGCTAATTTTATGACGAAATAAGCGTCTTTTACTTTATCTGAAGGTGCATGCCCACTCTAAAACTTCCATATTTCAATAAAAAGTATAATTACGGATATTTTATTTTGTTTTAGTGAATTTAGAGTGTTTGAAAATGTAGGAAATGTCAACATTTCAAAATCGATTTTTTTTTCACCTAAATTCGTCATTTTGGACCCGCGTCTCCCCTTAAAGAGTTAAAATGTGGAATCATTAAATTAAAAATCTCAGTATATCAGTATAATCAAAGGTTCATGATTTAGAAAAGTTTTTCATAGTATCAGGATTGTATTCATTTAATCCTTTAGGCCAAAGTGTATCAAGTTTATGAATCCACATGGATTCAGCAAGGTCTATTAGACTTAACAAGCACAGGTCAAACATAAAACTTAACAAAGCAGGTAAAGCTCCTAGAGTAGCACCTCATTTCAACATACCCGGACATTATTTTAAAACCACTGTTCTACAGAAAATTTTCAATAATGATAAAAGAAAATTAGACCTTGCTGAATCCATGTGGATTCATAAACTTGATACACTTTGGCCTAAAGGATTAAATGAATACAATCCTGATACTATGAAAAACTTTTCTAAATCATGAACCTTTGATTATACTGATATACTGAGATTTTTAATTTAATGATTCCACATTTTAACTCTTTAATGACATCACACTTTTCTTGCTTAATGACGTCATGCTTTAACTTCTTACATCATACACTTATGACTTCACTTTGTAGATAGTTGTTTGAGTAACCAAGACGTCATATTTCTTATGACGTCATTTTTTTAACAGTCATTTTGTTTTTTTAATTGTATTGGTTCCCTGAGGAAGTGTGTTTATATACACATGAAACGTTGGAGAAATAAATGGTTTTATGTTGACAGAAATTTAATTTTTTAAAGCCACATGAATATGTGGTCGTATATTGTCATCGCCCCTGTCCGTCGGTCTGTCGGTCCGTCCGTCAACATTTCTTGTGAGCACAACAGACTAGGGCTGGGCGATATACCGGTATCGCGATAAATACCGGCATAGGAATTTATATCGTTAGTAATATCGCCTCAAATAAAAATACCGAAATATCGCCATATCGTGATAATGTAATTATCATGATTTATCACCCAATAAGGTATTCTACAGTAGATATCGCTTGTATGATAAAAAGCATTATCTACTGCACTATATCTACTAGGAGATACTGCTTTTCTGAATCATTGATTGTTCAATATGGTCACGTGATAAGCATTTCGCCCAATGACGTCATATTGATTTCGCCCTTCGAAAGTTCTTTCAATAATCTGCAGTTCACCCCTCGAAAGTTGTTGTTTCGCATATTAGATTTTAGAATGATATTGGATGATAAATAAAATCTCACCCTTGTGTCTTTTGATATCAGATATATCAACACTCGTTGATAAAAGTGGAAAAACTTCATGACTTTATCAACTTGTGTTGATATATCTGATATCAAAAGACACTCGGGTGAGATTCTCTATATATCGTCAAATTTTGGTCAAGATAAAGTCATTTTAACAGTTTTAACACATAACTTAATGCTTTTAGATATTTGAAAAAGATGTGTTTTTTCATGCTATTGAAGATTTGGTTGTTTTAGACAGATATTTACTGTTTTTCTTACATTTAAGATTTTTTGATAGAACAAAACATGATCATTTTGTTTCAAAAACCAGTAAAAACCCTTCTTAAAAAATATCGCGATATATACCCATATCATGATATATTAATGATGAATATCGTGATATCCACTTTAACCAATATCGCCCAGCCCTACAACAGACACTACAGTTTTCATCTGATTTTGATAAAACTTGCTATGATCCTTTGGATTGATAAGATCTCGGTCAAGTTCAAATTTGGCATATTTTCGATGAACATTTTTTTGAGTTATTGCCCTTGACTTTCAAAAAATTCGTCAAATTTTGTTTGTGAGCACTCTAGAGACTACAGTTTTCATCTGATTTTGATGAAACTTGCTATGATCCTTTGGATTGATAAGATCTTGGTCAAGTTCAAAATTGACGTATTTTCGAAGAACGGTTTTTGAGTAATTAGCCTTGACTTCGAAAAAATGGGTCAAATTTTCTTTGTGAGCACTCTAGAGACTACAGTTTTCATCTGATTTTGATAAAACTTGCTATGATCCTTTGGATTGATAAGATCTCTGTCAGGTTCGAATTTGACGTAGTTTCGATGAACAGATTTTGAATTATTGCCTTTGACTTCGATAAAACATAGAAGTTTCAGTTTTCATCCAATTTTATTAAAACTTGTGATCATTGGAATTGATAAGATCTCGGACAAGTTCTATCTTGACACATTTATAATAAAATTTGTATTATCGTTAATTAAGAAATGATCATTTCCGACATCTGCCAGTGGGCGTATGTTACCTTGCCTGGCAAGCCCTGGTTAAAACTCTGATATCTCGTTCGTTGTTTTCCTCATGCTCACTCTACAGACTACAATTCTCCATGGATTCATTTGATCTTTTGTATGTGAGTTATTGCCCTTGTTTTGTTCATATTTCAGTGACTTTTCACAATTCAGAAATTTGACATATCACTCTCACTCTCAGAATCTTTCATTTAATGACAACAAAAGTGGGCGAATTTTCCAATTTTCATCAATTAATACATTATTTAAGTGTTTAGAGGACTAATTACTCTTATGAAATATATTCCTGTTTATTGATGACATAAAGAAGTGCACTTGACTAAACTTCACTTAGCTGTGAACTCTGTGTGAAAAATTTCTTTGCTAAGAAATGTGTAAGAATTTGCTTAAGATTTGCGTCAATTTATTTTGCGTAAACTTTCACACTTTAGTGAAATGAGTTCGAGAACAATACTTGCTCTGTATTGCCTCTCAACTCACAGTTGTGGTGTATCACCCAAGCTTGAATTCAAATCTATTTAAATCAATTGGAAAAAAAAACCACAGTTTGTAAATAAAGCTATTGAATTGCAATATGAAAATTGTTCTTATCCTTTAAATTATGATAACTTTTAATCAAGTAATCAGAGGCTAGGAAATGAGTGCAATTAGAAATTTATAGTGCAAAAGACTTGCAAATATTTTTATACGCCCACATGAAATATGGTCCAATATAAAATAAAAAAACACTGTCATATTAAACCATTTAAAATCCAACGTTTCGCTCTAATAAAATAGAGCTTCCTCAGGGAGGACTAAAATACAAAATAAAGAGATAAATTAAGATGAAGTCATAAAAATTATGACGTCATCAAGCTAATGACATCAGAGGTCCTACCCAACAACACTCCTAACAAAAATTCTAGCTATAATTAAAGTAAAAGTAAAAGCCAAAATAATTTAAAGGGAGTATTGATCTAAAAAAGATTTTTTACTTTGAAAAGTTTTTGAGATTGTCAGGATTTTGTTCATTTAAGCCATTGGGCCATACAGTATTAAGTCTATGAATCCAAAATGATTCAGCCATATCTAATCTAATTTTGTTCTCATGGTAAATTTTCTGGAGAATAGTCCATGTAAAAGAATGACCTGGCATATTAAAATGTGGCGACACACATGAAATATGGAGCGTATATTGCTGTCACCCATGTCCGTCCGTCCGTCCACAATTGCTCGTTAACACTCTACAAGTCACAATTCTTTACGGATTTTGATGAAACTTGCTGAAATTGTTTATTATCACCCAAGGATGAACCCTATTGAAAATCAAAACAATCGGAAAATATTTAATATGAATTATTGCCCTTGTTCTTTAAAACGTGTTTGATTTTTAGCTTGTTAACACTCTACAAGTCACAATTCTTTACGGATTTTGACGAAACTTACTGAAATTGTTTATTATCACCCAAGGATGAACCCTATTGAAAATAAAAAAAAATCGAAAAATATTTAACATGAATTATTGCCCTTATTCTTTAAAACACATTCGATATTTAGCTTGTTAACTACAAGTCACAATTCTTTACGGATTTTTACGAAACTTACTGAAATTGTTTATTATCACCCAAGGATGAACCCTATTGAAAATCAAAAGAATCGAAAAATATTTAATATGAATTATTGCCCTTGTTCTTTAAAACGCTTTAGCTTCTTAACACTCTACAAGTCACAGTTCTTTACAGATTTTGACGAAACTTACTGATAATGTTTATTATCACCCAAGGATAAACTTTATTGAAAATCAAAAGAATAAAAAAATATTTGATATGAATTATTGCCCTTGTTCTTCAAAACGCGTTTGATGTTTAGCTTGTTAACACTCTACAGGTTACAATTCTTTATGGATTTTGACGAAACTTACTGAAATGTTTTATTATCTCCCGATAATGAACCCTATTGAAAATCAAAAGAATCGAAAAATATTTAATATGAATTATTGCCCTTGTTCTTTAAAACACATTGATTTCTAGGTTGTAAATACTCTAGAAGGCACAATTCTTTTTCGATTAGATTTTGATGAAACCTATTGAAATAGTTTATTATCACACGATAAACCCTATCAAAAATCCAAAAATATTTGATATGAATTATTGTCCTTCTTGTTCAAAATAGGTTTTAGTTTTTAGCTCATAAGCAGAGAAGGATTTTGACTAAACTTGATGAATGCTTAACCCTTGATGACATCGAGAAAAAAAGTGTTTGGAAGACACTTAATTTAAGTTCTGAACGAAATGTAGGCCTATGAGACTACAGGTTGAATATTTGATGGTTGCTGTTTTCTGCCAAATGTTCTTTTTCAACAAAGCTACCAGTGGGCGTATATTACCTTGCCTGGCAAGCTATCTTATTAATTATGTGAGATTTGATCTTTATGTTGTAGGTATCTTTAGATGAAGAGCGTACTGTAGAAGAGAAAACAGAAGAAAAGGAAGAGAGAAAAATGAAAAGTGATGAATCTGATGAAGGGGAAATTTTAGAAAGCAAATCATCTAAAGGTATGTCTAGGGAGTTCTATAATGGTAATTTTTATAAGCCCACACATAAGTATAGACATATACAGTGAAAACCCTGAAGACCGCACACCCTGAAGACCGGTTTCCTCTGAATATCGGCCAAATGTAAAAGTCCCGATTTAAACACTCTATGATTCATTGAATTTTGTACCTGAAAACCGGCCACCCCTGAAAACCGCACATCGGCCGCTGTTTGCTATAAATTTGGTCAAGATCCACAATAAAAAAACCTCTATGCTATCGGCCAATCGGCCATTACCGTTCTCACGTGGTCATGATCGCTTGAGTTATTGGGACAACTATTATCGGTAAAATCAAAGGTGTCATAGATAATTGAGTAAGATCAATTAATTTTTGCCTTTTACAATCAATAGGTGTTAAATTCTATTGTAATTTGATGATAACATGCAAGCGCAGGGCTCGATATGTCCCCCGTTGTACTTGTTTGATTATCATTCCGATATTCGCGAAGAATTGAGGGTGTATTCGATTCACCGTGCTTTATCCGTGTCATGCTTCTTCATTGAAATAATATAAGATGTGTCTGGAACAACAAATCGAATGCATCCATCTCGCAGATTCACGCTTCGTTTATTTGTAAACAAATAACTTTTTTCTGATAATTTAATTATAATAACGACAGCGCATTGAAGTTTACTCGAATGATGAAATTATTTCAATTAAGGATAGAGAACTATAACTTAGGGAAATCAACAGTCGGCGATATAATACGTAAGAAACAGATTCATATGAATCAATTGAGAACAACGCAAGTCTAACGATCTTGTAAACTTGACAATAACACATTGAATGAAAGTTTTTAAATGGTTTACGATTGCCCGTGTAAAAGTTATTCCTATATTCATATACTTATTCATAGACATTAATGATGGTGTATTTGACATTTCATCTTGAAAAATGTTGACAGCAGTTACAAGTTACGGTAAATCGGCCACTCCTGAAAACCGGCCAAATGAAATGGTCCTGTGCATGGCCGATTTTCAGGGTTTTCACTGTATATTGTAATTGCCCCAGGCGGTCCATCCCTTCACATTACCTCGTGCTCACTCTACAGGCTACAATTCTTCAAGGATTCTTTAGATGGTATTGGATGGTCACCCCAAGATTGCCAACTTCCACTAACTATATCGTTAATTAACTGTTGCTATTGTTTATTTCTTGTGAACATAGCCCTTTAATTAAATCACCTGATGATGACAATGTAGATTGTTGAAAAGTTGTGTGTAATAAAACTAAGGAATAGTATACCATAAAATTGTGTTCCGTTATTTAATGTAAGCCGTTTGAACGTTAATTACCGGTAATGGTAATGGTGACCAATCATGCTATCTTATTTCTAAAAATACAAATTTCGAACTCGGACTTAGGTAGCCACGTTATCAGTTTTTTATACGCCCACATCTCGTATAACGTATATTGTCAGCACCCCTGTCCGTCCATACGTAGTTTTTGATGGAATCAAATGAAATTCGGTATATGTATACATATTCATAAAACGAAGATCAAGTTCGAATTTGAGCTATTTTTTACCTTTAGAAGCAGAGTTATTGCCCTTGCCCCAAAATCTTGAATATACTATTACTCTCTTAATTTTCAACCGATTTTGAAGAAACTTAAAATGGATTTTATGGGACCTAAATCGAAAGGTTTGAGAAAGTTTAGTTTTCTTTAGATCAATTTTAAAGGGCCATTATGCTTTTTGGAAAAAAGTTTCAATTGTCAAAAAAATCGCAAATGCTACCTGAGAGTATTTTTAAAGTATGCTTATTGTACCTACCGTATGCATCTTCTTGATAAAACTGAATTTGGTTTTAAAGGGTTAATTACAAACAGGGAGTACTTATTGTTAATTAAGCAATTTGACCTAGTTTTGGTGTTTGCCCTTTAAATGGCTCAATATTTCTAGCTGAAACCTTTTAAATACACAAGAGGGACATTTCTCTACAATTAGGCGTTTATTTTACTCAAATCCGTTCAGTAGTTTCCTATCAGCGTCCAAAAAACATAACACATATAAACCTTACGTAAGGTTTTTAAAAATTTTAGCATGTTTTTAGTGTTTAAAAATTAATGGCTGGATTTTTTTAGTTAAAACTTTCAGATACAATAAAGGGCACATAGTTACAGATTTTGATGTAAAGTTTTCACAAATTTGAGCAAATTAAAAAAAAATTCACTCACTCACTCTACAGGCTACAATTTGAATTTGTTGGTGATTCGATGATTTTCTTCCGAGATATCGCGTAAAACTCTGATATCATGTTCGTTTTTTTGCTCGTGCTCACTCTACAGGCAACAATTCTTCCAGTCTAATTAAAATCAGACCCTAATTTCGTTCGTTCGGTTTTTTTTTAAATCCGTTATTTTAACCACTACATAAGGGTCTGAGAACGAGACGCGATAACAAACGTTCACGTTAACTTTGACCTAATCTTGATAAAAATGACCTAATAAACTAGTCTACAGCACTTAGGAATCCTAGAATGCACCTATTGTTCGAGAACAAAATCCCAGCGCAAGAGAGGGCAAAGATCCGATTGGTTAAAACAAAGGTCCTTAAGTTTAGGTCAAAGTGTCAATATCATTATGAAGATGTGCACTATTGAATTTGGTGATGATTCGATGATTTTCTTCCGAGATATCGCGTAAAACTCTGATATCATGTTCGTTTTTTTTGCTCGTGCTCACTCTACAGGCAACAATTCTTCATGGATCCTTTTGATATTTTGTATGTGTGTCAATATTATTATGAAGATGTGCACTATTGAATTTAGTGATAATGTGATGATTTTTATCGCATAAAACTCTGATATCGTGTTTGTTTTGGTGTTCACATTTACCTCTTTATCAAGCTGCTGGTGGGCGTATACGCTTGCGAGACTTGCCGCAAGCCTATGTTTTTTTGATGGAATCACATTAGATTCTGTATGTGTACGGTATATATATTCATAAAACAAAGATCAAGTTTGAATTTGAGCTATTTTCGACCATTAGAAGCAGAGTTATTGCCCTTGCCCAAAAATCTTGAATATGCTATTACCATGAAACTCCTGAAAATCGGCCATGCACGGGACTAATTCATTCGGCCAGTTTTCAGGAGTGGCCGATTTACCGTAACTTGTAACATTGTAAACATTTGTCAGGATAAAATGTCAAATACACCATTATTAACATCAATGAATTAGTGGATCAGATATAGGGATAACTTTTACACGGGCAATCGTAAATCATTTAAAAACTTTCATTCAATGTGTCAAATTTACAAGATCGTTAGCCTAAACTTGCCTTTTGATTCAAATTGATTCATGTTGCATTATACATGGTCATGATGAAAACAATATTTTAGTATCAGAAACTTCATACTCAAATAAACAATTGATGAGAATTCGTTCAGTTGACATAGATACTGCCGATGATGTAAATAATCTTAATTTAAATGTGGGTGATTCGGTTTTAGTAACCTATGATGGAAACTTATTTTCAGGGGAGATCACCAAGTATATTGGGAATGATATTGAAGTCAATGTGATGCATAGGGGTGGGGGGTTGTGGCGTGGGAAACAGTGGGAAACAGTGGCGTTGGCCTGTTGTTCCTGATAAGATTTTTTACAAATTAGGAAACATTCATTCAAAAATTGACCCTCCTTTACCAGCTGGATCAAGAGGGCAGTTTGTTTTTCAACAGATCTTTTAACTTAATTAGAATTATACACATTGAATTATACCTATTGTTCTTATTGTTCATACATCTCGTTTAATTTGAATGTGAATGTTAATTTTACTATTGTTATTCCATTATATTTATTGTTAGCTCAATACATTTTTAGTGAGACAAAATTGTTTTATTTATCTCAACAGAACAACAACTATTTAAGTCTCATTTATCTGGCAATAAATGATACTGTGTCGCATAGATTCATCTTATGTGTTGAAAACATACCACAAAATTTTAATATTCCCCCGCAATCTGTATATATTTTGCCCAACTTCTTATATAAGCTTATTGAACAACTATCAGGCAGCATAACAGAGTTTTGCAAAGACAATGATAACAATGAGAAATCCTGTGATCCTGCACTAAATTCAGTCCAAAATGCCACTTTTATTGCCATAATTTCAGAGACGTACGTCCAACACCAAAAACTTGTACGTCCGACACCGAAATCAACTGCTTATAAAAACCAGAATTATGACGTGTCCATTTCCAATTTATCATTTTCATAAAGTCCAACATCTCTTTTCACCTTAAAACCACAATTCAGGGTCAAATATTTACCCAACTCACAGACTTTTTGGCCTAAACTTTGTGATTGAAAAAAATAGGATTCTCTGCGTACGTCCAACACCAACAATTTTCTCATGTTATTTTCTAGTTAATTATGCAAAATGCCTGAACCAAGTTTTTTCTTATAATCTGGGAGGTACTTGATTTCATGATGTTAATGATTTTAAAATAAATATTTATTTGACTTCTAGAAACTCAATCTTGTCTCTGACTTGTACGTCCGACACCATGGAATTGGTTGTAAAAGGCACTCAATTATCTATGACACCTTTGATTTTTCCGATAATAGTTGTCCTAATATCTCAAGCGATTATGACCACGTGAGAACGGTAATGGCCGATTGGCTGATAGCATAGAGGTTTTTATACGCCCACATTAAATGCGGCGAATTGTAAAATAGCTGAAACTTCATTACCATTTAATAGATCAGTGACTGACATTGCTTCTTTTAGAGTTTCAATTCCTTCTGGTATAGGAATGTTGGGATTAGGGCTGCAACGATTCCTGAAGTGGCGATTCGATATGCTAAACGATACACATTCAACGATTCGATTTATTGCGATTAGAAATCGCGATTCTTGAGTTTGAAATCGGAAAGAAAAGAAAAGTTTAATCATTAACATTTTAACACATTTTTCACATAATTTTCGTAACAGATTTTTATGCTTAAGATCATCATCATTAAAAACAAAGATTTAAGATGATAATAAACAAATTGATACGTAAAAAGCAATTTTCTAACATTTCGATACGACATAAATTATAAAATGCGTGAGGATTTCTTGTTCTCAGTCAATAAAAGAGTATATTAAATGAATCAAAATCGGGGCCGATGAATCGCGATTATTTTTTTCTTAACCTAAGACGAACAATATTTCTCCTTACATGCATACTTGTATCAATTGACAAATAAGATTCTTGTATGAGATCCAATTTAAAATTACTATAATCACTTAAACTATCACTATCACTGATTTGGGCAGACCAATCTTGGATGTTAATGTCCCTTAACCTTACTTTTAACATACTTAAAAAATATTTGGGATTTCCTACATTTCCACAGTGCCAAATATAGCCATAACCTAATGAAAATAACAAGATTCTGATTTTAGATGCCCAAGTGTTCCTGCCATAATTATCTAAGCGACATAACATAACATAAGTTTGTTTGGTATATCTAGTGTTTGACATTTTCAAAAGTTTTAACCAATATTTTAAACATGATAGAGTATATGCAATGGACAAATCATATCTACCACATTCTCCCAAAGCACCACAGGTAGAGCTCGACTTGCCGATTCCCAAAATAATTTTACAAAATTTACTATGAATGCGCTCTATATCCTTTCGGTATTCGAATCCCCATACCTGGGAGCCATATAGGAGAATTGGTTTTATGACTGCATCAAATATTCTTAAAGATACTGGTGAATTTGTCTTCCGTAACAAGGTTACAATTGGAATCATAGCTTTTTCAGCCTTAACTGAAAGACTGTTTAATGCTTTACTCCAACATAATCTGGAGGAAAATAGAATGCCAAGATAATTGTAATAGGTTACATTTTCAAGCTTATTATTATTGAAATAAAACTTTTTATAACTCTTAATGATACCCCCATTACAGAGATAATTCCGAGATCATCTGCATAAAGTAACATCAGAATATCTTTTACATCTTGGCTAGTAAAAATACCTTTGACATTACCCTCTTCCATAATTGTAAATAATTGGTTGATGTACAAACAAAAGAGCAAAGGACTTAATATACAACCTTGACGTACCCCAGATAAACATTGGAAAAATTCAGTAATATTTGAACCTATCTTAACACACAAAGAGACTGAACCATACCAGAGCCTATATAAACGAGCCTGGTCACTCTTATGACGTACAACGGTTTCCTATGGCGACGCCATTTTCATTAAGCGACGACAGCGCCTCTAGCGGTGGGGTGTAGCTTAGCACAACAAACAGTCTGTTGACATCGCTAAATGCCGTAATTCGGAAAGCCCTTGCCCTGTCCCCAAATTGTTCTGAATAAAACTGCTTAAAAGTACTACACCAACATGTGGCTACACTCTAGTGTAATCATGACGATCATTTTTTAAGTTTAACCTTTGTTTGAAATCCTATAAAATCTACCAATTTTTGTTTAGATTGGCAAAATTATAGAATAGGTCTAGGCCTTTATTAATAATAGGCCGAATCAAAAGATCGACTTCGAAATAGTAAGGATAATTTAGAATGTTTTAGTAGTAGAGATAACAAAAATACATAAGTTACATGGATTCAAATCGACCTAGAGGGACAGCACCAAAGGTATTCCCGAAAATGTCTGTGCTCGGTCATTATTGGTTAAAACGAACAAGGGAATGCAGGTTAGTTTATGAGATGAAGGCCTAATAATGCCTAATAGTGGTGATTTAATCATTAAAATTGTAAACCCAGAATTTGAAATATCTGTGAAAGATATGTACAAGCCACCCTGAAAATATTGAAAGTAATATGATGCATCCAGACTAGGGCTGCAACGATTCCTGAAGTGGCGATTCGATATGCTAAACGATACACATTCAATGATTCGATTTATTGCGATTAGAAATCGCGATTCTTGAGTTTGAAATCGGAAAGAAAAGAAAAGTTTAATCATTAACATTTTAACACATTTTTCACATAATTTTCGTAACAGATTTTTATGCTTAAGATCATCATCATTAAAAACAAAGATTTAAGATGATAATAAACAAATTGATACGTAAAAAGCAATTTTCTAACATTTCGATACGACATAAATTATAAAATGCGTGAGGATTTCTTGTTCTCAGTCAATAAAAGAGTAAATTAAATGAATCAAAATCGGGGCCGATGAATCGCGATTATTTTTTTCTTACACGATGCATCGATAAGGAGGAACGAATCGCGATTCATCGATTCTACGATGAATCGTTGCAGCCCTAATCCAGACAGCTTTTAAATAAGGGGAAAAGTAGGAAAGCTTTAGCCTAGTTGAAATAAAAAGAAATGGAGGTTTATTTCCTACACCCTTTGGGATAGGCCTAATGAGGATAGGCAAATGTCATGCAGTGTGCAATGAGGGAAATTTTACCAGGACATCAACATGGGCATAATCTTGTTTTTGATTTCTAACAGTCACTAGATCTTTACAGTTAACAGTTTGTAGGTAGCATACAAAGCCTCTGTTAATTGTCACATCCAAACAACTTTATACAGACACAGCCCACTTTGTAAGGGGAAACCCGGTTGAAAAATTTGATGGTTTAAACTCGTGCTACGATTGATTCCTGGAATTGATAGCCAGCTAGCATCTAAATAATTTTGGGACTCCCAAAATAAAAAAAAATATATTTTTATTTGAAAAAATAGACACACTTATACAAACTCATTTTTATTTCTGCTTTAACTCTTAAACAACTATAATACTCTTACAAATACATGATTATTGTGTCCTAGCTAAAGATTGATGAAAAACACTTTTAATTTTCAAGAGAGAAATTTTTCATTGATTATTTCCTCTTCACCTGAGGTGTTAAACTACTATATACTGTCCTTCCATGTTGGTGCAACCTTGATAAAATTACACTTCACCAACCAGCAGTTCCATTGTATTCAGATTTTGGAGTAATCATATGGTAGGCCTAGGATGTATACAATATGGTTGTTTTGTTGATTAGACTTTCTGACTCTTTCAGCGAAATTCAACCTTGGTCATAACCTATAATAAAATCAAAATTTTCAAGTTATTAAACTTTTATATATGACTTTTACCACAGACTTCTATATATACAGATATCTAAACATATCTGTACATGTATGTACTTGAATTTGAAAAATAGGTCTGTGTGAAATTCTCACCTGAAGTTCACAAATTATCTTTTTTTATTTACAGATTCAACCTGACCTCACCCATACTCTTCCATGCACAATCACACCATTTTTTTTTAAATATCTTTAACTTACCTCATTATTTCAGATGGATGCCTGGTCGATGCCTTCCTATAAGAAGCAAACATTCTTCGATATTTCTTCATGCAACTTAACAAAAGTTTATATGTGTTCATTCCAGAATAATAATATCTTAAGGTATAAACTTAGGCAGCCAAAAAAACTCTAAAAAATAAAATTACTTAATTAATACTGTGTAAAGTTCTACTTTATATTTAGTTGTAGGCCCTATGTTCTATGTTTTTGCACCTGTTTTAGCTAAGTTTGGAAGGTAATTGGAAGGTAAACACCTTGCAATGTTCAAAGAAGAAGTTCTTTTCAGTGAAGATTTCCTCTTGAATTTCATACTGCATGGTAGTGTCTTAGAATACATTTGTATCCATGAAAATATAAGTTTTGAAAATTTTCAATATGACATAAAATGAACTTCTATCCCAGAACTAGAATCATAGAAACTTCATGTGAATGTGATTTTTTTTTTTAACAGATGTCATTTTCATCAACCCAAAAACAATCTTAGACTTTTAGCACTATTTTGAGTTTAATATTTCAATTCATAACAAAATGATAGACAAAATGCGATCCAGAACTCAACAGGCCTTATCTGACTAAATAGGCCTACGCCATTTTATGGCCAGAGATTTGTTTTGTAAACACAATCCTCGAATCGTACTTTCTAACCAGCACCTATAACCGTCAGTATCAATCAAGTTATTGTGAAATATTGCCAATCCCGAGTCCTTTTAATAAAAGTGAAAACATACCTGACATGTTCTTTGTTCGTGTGAAACCTTCAAACGCAAAACTCACATTTCCTTGACCGAAGCTGTGAAAGACGCCATCACTGTCAAGAGTTAGGCCTACACCCAGCCACTAGGGGAGCTGCGGTCTATGTTTTAAAATGGCCGAAGGTGAGTGACCAGGCTCGTTTATATAGGCTCTGACCATACATGGCCCTGAAAGCATTAAGCATAATGTGACCCACCATAACAAAACCAGTCTGAAGTCTCAGAAAAAAATATTTGAGATAGTTATATATTCTTTTAGGGCTTGAAATAAGCTTTATAATCATATAAGAACCACACATGTGCCATGTTTGAGACAAAAGTTATGGAAATCAAAAAATTTTATTCAATTGCTACGGTACCTAAAAAAAAAACTACCTTCATTTTATTTACGGCAGACCCGTTTACTACATTCAAAAGCGATATAATCCTTAATCAAGTCGCTCCATTTATACTTGAGGTGATTGTAAGTTTGAAGCTGTGACGGAGTCATTGAGACGTTTTGCGATAAATTCCATCATTCGTTCAATGTCAACAAACGCACAAAAAATCCAAAACGTTCACACATAACACTGACTAAATCTATCGACTACCGTGGAAAACTATATAATTGTAGTGTTCAGTGTATATTCCGATGGATCAAAAATACATCTAACTCTCGGGATTAATAATGTGTAGAAAATTCCTTTTAAACGGCGGTAATTGAGATAATATTAGTTTTACAAACAGAATATCGTGTATTTCGCGTTGAAACAGGAAATGGAGTTTTCTTTGTTTCGACGTCACATGACTCGAGTCGACCAATGAAACGCGCGCATTCGACCATATAGCAACAGTGCCTGTGATTCAAAAGCTTTGATCGGCTACGGATTATGACAAATGATTCTAAAAATAACTTTTTTACTTTCCTGAGGTTATCCCCTTCGTGTACATACCAAAAATACGAGGTTATTTCTCGGGATTCCCATACTTTTAGGCGATGTTTGCCGACAAACTTTTTTAACTGGAAATTTTTATTATTTAGTTGAAACAACGAGCCTAGCTCCCATTAAATATACAAATTAACACAAAAATAATGTAAAAATCGTCAGAACAATTAATGTACTTTACAGCGTGAATACAGACGAATACAACTAGTGGAAAATCCTAAATTTGATATTTTCACGGTACTTCGCCATTTAGATGCAATTATCTCTGTTTACTAAACTGCGACTTCCGACTGGTTTTGATATGGCGGGTCACATATTACCACGAACACCTTGTTTACATAGCAGATTGAGCAATTTACTTCTGTTAATACTGTCGAATGCGCGTGAAAAATCTACATACAGGTAGTAAAATCTCCTCCCCCCCCCCTTTTTTTTTAGACAAATATTTTTGTGCAAGACCATATAAGGTAAAGATGTGATCGACTATGGGATATCCCCTCCTATAACCTGCTTGGGCCTCAATGTAATGTTCTTCTTGCTCACACCATTTTTGTAATCTAGTATTAAAGGGATTCGAAAGAGATTTTCTAGCCTTTTTGTGTGTATGAAAGACACTTAAAACATCTATTTTGTGCATTCAAAATTCTCATTGGGTGCCCGTGGTTCCTGTTTTTCCAGAAAGGGAGGTGACGTCTGTGTCTTGAAATAAGTCAGACTGGATGATCAGGTACAGGGCATTATAAATACATAATGTTACAACGATATGACGTTATTAGATAAATGTTGTTGGAACTAAATCGGAAGGTTTGAGAAAGTTTAGTTTACTTCTGATTAAATTTAAGGCTTTTTCGTTTTATCATCGTTGTTTTTACTGACATTGACATCTGCATCAGATTCATTTAGATTTGTTAAAGCCACATAAGCCCAGGCTTGGACATTGAGAAAAATGGTCTTCTCATCGTTTTTTTTTTAAAGTTAGCACTTAAAAATTAATATTGAAAAAAAAAAAATTTGATTCCCTTTCGTGGTTCCAATTCTACAGCCATTTTGAGGAAATCTTGATTGTTTACATAACAGCACTGAGTTGATTGAGGCAGACGTCAATAACTCATAAGCTCCGCCCACTACTAGCACGCGCTACTGGAGATTGGCGTGTGAAGGTCAGCTTCTGCTGATGACGTCATTTAACTAACACGCCCCCCGCTTGGCCTCATTAGCATGTAATTTAATGGAAATCATTTTATTGGATCCCGACTTAAAATCCAGCGGCATCGAAGCCATCTAAGTACGGTACCCAAAGCCGTCAATTTTAGTTTTTTGACTTAATTAAACATCAGAGATTAAGCTAGAATGCTTTTTGTACCGAAATCCCGTTTTTTTTTCATTTTGTAAACAAACGAATCCCGCAATGTGGCTTTAACACCAAAATACTTTCATACTATAGTATAGTACAGTAACTATACAGATTATCAGTATTAGTAAATAAGCTTGCGGCCTTGAGACCACCACAAAATATCGTTGACAAATGATTACCGTAATCTCTAAAATATTTTCGTTGTTATATTGTTTTTTATCGCAATAATTTGGCGACCAGAGATTCGATATTTTGACTTTTTGACGATATGATACGGTATTATTTTCAATAATCGCGAAAATATAGCGTCATCCCCAGGATATTGCTGCTACCTTAACTTGGTTTAAGCTATACCATCAAAAGCTAATTTACTTTTGTGTCTACGAATACATCATATCAGGATTATATAAATAGTAAAAAAAAAATCCTTTTGGTATCTGTTGCCATGAAAACGGCTGTCATTTTGAATTTTTGGTACCAATTTTAGTCATCACATTTCTCAAAAACTATACATCAGAATAACTTGAAATTTTGTAAACAGTTAACTGGTATAGTATTGTGTGCAATATGCAAGTTTGGTTTCAAAATGTTAATTAGAAACCAAATTATTAACATTTTAGTGTTAAAAAAGTCTTGACAACTGGTGGGTTACTATGGCAATGATATCTCATTAACATATTGACAAATTTCAACAAAAATCTCCTATTGCACAAAGTAATCCTATGTTCAATCTAATTGAAATTAGTTTACATTTCGTTTTGGTTATTTTTTGATTGTCTACTTCATGTAATCTAACCACTTCTATAAGGCGAGCATCGTCTGGTGACGAATAAGCTATTTATAGCACGTGCCACCCCTTCACCAATCAGAACAACGTTTATATTTGAATATTTTGTATTACGTCATAATTTGGAATGCTGTGTCGCTTTACTTTCTTTTTCGTCTTCCCACAATACATATGAATGCATAGACCCGCGATCTTGAAGGTAGTTTTTGATTGGCTGAAATTTTCGTCACCAGAAGATGCTCGCCTTATACAAGTGGTTAGATTACATGGAGTCGACACTCAAAAAATAACCGAAACGAAATGTAATCTAATTTTAATTAGATTGTCCTATGTTAAGCTTTGTTTCAATTTTCAACGAAGTCGGACGATAACTTGCTGAGATCAAGCAAAACTAAAATTATAAATTATTGAAAAAGACCATTTTGAGAAATCATCAATAACACTGGGCATACGCAGCAGACATTTTTTACTGTTCGTCTCGTCGAAACTAGTTTCATTTGGGAGGCGTGATCTTACAATTAGAACTTGACGGCAACATTTGCCAAATTTTTTAACTTCATTTTATATCAGTATTTTATTTAATATCAACAAACTTTCATAGCGATAAATAATCTAAGAGGTAGTGGCCATGACCAAAATCTTACCGAAATCGCGTGCTTGATGATTTGGCCCGGGAGTGTGCATGCCCATTGACTTGTCATAGGGAATCCCTGCTATCTGATTGGCCAGAATAGCGCTTGACCTACGCGATTAACCAATAAGATTACATTATTCTAAAATAACCTTATATGATATGGAAAACTCTTTGTTGTTAGCTAGATAACCGAGATTTTGACTAAAATTATCTATATGAAGTGTGAACGATGGCCTTAAGTGATGGTAGAGCTTTTCTTAATACTGGCATTTTGGATATGAGGTCCATGGTCCATTCTGATTTCTTTGCAGGCTGATCTTTCCAGGACTACCGGGTACGCGCTATAAAAAGGTTAATACTATAGATGATTCAAACAAACATGATGTAAATTTTTATTTTACTATCTTTTGTTGCTACTATTGTTTAATCGCCATTCGCACATATTCACCCTTTTGTACACTATGAATGTCAAGATTTTTATGCTCTTAACCATATCTTTTATGTTACAGAAACTAAAGTTATTCGAAGATTAAACAATTTTGTTATACAGGAACCAGAAGAACCTAAAGCTGCTCGACGTTCCCCATCACCACCTAGAAATCCTTTATCTAGTATCATACATATTCATAACCTAGTCAGACCATTTACATTAGGACAGTTAAAAGAGTTATTAAAACGTAATGGTGAGATCGAAGATAATGGATTTTGGATCAATAACATTAAATCTCACTGTATTGCTGTGGTAAGTTGAATACATAAACTGATTTTTTATACGACCACATAAAATATGGAGCGTAAGCTTATATTGTCGTCTCCCTGTTCTGTCGATTTGTCCATCAACAATTGCTTATAGACACTCTGCAGGTCGCAATTCTTGATAAATTTTGACAAATTTGCTGATTTTGTTTATTATCATCCCTTCAAATGAAAAATACTCATTAAATGAGTTATTGCCCATTTTCTTCAAAAACATTTGATTTTTGGCTCCACTATAGGTCACAATTCTTGACAGAATAAATATTTGATATGAGTTATTATAATCACGACTATAATTTAAACCAATAGAATTTCTGTAAAGCATTTGATGCCGGTCCTATTTGACTTTTAAGTACCGAAATATGCTTTGACTACCTTGCTTTGTCCTTAATATTTCTTGATATCAATTTCCAAATCTCGATGATCGAAAAAAATGTTTTATCTCAGTCTAATTAAAATCAGACCCTAATTTCGTTTTGTTCGGTTTTTTAAATCCTGTTTTTTTCAACACTACATTAGGATCTGAGAGCCACATGTGATAGAAAGTATCTACGTGCACTCTGACCTTACCTTTATAAAAATGACCTGATAAACTAGTCTACAGCACTAAGGAATCCTATAATGTACCTATTGTTCGCGCGGGAGAGGGCAAAGATCTGATTAGTTAAAACCAGAGTCAACGTAGACACTTTCTATCGCACGTGGTTCTCAGACCCTAATGTAGTGTTTACAAAACCTGATTTAAAAAACTGAACAAAACGAAATTAGGGTCTGATTTTAATTAGACTGTGTTTTATCTATGAATATCTCTAATTTAAACATATATATTTCAATAAAATAAATGAACAGCGATTAAAAGCTGCTGTATGAATAATATTATGCTGTATGACTGTTTTCGTGATGAGAAAATTGTCTCAATGATCAATGGATCGAAAATGAGTGTTGTTTGAAAAGGGATATTAATATTATGAAACAAATGATGGAACTGATACGGTTTCACTTCTAATGTTCTATAAACCAAGTTAACATGTGTTGTTTGGGAATCAGGACCGCTCAGACCAGGCATTACAGACTCGGACCAATACCAAATTGGGCCACTTTTTTTTCTCACAACCGACTTGGACCACTTTTCATTAATAAAGTAAATTTTTGGGTTTAAAATATCTGCTTGTTTGACCCCCAAAAAATACAAATGACTCCTAATTTGAAAATTTAATTTCTAGGGAAAACCCTGTAGTGGGCGTATATTACCTTGCCTGGCAAGCTATGTTTCTTTTATGAATACAAACAATAACAAAATTGGATCTCCTATCAAGCAAGACAATTTTGAATAGACGTACTCAGAAACTCAAATGATATACCAAACGAAAGTATGTGATTTTTATTGCTCATTTTGATATCGATAATCAACAATTTACGTCTATTCTTCATAATATATAAGAATAGATTGAATTTCGGTAAAAAAATGCAAACAATGATTTGTTAATTATTGACATTTCTAATATCTACAGAAAGATATTTCGAGCCATGATCATAATGATATTTTATCTGGGTCACTGAGCTTTAAATAGTAAAATAATAGCAGATGTTTAAAATCTTGACCTTTGAATACTCCGTCATTCTCTGAAATCTGACATTTTTATACGCCCTCATCTCTCTATGAGGACGTATATTGTCGGCACCCCTGTCCGTCCGTCCGTCAACATTTGCTTGTAAACGCTCTAAAAACTATAGTTTTTGAGGGAATCAAATGAAATTTGATATGTGTATACATATTCATGAAACGAAGATCAAGTTCGAATTTGAGCTATTTTCGATTGTTAGAAGCAGAGTTATTGCCCTTGCCCCAAATCTTAAATATATTACTCTCTTAGTTTTCAACCGATTTTGATAAAACTTTAAATGGATGTTATTGGACCTAAATCGCAAGGTTTGAGAAAGTTTAGTTTACTCCTAATTAAATTTAAGACTTTTTCGTTAGGCGTATTTGGCCGTGGTCCACTATCCAGAACCAAGAACCAGTTTGTTATCGAAATGTTTCCATTTTATTCTTTTTTTCCACAGGGCACACAGCCTAAACCGCAACAGCTGCAGCAACCTTTTTACAACTTCTGAGGTCCATTTTTGGCGAGGTACTCAATGAATATAAATTGAAACATTTTTGCAACAGTGCAAATTGCACATTACAACCTCAGTAATAACCGGTGTTTTGACCCGGGAAGCTATATTTTTTTGTCGATTTTGCTCAGGTTTTCATTTTTGGAATCTGTGACTACATTCCGATGTGATATGAGTTAAAAAAAAATTTAAATTTCAAAAATTCGTAGCATACATTTTTTGGCTGATTTTCGAAATTTTTGGACCATTTTTCAGTTTGTTTTTTTTGGATTAATCTGAAATTTTGATAAAAGATGCATGTCACTAATGTAAACAATTTGACGTACTCAAAATTTTTGCGTCACTTCCGGTTAAAGTGGAAAATCGATTTTCACTTCCGGTTGAATAACTTCCGGTGTAATTGAAATTTTTCAACGAAATTATGTTTATCGTTATTAATCGTAATTCTACAGCCGATTTTAAAATAAAAATTAGTCCGAAAAAAATTTCTTTGGCCGCCCATGTTGATTTGATACATTTTTATAAAACGAAAAATGGGGCCTTGGTGGTAAGTGTCATGTGTGTGATGTTTGTATTTCTGGAAACTATAGTCGATTGCGACAAAAAACTGGGAAGCCGAATTTTGAATTTCGATTTTCCTTTTTTATACGCCCACATTTCAATGTGTAAATTCCAAATAAAAGTGACAGTTGAACAAAACCAATCATGAAGGTGGTTAATGGTGATCTCAGTTGTAAAAAACTATGATGCTTTGACAGGATGAAGATATGAGGCTTTAAAAAATTAAATTTCTGTCAACATAAAACCATTTATTTCTCCTGAATATGTGGTCGTATATTGTCGTCACCCCTGTCCGTCCGTCAACATTTCTTGTGAGCACAATAGACACTACAGTTTTCATCTGATTTTGATGAAAATTGCTATGATCCTTTGGATTAATAAGATCTTGGTCAAGTTCGAATTTGACGTATTTCCGATGAACAGTTTTTGAGTTATTGCCCTTGACTTTGGAAAAATGCGTCAAATTTTGTTTGTGAGCACTCTACAGACTACAGTTTTCATCTGATTTTGATGAAACTTGCTCTGATCCTTTGGATTGATAAGATCTCGGTCAAGTTTGAATTTGACGTATTTCCGATGAACGGTGTTTGAGTTATTGCCCTTGACTTTGAAAAAATGCGTCAAATTTTGTTTGTGAGCACTCTAGAGACAACAGTTTTCATCCGATTTTGATAAAACTTGCTATGATCCTTTGGATTTATAAGATCTCGGTCAAGTTCGAATTTGACGTAGTTTTCATGAACAGATTTTGAGTTATTGCCCTTGACTTTGGAAAAATGCGTCAAATTTTGTTTGTGAGCACTCTACAGACTACAGTTTTCATCTGATTTTGATGAAACTTGCTCTGATCCTTTGGATTGATAAGATCTCGGTCAAGTTTGAATTTGACGTATTTCCGATGAACGGATTTTGAGTTATTGCCCTTGACTTTGAAAAAATGCGTCAAATTTTGTTCGTGAGCACTCTAGAGACAACAGTTTTCATCCGATTTTGATAAAACTTGCTATGATCCTTTGGATTTATAAGATCTCGGTCAAGTTCGAATTTGACGTAGTTTTCATGAACAGATTTTGAGTTATTGCCCTTGACTTTCATAAAACATGTAAAAAATTGTTCGTTAACACAATAGAAGCTTCAGTTTTCATCCAATTTTATTAAAAATTGTTGTGATCATTGGAATTGATAAGATCTCAGACAAGTTCTAACTTGACACAATTTTAATGAATGGATTTTGAGGTATTGCACCCGACTTTGTCAAAATGCGTCAAAAATAGTTTGTGAGCAGGATTGAAGCTACAATTTTGAACTGATTCTGATGAAACTTGGTGTGATCATTGCAATTGATAAGATCCTGAACAAGTTCTAACTTGATGCATTTTCGATGTACAGTTTTTGAGTTTTGCCCTTGACTTTTATAATAAAATTTGTATTATCGTTAATTAAAATCAAACGGTCTCCGTGAAAGTTACGCTGGCGCTCTGCAACATATCACGGTAATGAACGGCGGCCATTTGACCGGACTACATCAATGTTATCACGTAATCTCGGGATTCTGGTAGTTCAAGCATCAGAGACGGGTCATTCGAGGCTACAAGTATCTGTAAACAAATAACACGAAAACAAACAGATATGTATTTAAAATGATGATAAAATGCGTAAATGGTGAACAGATAGTCACTACGTAGCATTAAATGCACGAGCAGGTTTCAGAAAATTCCTCCACAGATTCTATTGCTATGAACTATATCTATGTCGCGACGTTACAAGCAAGTGGTAAAGCGTCAAAGTAAAGAGTCTCGCGCATGAAAACACAACGAAAAACACCATTCATTACCGAGACAGATTATGGTTTACGGAAACTGCCGAGGATTGCTGATTGAATTAAAATATGATCATTTCCGACAGCTGCCAGTGGGCGTATGTTACCTTGCCTGGCAAGCCCTGGTTTGCAATTTCCGGTTGAATTTTTTTCAGTATTTGAAGGCTCATATCTCGTGACCTTGACCTTTGATGTCCTTGAATTTAAGTAGGTCAAAGGTCATCGACCTGGGCTACCAGATGATACTTTAATATTTGACCTCCGATATCAACTTCCGGTTTTATAGCTGTCCGAAAACAGCAAAATTGACAACTTTGGACTGCTCTAGCACGTGACCTAATTCAATTAGAGAGTTATTTTTTTCAGATTCTGAATGTGCTTTACGAGCTCTTGCGAACGATATATCACAGCTGATTGTAATGTAAAATTTGAATTTTTATACGCCCACACATTAATGTGGGCGTATATTGTAGTCGCCCCTGTCTGTCTGTCTGTCTGTCTGTCTGTCTGTCTGTCTGTCTGTCTGTCCACAATTGTTGTGGACACGATAGAGAGCTGGTTTCTTGTTGGATTTTGATGAAACTTGCTCTGAGTGTTTGTTATCACCCAAGGATGAACCCTATTGAAAATCAGACGAATCAAAAAATATTTCATGGGTTATTGCCCTTGCTTTTGAAAACATGTTGTGAAAACCATATAGAGCTGGTTTCTTGATGGATTTTGATGAAACTTGGTATGAGTGTTTGTATTGACATTGGGATAAACCCTATTGAATATCAGATACATCGAAAAAATATTTGATGAGTTATTGCCCTTGTTCTTTAAAACACGTTAATTTTTCAGCCGTTACACTCTCAAAGTTGTGGACACGATAGAGAGCTGGTTTCTTGTTGGATTTTTGTGAAACTTGCTGTGAGTGTTTTTAATAACCCAAGGATGAACCCTATTGAAAATCAGAGGAATCGAAAAATATTTCTTGGGTTATTGCCCTTTGCTTTTGAAAATATGTGGTGGACACCATAGAGAGCTGGTTTCTTGATGGATTTTGATGAAACTTGGTATGAGTGTTTGTATTGCCATTAGGATAAACCCTTTTGAATATCAGAAACATCGAAATAATATTTTATGAGTTATTGCCCTTGTTCTTTAAAACACGTTAATTTTTCAGTCGTTATACTCTCAAAGTTGTGGACAAGATAGAGAGCTGGTTTCTTGGTGGATTTTTATGAAACTTGCTGTGAGTGTTTTTAATAAACCAAGGATGAACCCTATTGAAAATCAGAGGAATCGAAAAATATTTCTTGGGTTATTGCCCTTGCTTTTGAAAATATGTTGTGGACACCATAGAGAGCTGGTTTCTTGATGGATTTTGATGAAACTTGGTATGAGTGTTTGTATTCACATTAGGATAAACCCTTTTGAATATCAGAAACATCGAAAAAATATTTTATGAGTTATTGCCCTTGTTCTTTAAAACACGTTAATTTTTCAGCCGTTGTACTCTCAAAGTTGTGGAAAAGATAGAGAGCTGGTTTCTTGGTGGATTTTTATGAAACTTGCTGTGAGTGTTTTTAATAACCCAAGGATGAACCCTATTGAAAATCAGAGAAATCGAAAAATATTTCTTGGGTTATTGCCCTTGCTTTTGAAAATATGTTGTGGACACTATAGAGAGCTGGTTTCATGATGGATTTTGATGAAACTTGGTATGAGTGTTTGTATTCACATTAGGATAAACCCTTTTGAATATCAGAAACATCGAAAAAATATTTTATGAGTTATCGCCCCTTGTTCTTTAAGACATGTTAATTTTTCAGCCTGTTACAATCTCACAGGATAGAGAGCTGGCTTCTTGATTGATTGTAATGAAAATTGTTGTGAGGATGAAACATATTGAAAATCAGACAAATCTTAATATATTTAATTGGTTATTGCACTTGTTTTTGTAAATGTGTTGTGGAAACAATAGAGAGCTTGTTTCTTGGTGGATTTTTATGAAACTTGGTGTGAGTGTTTGTATTGACCTTGGGATACAACTTATTGAAAATCAGAAATATCAACAACTATGTGAATGCTCTTAATCATTTTAGGATGGAACCTAAACGTATGTTGCCCTTGTTTTATGCGTATTTATATATGGAAACTTTAACCCTTGGTTTTACTCTTGTAAAAAGAGAAAATGTCATTCTCAGAATCTTTCATTTACTGACCACTCTTGTCAACCCCCCGGACGAATTGGCTGCCATTATAAAAGTGGGCGTATTACGATGGCCATCGCTATTTTTTTATATTTTGCAATTTGGGAAACCTTTACCCAATTTTTTTGAATTTTTTGACTTTAATATATGCATAGTTTATGATCTATTAAGTTTAGAGGCTTGAAAATTGGAACATCAGTGAACATACTCCATATAAATGTATCCATCAAAAAAAATTGACATGGGCGGTGGCACATCCGGGTTAAATTTTAATTTTGTTAACATTGTGTTGTCTGGAAAAAATCCATATAGACTACATTTTTTTGAAAAATGCTTTTACACATACCAACATCATTACTTTAACTCAATTATATCAAAATCTCAGCTATTTCGGCTGTATAGTTCAAAAAAAGGAACAAGGTTTATTAATTTCAAAATATCTGATTATAGATTTTGACTTTTTTTTGGCATTTATGATTGTATATCTCGTTAACCAATAGATGTAAAGGCTTGATAATTTAGCCATAGTAAGATATTATTAATATAAATAAAGTCACATAAAAAAATCTGACGTGGGCGTGGCACATCCGGGTAAAATTTTGTTTTTGTCAAAATTTCGTTTATCAAAAAAAAAAGGTAAAGTTTAAAAAAAAAATTAAAAAATGACCTTGCATACAGTTACAGCATTGCTTTATCCAGCTTATGTTAAAGGCTCATTGAATTCGGCTTTGTAGTTAAAAAAAGAGAACATGGTTTTAAAAAAAAAAAAAAATTTGGTTTTTGACCTTGACCTTTGTTGACTTGACCTTTTTAGGATCAAAGGTCATTGACTTTGGCTGTTCAATTATACTTTCATATTTGATTTCTAGCGACAACTTCCGGTGTTATTACTGTATGCATTTACAAATTTTAAAGACTTGTTTCTCGTGAATTTGACCTTGAGTGACCTTGACCTTCAGTAGGTTGAAGGTTATTGATAAAGGTTTTCAGCTGGTATGTTCAAATGTTAGGTCTGGTGACTACTTCCGGTTTTGCAACATTTCAAAAAACAAAAATTTTAAAAGTTGTCAACTTCTTTGGCACTTCGGATTTACGTTCAGAGCTGATGTTTTCTAAATTTCCCTTAGCAATTTGCACATTTGCAAAGTCCCACTCTGTGCCACATGTGGCTCTAGTTTTTTTTTTTTTTTTTCTCTTTCTGGTCAGAGCGCCCAGCCAAAACTACACATGCACGCATAATCTCTCAAGATTTCACACGATAATCTACTGCTCGGTATTGTTTAAATGTAAAATGGCGCATGCCCTACCAACCGGAAATGAGATATGAGAACATATGGGTTTTGATGTTTTGGCCATTATCTCCTTTATTCTTCAACCGATTTTGATCGTACTGACTGCTTATTTCTCTAATTGATTGTCCACGAGACAAAAGTTTAACAATATCATTTTGAGAAAAATCTTGCTGACTTTTGGAGCACCTTTTCTTGACCACTTTTTTAACTTTTGCAATTTTATATTGATCAACCTGAAAACTTACATATTTATAGACATTTTGATTGCGAAAAATTAGCAATTTTCAAAATTTTGTTATTACTTCCGGTTTTGACGTCAATCGCTCTCAAAGTTGAAATTTCAACTTCCGGAATTTTGAAGATATTCGAAAAATTCTTTTTGCAATATGTTTGTTATGTAGACACAAAAGTATACAAATCATAAAATTTGACCCGGATGTAACAGATCAGTCGCCATCTTGAAATGGTATATTTTCATAAAACGCAAAATGGGGCCTCAGGGTGTTATGGAATTTGCAAAATTTTGATGTCTATGCAATCTACAGGCGATTGTGACCAAAACATGGGAAGCGGATTTTTTAATTTCAATTCTGAATTTTTTATACGCCCACACATTAATGGGTCTGTCCGTCTGTCTGTCCACAATTGTTGTGGACACGATAGAGAGCTGGTTTCTTGATGGATTTTGATGAAACTTGCTGTGAGTGTTTGTTATCACCCAAGGGTGAACCCTATTGAAAATCAGACGAATCGAAAAATATTTCATGGGTAATAGCCCTTGCTTTTGAAAATATGTTGTGGACACCATAGAGAGCTGGTTTCTTGATGGATTTTGATGAAACTTGGTATGAGAGTTTGTACTGACATTAGGATAAACCCTATTGAATATCAGAAACATCGAAAAAATATTTTATGAGTTATTGCCCTTGTTCTTTAAAACACGTTAATTTTTCAACCGTTACACTCTCAAAATTGTGGACACAATAGAGAGCTGGTTTCTTGGTGGATTTTTATGAAACTTGCTGTGAGTGTTTGTAATCACCCAAGGATGAACCCTATTGAAAATCAGACGAATCGAAAAATATTTCCTGGGTTATTGCCCTTGCTTTTGAAAATATGTTGTGGACACCATAGAGAGCTGGTTTCTTGATGGATTTTGATGAAACTTGGTATGCGAGTTTGTACTGACATTAGGATAAACCCTATTGAATATCAGAAACATCGAAAAAATGTTTTATGAGTTATTGCCCTTATTCTTTAAAACACGTTAATTTTTCAACCGTTACACTCTCAAAGTTGAGGACACGATAGAGAGCTGGTTTCTTGGTGGATTTTTATGAAACTGGCTGTTGGTGTTTGTATTGACCTTCGGATACACCTTATTGAAAATCAGAAACATCATCAACTATGTGACTGCTCTTAATCATTTTAAGATGGAACCTAAACGTTGGTTGCCCTTGTTTTATGCATATTTCAGTAACATATTTGTTTTTTCCAGGAAACTTGAACCCATGGTTTTACTCTTGTAAAAAGAGAAAATGTCATTCTCAGAATCTTTCATTTACTGATCATTCTTGTCAACCCCCCGGACGAATTGGCTGCCATTAAAAGTGGGCGTATTTCGATGGCCATCGCTATATTTTTAATTTCCGGTTAAAATAAATCAGTAATTGTCAAAACTTTCAAGGCCCATATTTCGTGACCTTGACCTTTCTTGACCTAATGACCTGTACAAAAATTATTGCCCTTGATTGACGATTATCATTAATGTACTTTTTATACGCCCACACAAAAGTTGGGGGTATATTGTAATCGGTCTGTCGGTCCGTTCACATTTGGTTCGTGCTCACTCTACAGGCTACAATTCTTTACAGATTGTTTTGATTTTGATTTTGTGGGTCAATGTTATTATGAAGATGATCCCTATTGATTTTGGTGATGATCGGATAATTTTTCACGGAAATATCGTGTCCGACTTGACGTTTCACTCTATTAGCTATATTGTGCATCTCGTGCTTACTCTACAGGCTTCAATTCTTTACAGATTCTTTTGATTTTGATTTTATGGGTCAATGACATTATGAAGATGATCCCTATGATTTTCGTGATGATCGGATAATTTTTCACCGAAATATCGTGTTTGACTTGACGTTTCACACTATTAGTTTTATTGTGCATCTCTCGCTCACTCTACAGGCTTCAATTCTTTACAGATTCTTTTGATTTCGATTTTATGGGTCAATGTCATTATGAAGATGATCCCTATTGATTTTTGTGATGATCCGATAATTTTTCATGAACATATCGTGTCTAACTGTCTTGACAGTGTGTTCATAAGTGTTAATTCAGTTTATATTCACAGTTCTTTCTTTCAGCTAAATGTCAATGGGCAACAAACAAACACTCGCACTTACAATCAAAGCTATCAGTGGGCGTATGTTACCTTGCCTGGCAAGCTATATTTTACATTGTAATTGTATGCAGGTTTTTTTTTAAGTATGAAATAATGTTACATAATGTTGACCATTGAAAAGTTTTCAAAGAAACATTAAGATGTATTTTCTTTGAACAAATTATGTAATGATAAATTTCTATCTAGTATGAAGTATGAATGCTGTGCAGTCAGTTTTGCATGTTAGAACTTATTTATAAATTTTTTTGATATTCGCTTTCCTCTGATGTATAACAAACTGTGATTACGCCTTTTAAAGACTTTTTTCATCAGATGACTTTTCACTTTTAAAATTGTGTACCTTCTGCATTCCAATAACGAATGTAAAACAAGCTGTCTTCTGTAAACTAGACAACATGAATTGAAAAATGTCACTCTTCACCCTTGGACGAAACAGGATGTGCACTGCTCGGTAACCTTCATGGTTCTAGTTATTCTTGTATTGCAAGAACTGACAGCTATATTTCCTAGTGTAATTCATATTTTCTAAAACTTTACAATCCTATCCTAATTTATTAACTTGCACAGAATGAATGACGATTATTTTAGCGATGAAAACTCGAAGTTTTTAGCCGACATAGAAAGGCATATATGCTAAGTATTGGTAGGCCTGTAAAAGCTGAATGTCTACAGGCTACATTAAAAAAATAACCCGATTTTATGAAACAAAGTTACAGATACATTAAATTTACTCGCATAATAATCTACCGATAATTGAAATTCTTGCTAAACGATGTTGACAAACGTCATATTGATGATTGAATGTTATCATAGCAATATGAAAACTTTAAAAGGCTTCAAAATTTCGTTTTGTGGTAAAGATTAGGCTACTGTAAAATTTCGATAATAAAAGTGAAAGTAGAAATACCCGGATGTTGTTATAAACACAGTGTCACGTGTTATGGTGTGCTTAAAATTTCAATTGTCGTGTGAAAATAGATCAAATTATCATCTTAATTAGGGGATTAATTAAAGCGATACTACCTCTTAGAATGAACAAAAAAATTAAGTTCTCAAACTTGGTCAATCAGATTATATATTCATCAACGATGTCCAAAGTATACAAACAGAATGCAAAAAACCCATGAAACTATGTAAATTTCCATATAATAACAGGTTATAATTGATAAATGCCTTAAGGGTGTTAATTGGGCTATTTCACGTTATGAAAAAATGGAATAAGTATATGAAATAATGATTTCCTGAGACTTGTTGTGCATTTGTTGATGATTTGGGGTCCTTCTCGATAGTTTAAGGTTGATTTCATGTCAATCAGATTTTTTTTAATGAGTTGACAGCCCTTTCAAACATGTCATAAAAATTGGACATTTCAAACCTTTGATACAAGTTTAAAAAAATGTGAATGGATCAATCTACATCAAACTTGGCATAAATGTAGACAGTTACATTGTCGAGAAACGTACTGAGCGATTTTCCAAAAAAAAATATTATTTTGGTGGTTACCATGGAAATACGAAAATTTACACGTAGGTACGGCAAACATTTTCCAGGGGTCAAACTGATTAGAATTTTCGAAAAAACTCTCTTTACATTTCATCCTTATTGAATAAGCTTTCAATCAAGACCAAGATCGTAATTTTCCAATAAAAAATGGCTGAGAAATCTTGTACCAACCGGGACACATTTTGCAACTTTTTCCTAATTTTTTAGCAAAAACTAACGAAATACCTAATTTCTTTTCGGTTTTTTTCATTCTATATAGTTTACAAATAAAGTAATAATAAATATCTACAATCTGAGCCCAAAAATAATAAGTAATTCGCAAAAATTCCATCTCGTGTTTTTTTTCTCGAACGCTAGCCCAATCAATACCCTTAAATTGGATTAAGGCATTTATCAATTATTGTATATAAACATAGTTTTCTGGATTTATCAGATTATTTAGGTAAACTGTTATACAACCAGGCAAGTCCATTGATGAATATAAACTCATATTGACCAAGTTTGAAAATTTAGATTTTTTGTTCATTCTAAGAGGTTGTATTCCTTTAATAAGACAATGATAATCTCGTTACATGATGAGATTAACACGTGTTATGGGCAAACAGAATTTAATAATGATTGATTTTTTATACGCCCACATAAAAATGTGGACGTATATTGCTGTCACCCCTGTCCGTCCGTCGGTCCGTCCGTCAACAATTTCTTGTGTATGCGATAGAAGCTAGAGTTTTTATCCGATTTGAATGAAACTTGGTATGTGTATTCATCTTGATAATATCTCGAATGAGTTCGAAAATGGCGCAATTCTAGTTGTAGGTTTATGAGTTATTGCCCTTGACTTGGTGAAAAAATGTTAAAATTAACTTGTGTACGCGATAGAAGCTAGAGTTTTGATCCGATTTGAATGAAAATTGGTATGTGTATTCATCTTGATAATATCTCGAATGAGTTCGAAAATGGTGCAAATCCAGTAGTCGGTTTATGAGTTATTGCCCTTGACTTAGTGAAAAAACAATCTGCGAGAGTCCTCCGAATACTGTAGGGTTTCCTAACATTTTTAAATACAGTGCCTTGTTCTGTTAAAGGGGACCAGTCTTCATTTTTATTGGTTGATTTGGTTCTTGAATATACTTAAGTATCCTTCAGAAGCACTAGAAATGTACGAAAATTGCATATTTCCTTCAAATATATCTTAAATTAGACATTTCTCCTTCTATTTCTATAGTTGACTTTTCTATATATTGCATAGTATCCATAATGTGTAGTAGGGCATTATAACTTTCAAATGCTAATAATTATGGATGCACATGGATTTGAAGACTCAAATTTCAATGGTGAGTTGTGATAACCAGTACTAAATTGCTGAGCTAAAAAAGTCCCTGTTTCTGAGACTTGGAAAAATCGACCCACCAAAATGAAGCCTGTGCCCCTTTAATTAATCACATGAAAATCCTTTTTATTCAATCTTCACCATTAGTATTATTAAATTTAAAATTTAAGGAAATTTGCCAACGCCAACAGAACAAGTTTTTTTTATTATCTAATGCTTCATATATATCTAAAATATTTCAATTCATCTAAAAATGATGGGGGAAATCATATGGCACAGTTATCGCTTTGCAATTGTGTAACACTATGGCTACTGTAATTTCGGTCAATTGCGTAAATTGAAAATATTTTCCACATCTCATCGGTACCGGTAACCTACTATATTTTCACTAGGGTAATTTTCTTGTATTCATAATGTCAGTTGTGCAGTTAACACCGCTGGTCAAGTAATCATTGTTATCTATTGTGATCTGTCAACCGAAAATGGTCGGGTGATCGGAATTGTCAGACATTTTTTTGTTTGTTTACAATTTTTTTTTATTGGATGTAGTAAGCAGCGTGTTTCCGGGTTTGTTCGATTTCTTGTTCCATACACCTCTAATATGATTTCAATAATAGAACATGACACGGGTGAACTGAAAGCAACGTGAATCAAATACATCCCGCAATGATTTGCGACTTTCGAAAATGAAAGTTGAAATCATTTTGACAAGTCGGCAAAAAAAAAAAACCGCTTCTAATAGAAAATAAACAATGAACCGGCGGCCAAGTAGAACTTTCACTCTTATGGGATCGGACAAGCACCTTTTTTATTAATTATTTTGCGCAAATCCTAAAAGACTTGGACAATCGATGTTTACGCAAGTCTTGGCGCGAATGAGATTCGGAGACTAGCGTGAATTTTTAGGACTGAGGCAAGAGTTTTCATTCGAATTGATTCATCTAAATATCAGCTCAAATAAGTGCGATGGTGCAATCAAATATTCAAATTTGCTGAATTGGGCGTATATTACCTTGCCTGGCAAGCTATCTTTATTGATTTATGGTAAAGAATTTGGACATTGAAAAACGGTAGGTCCCGTAAAAATTATGCTTTTGAAAAAATGAAAAAGCGGTGATTTTGACCTCCCGTCAGCAGATCGGGAGATGGCATGCAAAAGCAGTAGAAACCCGACATTATCGGGAGATTACACATGTATGAAGCTATCGATCAAAATGTGCTAAATCATTCCCGACAGCTGTCAGTGTTTGTAAGTTGCCTATCCTAGCAAGCCCCTGGTAATTGTTTTTTTTTAAATAGTTTAGGGAAAAGGGAAGTGCTGAAGAAGCTCGAAAAACATTACATGGTACTAGATGGCCACCTTCAAATCCCAAAGTTCTTAAGGTGGATTACTCAACAAGACAAGAGGTAATGATTTCTATACGCCCACAGGAAATGAGGTGCACATATTGGCGTCATACATGTCCGTCGGTCCGTCCACACTTGCTTGTAAACACTCTACAGGTCACAATTCTTGACGGATTTTGACGAAACTTACTGATAATGTTTATCACCCAAGGATGAACCTTATGGAAAATCAGCAAAATAAAAAAAAATTTACTATGAATTATTGCCCTTGTTCTTGAAAACGTGTTCAATATTTAGCTAGTTAACACTCTAGGAGGCACAATTCTGGATGGATTTTGAAGAGACTTTGTGTTAATGTTCTTAATCACACAAGGATGAACCCTAATGAAAATCAGCAAAATTGAAAAATATTTACTGTGAATTATTTACCTTGTTCTTGAAAATGCATTAAAATTTTTATTTTTTTTAACACTCTAAAATACATATTTGCTTTGTTTTCGTATTGATTATTATTATTTATTTTTCGTCCACGGCAGTGCCTATTTCTCGGAAGTGGTACCATGTACAGAAAAACAGTTTTCATCATGTTTTCTAACTTGTGGCTAATCAATAATGAAATCGTTCAGTGCAACATTAAGCGACATGGGCAACAAACTTAAAATGGAATGTAGATAATGTATTTATCAACCAATTTTGTTCGAATTTTCTTCATCGTATTTCTCTTATTAAATTTGTTAGTTACTTTTTCTTGCTGTAATTTATCGAAGTATGATATTTTTATTGATTTTTAACGGATCTATTTGAAATTTCTATGACTGCAAACAGTACTGTTTCGGCCTTCTGGGCCTAATCAGTGCAGTGCTGATACAGGAGTTGAGGTTTGGCTATAGAGTCACCTCAGATGATCCCACATATGTGATACCATTGTACCATGCCAGAGTGCTCAAACTAACAAGCTAGTGGGCTACGCATAACGCTAACGACACTGGTCCACTCCAGATAGAGTGCTCAACAAGGTATGAACCAAGGAGCTTATCTAACTGCAAACGTAGATTGCCGGCATGTGCAAATAATTGTGCACACTCAATTTTTTATACGCCCACACATAAATGTGGGCGTATATTGTAGTCGCCCCTGTCTGTCTGTCTGTCTGTCTGTCTGTCTGTCTGTCTGTCTGTCTGTCTGTCTGTCTGTCCGTCCGTCCGTCTGTCCGTCCGTCCGTCCGTCCGTCCGTCCGTCCGTCCACAATTGTTGTGAACACGATAGAGAGCTGGTTTCTTGATTGATTTTGATAAAACTTGCTGTGAGTGTTTATAATCATCCAAGGAAGAAGCCTATTGCCCTTGTTTTTGGAAATACTTTGTGAACACGATAGAGAGCTGGTTTCTTGATGGATTTTGATGAAACTTGGTGTGAGTGTTTGTCATGACCTTGGGATTAACCCTATTGAAAATCAGAAACATCGATAAATACTTTTATGAGTTATTGCCCTTGTTCCTTAAAACGTGTTAATTTTATAGCCCGTAACACTCTCAAAGTTGTGATCACAATTGAGAGCTGGTTTCTTAATGGATTTTGATAAAACTTGCTGTGAGTGTTTATAATTATCCAAGGAAGAAGCCTATTGAAAATCAGAAAAATCAAAAAATATTTGATGGGTTATTGCCCTTGTTTTTGAAAATACTTTGTGAACACGATAGAGAGCTGGTTTCTTGATGGATTTTGATGAAACTTGGTGTGAGTGTTTGTCATGACCTTGGGATTAACCCTATTGAAAATCAGAAACATCGATAAATATTTTATGAGTTATTGCCCTTGTTCCTTAAAACGTGTTAGTTTTATAGCCCATAACACTCTCAAAGTTGTGAACACAATAGAGAGCTGGTTTCTCGATGGAATTTGATAAAAATTATTGTAAGTGTTTATAATCATCCAAGGAAGAAGCCTATTGAAAATCAGACAAATCGAAAAATATTTAATGGGTTATTGCCCTTGTTTTTGAAAATACTTTGTGAACACGATAGAGAGCTAGTTTCTTGATGGATTTTGATGAAACTTGGTGTGAGTGTTTGTCATGAACTTGGAATTAACCCTATTGAAAATCAGAAACATTGATAAATATTTTATGAGTTATTGCCCTTGTTCTTTAAAACGTGTTAATTTTATAGCCCGTAACACTCTCAAAGTTGTGAACACAATAGAGAGCTGGTTTCTTAATGGATTTTGATAAAACTTGCTGTGAGTGTTTATAATCATCCAAGGAAGAAACCTATTGAAAATCAGAAAAATCGAAAAATATTTGATGGGTTATTGCCCTTGTTTTTGAAAATACTTTGTGAACACGATAGAGAGCTGGTTTCTTGATGGATTTTGATGAAACTTGGTGTGAGTGTTTGTCATGAACTTGGAATTAACCCTATTGAAAATCAGAAACATCGATAGATATTTTATGAGTTATTGCCCTTGTTCTTTAAAATGTGTTAATTTTATAGCCCGTAACACTCTCAAAGTTGTGAACACAATAGAGAGCTGGTTTCTCGATGGAATTTGATAAAAATTATTGTGTGTGTTTATAATCGTCCAAGGATGAAGCCTATTGAAAATCTGACAAATCAAAAAATATTTGATGGGTTATTGCCCTTGTTTTTGAAAATACTTTGTGAACACAATAGAGAGCTGGTTTCTTGATGGATTTTGATGAAACTTGGTTTGAGTGTTTATAATCACCTAAGGATGAACCCTATTGAAAATTAGAAGAATTGAAAAATATTTCATGGCTTATTGCCCTTGTTAACTTGTAGTTGTAAACACTAAAAAATCGTTTAATTTTGTAAATATTCTTGATGGCACGGTTTTCGACAGATGTTTCATTTACTGATAGTTCTTGTCGACCTCCCGGACGACCTGGCTGCCATTACAAAAGTGGGCGTATTACGATGGGGCATCGCTATTTTTTACATCACTTCCGGTTTCAATGATATCATTTCCGGTTACTTTACTTCCGGTAAAACTGAGTTATGATATGAGACAATGCCAACAGGTGATGAACAGTAGTGGGACATATTAGTCATTTCTAAATTGTATGTTTTTGTAATATCAATGTTGTTTTCTTTATAAGAGATGTTTATTGTACTTGAAAAAGCACATAAAAAGATATCAAACTTTGTGGAGGCTTCAAAATAATAAAAAATGTACGCGATGCGACTGCATGTCGGATGTAACATAGGACAAAGTGAAACTGTCTTTTTACACTGACAATATGATTATAATCAGAAAATTACCATTATTTCAATCATATTGGATGTTGGAATACTTTTCAAACTCACATCAAGTCTAATTACAACATATTTTCAAAAATATTTGACTAGATACTATGTCCTTTGTTACATCCGACAGATATGAGTTCAATTTTTTTCAATGACACTTCACTCAATAAAACAAGGTCTTTAAAACTGCAGGGAAATTATCTTATAGCACATGGCAGTTACCATGAGAAAACAATCAGGTTAAATTTCACAGGTATACATATCAAAATAAATTTTAACATGTCGGATGTAACAATTTAGCAAAAGACAAAAACATGTCGGATGTAACAAAGGACAAAGTGAAACTGTCTTTTTCCACTGACAATATGATTATAATCAGAAAATTACCATTATTTCAATCATATTGGATGTTGGAATACTTTTCAAACTCACATCAAGTCTAATTACAACATATTTTCAAACATATTTGACCAAATACTATGTCCTATGTTACATCCGACATATATGAGTTGGATTTTTTTCAATGACACTTCACTCAATAAAACAAGGTCATTAAAACTGCATGGAAATTATCTTAAACTGCATGGCAGTTACCATGAGAAAAAAATCATGTGGAAATTTATAGGTGTACATATCATAATGAATTTTAACATGTCGGATGTAACAAACAAGCGAAAGACACAAAAATTAAGAAATGAGATATCACTTCAAAGTTTAATTAAGTTTATTTAAATTTAAGAAACATTGCAATAAAATAACAAACAATACATTATTCGGCTTAAAATCTGAACATTATTACACGTTTCATGATCAAGATATTAACAATTGGACAAAATCCAAATGAGTCTAAATATTGGGGTTAAAAATTTCATTTACATTAAATTGATCGATATCAAATAGTTATTACAAACAAATTTTAAAGTCAGTAATTACATAAGCTATGATTGAGAAAAATCTATTTTTTTACAATTTTAACATTAGCTTATTATTTCAGAATTATTTGAGTTTTGAAGTTCGATGAACTATTAAAAAATAATGTTATTTTGACTTTCAACATAGAGGGTTTCAAAATTTAATTGTTATGAACTAATAAAGGTTATTAATTAAAGACCATAAATTTTGTTGACTCTCGAGGTGCATGCATGCAAATATATTTCAAGAACATGTTGAGTTAACATTTTTATCAGGGCAAAGTCAATTTATGGTAAGAACCGGTAGTTGAAATTCCAATTACTGATACGAACATAATTGAATGAGACAGTGGGGTAAGCACTTAAAGTTCATTTCCTGAAAAGGAAAAAAGATGTGTTCTTGTAAAACTTTCCAGGAATATTGGGAAGGGGTAGAATCTCATCAATATTGTTGTATGGTTCAGTTGAGATGTCACATTTGCGTCATTTATACACTGGATTTTTGTTTATCATAATATCATTGACATTGAGTATCATCTGGTTCTTTAAAAAGTAACTTCACTCTTCACACATAGACCTACAAAACAAAGAGATGATGATAAATCAAAACAACTACGTAATTATACACTCAAGTACAATAAATATTATAAAAAACAATATTTGAATTTAACTTCTCTTGATTTTTCAAAACAATGACATAAAAAACTGTGTCATCAGTTATTTTGTTACGATCGACGACAAATTGAGAAAATTCCGCCAACAGAACAACTCAAACTGTCAATCATAGAAAAAAAACTATCAAATATCGACATATTAATCAATGAAAATATCATGGTAATAAAATTATTCAAAATATGACCATAATTTCAATACGATATGCAAAAGTCAGTCGATCGAAACATGGACAAAATGCTGACATCGATAAAAAAAATATTTTGAAGGAATTCGCGGACTTTGACACTTGATAAACATTCATTTCTTACCCAAAAAATCGTTTTTTACTCAAACTAAAACTTGTAAACCTTTCTTTTGGGAATATTGAACATTTTTCAATTCAATTGCAACATTAATGTCGATCGTAACATCTGTGAAAAGCTGACAAAGTCACTTCGCTTACCTTTTCTTCGGAAAGTAGCCATTTTGTCACAGTGATCTGCCAAACTCAAAAGGCCCCGTATGTAAACAACATTCGTAGTCCCAGTCTTCCAGTGAATATCACTCCATAGTAAAAATTAAGACTTTTTAGTCAATCGTAATATGTGGACAAAATTTTGACAGCTCGTCATAAAAATAGTTTTTTAAATTTCCTAAAATAGCTCACAAATTCATACAATGTTTTTTTAATATTTGAATAACTTTTCGTCATTTATCTCGATGTTTTAGTGAGGTCTTGTTAAACACGGCTATACATTCGATTATTTTTACATGGTATGTCATGGACAAAGTAAGTTACGATCGACCAGTACCTTTTCAAACGGCATTTTTATACGTATTCTTTGACAGATATCGATAAAGTGTTGTTTCATCAACTCAATAACTCATTATTATACATACGTACGTAATACAAGTAAAATTTATTCAGAAATAAGATATTTACAAGTGTTCCAAAATGGGAGGTGGCATTGTCCCATCGTAAATTGATAAATATGCACTTCAATAAATATTTTTTTTTTTTTAAATATTGAAATAATTTATGTATAGAACTCAAATTGTCTTTAATATTTTATTGATATGTTATCTTTCCAAAGTGGTGTGAACAGGATGCATCTCTTTCTAAAAAAATATATAATTGATACTTTAGTGGACATGGGTCTATTTGATCACCTTTTGACACTGTCTCATATGCATAATCTTAATGTAATTATTACAAACTGTTATGAACAAAAAAACATTTACCGGAAGTTATAGTTAGGACGCAATATTGGTTTGAGTCATTTTCTTAAATTTTTTATACAGAATAATTTTGCGATTAGACATTCACAATTTTGATGTTAAACGGAGCATTTAAGCTTTGTCTACGTACAGTTCCTTGGGAGCCAAATTTCGATTTCCGATTTTGCCTTTTTTGTATAACGGAATATTTTTTTCCCCGAGTTTAGAGGCTTGTATCACATGACCTTGACCTTGGATGACTTTCATACTATACATAATGATACCTTGTGACCATGACCTTCTGATAACCTTTTGACCTTTGGGGTCAGAACACTTAATCCTTTTTTATATGGCTCCAAACATGGCTTTTTTAGCATATTGCTGTAGCGCAAAACCTAACTGGAATAACACCCCAATGTTTGCTAATTTTTAATGTACTCTTTAAAGGTTTCAAATAATATCAGATTTGGCGATGCCAAAATTCAATTTAACAAAATATCTATCCATCTCAAAAACTTGACCTCAGATCAAGTTGATATATTTACAGATCTATTTATGAGAGCTTTAACATGATGTATTCATTTTTCATGTCCGACACGTGTTTTCTGTTTTAGGGGTGTGACTCAAAGGTGATTTTGCATCTTTAAAGGTTTTTTACGAGGGCCCTAATTTACATATAGCAATAATGTTTTCGGATCTGTAATGCTGAGACTTCAGATACTTGCATATTTAAAAAAATAGAATTCCCTACATTATAGTATAATTAGGCGAGACCAACTTAATCTCTTGTTTTACGGATCCGCCGACTTGAATTTTCTAGAAATCACAAAAAAAAAAACAGAATCGGCTCCGATGAAAAAAAAAAACAACCTCCATCCCCGATGAAAAAAAAATCTGAGGTTTCAGAATGACGCTTGCTCTAATATATTTATCCTTATACTGCAAGAACTGACAGCTACATTCCCAAGTGTAATTCATATTTTCTAAAACTGTTCAATCCTATTTTAACTTGCACAGAGTCAGAATGAATGACAATCATTTCAGCGATGAAAATTCGCAAAATTATTAGCCGACATGATAAGGCATATACTAAGTACCAGTAGGCCTGTAAAAGCAGTCATGAGCTGATTGTTTACAGGCTACATTAAAAAATAAACTGATTTTATGAAACAAAGTTACAGATACATTCAATTTGTACTTCTAGTCTTGCATAATAATCTACCGATAATGAAAAAGACTTGCATAACAGTATCTACGGACGTCATATTGATGATTGAATGTTATCATAACAATACGAAAGCTTCAAAAGGCTTCACAATTTCGTTTTTTGGTACAAATAGGCTACTGTAAATTTCCAATATAAAAGTGAAAGTAGAAATACCCGGATGTTGTTATAAACATGTGTCACGTGTTATGGTGTGCTTAAAATGCCAATTGTCGTGTGAAAATGGATCAAATTATCATCTTAATTAGGGGATTTATTAAGAAGACAATGATAATCTCGTCACATGAGATTAACACGTGTTATGGGTCATCAAAATTATATAATGATTGATTTTTTATAAAACCTGCTGTTGAGTGGTAGTAAAAGTGGTAGAAACCCGACATCATCGGTAGATTACACATGCATGATAACCAGTAGGCCTACCATAAAATATGATTGTTTACCTCCCTCAAAAGATCACAACAATATTAGGCCTAGTTATTAGTAAAAGACCATATGATGTTTAATGACATTCTTAGTCTATTGAGAGAAATGAATATTGGATTTACAGCCCATAATGTTAATGGTCTTGGGAAGAAATTTGTTAGGATAATACTTTATATATGGTATATTACTTCACAGCATCAGAAGTTAACAGATCATGGTATATTGCAGCCCTGTATTCTTGAAAATCTTAAAGGGATCGAACCAAGAACCTTGCCATGAGCAAAAGGTTTCAACCACAGCAGGAAAAAGATGAACTGTTGAACCATGTAGCAGATAAATAATCTTATTTGTTGGATTTTTTTTTTTTCTCCTACCCTTCAGGCAATTTTGGTCTTTTTTTTTTTCTTTTTTTTCCCTCCTGCCTTAAAAACTTTTTTCCAGAAAAAATCTGTAAAACAAGAAATAAAATTGGTCTGGCCTTATATAGAACAATATGTATGTCGGTTTAAATTGACTGTTATAAACATGTCACCTTTGATAGAGTCAGTAAGTTTGACATGGTCAAGTTAAAGGCTCTGTACCTCGATTTTTGTTAGATATGTATTATATTCAGTTTACGCATTTTAGGGAGGTCTAGGATGGACTAAACTACGTCATGCTGTAGATTTAGCTTACAGAAGCACCAGGGCTGTTGATTTGCCCGTATATTCCGGACATGACCGATTCATTTGCCATAATGACCTCTATCGGACATCAAGTGTACGTAACGATAAAGTTGAAAAAAAAAAATATTTCCAACTTAATTCTGTATACAACTACTTTTGTCAATGAGGCACCATACTCAATCAGTGACAGTGGTCAAGACAATAAGCTTATAATCCCATTAATTACCTGTTAATTAAGTGTTTAATTATCCTGAATGACCGACGAATAAAACAATAACAAAGAATTAAATAAGGATTATAATAACAAAGCAGTTCCACTTTAGTGAATTTGATAATTGTGCCTTCTTGTTCAGGCAAAATTTCAAAGGTAAAACAAATAAATATTCAGTATTTGGATAGTATTTTACTCTGAGTTAGGTGTAAAATAAACTTTGCAAATGTGCAAGATATGTTGAAACTGGAAGTAGGCGTAAACTCTTTGAAAACTGTCAAATTCTATGTTGAATTTTGTGGTCTGTATTCACACTCACAAGTATACCGTTAAAAATGTCCGATTGGCAAACAAAATAAATCAACAGCACCGAGAAGCACTCTGACCCACTTTCTTATTTATGAACCGAATTTCTTCAAAATGTGCATATACCTTCATGTTCGAATAGTGATTTGAAGGAAAATACAAAATTTGTGTTGTGTGCGCATGCGCAATGCTAACTTTTTTGTTTGTTATCCGATTTTTACGAAATTTGGTATTTACATGTATAATCAGATTCAGAATCTGGGGGAAATGTTAAATTTGAGTACCCGGTACTGCGCATGCGCATTATCAACTTTCTTATTTCTTACCCAATTTTTTTTCAAAATTGACATACGTGTGTGTATAATCAGATTCAAAATATTATGGACATTGAATTTGTGTAGTACGCATGCGCGTCGCCAACTTTCTTATTTCTTATCCGAATTTCATGAAACTTAGTATGCATATTAATCTGGTCATTCTGTGATTTAACCTCAAGAAAATTGCAACAGAAAATTTTACGACTGTTTCCTTTTTATCGAATATATCTGAGTTTGTAAAAAAAAGTCTATCAAAATCAACCCTGTGGAACAGGGTTAATTTCTGCTTCAAAAATATTAAAAACCAACTAGGTGAAAATGGCACATACAGGTCGCCGTACATGTACAAGGGAGATAATTCGTAGTGATTCTGCTAAAGTATTCAGTAACAAAACAACAATAACGGAGCCGTTTTATTTTATGGTAAGAAAAAACCAAATTTAAGTAAAAACGTAATTAACGATGAAAGAAATAGCAGTTGGCTTCAAATATACTTTGAACATGCACATCAAACTGATCAAACATAACTTGTGTAGCGTCGTCTGCTATTCGTTGCTAAGGCTGCTCCAGCAAAGAACATGACTGTGTGATAAACATGTTAAACTGAACTTAAACACTACCTAATACGAATATTTCCGTCATTAACAAATGTACCCTACATTGTTAAAATTATTAGAAACATAATTATGTGAAAAAGTACATCGAAAAGTGGAAAATCAATACAAAATACTGGACCTTCTTTCATAATGTAGAAAAAGTATGGAAGCCCATGAGTGACGAAGGAATGAATATTAGAAAACGGCGTTCTGGATTCAGAAGTCGACCTACCACATAAGACAAACACATAAAAATCATTCATGAAATAATATTGAGTGGCCATTTTAGGGCTGGGCGATATTGGTTAAAGTGGATATCACGATATTCATCATTAATATATCACGATATGGGTATATATCGCGATATTTTAAAGAAGGGTTTTTACTGGTTTTTGAAACAAAATGTTCATATTTTGTTCTATCAAAAAATCTTAAATGTAAGAAAAACAGTAAATATCTGTCAAAAACAACCAAATCTTCAAAAGCATGAAAAAACACATCTTTTTCAAATATCTAAAAGTATTAAGTTATGTGTTAAAACCGTTAAAATGACTTTATCTTGACCAAAATTTGACGATATATCATGATTATTACATATATCACGATATGGCGATATTTCAGTATTTTTATTTGAGGCGATATTACTAACGATATAAATTCCTATACCTGTATTTATCGCGATACCGGTATATCGCCCAGCCCTAGGCCATTTATTCTGTTCTGTTTTACAAAAAAAAGAGCAATAGAGAATGAGCCTCGGTTCATAAGTCCTCATTTTAAGAAGGCCATTGATGATAATTTTGGCTACCACTTCATTTGCCTAGGATATTGTCAAGCTGCAATCTCCTTGGGTGTTTCTTGGCAAAAATGTCCACAACTGTGTCTGTCTTGACAAAATCATCATAGTGAATTTCTACATGTCTGTTGTGGCTTTTCACCAAACATTTTTGCTTCTAGGGGGGCGAAAGTCTGAACAGGGGGTCAGTTAATGACGATACTCCTGAAAACGTGATTTTCTGTCGTTTTCCGATGAATTGAGTCCTAAAAAAAATTTAAATTTGGACTCTCGGAAATGCCATTTGCAATTTTGAGATTTAGACGACTGCAATGCAATTTCTTGTCATTTTGAAAAGAGTTTTTGCCTGGGGGACATTTCCTAGACAATTTTGAGATTTACCCGACTGGAAATGCAATTTCTTGTCATTTTGAAACGAGATTGGTCTGAGGGACATCTCCTAGGAAATTTTGAGATTTTGGCGACTGTAAATGTGATTTCCTGTCTTTTCCTGTCATTTTGAAAATATTCTGGGCTGGGGGGCATTCCCTAGAAAATTTTAAGATTTAGACAACTGGAAATGCGATTTCCTATCATTTTGAAAATAGTTTGGTTTGGGGGACATCCCCTAGACAATTGTGATATTTAGACAACTGGAATCATTTTGAAAAAGAGTTTGGTTTGTGGTAGCCTACATCCCCTAGAAAATTGTGATATTTAGACAACTGGAATCATTTTGAAAATAGTTTGGTTTGGGGGACATCCCCTAGACAATTGTGATATTTAGACTACTGGAATCATTTTGAAAAAGAGTTTGGTTTGTGGTAGCCTACATCCCCTAGAAAATTGTGATATTTAGACAACTGTAGAATCATTTTGAAAATAGTTTGGTTTGGGGGACATCCCCTAGACAATTGTGATATTTAGACAACTGGAATCATTTTGAAAAAGAGTTTGGTTTGTGGTAGCCTACATCCCCTAGAAAATTGTGATATTTAGACAACTGGAATCATTTTGAAAATAGTTTGGTTTGGGGGACATCCCCTAGACAATTGTGATATTTAGACTACTGGAATCATTTTGAAAAAGAGTTTGGTTTGTGGTAGCCTACATCCCCTAGAAAATTGTGATATTTAGACAACTGGAATCATTTTGAAAATAGTTTGGTTTGGGGGACATCCCCTAGACAATTGTGATATTTAGACAACTGGAATCATTTTGAAAAAGAGTTTGGTTTGTGGTAGCCTACATCCCCTAAAAAATTGTGATATTTAGACAACTGGAATCATTTTGAAAATAGTTTGGTTTGGGGGACATCCCCTAGACAATTGTGATATTTAGACAACTGGAATCATTTTGAAAATAGTTTGGTTTGGGGGACATCCCCTAGAAAATTGTGATATTTAGACAACTGGACAAAGTTGTATTTATGGAGATAGTTATATAAGAAAAAATAATATAATAAATATGAATTTCTTCCTTCCTACCAATATTCCAAAAAGCGAAAAGTGAATTAAATGGGCCCATACTTTGTGACCTTGGAAAAGGTCATTCCCATGGGTTGATTTTGGTAGACTTTTTTTTCCTGTAAGCTAACATACTACAAAATAACATAAAGTAAGAATAAATTCTGTTGCAATTTTCTGGAGGTTGGTCCCTTTTTTCGGCCAAAATGACCAGACTATATGTATATTCCAATTCGAAATATCATGGAGATATTGAACTTGTGTTTTACGCATGCGCATTGCTAACTTTCTTATTTTTGAACCGAATTCATTCAAAATTGGCATGCATGTGTATAATAAAAGTGTCAAAATATCATGGAAATATCAAATTTATATAGTGCGCATGTGCATCGCCAACTTACTTATTTCTTATCAGAATTTCTTCAAAATTAGCATGTATGTGTATAATCAGATTCGAAATTTCATGGACATAATGAATTTGTGTAGTGAGCCATGCACAGTAACAACTTTCTTTTTTTCTCAACCGAATTGCATGAAACTTGGTATGCATACGTATAAACCGATTCGGTATTTCATGGAAGTAGAGAATTTTTGCACAGTGCATGCGCAATCAAAATATTGTCATACCTGTATGTCGTAACACGCCCTGCACCAGTACTGTTAACTGTATAGTTCTAGTTCTTGTTGGATTTTGATAATATTGTTCAGTATTATCACAAAAGTTCAAAAGAGGTGTATGACTGAAGGTTGAATATTTTTTTACTGTAACTATCAAAGCTGCCAGAGGGCATGTATTACCTTGCCTGACATTACTGACAAGCTATCTTTAATCAGTTTGTGGTTCAAAGATATTCCACTTAACTAAGTGTTTGAGGCTGTTACACACATGAAGGTCTGCTGTGATAAAAGCATATTTTGCAGAATTGACATCATCAGCACTTAGTTAAAGGGATTGTATGTGTATCGTTTTATGACATCACTACAAGTGATCTACTGGAAGCTTCTATTGATATCTATGCAGATCACTGGTAGTGACATCATAAAACATGTTAATTTTATTAGAATTGCAAAAACAACAGATGAATGGAAATTGGAATGGCGCAAATTGTTGCCATCAGTGTCCCCTTTAAAGTGGAATTTCTGAGAAAAAAATAAGATCACATCTTAGTATCTTTTGGCAAATTTCACTTCAATCGTAAAACAAGAAGGTTTAAGTGCAATAGTGCCAAAGTTCTAAGTCTGAAGAAAATGTTTGAATTATCTCAAATTTGAGTGAATAACAATTTCCTTCTCTTGAGTTTGACATCAATTGCTCAACAGAAAAAAAGCTGCAGGTGCAAAACCTAATACAGTGTACTCTGTCATTTCCGATATATGAGTACTACGACATTCTGCATAATCTGTCATCTACGTCTGGTCCCGATTGAATCCCTTCTTATGTCTTCTTATGCTTTTCTACGGTGGCTCACATACGACATTTCAACTTTTTATTTTAATTAAATACTTTTAATTTTCACCCAGGTGATAATTCAGGGATAAATAATTAAAAACTTTAAGTCATGATCATATTCAATCTTCTTAAAGGGGAATGTTCAGCAATTTTGAGGGTTGATTGGGCCTTGAATATATGTAATTAGCCTTCACCCAAAAATCAATCAATCCCTTCCATTGAACCCATACCTAAATATTTATCTTTCATTTGTATACGCCCACATGATTATATGGTTGAATATTGTCGTCGCCCCTGTCCATCAGTCAGTACGTGAATATTTCTTGTTAACACTCTAGAGACTGCAGTTTTCATCTGAATTTGATGAAACTTCCTGTGATCCTTTAGATTGATAAGATCCTGGTCAAGTTCGAATTTGACATAATTTTGATGGACGGTGTTTGAGTTATTGACCTTGACTTTGTAAAAACTCGTCAAAATTTGTTAGTGAGACCTCCAGAGATTACAGTTTTCATTTGATTTTTATGCGCCCACATGAAATGTGGGTCCAATGCAAAATAAAAAATAAATAAATAAAATAATAAAAAAAACACTGTCATATTAAACCATTTAAATTCCAACGTTTCGCTCTAATAAAATAGAGCTTCCTCAGGGAGGACTAAAATACAAAATGAAGAGATAAATTAAGATGAAGTCATAAAAATTATGACGTCATCAAGCTAATGACATCAGGGGCCTTATTCTCGAAAACTTAACTTAAGATGATTTTAGTATTCTAGTCATCTGATTGGTCAATCACTAAAATCGATTTTAAATTTAGTTCTATTATCCAATCAGATTGTATTCCTTAATATTCTGATTTTATCTAAGTTAAGTTTTTGAGAATAAGGCCCCAGAGGTCCTACCCAACAACACTTATAACAAAAATTCTAGCTATAATTAAAGTAGAAGTAAAAGCCAAAACAATTTAAAGGGAGTATTGATCTAAAAAAAAATTTACTGAGAAAATTTTTTGAGATTGTCAGGATTTTGTTCATTTAAGCCCATTGGGCCACACAGTATAAAGTCTATGAATCCAAAATGATTCTGCCATATATCTTATCTAATTTTGTTCTCATGGTAAATTTTCTTTAGAATAGTCCAGGGCTCGCATGCTTAAAAAAATAACCCAGGGTTAAAATCAAACTTGAGTTAAATTTACCATTGATATTACCAGGTTTTCGAGGGTTAAATATGACTTTAACTCAGTGTTATTTTTTATGCATACAGGCCCAGGTAAAAGAAATGACCTGACATATTAAAATGTGGAGACACTCTAGGTGCTTTACCTTTTTTCTTTAATTTAATATTAGAACGGTGTTTGTTCAGTCTTACACTAAATGATGTTATAGTTTGTCCTACATATTGAATTCCACATTCTGAACAAGTTAAACAATAAATCACAAAATTGGATGAACAATTAACAGAGTCTTTTAAGTAAAATACTTTTGAGTCTTTGCTTGTCACGGTATTAGTAATGTTGATGGTGTCACACACTTTACAGGGAGGTCTGCGTCTTAAACAAGGTGTACATCTTCAAGTTTCTGTATTAGTTTTACTGTCATTCCGTAACTTATTAGCTCGAAGAATGTCACCAATAGTTTTGTTTCTTCTTTCAGCCATGATGATCTTACTATCATTCAATACTTTCTTCATTCTTTCACTGGTGTCTAATAACATACTATCTTTAGCCACATTTCTGATGTCAGGTTGTCGAGGATCATAGGTTGTAACCGAAGGAATAATTTTCTTGTCATTGTCGTTTTTGTTGATCTTGTACTGGAGGAGTTCATTGCGGGTTTTAAGTTTAATTTTTTTTTAAGGCCTTCTGAATTGTTTTTTTGCTGTAACCACAAGATTTAAAGTAAGATGAAATTTTTTTAAGATTGGCTTCTGTCCACTCATAGGCGTACGGGGTGTTAGTTGACTGGGGGGGCAAACCCAATTTGCCCGACAACTAATGCTAACTTGCCCGACAACGAAACATATATGCCCGACAAGTCGACCCCCACCCAACCCCTAATTTAAAAAACTTCTCGCCATCTGCCTGATCACATCATTTCCGAACGATTTTCTTGTTTTAAATTTCCTTCATGAAAATCACTGTGGAGGCAATTGCCCCCACTGCACCCCCAGCCCGTACGCCTATGTGTCCACTCTGGTTTGCTACAAATATGGTATAGAACTGAAAATGTGTTTAGGATGACAACTAGTAGGTGGCAGGTAGTGATGGGTGTCTGTAGATTTAGAAAATAGATCTGTTTCTAAATGGCCCTCTTCTTTAATTACATTAACATCAAGAAAGGAAACACAGTTTTCACTAATATTCATGGTGAACTTGATTGTTGAATGTTGATTATTAAGAAGAGTCAGGAAGTCTGTACAATCTTTAGAAGACATTGAGGTCAGGTGCCGGATTAGCATAAGCTTCGGCTTGTTTCCGAAACCTTAGATATTTTCTGTAAAATATTATATGAAATGTGAAAATAAAATAAAAAAAAAAAAAAATATTTTTTAAATCAGAAGACATTGATATTCCCCAAATGTCATCAATGAATCGAAAATTAATGTTAGGTTTATTAGGCAAAGGATTCCAAAACTTTTTTATCCAAAATGACATGAAAATGTTGGCGTACGTTACAGCAAAAGGCGATCCCATAGCAGTGCCAGAAATTTGTTTATAGAATAAACCATTAAAAGTGAATACATTATAATCAAATGTGAATTTGGCGAGTTGTAAAATAGCTGAAACTTCATTACCATTTAATAGATCAGTGACTGACATTGCTTCTTTTAGAGCTTCAATTCCTTCTGGTATAGGAATGTTAGGATACAAACTTATGACATCAAATGTTAATAATTGTTGAAAAGGAATGGGATCTAAATTAAATGTCTCAATCTTCTGTAGAAATTCAGTTGTATCTTTCACCATTTCATTGCAATAAGCATCTGCTACAGATTTAAGCTTCCAATCAAGCCAAAGGGAGGCTTGTTTAATAGGTGCAGAAACTTGACTACAGATAGGACGATCAGGAGGAACCTTAGCTTCATCATTCATCTTGTGGATTTTACCAAGGATATAAAATTCGGCAGGTTTTTTGATAGGTCTATTCAATATAGATTTTTTTTCTACTTCAGGAATTTTTGAATTACTCATTAAATTACTCAAGTCTTTATGAATTTCCTCTGAGAGATCATACGGTATTTTCTCATAAACTAGTTCCAGATGTTTCATACATTCTTTTACGTAATCATCTCTGTTCCAAACAACAATACCCCCTCCTTTATCTGCTTTACCAATGATGATTTCTATATCTACTTTAAGTGAATGGAGAGCTTCTTTTTCTTCAGAAGAAAGATTATTTCTAACCTTGTATTCCTTGTGATTCTTCACTTGTCTATACTGATTTGTACAATATAATTCTAACGCTTCATCTCTTCCTAAGGGCGGTTTCCAATTACTTTTTATATGCCCACATGAAATGTGGAGCGTATATTGCCGTCACCCATGTCCGTTGGTCCGTCGGTCCGTCCGTTCGTCCGTCCACAATTGCTTGTTAACACTCTACAAGTCACAATTCTTTACGGATTTTGACGAAACTTGCTGAAATTGTTTATTATCACCCAAGGATGAACCCTATTGAAAATCAAAAGAATCGTAAAATATTTAACATGAATTATTGCCCTTGTTCTTTAAAACGCGTTCGATTTTTAGCTTGTCAACACTCTACAAGTCACAATTCTTTACGGATTTTGATGAAACTTGCTGAAATTGTTTATTATCACTCAAGGATGAACCCTATTGAAAATCAAAAGAATCGTAAAATATTTTACATGAATTATTGCCCTTGTTCTTTAAAACGCGTTCGGTTTTTATCTTGTTAACACTCTACAGGTCACAATTCTTTACAGATTTTGGTGAAACTTGCTGAAATTGTTTATTATCACTCAAGGATGAACCCTATTGAAAATCAAAAGAATCGAAAAATATTTAATATGAATTATTGCCCTTGTTCTTTAAAATGCTTTCGATTTTTAGCTTGTTAACACTCTACAAGTCACAGTTCTTTACAGATTTTGACGAAACTTACTGATTATGCTTATTATCACCTAAGGATAAACTTTATTGAAAATCAAAAGAATCAAAAAATATTTAATATGAATTATTGCCCTTGTTCTTTAAAACGCGTTGATTTTTAGGTTGTAAATATGAAACCTATTGAAATAGTTTATTATCACACGATAAACCCTATCGAAAATCAAAAAAAAAATATGATATGACTTATTGCCTTTCTTGTATAAAATAGGTTTTAGTTTTTAGCTCATAACAGAGAAGGATTTTGATTAAACTTGATGAATGCTGAAGCCTTAATGAAATCGAGAAAAAAATTGTTTGGACGACACCTAATTTAAGTTCTGAACGAAATGTAGGCCTCCGACTACAGCAGGGTTGGTGATTTTTTTGATTTAAATCAGATTTTTTTTGATTTTTTTTAAAACATTCACTTAAAAATAACCCAAATGCCCCTTAAGTAGCCTAAATAGGCAGAACATTATCTGCAAATCATTAGCATGCATTAGGTTTTAGTAGAAAATTATCTGGGAATTCCCATAAAGTTAAAAATGAAAGTTCCCTTTTGGATATTCCAGTTAATACTGGGAAAACCCAAGTTAGAAATTCTTAAACACTATTAGATGAACATTCTACACATATGAGTCCATTCTGATCAACAGAGAAATTCTACCTATCAGAGATATTACTCTGACCTATTGACCAACCATGTTTTAAATAGTTCACGCGTAGAAATTTTTCTCTCGGAGACCAGAAATGAGACGAAACGACTTCATGTAAACAAACCAAATGTCCCAAGATGGATTCCACACTACTCCAACCAATTTTATACAAACACATATGAAGAGAATGTATTTTATTTGATCCATACTAAGTGAGAAAGAATAAAAATTTAAGCAGACTAATGTTAATGAGTTCGAAACAACTCATATTGGTGCAAAATGTCTTTAATCGTCTTTCCGGTTTCTAGTCTCGTAACTCAAAAACGCCTCCGCTATTAAAAAGAGTTCAGTACTGCAACTTCTTCAGTAAATACACACTGTTAAATTTGGGAATATTTTTAGTATTTAAGAACTTATTGATATCCTATAGACGTTTTAATATAAAATTTGATGCATACATTGTCGTTCAAGGAATATCGTTGGCGTCATGGCTGGTGATTAGGTTCGTGTCTTTATCTGCGACACATACGGAGCTAGGAAAGATGCGAAGTTTCGTATGGTATGAGTCATGAAGATGCTGTTCTCTGCTGTGTCAGCATCTTCTGGAGTAGAAAGACTGTTCAGCACATATGGTTTGGTTCAGTCCACGACTCCAAGTAGAGAAACCGTCTTGGAACAGAAAGAGCTGCAAAACTGTTTTTTTTTTTATTCAAATCTATGAATAGTCTAGTCTAGTCATAGTCTTGTTTTGTATTTGTTAAATGGCTGACTGAATGCAAAATTTAGAGAAAATTTTGTTCTTTTTAAAAAAAAATTATGTTGGTAACATATGTAGCTGGTTGTATTTAAATGTTGTTTACAGTAGATATGAAAATTTGTTGATTGTTTGTTTGTACAAAGAGAGAGGGAGAGAATTAAAATTGTTAAGTTAACTTGTAAGAATAAAAAGTTGCCTTGAAAAAAATCTTTGTCAATGTTTTCCATGGATTTCAAAAAAAGTGATTTAAATCAATGATTTTTTAAAAAAAAATCATGTGATTTAAATCGCGATTTAAATCAGCCAACCCTGGACTACAGGTTGAATATTTGATGGTTGCTGTTTTCTGCCAAATGTTCTTTTTCAAACAAAGCTTCCAGTGGGCGTATTTTACCTTGCCTGGCAAGCTATCTTTATGTATAGAGAATGATGTAGAGTTTGTTCTAAGGAGTCTTCTAAGAATTCTTTAATTATAAGACGTCTTTGAAATGCTTGCAGATGTTCTAGTTCTTTTACATGGTTGTATTTTGGTGCAATAGGACAGAATGATAATCCTTTATTCAGCAGCTTGGTCTCTCCTTCTGTAAGAATCTTAGAACTAACATTAAATATAAAATTATTGGTTTCAATATCTGGTCTATCTGCCTTCTTTTTACGATGTCTAAAGCGGCGAGTTTTCTTTTTCTTTTTGAGCTTAACAGTCAAATGATCAGACGTAGGGGTGTCAATAAGAGGTTCATCTGGAATAAAATTGTGAGTTTGAAAGATCTTATCCCATTTCTGTCTATGTTTCTCAGCCACTGAAGGTCGTAGTTTAGTGCTACAAATATTAATCTTACTGATTTCTTTATCAAAATCTTCAGAAGAATTACCGTGACAAGCAAAGACTCAAAAGTATTTTACATAAAAGACTCTGTTAATTGTTCATCCAATTTTGTGATTTATTGTTTAACTTGTTCAGAATGTGGAATTCAATATGTAGGACAAACTATAACATCATTTAGTGTAAGACTGAACAAACACCGTTCTAATATTAAATTAAAGAAAGAAGGTAAAGCACCTAGAGTGTCTCCACATTTTAATATCAGGTCATTCTTTTACCTGGACCATTCTCCAGAAAATTTACCATGAGAACAAAATTAGATTAAATATGGAAGAATCATTTTGGATTCATAGACTTAATACTGTGTGGCTATGGCTTAAATGAACAAAATCCCGACAATCTATTTACACATGAAACGTTGGAGAAATAAATGGTTTTATGTTGACAGAAATTTAATTTTTTAAAGCCTCATATCTTCATCCTGTCAAAGCATCATAGTTTTTTACAACTGAGATCACCATTAACCACCTTCATGATTGGTTTTGTTCAACTGTCACTTTTATTTGGAATTTACACATTGAAATGTGGTCGTATATTGCCGTCGCCCCTGTCCGTCCGTCGGTCCGTCTGTCCACAATTGGCTTGTGAACGCGATAGAGACCACAGTTTTGGTTGGATTTGAATAAAATTTTGTATGTAGGATTATATTCATAAGATCTCGGACAAATTCGAATTTGGGTTCGATTCGACAAAAATTCACGGAGTTTTATACCCAAAATACATTAAAAATGGCTTGTGAACGCGATAGAGACCACAGTTTTGGTTGGATTTAAACACAATTTTGTATGTAGGATTATATTCATAAGATCTCGGACAAATTCAAATTTGGGTTCGATTCGACAAAAATTTACGGAGTTTTACACCCAAAATGTGTTAAAAATGGCTCGTGAACGTAATAGAGACGACAGTTTTGGTTTGATTTGAATAAAATTTTGTGTGTAGAATTATATCCATAAGATCTTGGACAAGTTCGAATTCCGGATCGATTCAACAAATATTTACGGAGTTTTACACCTAAAATATGTTAAAAATGACTTGTGAACGTGATAGAGATCACAGGTGTGGTAGGAATTTAATAAACTTTTGTGTGTAAATATCTGAACACCATCCAACAAAAATTAAGATAGTAACATTCCTTGATATATTGACAATTTATGGTAGTAAGTGGGCGTATATTGCTAGGCAACCACTTGTGTATTTTAGTCCTCCCTCAGGAAGCTCTATTTTATTAGAGCGAAACGTTGGAATTTGAATGGTTTAATATGCAGTGTTTTTTTTATTTTGCATTGGACTCACTTCGTATCCTGTCATTAGAATCCAGTTTATTTGTTTAAACTGTGATCACCATTATCTTCTTCATGACTGGTTTGGATGTTCAACTATTATTATTAGTTTGATTGTGCACATGAAATGTGGAGCGTATATTGTCATCACCCATGCCCACAATTGCTTGTTAACCCTCTAAAAATCACAATTCTTTACGAATTTTGACGAAAGACGCTGAAATTGTTATTATCACCCATGGATGAAAATATTTAATATGAATTATTCTTTTAATCGAGAAAAAAAAATATTTGGTGACACTTAATTTAAGTTCTAAACGAAATGTAGTCTATGACTACATGTTGAATATTTCATGGTTTTGATGAATGCTGTATCTGCCAAATGTTCCTTTGGAAACAAAGCTGCCAGTGGGCGTATATTATCTTGCCTGGCAAGCTATCAATGAAACAATGTATGATCCTTTTAAGATTTTAATTATAATTCCTTGAATTATCACCTGTGTGAAAACTGTCAATATCAAAGTCAAGAGCAACAACTCAAAACCCATTCATAGAAACTATGTCAAATTCGAACTTGACCAAGTTCTTATCTATCTAAAGGATCATACCCAGTTTCATTAAAATCAGATGAAAACTGTAGTCCAAAGAGGGCTTACAAACAAATTTTGACTCATTTTACAAAGTCAAGGGCATTAACTCAAACGCTGTTCATCAAAGTTATGTCAAATTCGAACTTGACAAAGTTCTTATCAATGTAAAGGATCACACCAAGTCTCAATAAAATCAGTGAAACTGTAGCTTCTATTGTGTTAACGAACTATTTTGACGCATTTTATCAGAGTCAAGGGCAATAACTCAAAAACAGTCCATCGAAAATACCTGAAATTCAGATGAAAACTGTAGCATCTATAGTGTTAACAAGAAATGGTGACGGACGGACAGGGGTTACGACAATATACGATCACATATTCACATGGGCAATTTCTTTGTATCTGAAGGTCCAAATCGACTCTCGAAATTATTGGTGGACATTCCCCTTTAAGAAGATTGAATCTGGTCACATGACTTTAAAAGTTTTTAATTATTTATTCCTGAATTATCACCCAGGTGAAAATTCAAGTTTTTAATTCAAAATTAATTTTCACCTGGGTGGGAATTAATATTCACCTAGGTGAAAATTAAAAGTATTTAATTAAGATAAAAAGTTAAAATGTTGTATGCGAGCCACCATACTTTTCGATTAATATTCTGCTAGAAGATTGTTCAAGTGAGCAATTGCCGGGTTCGAAATGTTCTAAACATTTTATTTTTATTTTTCACGTGAATCTGCAAGATGGGTGCGTTCGACTTTTTGTTCTAGACACTTCTAATAGGATTTCAATGATAGAGCATGACACAGATCTTGGAATAATTAACTGACTGGAAGAAGCTCGTCACGCAGTGTAATGTAAACACTGTCGACAGTCAGTAACCCGATATCACCGCGCATGCGTCAACTAGAGGACTAACTCGCGTCAACTAGCAGTACAATCGAATGCGCTTTAGAAGCCTCTAGAGTCGAGTGCTATACATTCGAACGCAACCGGAAACAAACCAAAATGTCCGCGCCCATGAAAGACGCATTTAAATGAAAACAATTTCAAAATCGGTTAAAAAATGACGATTTTATGGCGAGTTGATGAAATTTTTTTTTTTCTAAATTGTGTATGATATGAAGATTAATATCGATAAAAAGATAAGTTCCTGTAATCTCCTGTAATCGAGATAAAGTCCATTGCATTGGAAAAAGTCTATTTATTTTAAATAAATTAACCTTATAAGTGCAAAAACGTGCAAATCAAAATTATTAATGGTTAAAGTTGGGTCATATTCGGAAAATACTCAATAAATGTAGTCCGTGTCGTTGTTCACATTAGTTGGAAAAATGAAAGCATTCTATTTTCTTATGGGTGGATTATGGAATGTGTTTTTAAAATAAAATAATATAAAACCATACTCTATAGGCAAATACAAAGATCATAAAGAGTATAGTTATTTTGACAGCTATTTATTAACTTTATTATGAAAGTCCCAAGTAGGAGGATTGATATCAAGATTTCTTGTTTGATTTAATATATTTTAATTTTTTAATTTGTTAATTTACAGGCCATAACAGCTGACAGAATTACAGTGATAGCTTAGAAAAAAATAAATAATTGCTACATATAACATTAGGCGATGTGAGTTGATAGTGGAAGTCAGTTTTACTACAATGAATCAATGTGAACATGAGACTTGAATTTGAATTATCAAAAAGTTCACTTTCCATTGTTATTTTTTACTTTTACTATGCCTGTTATTATTATAGTTTGCCGTAATTGAAATATTTTACAGTATTTTTGACACTATCAAAGTATGTGCATAATAATTAAATTATAATAATAATAAAATTTGAATACAGATCATTGTTTTAAAATACCTTTTTGGAGTTAGAGGTGTTCTCGCTAACGTGAAAGTCTAGGGTTCAACTGGCATGAGTTTAGATGAAATTTACATATTTTTCAACCCGGTTTCCCACTGTCTGCGATGCAGGTCAAAGGGGCTACATGGAAAAAGTGTCTAGTCATTGAAATGGATCAATAGACAGCGATTCCCTCGACAGTTGGTATATTGACATAAGAGTAGGCTTATTTCCCACATTGCATTCTATATGGCGTTTGCTCGTCCTAATTAGCCCAATAGACGTAAAACACCATTTCATTTCATTTATTAAAAAATCTGTGCGGCATGTATCATGTTTACCAGTTCTTCCCTGCTTATTTCTCATGGGGTCTTCATTAAAACTATGTATTTAGCAAAATATGTTCTTTTGGAGTTATCACTGTAGGCCTAATTCTAGAAATTACCAGCTGTTATGGCCTGTAAATTAACAAATTAAAATATATTAAATCAAACAAGAAATCTTGATATCAATCCTCCTACTTGGGACTTAAATAATAAAGTTAATAAATAGCTGTCAAAATAACTATACTCTTTAATGATCTTTGTATTTGCCTACAGTATTAAAATGCTTGACATTTAAAATATATCCACAAATATTTCCTAAATTTATTGTGGTCCATATGAATTTTTAGGAGTTCACTCAAGTTGTGTTATTGAGTATTTTTTCATATTCAGTAGGCCTATGTCAAAGTTTTTGTTGTGTTATTGAGTATTTTTTCATATTCAGTAGGCCTATGTCAAAGTTTTTGTTCTCTCCTCAATGGCTGGATAATTTAACTGGCAAGCTCATTTCTGCTACAGAAAATGCACTGGCAACTAGTTCAGCTTATCCCCCTGATAATAAAACAATATTTTAGACGGCTAACTCCCAAACAAAATAAGTCATCGTAACTAGTTAGTGAAGAAAGTAAAAGTAGTGAGAGCTTCAAACGGTGTCAAGTCTAAGAGTACGTTTTTATTATTTTCTGTAACCTGCAAAGGTGTTATTTTATTGAAATTATAATATTTAAATCCTTATATACACAAACGGGTAGGGTCGAATTTAATTTTTGATAAATATTAAATGAATAATAGCGGACGAAACGGGAACTTAGAAGCATTCGCCATTTTGAACAGTGTGTGATCACATGATTTTTATGACGTCAATGATGAATTTTTATGACGTCAATGTGGGAGGAGTTTAGATGTTCGCTGATTGACAGCGGCACTGATAGCGAACATTACACTGCATGACGAGCTTCTTCCAGTCAGTTAATTATTCCAAGCACAGATAAAGCACTTTGAATCGAACACTACCCGCAATTCCCCAGATGTACAAAATGATAAACAAACAAGTTGATAATTCTTTCACGACACCCATCAAGCGAGGCAATTTCGAAGGACCTAAATAATTCGCGGAGAAAGCAGAACGAAAGTAAATTATTATTATTGCTCATTTTGATATCGATCAAGGATTATGTTCGGCATAATCCCACAAAAAAATACGAGCTATAGATAGTAACATACTGACAGATGTGAAAAATCTTGACCTTTGAGTATTCACTCTCCGTAATCCGACATATTTATATGGTCCCAATGCATGTCGGATTACACAGAGTACACTGTATTGCAAATTTTTAAGATATATCAATATTCTGATCATGGTGAAATGGGAGGGGAATTTGAAACTACTCTTAAATGTCCAAAATCAATGTCTTGTGCAATGCTTGGACCTTTCACAGTGTTAGTTATATTTGATTTTTTCATTTATTTTTTTTTAGTTCGAGCAATATAGAAATAGTAATGAAACAACAGATGATCTAAGACCTAAGCCACCACATTCCAAACGGGATGCTGAGAAGGAAAAAGACCCAGAAAACAAGAGGTTACATATTTTTGATCGAGAAAGACCTAAAGATTCTAGCAGTGCTAAAAAGAAGGATGCCAAGCCATCTATAAGAGAATGGGATCGAGATAAGGTTAAAAGTAGATCATTATCTAGAGAGAGATTAAGGGGTCGAGACCATGTAGAAAGGCACAAGTCAAAATCAGCTGATAAAGAAAGGAGGAAGAGAAGTAAAGAGGCTAATGAAAAGAGAGGTAAATTAAGCATATTTACCTTATTCCTTCATTGGTCATCTCTGTCGCATTTCATGGCTCATAATGCAAACGAAGATGTATGCAGTGAAATCACCACCTTGATGGCTTAATGCCTTCTTCTCCAAAATCAAATAATAAAAAATAATGTTATTTTACATCATTAACATCTTAATTGTTGAAGCTTTTTATACGCCCACATGAAATGTGGTGCGTATATTGCAGTCATCCATGTCCGGCGGTCGTTCCGTCCGTCCGTCCATCCGTCCACAATTGCTTGTTAACACTCTACAAGCCACAATTATTTACAAATTTTGACGAAACTTGCTGAAATTGTTTATTATCACCCAAGGATGAACCCTTTTTATTTTAAAATCAAATGAATCGAAAAATATTTAATATGAATTATTGCCCTTGTTCTTTAAAACACGTTCAATTTTTAGCTTGTTAACACTCTACAAGTCACAATTTTTTACGGATTTTGACGAAACTTTCTGAAATTGTTTATGATAATACAAGGATGAACCCTATTGAAAATCAAAAGAATCGAAAAATATTTGATATGAATTATTGCCCTTGTTCTTTAAAACGCGTTCGATTTTTAGCTCGTTAACACTCTACAAGTCGCAATTCTGTACAGATTTTGACGAAACTTACTGAAATTGTTTATTATCACCCAAATCAATGAAATCAGAAATTTGAAGATATGAATTATTGCCTTTGTTCTTTAAACCGCATTTGATTTTTGGCTTGTTCACAATCTACAAGTCACAATTCTATACGGATTTTGACGAAACTTGCTGAGATTGTTTATTATCACCCTAGTATGAATCCTATCGAAAATCAAAAGAATCAAAAAAAAATTTATATTAATTACTGCCTTTGTTCTTTAAAACACGTTGATTTAACACTCTACAAGGCAGAAGGATTTTGACCAAACTTGATGAATGCTGAAGCCTTGATGAAATTGAGAAAAAAAATATTTAGACAACACTGAATTTAAGTTCTGAACGAAATGTGGGCCAAGACTTCATGGTTGTGATGGTCGCTGTTTTCTGCCGAATGTTCTTTACTAACAAAGCTGCCAGTGGGGTATATTACCTTGCCTGGCAAGCTATCTTTCGTTGACCTTGGCTACCAGATGATACTTTAATATTTGACCTCAGATATCAACTTCTTTTAGCTGTCCGAAAACGGCACATTGAAATGTGGTCGTATATTGCCGTCGCCCCTGTCCGTCCGTCCGTCCGTCCGTCCGTCCGTCCGTCCGTCCATCTGTCCACAATTGGCTTGTGAACGCGATAGAGACCACAGTTTTGGTTGGATTTGAATAAAATTTTGTATGTAGGATTATATTCATAAGATCTCGGACAAGTTCGAATTTGGGTTCGATTCGACAAAAATTCACGGAGTTTTACACCCAAAATGCGTTAAAAATGGCTTGTGAACGCGATAGAGACCACAGTTTTGGTTGGATTTGAATAAAATATTGTATGTAGGATTATATTCATAAGATCTCAGACAAGTTCGAATTTGGGTTCGATTCGAAAAAAATTCACTGAGTTTTACACCCAAAATGCTTTAAAAATGGCTTGTGAACGCGATAGAGACCACAGTTTTGGTTAGATTTGAATAAAATTTTGTATGTAGGATTATATTCATAAGATCTCGGACAAGTTCGAATTTGGGTTCGATTCAACAAAAATTTACGGAGTTTTACACCCAAAATGTGTTAAAAATGGCTTGTTAACGCGATAGAGACCACAGTTTTGGTTGGATTTGAATAAAATTTTGTATGTAGGATTATATTCATAAGATCTTGGACAAGTTCGAATTTGGGTTCGATTCGAAAAAAATTCACTGAGTTTTACACCCAAAATGTGTTAAAAATGGCTTGTGAACGCAATAGAGACCCCAGTTTTGGTTTGATTTGAATAAAATTTTGTGTGAAGGATTATATCCATAAGATCTTGGACAAGTTCAAATTCCGGATCGATTCAACAAATATTTACGGAGTTTTACACCTAAAATATGTTAAAAATGACTTGTGAACGTGATAGAGATCACAGTTGTGGTAGGAATTTAATAAACTTTTGTGTGTAAATATCTGAACACCATCCAACAAAAATTAAGATAGTAACATTCCTTGATATATTGACAATTTATGGTAGTAAGTGGGCGTATATTGCTAGGCAACCACTTGTTTCTTTCTTCTATAGTGATTTCATGTCATACAACAGAGTTTCAAGCTGTAATGATATTTTTTATCAATTTCTGATTTCTATTTTTTGATATTTATGTAGAAAAGAAAGTGGAAGATGAACCACCAGCTAAATTATTAGATGATTTATTTAAAAAGACTAAATCAACACCCTGTATCTATTGGTTACCCTTAACAGAAGAACAGGTACTTTATGTATTTCTAGCTCCTTCTTTTATACATTGAACATTAAAGTGTGAATGATTTATGATTTAGGAGAGGGGTTATATATAGGCGAAAGCCTGTTCCCCAATCCTTTTCGTATTTATATGAATAAAATATTGTTTAACCAATTCGTACTGTAGAGGCTATAGATTTTTATATGCCCACATTGAAATGTGGTCATATATTGCCGTCGCCCGCGTTCGTCCGTCCGTCCGTCTGTCCACAATTGGCTTGTGAACACAATAGAGACCACAGTTTTGCTTGAATTTGAATACAATTTTATGTGTAGGATTATATTCAAAAGATCTCGGACAAGTTCGAATTTAGGTTCGATTCGGCAAAAATTCACGGAGTTTTACACCCAAAATACATTAAAAATGGCTTGTGAACGCGATAGAGACCACAGTTTTGATTGGATTTGAATAAAATTTTGTATGTAGGATTATATCCATAAGATCTTGGACAAGTTCGAATTCCGGATTCGATTCAACAAATATTTACGGAGTAGAGACCACATTTGTGGTAGGAATTTAATAAACTTCTGTGTGTAGGATAATATCCATAAAATCTTGGACAAGTTTGAATTCCGGATCGATTCGACAAATATTTACGGGGTTTTATTAGTTATGAAATTAGATGCTTTATGTTAAGGGTGTGACTTGGGCTAATTCATGTTATGAAAAAATGGAATAAGTATATGAAATAATGATTTCTTGAGACTTGTTGTGCATTTGTTGATGATTTGGGGTCCTTCTCGATAGTTTAAGGTTGATTTCATGTAAATCAGATTTTTTTTAATGAGTTGACAGCCCTTTCAAACATGTCATAAAAATTGGACATTTCAAACCTTTGATACAAGTTTAAAAAAATGTGAATGGATCAATCTACATCAAACTTGGCATAAATGTAGACAATTACATTGCCGAGAAACGTACAGAGCGATTTTCCAAAAAAATTATTATTTTGGTGGTAACCATGGAAATACGAAAATTTACACGTAGGTACGGCAAACATTTTCCAGGGGCCAAACTAATTAGAATTTTCGAAAAAACTCTCTGTACGTTTCATCCTTATTGAATAAGCTTTCAATCAAGACCAAGATCGTAATTTTCCAATAAAAAAGTGGCTGAGAAATCTTGTACTAACCGGGACACATTTTGCTACTTTTTCCTAATTTTTTAGCAAAAACTAACGAAATATCTAATTTCTTTTCGGTTTCTTTCATTCTAAATAGTTTACAAATAAAGTAATAATAATTATCTACAATCTGAGCCCAAAAATAATAAGTAATTCGCAAAAATTCCATCTCGTGTTTTTTTTCTCAAACTCTAGCCCAATCAATACCCTTAACAAGATATTGGATGAATTCAAATCTGAACACCATCGAACAAAAATTAAGATATTAACATTCCTTGATATATTGACAATTTATGTAGTAAGTGGGCGTATATTGCTAGGCAACCACTTGTTCAATCAATTTTGTAGAAACTTGAATTGATCATTGCAATCTATAAAATTTTGGATAAGCTTATATTTGAACTACAAAAAGTTCTGTTTATATCTTAATTTGTATGTTAGGAAAAATATTACCATTTTGTACAGCTGCAAAAGGTTTATGTCACTTTGCTTGACAGCTAAAAGATTAAATTTGGGTATGATTTGAGATAGTGCTGGCACAATATATCGTTGTATCGATGTATCGCGATACGTCATGCCATGATACTTGACGATACCTCTCAATTTGTAAAAAGTGTATATTTTTTTTGCAATTCACTATTTTTTCTATTTGAGTTGGTTGAAATTATTTTGAAAATATTTATAAGACGTGGATATGGACCACTCCTATCAACTAAATTACCAAATTTCACATTAATAAAGCTATACAAAAATAGATATCGTTACTTTGTAGATGAAGTTTCAATTTTTGTGCCTTTATCCCATATCGCGATACGTATTGTATCGTGACCTTTGTATCGCGATTCGTATCGTATCGTGGCATGGTTGGCAATACCCAGCACTTATTTGAAACACTCCTACTCCATGCCCACATTAATATCTGAATTGAATTTTTTCTCTCATGTCACAAATATTCAGAATATGATTATCAATTGCATGTCATGTGTCTTAGAATGCTTTTGGGTCCATGAAAATATATGGTTTGAAAATATGAAATAAATACACTTTATTCCTAAAAATTTCTTGTGAAAATAACCTTCATTTTTGAGTGAAATTTCCCCTCTGTAAAATCATGTTTCCAAATAAATATCTTTTTAACAGTTGTCATTTCCACCAACCCAAAGACAATCTAAGACAGTATTTGTCAGATATTTTTGAAAAACGTATTGCATTTTAGTATCAACAAAGAGTTGAGGCTCGAAAAGCTAGACAACTAGAAAGGGAGAAAAGAAGATTAGAAATTGAAAAACAAGAAGAGCTACAGAGAAAACAGCAGTTTGCCTGCGGCGATTCAGAAAAAAAAAAAGACAAGGATAGGGTAATTAGAAGTTTTGTTGTCTGCGGATAAAATTCTACCAGTGTTTTATAATATAAAACTAATATATCGGGTGTCCCAAAAAAAACGTCCCCAACTTTGATGAAAAATATTTCAGTTCCTGATGAGCCGATCTCTTTCAAAATTCTCACAGATTTACTTCAACATGTCCTTGGCAGACCCTGAAAATATGAAAACCATCGAACAAAAAATGTACAAGTACTGTCTGGAATAAAATAGCATGTAAAAAAATTCAATATCAGAGCAAACTACATATTTCGACCTGTGTCTATTGTGCCTTCAACACATCGACCACCAATATCAAACATTTTCCATCCTGATAAACCCTCACGGATCTCATCTAAAGGTACCACTCGAGAAGCGACCATCCTGCATTTCAGTTCCTGTTTAATCAGTGTGTCCCTCTAACCCAAGTGCAGTACACCTGTTTCTTTAGGGAATCCAATACTGCTCGGAGTCATTACCATCACCAGTGGAACAAGCTGGATGGACAGGATTTGAAAGGCAGGAAGGTTACTTTTTGGGAGAAAATATCTTAAGATGAGATCGGTGATAGCATTTCAGGATGGAAAATGAATGATATTGGTGGTCGATGTGGTGAAAGAACAATAGACACAGGTTGAAATGTGTAGTTTGCTCTGATATTGAATTTTTTGACATGTTAATTTGGTCGAGGCAGTACTTGTACAATTTTTGTTCCATGACTTTCATATTTTCAGGGTCTGACAAGGACATGTTGAAGTAAATCTGTAAGAAATTTGAAAGAGATCGGTTCATCAACAGCATAGATAATTACCGTCAAACTTGGGGACGTTTTTATTGGAACACCCGATATAACTAGAATATAACTAATATCAAGCAATTTAGAAACCTCTTGGGTTGAGTTCATTTAAACCATACAGCCATACAGAGTCAAGTCTATGAATACACAAGAGTTTCTGCACTGTACAATTACAGTGCGTTTGTTCAAATGACTTTTTTTTTCTCTCTTTTCTGGTCAGAGCGCCCGGCCAAAACTACACATGACACACATAATCTCTCAAGATTTCCCACGATAATCTACTGCTCTGTTTTGTTTAAATATGAAATGAACCAAAAATGAGGTATGAGAACAAATGTGTTTTGTTTTAAGGTTTTGGCCATTATCTCCTTTAATTTATTTTTCAACCGATTTTGATCGGACTGACTTTGTTATTTCTCTAATCCATTGTCCACAAGATAAAAATTTAACAACATCACTTTGAGGACAATCTTGCTGACTTTTGGAGCACCTTTTCCTGACCACTTTTTCAACTTTTGCAATTTTATTTTGATCAACCTGAAAATGGGGCTTCAGGGGATTTTGGCATTTGCATAATTTTGATATAGAATCTACAATGTCTATGTGGACGTATATTGTCGTCACACCCGTCCATCTGTCAACATTTTTTTGTAAACGCTCTAAAAACTGAAGTTTTTAATGAAATCAAATGAAATTTGGTATATGTATACATATTCATATAATGAAGTTCAAACTGATCAAGTTCGAATTTGAGCTATTTTCAAGCGTTGGAAGCAGAGTTATTGCCCTTGCCCAAAATCTTGAATATGCTATTACTCTAACTAGTTCTCAGCCGATTTTCATGAAACTTAAAATAGATGTTATTGGACCTAATTCGAAATGTTTGAGAAAGTTAAGTTTACTTCTGATTAAATTAAAGGCTTTTACCATCCGCATGCCGTGGTGGGGGTCATATATGGCTGTGGTCCATTATCTTTGAATTTCAATTCTAATTTTTTTCTATTTCCGGTTTAAAGAAATCAGTAATTGTCAAAACTTTTAAGGCCCATATTTTGTGACCTGTACAAGAATTATTGCCCTTGATGAGATGTATTCAATGATATTTTTTAGATACCCAATGTTTACTTCCGGTTTTGAGCCGTTTTAAAATTGCATTTGTGTTAGCATTCCAGAAAAAATCATGGCAACGGGCCTGATGTTTTGATTGAGTCACAAATAGGGTGAAAAAATATGTTTGTTTAAGGTTTTTCTTACCAAAGTTTCCCGACAGCCGAGAAATAATCAATATAGTAAAAGTCATTTATAGAAACGAAAGGGCATTCCTCAATGAATAACTACATGATTTGTTACATCACGTGCATCACGTTTGGTTGCATATCGTTTGATCACAGAAGCATTATACTTCCATGATTTGATGTTGAGCTAAAGAAAAGAAAATCGCCTTGAACACTACAAAGGTGAATTTCCGTACATTGGAAGTACGTTTTCACCAAGCTGGGTAAATGTCACATTCCAAATCATAAATAATCGGAATTATTCATATCTCCCATGATACATGTCTCTGGGCCGACCGACCAAACGAACACCTACTGGAATTCCTCGAGGTCACGTGGTGTTGTGTTTATGGCCAGATGTCAATAAAGCTAGTTGGCGATATCAAAGATTATTGAGCTGTTGCGGAACAATTGGCTAATTACTTCATTATTTTCGTGCCCAGATTGCAGATAATTATTATTACTTTATTTGTAAACTAAATAGAATGAAAGAAACCGACAAGAATTTAAAGGTCATTCTGCTTTATATTGTAGTCGCCCCTGTCCGTCTGTCTGTCCACAATTGTTGTATACACCATAGAGAGCTGGTTTCTTGATGGATTTTGAAAATATGTTGTGGACACAATAGACAGCTGGTTTCTCGATGGATTTTGATGAAACTTGGTATGAGTGTTTGTATTGACCTTGGGATAAACCGTATTGAAAATCAGAAACATCGAAAAATATTTGATGAGTTATTGCCCTTGTTCTTTAAAACACGTTAATTTTTCAGCCGTTAACAAAGTTGTGGACACGATAGAGAGCTGGTTTCTTGATGGATTTTGATGAAACTTGCTGTGAGTGTTCATAAACACCCAAGGATGAACCCTATTGAAAATCAGACTAAACGAAAAATATTTCATGGGTTGTTGCCCTTGCTTTTGAAAATATGTTGTGGACACGATAGAGAGCTGGTTTCTTGATGGATTTTGATGAAACTTGGTATGAGTGTTTGTATTGACCTTGGGATAAACCCTATTGAAAATCAGAAACATCGAAAAATATTTGATGAGTTATTGCCCTTGTTCTTTAAAACGCGTTAATTTTTCAGCTTTAAACAAAGTTGTGGACACGATAGAGAGCTGGTTTCTTGAACGATTTTGATGAAACTTGCTGTGAGTGTTCATAAGCACCCAAGGATGAACCCTATTGAAAATCAGACTAATCGAAAAATATTTCATGGGTTATTGCCCTTGCTTTTGAAAATATGTTGTGGACACGATAGAGAGCTGGTTTCTTGATGGCTTTTGATGAAACTTGGTATGAGTGTATTATTGCCCTTGATTTTAGAGAAAATGTCATTCTCAGAATCTTTCATTTACTGACAACTCTTGTCAACACTCCGGACGAATTGGCTGACATTATAAAAGTGGGCGTATTGCGATGGCCATCTCTATTTTTTTGAAAAAAGTTTCCATTATCAAAAAAATCGCAAATGCTAAGGCATTTTTATATGCCCACACGTAAGTATGGGCGTATATTGTGATTGCCCCTGTCGGTCCGTCCGTTGGTCCGTCCGTCCGTTCACATTTACCTCGTGCTCACTCTACAGGCTACAATTCTTAATGGATCCAATGATATTTTGTATGTGTGTAAATATCATTATGAAGATGTGCACTATTGAATTTGGTGATGATTCGATGATTTTCTTCCGAGATATTGTGTAAAACTCTGATATCGCTTTCGTTTTTTTGCTCGTGCTCGCTCTACAGGCTACAATTCTTCATGGATTCTTTTGATATTTTGTATTTTTGTCAATATCATTATGAACATGTGCACTATTGAATTTGGTGATGATTCGATGATTTTCTTTCGAGATATCACGTAAAATTCTGATATCGCGTTCGTTTTTTTGCTCGTGCTCACTCTACAGCCTACAATTCTTCATGGATCCTTTTGATATTTTGTATGCATGTCAAGATCATTATAAAGATGTGCACTATCGAATTTGCTGATGATTAAATGATTTTCTTTCCGAGATATCACATCAAACTCTGATATCGCATTAGTATTTTTGCTCGTGCTCACTCTACAGCAGTGGTTCCCAACCTTTTTCGAGCTGTGGCTCAAATTCACAAAACTCCTAGAGCCATGGCCCCCTGTTCTATTCCAAACTAGGGCAAAATAGGGAATATAGTGCAAGGGTTTGTGCCTCCTCATCATAAGGAGGTCAGATGCATTTTGACTACAAGCAATTACAGACCTTGCACAGCAAAATATAGTTAAATAAAAGTTGGGCTAGAGAAAAAATTATATACATCCTCATGTGCCATGGCCCCCTGACAAACACCTTATGGCTCATTAGGGGGCCATGGCCCCCAGGTTGGGAACCACTGCTCTACAGGCTACAATTCTTTATGGATCCTTTTGATATTTTGTATATGTGTCAATATCATTATGAAGATGTGCACTATTGAATTTGGTGATGATTTTCTTCCGAGATGTTGTGTAAAACTCTATCGCTTTCGTTTTTTTGCTCATGCTCACTCTACAGGCTACAATTCTTCATGGATCCTTTTGATATTTTGTATATGTGTCAATATTATTATGAAGATGTGCACTATTGAATTTGGTGATGATTCGATGATTTTCTTTCTGAGATATCACATACAACTCTGAAATCGCGTTCATAAAACTCTGATATCGCGTTAGTTTTTTTATACGCCCACATTGAAATGTGGTCGTATATTGCTGTCGGTCCGTCCGTCTGTCCACAATTGGCTTGTGAACGCAATAGAGACCACAGTTTTGCTTGAATTTCAAAACAATTTTATGTGTAGGATTATATTCAAAAGATCTCGGACAAGTTCGAATTTGGGTTCTATTCGACAAAAATTCACAGAGTTTTACACTCAAAATGTGTTAAAAATGGCTTGTGAACGCAATAGAGACCACAGTTTTGGTTTGATTTGAATAAAATTTTGTGTGTAGGATTATATCCATAAGATCTTGAACAAGTTCGAATTTTGGATCGATTCAACAAATATTTACGGAGTTTTACACCTAAAATATGTTATAAATGACTTGTGAACGCGAAAGAGACCACAGTTTTGGTAACATTTAGGGCTGCAACGATTCATCGTAGAATCGATGAATCGCGATTCGTTCCTCCTTATCGATGCATCGTGTAAGAAAAAAATAATCGCGATTCATCGGCCCCGATTTTGATTCATTTAATTAACTCTTTTATTGACTGAGAACAAGAAATCCTCACGCATTTTATAATTTATGTCATATCGAAATATTAGAAAATTGCTTTTTACGTATCAATTTGTTTATTATCATCTTGAATCTTTGTTATTAATGGTGATGATCTTAAGCATATAAATTTGTTACGAAAATTATGTCAAAAATGTGTTAAAATGCTAATGATTAAAGGTTTTCTTTTCTTTCCGATTTCAAACTCAAGAATCGCGATTTGTAATCGCAATAAATCGAATAGTTGAATGTGTATCGTTTAGCGTATCGAATCGCCAGTTCAGGAATCGTTGCAGCCCTAGTAACATTCCTTGATATATTGACAATTTATGTAGTAAGTGGGCGTATATTGCTAGGCAACCACTTGTTAAATAAAATTTAAACGCAATGTTTGGGACTATTTTCTTACAGCGTATGCTTACTATTAACGCAGTATGGCTGCTGCTAAATTATAACAAGCCGAAATTCGGTTGGAAACTTCTTAAAAATAAGACAGTGGAAATATAAGCAATGAACGATAGATCCACTGCAGTTACGGTGATATGAATACATTGGTCAAGGTTCAAAATTTATCATGACTGCCTTCCGCAGCTCATTCAATTTGGCACCTTGCCCAATGTATTCATATCACCGTAACTGCAGTGTGTCCATCGTTCATTGCTTAATTGTGAATAAACAAAATCGAAAAATATTTACTATGAATTATTGCCCTTGTTATTGATTTTGATCGATTTTGATTTTTGGCTCGTAAACACTCTAAAAACATAATCGTTGATGGACTTGGATAATATTGTTCAGTATTATCACAAAAAGTTCAAAAGAGGTGTTTGACTAAAGGTTGAATATTTTCTCACTGTAACTCTCAAATATATTTGTTTAAAGGGCCATTCTGCTTTTTTGAAAAAAGTTTCCATTGTCAAAAAAATCGCAAATGCTACCCGAGAGTATTTTTAAAGTATGCTTATTGTATCTCTATACCTTCTTGATCAAACTGAATTTGGTTTTAAAGGGTTAATTGCAAACAGGGAGTACTTATTGTTAATTTAACAATTTGACCTAGTTTTGGTGTTTGCCCTTTAAATGGCTCAATATTTCTAGCTGAAACCTTTTAAATACACAAGAGGGACATTTCTCTACAATTTGGCGTTTATTTTACTCAAATCCAGTAGTTTCCTATCAGCGTCCAAAAAACATAACACACTTAAGAACCTTACGTAAGGTTTTTAAAAATTTTAGCATCCTTTTAGCATTTAAAAGTTAACGGCTGTATTTTTTTAGTTAAAACTTTCAGATACATTAAAGGGCACATAGTTACAGATTTTGGTGTAAAGTTTTCACAAATTTAAGCAAAAAAAAATTTTGACCTAAAAAAAAATCAGACTGTCCCTTTAAAGTCAAAGCTGCCAGTGAGCGTATAATACTTTGCCTGGCAAGCTATGTTGTCTTATTTGCTTAAATCTATCATGCTATAATTACACTAGAAATAATTTTTTTTTTTTTAAAATAAGTCAAGCAATCTGCCATTGTTCGACATATTTACTACTAGCAGTCGCCATACTTGTTGATGAAATATGGCCGCCACCGACCTACTACAAATCCCAGGTAATTGTAAGTGATTAATAGACCTCACACTGTCAACATCAATAATCAACACTCACAGTGAAACAAACCAACCTTGAAACTAACGAACCTTGACTTTCAAAACAATACAAATGGAGGTCTTAGTAAGAAAATGCAAATCTTCATATATTTACAATTACATTTGGTAGCGGGTCCAAATATGATCTCATATATGCACACCGCATCTGCAGTTATGAACTCCTTACAATAACACATTCACATAGCTTAGTTTTCTTCCATGATTTTTATATCGTTGACATGAAATGATTACAACTTTTTATAGTTTATTTTTTCATGTCAATGATGATAATATTCATATAATAAATCAAGGTAAGAATGTTTTATTGTAAAAAGTCCATATATACAGATGCATTGTGCATATAAGATCATATTTGGAGCTTCTACCAAATGTAATTTGAAATACATGGGTTTTGCATTTTCTTACCTGTACCTCCATTTGTGTTGTTGTGAAAGACAAGGTTAGCTTGTGTCATAGTGAGTGCTTATAATCGATGTTGACAGTACAAGCTGTGTATATCAACTGATTGATGGGCGTGGCTTACCCGAGTGTTATAGTGGGTTGTTGGCGGCCATATTTCTTCAACAAGTATGGCGACTGCTAGTAGTAAATATGGCGGCCATTGGTGGTTTGCTTGACTTATATTTTTTTTAAATAATTTATTTCTAGTGTAATGAGGGCATGATAGCTTTAAGTATGTTTGAAGTTAGGTAATTTTTCATCTCTCTCATATATGGTTGTCTTTTGTCATTACAGTCATCACTTAAAACCAGGACTCGTGGAAGGAGAAGTCAAAGCCCAAAAGGAAAACAACAAAAGCAAAGTCCAAATCGTTCTGGTACCAACAGGAGTCGACATTCACGCAGTAGAAGTAGGGGCAGGTGGTAAAGAAATATTTCAAGTGATTTGTAAAATTATTCATTGTAATGTGAATATTTAAAATGTTAATCTGGGCATTGGTTAATATAAAGCTTCTTGGTTAAGTACATAAATTAAAGAACCTTGTCATTATTAATCACTTTGTCATATTTAATTGTCTTTTTATTCTTAGGATATTTTTGTATTTTTTAAATTCTCCAAATTCTGTGCATGGTATTTTTTAGATTCCTTATATATGATGTTGTACAGGTTATTAGGGTATTCATATCAGTGGGTCCATCGTTCATTTCTTAAATCCTCGGTTCACAACCAGGGGTACTAGGGAACATCACAAGGGGTATTCGAAATGCCTCTTGGGCAATTTTAAAAAGTATGGAATGGATTAAATATCAACCGACAAATATCCTTTTAAGAGCAGGCAAAGGGAGATAGGGGTACGATAAGAGTCCAAAGGGTTTGGAACCAAGGGCTTCAATGTTTAATACCATTTTTATCAAACACATGGAATGTGGATGTATAATGCTGTTATCCCTGTACCGAAACATTTCTTTTAGACGCAAATTAATTCATTTTTTATTTGATATTGATTAAACTTAAATGCATACATGTATAAAGCAAATTTAATTTTCAATCGATTTTGAAGAAACTTGCCTTGATCATTGTAATTGATAAAATAAGGGAAAAGTTTAACTATGAATTTTTTATGTGAAAATTTGTATTGTAGTTAAGATATCATTTCCGACAGCTACCACTAGGCATATGTTACCTTTGCCTGGTTTGGCCATGTTTCTTTTTAAATAAGTGAAATAATGTCATTTGTTTTTGTTAAAATATATTTGTGTGTACTATGATTTTGGTTTTAAATAATCTTATTGTGAAATAAATTTAACCTAGAACTTGTTCTGTATTTCTCTTTCATTTTACTGTTTTTTACGCCACACATGTAGCTGTCTGTCTGTCTGTCTGTACACAATTGCTGCAGACACATTAGTAGGGAAATTCTAATTAGGCGTTTTTCTGAAGTTTTCAATTCTCGGAACCGTCCACTTATGTCTGTCATTTATCAGTATATGATAACGGAATCATTACTTTTACTGATGTGATCATGTACCTAATCATCGATACCTCGTCACCAACCCTCTCCCACCCCTTTCCCCCTACATGTGCCGGACGTAAAACACCATTCATTTCATTTTTTATTTTCTGGAAGTCAAAAGTCATCAATAATAATAATAACTAGAGCTGTGAACAGCACTGAGCGTGGCCTGTGATGCTTTGCCTGATAGCTGTAAGACTTTTTGAACTTCAAACCCCTAAAGTCTGGTGTTCACTCCCTCATTTTTAGTAAAAAGTTTTGTGAAAGGGTAGATTCAATCAAATATCAATATGTAATTCAACTAGTAATCTTTCTAACATTGGAAGAAATAATTCTAATCGATAAACAGTTGGTCTATAGATAACAATTACGTTAATATTCTTATCCAGAATATTCAAAGCAATGTGCTCTATTTTTAAAACTCCCAAATTTAGGATATTGACATTTTTTTCTTCTTTAAAATATATTCCTAATCCTCAATGCCCCTTTTCTTTTAAAAAATTGAAATCCAATGAATTGGCGCCGTGTAAAGTGTTTGCGAGAGAAGGCCTGATTGTAGCTTTAACCGCAGAACTCTTAAAACCAAAACTATTGTTCGTACTTTGCAATTTATCTTTGACCTATAATAAGCTTAGCAGACGATAAAAACGGGTTATAGTCAATTGGGCCCCTTTCCAAAATGGCCCCTCGTTTGGTCAAAATGGTCCCTGATAAATGGTCAAAATGGTCCTCAAAAAAGGTCAAAATGGTCCTTCCAAAAAGTCAAAATGGTCTCAAAATAATTTTTTTATTTATGATGTTACAAATTAACAAAACATAAAGCGCTACATAATATATTTTTTGTATAATCTTTTAGAGAACTGGAATAGTAACTTCAAATTAATATTGTAAGTCTTAGAATGTCTTTGCTTTGATGAAAATATAAATAGGAACACAATTTATGTCTTCAAAATTTGTTACAGAGTACAATTTTCAGTCAAAATTAGTGACCTTTTTAGGGTTAAAATAGCTTCCAATTATTCCTTTGATTATCATCATATAAGCTACAATTTATAAAAAAAAAAATCAGGGACCATTTTGACTTTTGAATTCAAAGAGGAAATTCAGAGGCCATTTTGACCAAAATAGGGGCCATGGTGACTGGCCATTTTGACCAAATTGACTATGGCAAGATTAAACACTTAGGCCCATATTCTTGAAGGCTGTCTAAATTAAACTCTGATTAGCCCTAATCTAAGATCAGCTCATCAGAGATTAAAGTCTGACTAAAATCGGTATTCCTGAAGCTCTGATTAGCTCATCTCTGATTAAAATTTACTCTTGATCTCTGATTAAATAAGGTCTTAAAACGTCAATGTCATTTTCACTTTAAAAGAGTTTAACTTAAACTAAGACTAAATAATCTTGGATTAAGGCATTTTTGTTGATGACATAATGGGCCCCTTGAAAGGAAATAGTTACTAAAGTTCTATTTATAGCTGATTGAGCAAAATCAATATGGCTGAAACAAGCATGAAAAAATTAAAAAAGATTCAGAGTAAAGTACAAATTGGACACCAAATGAAAAAGAAATGCTAATAGATTTAATAGAAGATAGCTTGCCAGGCAAGGTAATATACGCCCACTGACAGCTTTGTTTGAGAAAGAACATTTGGCAGAAAACAGCAACCATCAAATATTCAACCTGTAGTCATAGGCCTACATTTCGTTCAGAACTTAAATTAAGTGTCGTTCAAACATTTTCTTTCTCGATTTCATCAAGGTTTAAGCATTCATCAAGTTTAGTCAAAATCCTTCTCTGTTTATGAGCTAAAAACTAAAACCTATTTTGAACAAGAAGGGCAATATGTCATATCAAATATTTTTTGATATTTGATAGGGTTTATCGTGTGATAATTAACTATTTCGATAGGTTTCATTAAAATCTAATCGAAAAAGAATTGTGCCTTCTAGAGTATTTACAACCTAAAAATCAACGCGTTTTAAAGAACAAGGGCAATAATTCGTATTAAATATTTTTCGATTCTTTTCTTTTCAATAGGGTTCATTATTGGGTGATAATAAACAATTTCAGTAAGATTTGTCAAAATCCATAAAGAATTGTGACTAGTAGAGTGTTAAGCTTAAAATCGAACGCGTTTTAAAGAACAAGGGCAATAATTCATATTAAATATTTTTCGATTCTTTTGATTTTCAATAGGGTTCATTCTTGGGTGATAATAAACAATTTCAGCAAGTTTAATCAAAATCCGTAAAGAATTGTGACTTGTAGAGTGTTAACGAGCAATTGTGGACGGACGGACCGCCAGAAATGGGTGACGGCAATATACGCTCCACATTTCACGTGGGCGTATAAAAAAGAAATAAGAATTATAGAGGATAAACATACTGATGGAAATGCAACCAGGCGAAAGGATATGGCTTGGAAAAGAGTTCATAGTAGTTTTTGTGAGGAGCATGGATTTCGTGAAATAAAAAAAATGCGGGAGATGATAATATGATTGATGATAGAGCACAGGTTAGAAACATAGCAGGATTACTTTACAGAAGACAATTAATAAATAATCATTTTTATACACCCACATTGAAATGTGGTCGTATATTGCCGTCGCCCCTGTTCGTCCGTCCGTCCGTCTGTCCACAATTGGCTTGTGAACGCAATAGAGACCACAGTTTTGGTTGGATTTGAATAAAATTTTGTATGTAGGATTATATTCATAAGATCTCGGACAAGTTCGAATTTGGGTTTGATTCGACAAAAATTCACGGAGTTTTACACCCAAAATATGTTAAAAATGGCTTGTGAACGCAATAGAGACCACAGTTTTAGTTGGATTTGAATAAAATTTTGTATGTAGGATTATATTCATAAGATCTCGGACAAGTTCAAATTTGGGTTCGATTCGACAAAAATTCACGGAGTTTTACACCCAAAATATGTTAAAAATGGCTTGTGAACGCAATAGAGACCACAGTTTTAGTTGGATTTGAATAAAATTTTGTATGTAGGATTATATTCATAAGATCTCGGACAAGTTCAAATTTGGGTTCGATTCGACAAAAATTCACGGAGTTTTACACCCAAAATGTGTTAAAAATGGCTTGTTAACGCAATAGATACCACAGTTTTGGTTTGATTTGAATAAAATTTTGTGTGTAGGATTATATCCATAAGATCTTGGATAAGTTCAAATTCCGGATCGATTCAACAAATATTTACGGAGTTTTACACCTAAAATATGTTAAAAATGACTTGTGAACGTGATAGAGACCACAGTTGTGGTAGGAATTTTATAAACTTTTGTGTGTAGGATAATATCCATAAGATCTTGGACAAGTTTGAATTCCGGATCGATTTGACAAATATTTACGGAGTTTTATTAGTTATGAAATTAGATGCTTTATATTAATAAGATATTGGATGAATTCAAATCTGAACACCATCCAACAAAAATTAAGATAGTAACATTCCTTGATATATTGACAATTTATGTAGTAAGTGGGCGTATATTGCTAGGCAACCACTTGGTTTTTTTTTTTTTTTGTTAATTTTATTTACTTGAAAGAAAAGTTTATAAGTTAAATTTTGTTTTATTTTTCCCTAACACTACCACAAATAAAAAGAGGAGTCATATCCTTTTGGCGACAATGTTTTCATCAACCTGTGCCTACAGTGAACAATTTTGAATGTGTCTTTGTTTTTGGTATGTAGGTGTACTATCGAAAATTTGTCTGTTTTTGGTGATGATCAGAGAAGTGGCCTTTCACTTAATGCCAAGATTTCAGTTTCCTTAACGTATTTGCAGCAGTGTGGGTATATTTTAACACATTGTCAAGTTACACGAGCCTTGGACATAACATCTTCAAATTTTGGACAAATTTGTGATGATTCATTTGGCCTTAAAAGTGAGAAAAAAAAAACTAAAACAAATATGCTTATAAAACGTGCATCAAGTAAATTCTACCACTTAAAACAATTTATTCAAGTGTTCTACCAGAAATTGAATATCGCATGAAATAACCTTAAAACCACTTTAAACTAGCCCCCTCGAGTGACTAAATTTTAGCCCATTTTAGACCTAGATTATCAACTAGTCAACGTTAAAGAATACCAAATTTTAGAAAACAAATTTAAACACTGACTAAATTAATCTAAGATTTGGTTTAGTCACTGTTTAAAATTTAGTCTCCCTTCTGGAATATCATTTTTGGTGCTATTCCAGAAGGAGGATTAAAATCCAGTTTAGCTTAATCATAGTTTATTTTAATCACTGATCAAAATTTAAACCTTCTTCAGGAATACCAGGTCTGAGTTAATCTCAGTTTAAATCGCAGACTAACGTTAATCATCCTTCAAGAATATGGGCCTTTACTTTTTATTGCAACGGATTAGCGCAGACACGTTGCCAGTTAAATGATTTATTGCTGTCTGCTAGATAGTCCAGCACTAAAGATTATGTACTCTGACTAATTTGTTTATGACCTATAATAAGCTTACCAGACGACAAAAACAAAAATTGGTATTGGGTGTTACAGAAGATACTGTCCTATAGAAGCACTGGTCAAGGTCACAAGAAGAGAGCATACATTTTAATTATCAATTCAAATAATAATGATTAGAATAAAAATATAGTTCAATGTACTTTACATAGTTTAAACATAATGTCAAATTAAATTATCACAACTTAAATTACATACAAAAAAGACTTAGTAATACAACGCATGCTAAAGGTTAATCAATTAATTGGTGTGTAGAATGAGTTCAGTCAATAGTACAGAAAAAATTCGAACAGGTTAATGTATCAAAAATTCACTGCTCTAAATGATTGTATGTTAAATTAATGTGAGTGAAAATTTTGCAAAAAAGATGAATAAAAAATATTATTTTGTAGAGTGTTAAAAGATTACATAATCAGATTAATCTGTTTATGACCTGAAATACTTAACACTTGCATGTCAAAAGTTCATGTGGGTAGTTTTATTACCATATTATATAACCTGTTATAACACCTGTCAATCATTTTAATCCTCTTTTTTTTCCCAGAAAGGGGTATTTTATGCCTATTTCACTTTGATGGATTTTGTATTTAACTACTCATGTCACATATCGTTGAAAAGAGAAAATTGTGTACATCATCATTAAACAATCCATATTGCTATTAGATATTACATTGTAAGTTAAAACTCTCAGTCGAAAAAAACGCAATATTTTAAAAACATATTTTAAGGTATTATCGTCATATATCGTTAAAAAGATAATTAAATCAGCATTACAAAATTGAAATGATTAATACTTTGTGTTAATTAGAGAAGGTGATACAGCCGTCCAAAGTTGTCAAAAATGTCAATTTTTGAATGTCTATTGGCCTTTTGAATTTTCAAAAAATTCAAACGAAAATAAAATACACTTCAAATTCGAAATTCAAAATTCTGTGCCTACAAGTTATAGATAAAGTTACAATGTTTTGATAGACATCAAAATCATAAAAATCGGATAAAAAATGGAGGACTAATTAATTTTTTGCTGAAATGTGTCAGTCTGTGACGACAGCTTATGTATCACTTCCGGTATGAATTTTTTCTGCTAAGTACCTTCTAATTGTGCCTGACATACAATATATATGGTTTTAGCCAACATCTGAAATTTACACCGGAAGTTGGGTCGCCAGACGTAATTTTGAAAAATCGGAAGTCTTCACGCCAAAACCGGAAGTGATAGAAATATTTTAATTATCTTGTATTATTTGTATCGACATTGTGTTTATGTCCTGTGAATTTCAGATCAATCGGATAATTAGCGGCTGAGAAAAAAATTTTGATTTTGTTTTTTTTACAAAAATATTTAAAAATTGAAATTTTTGAAGAAGCACCAGATACTTCTTTTAACAATTAACGTAATAAAGAAAATGTCAGGTAAATTGGTTCATAAATAAGTCCTACAGACTCGATGAAAAAATATTGCACATTATGTAATAGCCCACTTCTGGTTCCGCAAAAATGTGCCGTTTGATATTTAAGGGAAAATTTCCCTCGAGTGAAACTAGCTGATCAACCCAGAATTTCTATACCATTTTCAGTTTTCTCTACAGACGCGCTGACCAGAATTTGGAAAAAAAAAAAAACTAGAACCGTGATAACGGTACTGAGCAGTGGGCAATTTAAACATCCTTGAACGGTTGCATTTTAGTCCTGCATATAAATTAGGTCATGTGACAGAGCTGTTTATAGTTAAAAAATCTCAATAGATTTGGTTCAGATCAAAAGGTCATCAAACGTCAAGGTCACGAGTTTTGAGCTTTGAAAGTGTTTGCTATTGCTGAATTTATTTAACCGGAATAGACAAAACTTTTAATCGAAATTAGGAAATCGGCTGTCACCATTTTGTTAGTAATATATTGAAGATGCCATAGACATCAACATTATGTAAATCGGATGATATCCTGATCACTCATATCGATTTAAAGAAAAGTTGGTCATTTCAAGATGGTGGTCTACTAGTTACTTCCAGGTCCAATTTTATCCTTTTTTTATACGCCCACATGAAATGTGGAGCGTATATTGCCGTCACCCATGTCCGTCGGTCCGTCGGTCCGTCCACAATTGTCGTTAACACTCTACAAGTCACAATTCTTTACGGATTTTGACGAAACTTGCTGAAATTGTTTATTATCACCCAAGGATGAACCCTATTGAAAATCAAAAGAATCGAAAAATATTTAACATGAATTATTGCCCTTGTTCTTTAAAACGCGTTCGATTTTTAGCTTGTTAACACTCTACAAGTCACAATTCTTTACGGATTTTGACAAAACTTACTGAAATTGTTTATTATCACCCAAGGATGAACCCTATTGAAAATCAAAAGAATCGAAAAATATTTGATATGAATTATTGCCCTTGTTCTTTAAAACGCGTTCGATTTTTAGCTTGTTAACACTCTACAGGTCACAATTCTTTACGGATTTTGATGAAACTTGCTGAAATTGTTTATTATCACTCAAGGATGAACCCTATTGAAAATCAAAAGAATCGAAAAATATTTAACATGAATTATTGGCTATTGCCCTTGTTCTTTTAAAACGCGTTCGATTTTTAGCTTGTTAACACTCTACAAGTCACAATTCTTTACGGATTTTGATGAAACTTGCTGAAATAGTTTATTATCACTCAAGGATGAACCCTATTGAAAATCAAAAGAATCGAAAAATATTTAACATGAATTATTGCCCTTGTTCTTTTAAAACGCATTCGATTTTTAGCTTCTTAACACTCTACAAGTCACAATTCTTTACAGATTTTGATGAAACTTACTGAAATTGTTTATTATCACTCAAGGATCAACCCTATTGAAAATCAAAAGAATCGAAAAATATTTAACATGAATTATTGCCCTTGTTCTTTAAAACGCGTTCGATTTTTAGCTTGTTAACACTCTACAAGTCACAGTTCTTTACAGATTTTGACGAAACTTACTGATTATGTTTATTATCACCTGATAATAAACCCTATTGAAAATCAAAAGAATCGAAAAATATTTCATATGAATTATTGCCCTTGTTCTTTAAAACGCGTTGATTTTTAGGTTGTGAATTCTCTTGAAGGCACAATTCTTTTTCGAATAGATTTTAATGAAATCTATTGAAATAGTTTATTATCACACAATAAACCCTATCGAAAATAAAAAAATATTTGATATGACTTATTGCCCTTCTTGTTCAAAATAAGTTTTAGTTTTTAGCTCATAAACAGAGAAGGATTTTGACTAAACTTGATGAATGCTTAACCCTTGATTAAATCGAGAAAAAAAATGTTTGGACAACACTTAATTTAAGTTCTGAACGAAATGTAGGTTGAATATTTGATGGTTGCTGTTTTCTGCCAAATGTTCTCTTTCAAACAAAGCTGCCAGTGGGCGTATATTACCTTGCCTGGCAAGCTATCTTTTCTATGAATGTTATGTCATTTTATATCTTCAAAAGAATGTGTCGACTCTCTTTAAAAATCCACAATTGAGGAACCACGTGTTTTTTCGCGATAAAAAAAGCCACGCAGTTAGCCTACTTAATAGGTTCAAAGTTAGGTCGTAATTTCGCATGCGCATATATGCGAAAATGGGATGAGAAGCTCTTAGATCGTGAAAAAACACCTCTATTCTATAAAAAATATATCGACGATGGATTCGGCATATGGTCAGGAGACCTAAGATCACTTAAAGAGTTTTCCGAATATGCTAATAATATACACCCTAACATAAAACTGGAATTAATATGGAGCACCGAAAAGATAGAGTTTTTGGACACTATGGTAAAATTATCAGACGGTCACATATACACAGATTTATTTTCAAAACCTACCGACAAACATCTGTTTTTGAGAAAGGATTCCTGTCATCCACCACACACCAAAAAGTCATTAGCGTATGGATTAGGCATTCGATTGAAGAGAATATGCGAAAAAGATACGGATTACGCCACACACAGGAGAGAACTTAAAACACAACTAAGAAGACGCGGATATGATGGCAAGTATATAGAAAAACAATTAAAACGTGTCGATAACTTAAACAGAAATGATCTCCTCAAACGAAAAGAAAAGAACAAAATAGATCGGGTTCCTATGGTTTTACCATTTTCTAAGATGCTGCCGGACGTCAGTGGAATAATACTTAAACACCAAAACACGCTTTTTAACTCTAGCCGAATGCACGAGATTTTCCGGGAGCTTCCACTGGTTGCATTTCGCAGAGACAAGAACCTTTGTGACACACTTGTGCACAGGAAAACCGCTAATATCATTCAGAACGAGGAAGAAAAATGTGACTGTCAAATTTGTAGAACTATTAATCATAAAAAGGTCGAGAATACAGGCGGAAATAGGAAATTTAATATAGTTGAAAATGCACATTGCAATGACAGAAACCTAATATATTGTTTGAGCTGTAGTAGGTGCGATAAGACTGTTTATGTAGGCGAAACCGAGCGCTCGTTGAAAGAAAGAATAAATGAACATAGAAGCGATATCAAGCATCAGAGGGATAAACCAATAATGCGCCACTTTAAAAGCCACACAGAGAATGATTTAACAGTATCTGTCCTATCCCGAACGGCGAACGAAGGTAAATTTTATAGGCTAATACTAGAAGAACAGTGGATAAAAAAACTAGAAACAAGAACACCAAACGGATGCAATGTGAAAACAAATTAACACTATAAACTAAGATATTATTCGAACATTAAACCAAATCAAACATTAAAATGACGTCAAAACTAAATGACTCCGTATGACGTTACGGAAGTTGTTTTGCAGTAAAGCCTGCCGCAGACGTGTGTCATCCGACACACGCAAATGACACAAGTGAATAATTTCACTTGTGTCAATTGTCACAGCGTTGCCGCACACGGTGTGTAAATTAACACAGCTGATTCATAGAGATCATGTGATCAAAACAACCGGAGATCACGTGACCAAACAGTATGGCGGATAGTGAAGAATCGTCGGCGTCTGAAGACGAAGAAACTTTAATGTTTTTTTTATTGTTACGTCGTCGACGGTTAACTACATCAAATAGGCACCAATTTATCTTCCGATAATACTTCGGACACGACAGTACAGGGCGCCGCCATTTTGACCGAGAGTTGACGCATGCGCTTTAGACAGAAGTACTGTGTCGAAATACACAGGCTCAGCGCAGACGTGTGTAAATCGACACGTGTGTCGAAAAATATCAAACAAGTTTGATGCTGTGAAAGTCAACACGAGTGTTTTAAAACACAGGCTTGTTTCAGCGCAGACGTGTGAAATTATTCACTTGTGTCATTTGCGTGTGTCGGATTACACACGTCTGCGGCAAGCTTAACGAGTGAGATTTTAATTTAATTTAATGTGGAAAGACTTTCTTTTATTCTGACTGTTTTTGTTCGAAGTATTTCTATTTCCACTTGATAAAGGCCATGGGGCCGAAAATTTGTGGTTCAAAGGAGTTGTATGTTATTTTATACTTGAGAACAAGTAACAAAATTTCCAATTTAAAAAAAAAAAGCAAAATGATTTAAATATCTACTATTATATATCAAGAGGAGATAAAGCATAATAAGAAAAGACGATTTTTTGTGACGTACGTGAATTAGGTTCAAAATGACAATTTTCAAATGGCTATAAAACAAGAAGTAAATATTGGACAACAAAAATGAATTCACCATTGGATAGATCTCATTTTGGGCAATAACTTTTGTTTGGATCTTAAGGTCAACAAATGGCAAGGTCACAAGTTATGAGCTTTAAAAATGTTACAATAATTGCTGAATATCTTATACCGGAAATAGACAAACACCATAATCGAAATTAGCAATTCAGCTGCCCTCATTTTGTTGGCAATAGATTGAAAATGCCATAAACATCAAAATTATATAAATCAGATGTCGATTTAAAGAAAACATGTTCATTTCAAGATGGTGGCCAACGTGTTACTTCCGGTTACGATTTTGTCATATTTTTTTCATTGTTAGTCATTTTCTTTCATATCTTAAGAAGGAATTGTTACCTATCTTTTGAAATCCGTAATTCAGAAAACACGTGTGTTTTTTTTCCGCCAAAAAACCACGCAGAGTTACTTTAGAACAAAGAACAAAATTCCAAATAGCAATTTTGATCAAAATATCTAGTGTTATATACCACTGGAAAGAGGAGATGAAGCGTAATAAGAAAAGAAGATATTTTGTGACGTGACGTCACGTGACAGAGCTCTTCAAAGTTCAAACTAACAATTTTTAAATGGCTATAAAACCGGAAGTAAATATTGGACAACAAAAATGAATACACCGTTTGGTAGATCTCATCATGGGCAATAACTTTTGTTCAGGTCATAAGGTCACCCAAATCCAAGGTAACGTGTAATGAGCTTTGAACATTTTGGCCATTTCTGAATATCTTTTACCGGAAATAGGCAAACATCATAATCGAAATTAGCAAATTGACTGTCATCATTTTGTTGGCCATAGATTGAAAATGCCCTAGACATCAATATTATACAAATCGGATGATACCCTGTTCACTTCTCTCGATTTAAAGAAAACATGTTCATTTCAAGATGGTGGCCATCGTGTTACTTCCGGTTACGATTTTATCATATTTTTTTCTTTGTTAGTCACGTTCTTCCATATCTTAAGAAGAAATTGTTACCTATCTTATGAAATCCGTAATTCAGATTCCCGCCAAAAAAAAACACGCAGAGTTACTATAAAACAAAGAACAAAATTCGAAAAAGCAATTTTGATCGAAATATCTGGTGTTATACATTTTTGGAAACAGGAGATAAAGCGTGATAATAATAGAAGATAATTTGTGACGTACATGAATTAGATCACGTGACAGAGCTGTTTAAAGGCAAAAATTGCAATTTTCTGACGGCCATAAATCCGGAAGTAAACTTTGGGCATCTAAAATGATTATATCATTGGAAAGATCTCGTCAAGGGCAACAACTTTTGTTCAGGTCACAAGGTCACTCAAGGTCACAAGATATGAGCCTTAAAAGTTTTGACTATTACTGAAAAATTTTAACCGGAAATAAAAACAAATCTGAATCGAAATTAAAAAATCGGCTTCCCATGTTTTGTTAACAATTGATTGAAGATTCTATAGACATCATTTTTATTCAAATCGGATGATTCCCTGATTCTGAATTTCGATTTAAAGAAAAATCAGTCATTTCAAGATGGCGGCTAATATGAAATATCTGGGTCAGATTTTATCATTTCATATTTAGTCATCTGATTAAAAAGTCGTTGTTTTTATTTATGTACATTTTTATACATCATTGGAAGTAGAATAGTTAAAGAATATTTATTAATACTTTTCATATGCAATATCATACATATGAAAGAAATGAAATGAAATGAATGGAGTTTACGTCCTACTTTTCTGCACCTATATGGGCTAACTGAGGACGGGCAAACACCATGCAGTGTGCAATGAGGGAAATTTTGCCAGGACAGCGGCATCAGCCTGCTCATATTTTCGATTTCCAACTGTCGAGGGGTCTCTAACGTGCACAGCCAATAACACACGGGACCTTGGTTTATTGTCCCATCCGTACGACTAAGCTACATAATTTTAAACGTTAAAAATGCAAGTTACAATGTAAGAAAATCATGTTAAGCATGATAATGCAATTGTTAGTTGAAAAGAGAGAACTGCGCTCGTTGTACATTATATCAAAACATTGACCAGTGAGAAGCGTTAAAAGAAACAATATAGTATCTTGTAACTTTCTGTAGGTCGGTATACTGTTCCTGAATCGTATGATATGCTGAGGGGATGATACGTTGTAACACACCAACGAGGACTCTCACATGTCGCAGATATAGCAGCATAGAATGATCCTCTCGAGATATGTCATAGCTGCATGAAGATTAAAGGCTAAGAATACTTCCAGGTCATTTGAACTAATAGAATTAGAAATATGAGCCTTGAAAGTTTCAGTCATTACTAAAATTCTTGTTCCAGAAATATAAAGAAATAGACATAGTACTTCCGAGTCGGATTGTATCATTTATTTTTTTTATGATGACCATTTCTAACATGATGCAAAAAGAAATAACTCCGAAATTCCAGAAGTTAAAATTTCAAGTTTACAAACAAATGACGTCAAAACCGGAAGTTGTTTTTGTTCATTATCAAATTGTCTATCTACTTGTAAGTTTTCAGATCGATCAAAATAAAATTAAAAAAAACACGCACGGTTACAATGGAATTTGGCACAAAATTTGCAAGTTTTAAAAAGCACAATTTTTTTTTAATATATTGTGTTATATATCATTTGAAAGAGCAGATTTAGCATAGTAAATATGTCTGAAAATTTGTGACGTATGTTAATTAGTCACGTGACAAAGCACTTTAAAATTAAAAATTGCAATTTTCAAATGGCGATAAAACCGGAAGTAAACATCAGAATTCGGAAATGATTATATCATTTGATAGATCTCGTCAAGGGCAATAAAATTTGTACAGGTCAAAAGGTCATCAAAGGTCAAGGTCACTAGATATGAGTCTTGAAAGTTTCGGTCATTACTGAAATTCTTTGTCCGGAAATAGAAAAAAGTCTAAATCGAAATTCAAAAGTCAGCTGCCATAAGGTTGGTGGCAATCGACTAAGGAGTTCATAGACACCAATATTGTGCAAATCCGATTCTCCCCTGAGGCCCCATTTTGAGTTTTATAAAAATTAGTCACAACAGCATGGCGCCTGACATATTACTTCCGGGTCAAATTTTATTATAAATATCTTTCATGATTACAAATTCTAACATAATGCACAAATTTTTTTTCAAATACATGTATCTCCAAAACTCTGGAAGTTAAAATTTCAAGTTTAAAAGTAAATGACGTCAAAACCGGAAGTGATATCGAAATTTTGATAATACCGTTTTGTTTGCAATAACAATTTCTATAATCCTGTAAATTTTCAGATCGATCGAAATAAAATTGTGAAAGTTGAAAAAAAGGTCAAAAAATAAGTTCCAAAATTCAGCATCAAAAGTAAAAATTCGGGTGTTTTAAAATGTTTATCGTTTAGATAAGCGATAAACTAGCTAAACAAAAAAGTTCCTTCGAAATCAGTTGAAAACTGTAGGTTAAATTGATAAAAAACCTAATATATACTTTTTGTCATACATCATTTCCGGTTATTCAAAAGTGCGTCATTTTACATTCATCTCACAACGAGCACCTATATATTATGAGAAACCGTGTCAGATTAAGCGTGACAAGTTCCCTTCATACCGAAATTGCAATAATTACTTTCCGACGAAATCTTCCAAATAACATTTAGGTTATTTTTTTGGACATGTTTTGTAGTTGCAGTGCGTTCGATTTCGAACGCACTGCATTGTTTTCATAATTTTTTGCAGTGCGTTCGATTTCGAACGCACTGCTTTGTTTTCATAATGTTTTTTGCAGTGCGTTCGATAATCGAACGCACTGCATTGTTTTGCAAACGGCTATTTTTTTGTTTTTTTTTCGAATTTTACACTCGCTATTTTAGTAAGAAGGCGACATGCCACATACAGATTTGTTCAATTCCCTACGATAAATTGTTGACCATGAACTTTTAAATATAAATTGGTGCCATTTTGACAAACCGGAAATGAGGTAGAACAAAAAACACAATTTTGTTTTTTTCAATCTTACAGCTCTATTTTTGATCCGATTTTTATCAAACTGTTTTGAACTGTTTTCTATAACTGTGCGCTACTAAATAAAAGTTTTAAACTTCTCCAATTTTGACTTTTAGTTGACTATTTTCTTAATTTTAATTTTTGCGTTTTTTTCAACTTCTACAATTTTATTTCGTTCGATCTGCAAATTTGCAGGTGTATAGATATTTTGATTCTAAACAAAATGCAGTTTTCAAAATTTTGATACCACTTCCGGTTTATACGTAATTAGCTTGTAAATTTAAAATGTCAACTTCCGGAAATTTGAAGATATTTCAAATTTGTTTTTTTCAATGTGTTATAATTTATTATAACAACAATTTAAAATAAAAAAATCCGACCCGGAAGTAACAGATCATCCGCCATTTTGATATGAGTAACTTTTATAAAATTAAAAATGGGGCCTCAGGGTTATGTGCGGCATCCGTAACGTTAGTATTTTTGGAAACTACAATCGATTGCTAAAAAAGTCTAGCCGCCGATTTTTTAATTTTGATTTCAATTTTTTTTTTATTTTCGTTTTGATTTTTTATGCAATTACTAAAACTTTCAAGGCTCATATCTTTTGACCTTGACCTTTGGTGACCTTGGTACCTGAACAAAAGTTATTGCCCTTGATGAAATCAATCCAATGATGTATTCATGTTTGTTATCCGATGTATACTTCCGGTTTTATAGGCAATTGAAATTTGTGATTTTTTACTTTAAACAACCCTGTCACGTGACCTAGCGTAAATACGTCAAAAATGATTTAACAATCATATTATGCGTAATTTGCTCTTTCCAATGATGTACGACAATATACACTTAAATTAAAATTGCACGATTTAAAATTTGAACATTTTGTGCAAATTTCCATTGTAACTGTGCGTGATTTTTTCAAATTTTATTTCAATCGATCTGAAAATTTACAGATTGAAAGATATTTCGATTGCTAACCAAAATCTGTTTTCGAAAAATTGATACCACTTCCGGTTTTGACGTAAATAGCTTGTAAATTTGAAATTTCAACTTCCGGAATTTTGAATATATTTGAAATTTGTTTTTTGCAATATTTAACATTATGGTTTATCAACAATTTGAAATAAAAAAATTTAACCCGGAAGTTACAAATCGGCCGCCATATTGATATGACTAACTTTTGTAAAACTCAAAATGGGGCCTCAGGGTTATGAGCGGAATTCGTAACTTTGATATTTTTGGAAACTACAGTCGATTGCATTTATAGCATTGTTAATCGATTTTTGATTTTCTGTTTTGCCTTTCATGCATTTCTGTTTTATTTTTTTCAGTAATTACAAAACTTTCAAGACTCATACCTCGTGACCTTGACCTTTGGTGACATTGTGACCTGAACAAAAAATTTTGCCCTCGATGAGATCTATCCGACTATGTATTCATATTTGTTGTCCGATGTATACTTCCGGTTTTGTAAGCAATTCAAATTTGCGATTTTTGACTTTACAAGTAACATCCAAGGTTTCGCTGTGGTAGCTTTCTTTGTCTAGAAATAATACCAATACAGACCCTTTTAAAAACAGTTTTAAAGTAATTCCAAAACTGTTACGCACTGCTAAGAACCATGCAAAGCCTATGGATCTAGTTTTTTTTTTTTTTCTTCAAATACTGGTCAGAGCACCCAGCAAAAACTGCTAATGTCACACATGCACTGATGCGATTTGCTTTTTTTTCTCGAAAAACTAAATTTTTTAAATGTTATTTGATGCATTTTTGTCTAACCGGAAATGACGTAGGACAAAAAGTGTTTTTTTAGAATTTTCCATTTCACGGCTCTATTTTTTATCCGATTTGACTCGGATTTTTTTAGGTTACTTCTTTGAACTAATGTCTACAATACGGCTTCTTCAAGCAATTTAAAAATTTTATTTTATCGATAACTTTTTTTAGTTTTAATTATAAAATTTTTTCAAATTCTACAATTTTAATTCGAAGAATCTGAAAATAAAAATGCACATAGGCAATTCGATTGTGAACATAATACTAATTTCAAAATTTCGATATCACTTCCGGTTTTTGACGAAAATTTTTAAATTTCAACTTCCGGAATTTCGAAGATATGTGAATTTTTTTTTTGGAAATATGATTGCATTGACAATTCGAAAACAATGAATGAAAAAAAATTGACCCGGAAGTTACAAATAAGCCGCCATATTGATATGACCAACTTTTGTAAAACTCAAAATGGGGCCTCAGGGTTATGAGCGGAATTCGTAATAGTAGTATTTTAGGACCGCCCAGTCGATTGCCAAAAAAAGTACGTTATTAGATTTTTGATTTTTAATACTGCCTTTTTGTTATTTCCGGTATAACGTTTAAAGTAATTGCGAAAATTTCAAAAACTTGTAACTCGTGACCTTGACCGTTTATGACCTTGGAACCTGAACAAAGGTTATTGCCCTTGACTAGATCTATCCAATGAAATATCCATTTCCGTTGTCCGATGTTTACTTCCGGTTCTATTGTCATTTGAAATTTGCGATTTTTAACTTTAAACAGCTCTGTCACGTGACCCAACTAACATACGTCACAAACTCTTATATATTATTAGTGTGCTTATTTTACTCTTTCCAGTGATATATAACACTTTATGTTTGAATGACAATTGCGCGATTTAAAATTTGAAAATTTTGTGCAAAGTTTCATTGTAACTGTGCGTGTTTTTTTCAAATTTTATTTTGACCGTCCTGAAAACTTACAGGTAGATAGACATTTTGATTGCTAACCCAAATCTGTTTTCAAAATTTCGATAACACTTCCGGTTTTGACGTTATTCGCTTTTTAAATCTAAAATCTAACTTCCGGAATTTTGAAGATATATGATTTTTTTTGTTTGCAATATATTTGAAATGATGCTTTATAAACAATCAATCAATGAAATTTGACCCAGTTGTAATAGATCGGCCGCCATATTTATATGACTAACTTTTGTAAAACTCAAAATGGGGCCTCGGGGTTATAAGCGGAATTCGTAATTGTAGTATTTGTAGACAGCTTAGTCGATTGCCTCAAAAAGTACGTTATTCGATTTTGATATTCGATGATGCTTTTTTGTTATTTCTGGTATATTGTATTTAATGTAATTGCCAAACTTTCAAAGAATTGTAACTCGTGACCTTGAACTTTTTTGACCTTATGACCTTAACAAAGGTTATTGCCCTTGACCAGATCTATGTTTTGATGTATCCATTTTAGTTGTCCGATCTTTACTTCCGGTTCTATGGCCATTTGATATTTGCGATTTTTAACTTTAAATACCTCTGTCACGTGACTTAACTTTAATACGTCACACATTCTTATATATTCTTATTGTGCCTAATCTATTCTTTTTAATGATATATAACACTTTATGTTTTAAATAAAATAGCGCGATATAATATTTGGAAGTTTTGTGCAAAGTTCTATTGTCACTGTGCGGGTTTTTTAAAATTTTATTTGAATATTCTGAAAACTTGTGGGTAGCTAAGCATTTTGATTGCGATCTCAAATATATTTTCAAAATTTCGATATTACTACCGGTTTTGACTTTATTGGCTAATTAACTAAAATAATATGTTTGTTGTCTAAATGGTTAAATGATAGTGATCTCCCTTCAACTTGTAATTAACTTGAGTTTTGGCAATACTAAACCAAAAAAGTAAAAACTATCGCCAAAACGCTAACACATTTGATTTAATAACGCTTACAATTACCGTCAAAACAGTTGAAGGGAGAGAACTACTATTTTTTATTGTTAACCTTTATTAAAGCTATCATGCTGTAACAAGACTAGAAAAAATGTTTCTAACTTTTTTGATATTAATATTTTCATAACCGTTTGCTTAGTGCCTTGTGATTTATGAAAGATTTCCAGGATGACGCACTGCCCAGCGCCGTTTTGGTACGGCTCTAGTTTTTTTTTTTTTTTCGAATTCTTCCCAGAGCGCCCAGCCAAAACTACGCATGTTACATGTATTATGATACGATTTCCTACGATGAAGTGTGAAACTTTGGGGAATGAATATAAATTGATGCATTTTTGACCAACCGGAAATGACGTAGGCCATAACGACAAATTTCAGTTTTTTCTAATTTACGGCTCTATTTTAGATCCGATTTTGTTTGGATTTTTTTTGTTTTTTCCTTTGAACTAAACGTTACAATTTGGGGATTTAATAAAATGTAAATTCCGACTTTTGTCGCTTACTTTTTTAATTTTAATTTTATGATTTTTTCAACTTCTACAATTTTATTTCGATTATTCTGAAAATATGAAAGTATATAGACATTTAAATTGTAAACCAAATGTTATATTCAAAATTTCGATATCACTTCCGGTTTTCAATGCATTTGCTCGCAAAGTTGAAATTTTAACTTCCGGAATTTTGAAGATATTTGAAAAAAAATTTCTGCAATATGATTGAAATGATAATTGAAAAACAATCAAACAAAAGAAATTGACCCGGAAGTAACAGATCAGCCGCCATATTGATATGACCAATTTTTGTAAAACTCAAAATGGGGCCTCAGGGTTATGAGCGGAATTGGTAATTGTAGTATTTGTGGACTGCTCAATCGATTGCCCCAAAAAGCTAGGAATTCGTTTTTTGATGTTTGATGTTGCTTTTTTGTGATTTCCGGTATATTTTCTTTATGTAATTGCCAAAATTTCAAAGACTTGTAACTTGTGACCTTGACCTTTTTTGACCTTGTGACCTGAACAAAAGTAAGTGCACTTGACCAGATCTATTCAATGCTATATCAATTTTTGTTGACCGATGTTTACTTCCGGTTTTATAGCCATTTGAAATCTGTGATTTTTAACTTTAAACAGCTCTGTCACGTGACCTAATTATCATACGTCACAAATTCTTATATATTCTTAGTGTGCCAATTCTACTCTTTCCAATGATATATAACACTTTATGTATTCATTAAAATTGCGCAATTTAAAATTTGAAAATTTTGTACAAAGTTCCATTGTAACTATGCGTGTTTTTTTTCAAATTTTATTTTGAGCGTTCTTAAAACTTCCAAGTAAATAGACATTTTGATTACAAACTCAAATCTGTTTTCAAAATTCCCATATCACTTCCGGTTTTGACGTTATTGGCATTTTAAGTTTAAAATCTAACTTCCGGAATTTTGAAGATATTCGAAATTGTTTGTTTGCAATATATTAGAAATGATGCTATTTAAACAATTAATCAATAAAATCTGACCCTGGTGTAATAGATCAGCCGCCATATTGATATGACCAACTTTTATAAAACTTAAAATGGGGCCTTAGTGATTGTAGTATTTTTGAACAGGTCAGTCGATTGCCCCAAAAAGTACGCAATTCGATTATAATATTCGATGTTGCTTTCTTGTTATTTCCGGTATATTTTTATGTATGCAATTGCCAAAATTTCAAAGAAATCTAACTCGTGACCTTGACCCTTTTTGATCTTGTGCACTGAACAAAGATTACTGCCCTTGACCAGATCTATCCAATGATATATCCATTTTAATTGTTCGATTCTTACTTACGGTTCTATATCCATTTGAAATTTGCGATTTTTAACTTTAAATAGCTCTGTCACGTGACCTAATTTAAATACGTCACAAATTATTAAATATTCTTAGTGCGCCTTATCGATTCTTTCATATGATAATATAACGCTTTATGTATCTATGAAAATTTGCGCGATTAAAATTTTGAAAAGTTCCGTTGTAACTGTGCGTGTTTTTTCAAATTTTATTTTTATGTTCTGAAAACTGAAAATCTGTTTTCAAAATTTCGATATATCTACCGGTTTTGACGTTATTGGCTTATAAAAAAATGAACTAGAATAAAATGTCTTAGTGGTTAAATTATGGTGCTCTACCTTCAACTTGCAATTGACTTGAGTTTAGGCGATACTTATCTACAGAAAAAGAACATCGCCCAAACGCATACAATTATAGAACTACTATTTCAATTGTAAATGTAAAACTTGATTAAAGCTATCATGCATTAAATACGCTAGAAATAATAATGTTTTTAAACAATAAGTCAAGCCATCCGCCATTGGTCGCCATATTTACTACTTGTTGAAGAAATATGGCCGGCACCGATCGACTTTAGAACGGATTAAGCCAGGCCCTTCAGTTGATATACACATATCGGACTGTTAACATCGATAAGCGCTTACTATGAAACAAGCCAACCCTAAAACTAGCAAACTAGCGAAAACTAATCAATCGTTAATTTTATAAGCATTTAGACCACAAACTGTTACAATTCATATAAATAAAGAAATCTCTCTAGATTCAACTTTATTAATGTTCACATTTTCGTAACCATTTACTTCGTGCCTTATAATTTATGAATGATTTCAGGATGACGCACTGCCCAGCGCCGTTTTGGTACGGCTCTAGTTTGTAATTTAATTCATACAAAATTGATTGTCAACATAAGATTCTGTGCAAATTGTGGTTAGATAGTAGGCCTACATACGATAATGTCCTATACTAATACACATAATAGGGATGATATTTAATACAATGCAATGCATACAGAAACCCAATAAGTTATAAATTATATCATATTTAATCATAACATAATAGTTATTTTAGTCCATGTACTGGTATGCAACTTAATTAACAATATCAGACCTACCTGGCATTTAATAAAAGAAAATATGGATCTTAAAATTAAAAAAAAACAAAAAAAACAGTACATTTTTATCATTTGACTTTAATGCCAAAATCTTTCTATCTTTCTCTTTTAATTTAAAGTGGAATGTTCAGCATTTTCGAGGGTTGATTTGAGCCTTGAATCTATGTAAATAGCCTTCAAAAGTACTAGAACTGCACAAAAATCCTTTCAATTATATCCCTACCTGAAGATTTATCTTTTATTTCCTGTAAAAGTGTTTTCTATATAAGTCATAGTCTTATTAAACGACGAGTCGTATTTTTGACTTTCAAACGCTCGTAATTATGGCTACACAGGGATTTGAAGGCTTATTTTTCGAGGGAGAGTTGTGAACATAATTATGGATTAGAATAGCGAAAAAAATCCTGGTTCTGAGACAAAAAAAAAAAAAAAAAATTATTGGTCGACGAGTTAGTGAACATATCCCTTTAATAAGGCAATCTTTTGCACATATAATATAGATCTAGTGCTACAAAGTAACGATTTAACTGTAAAATTCATTTTTACATAAGTCAATTAAAAAGTGTGAAAAATGTTGAAAAATATGTGAAGAAATAATTTAAATGTATCAAGTAATTCTGGACAGCAGTTGGAAATATTTTTCATCAGCTGTTTAAAGTGGACATGTATTGAGATCTAAGTGAAATACAAATGCAAGTCTCGCTAACGAATACGCCAATCAGCAGCTTGGTAAAGAGGTAAATGTGAAATTCAATAGTACACATCTTCATAATGATATCAATGGCGGATTTTCATAAAGGGTGTGGATAATGTGTCTCAAACCCGCGAGCGGCAAATTTCACATAGTTTAAGGTTCAAATATACATTTCTAAAGATTCGAAGATTTGTTAACATTTTAATCAAATGATATTTAAATTGGTAATAATAAAATCACGTCAACACACATACAAAAGATCAAAAGAATCCATGAAGAATTGTAGCCTGTAGAGTGAGCACGAGCAAAACACCCCAAAATACAAACACTATATCATCACCAAATTCAATAGTGCACAAATGATATTGACACACAAAAGATCAAAAGGATCCATGAAGAATTGTAGCCTGTAGAGTGAGCACGAGCAAAGCAAAAAACCGAACGCGATATCAGAAGATGGTTCAAGGCTGGATACTACCATTTTCCAATCTAAGATGATCCATGTTATGAAATTTGGATTACAGGTCAAACATTATCCCACGTACAAATAAGTGCAGACTATGATGTTACAGTATGGTTTCTTCGTTTTGAACTTTATTTACTATAAAAAAAATTAATTGCTTGAAGGTTTTGATGTTCAGAAGTGGCGGCACCATCCTCTTGTAAATGGAGGTATAGTAAGCATATGGAACGCCGGTGCGAATGCTGATTGCTAAATGACAATCTTTTGTTGCGAAACTGCAATTTGCTTATTGATTGCCCTTATTGATAAAGAATATGTTTCTTTCCCTAGCCTAATTCTTCCTTCCCCGCCATATAATTATAAGTAGCTAGTAGCCTAGAAATGGACAGCATTGTTTCTCTTTTGGGGAATCATTTTTATACGCCCACATGAAATGTGGAGCGTATATTGCCGTCACCCATGTCCGTCGGTCCGTCCACAATTGCTCGTTAACACTCTACAAGTCACAATTCTTTACGGATTTTGACGAAACTTGCTGAAATTGTTTATTACCACCCAAGGATGAACCCTATTGAAAATCAAAAGAATCAAAAAATATTTAATATGAATTATTGCCCTCGTTCTTTAAAACGCGTTCGATTTTTAGCTAGTGAACACTCTACAGGTCACGATTCTTAACGGATTTGGACGAAACTTGCTGAAATTGTTTATTATCACCCAAGGATGAACCCTATCGAAAATCAAAAGAATCGAAAAATATTTAATATGAATTATTGCCCTTGTTCTTTAAAACATGTTCGATTTTAGCTCGTTAACACTCTACAGGTCACATTCTTAACGGATCGCCCATATTCTTACACAGAAATTAAGAGCGATAAAAGGTCAAGTCTGAATAGACAAACTTTGAACTGGATGTTGCCGCTTAGTCTGAATTCAACCGGAACCGCCAATTTCAATCCAGGACCGGCAGTGCACACTTTCCTGTATGGAGGTCAATCGTATTCAGAATTAGATGCTATGTACTTATGTCTAATACATACGACACGATACATTTGTGCAATGTTCAAAGACAAAATACCGCTTTTACTTATGTCATAATACGTCTAATGCATAATGGAAATGTTAAATTACATAAAACAACCGACACAATACCTACAACTTTCGACATTGTACATTGAACAAAGCATAATTGTCTTTGCATCTTTTACATTGCATAAGCTACATTACATCTTTGTCTTAGTATCTTTTACATTGCATTAGCGAACGTGTTTTATCTTGACTGCATTATCTTTTTGTGACTTGTGAGCGGAGCCTATCAGCAATATTAAATGTAGTCTGAAATTCTATTCCCAGCCTTTGTTAGATATTTGGACAGATATGACTGGTAGAGAGTCAGGCAACAAAAATTAGACACCTTACGCATGCAGGCCAGTAGCCCAGAGGGGAGAGGGTGGGGCATAGGGAGCCCTTCACTGAGTCAAGGGGAGTCTTTGTAGCAGAATTTGCGTTTCCAGGTAGGCCTATTTATTTTTTATTTTCCTGTGTTGGTTCTGCAGTCTCTATAAACCTTAAACTCATCAGGAAATCGCGTTTCGTGGAGTCAAATTCTCTAACTTTTCTAGAAGAGATCACCAGACCTCAGAAAATCGTGTTTACATTATTCCAATTGGCGTTCTCCGCAACAAAAAAGATATGTAATTCTCAAAATTTCTTGACCTAGGCCTACCTCAGACCCTATTTAATTAGCCTTGAACCCTAAATTCGACGGGAAATTTCGAGAATTCGCGTCTTAATCTCAATTGTATTTAGGGGTTGGGGGTTGGGTGGATACCGAAACTGCCCCCTTGATTTGACGTTTACCCCCTAAAAGTACTTGGCAGGCTAAGGGCCTGTGCGCATGCAACCTTCAATGGCGATCTACCGATTGGATTTCTTGAACCGCGGGTATGTTATGAATGGTGTAGAGAGTATTATATGTACTATCAGATAGGACGCGTTTTCCCCATTCCATTTTAATTCCATGGGTAAAATGCATCCTATCTGATAGTACTCAAAACAGACCTTAACATCCTACATTTCATAAAACATCCTGCATTTTCATAAATTCTTACAAGACCAACAAACACCTTAAATTTCCTACATTGCATTAAAAAAAGCATATTAAAAATAGGATGAGTTTAATATTAAAACACGAACAACACAGATTCGAAGATATTCAAAAATCATTAGGTTATCTTCCTGGATTTCCATGGGCCAAATACTCAGGCGAGAAACATCTTCCGGGTCATAATTACACCGGTCCAGGTACTAGGTTAGATCTGCGATTAGACGAAAACGATAAACCCAAACCAGGGGAAGAACCAGTCAATAGAGTTGACGCCGCTGCGCTTAAACACGACATACTATACAGAAACAAAGACATAAACTTCAGACACGAAGCAGACAGACAAATGATAATCGAACTTGAAAATATTCCAAATCCAACTTTCAAAGAGAGAATGCAAAGAGCACTTATCATTAAACTGTTAAAAACAAAGATGAAATTGGGCATGGGATTGGCGGATGAAATTCATAAAGAATTTAGAAAAACTAAAAAAAATTTAAAAGTTTGAAAAAGATGAAATATGGTCAGCCGATTTAATTCATATGCCAGTCGAAAGAGGATTTAAATATTGTTTAACAGTAATAGATTTGTATACGAGATATGCTTGGGTTATTCCTTTGAAAAACAAAACGGGAATATCAGTCAAACACTCATTTGAAACCATAATGAAACAATCTAACCGACATCCAGAAAAATTGTGGGTAGATAAAGGGAGTGAATTTTATAACAAAAATATGAAATCTCTGGGGTTTGAAATTTACAGTACACATAACGAAGGTAAAGCTGTAGTAATAGAAAGATTTAACAGGACTCTAAAAAATAAACTTTTCAAAAAGTTCACGGAATTGAAATCTCAAAAATGGCTTAAAATATTACCAGAAGTCGTAGATGAATACAATAACAAAATTCATTCATCTATAGGTGTCACACCAACACAAGCCTCAAAGAATCCAGATATCATAAAGTCAATTAACGCGCAACATAACTACGAAAATGAAATAAAGAATTTAAATATCAAACCCAAATTGAAAGTTGGAGATCGAGTTCGTATTTTCAAATATAAAAGTAAATTCGAAAAAGGCTATGTTGTTTATTGGACAAACGAAATATTTATCGTAGATAAAGTCAATAGTACATCTCCTCCAACATATGAATTAATCGATCAAGAAAAAGAAAATATTATAGGTAGATTTTATCAAAATGAACTTCAAAAAACCGACTTTTAAAAATGAATGAATTTCTCGATAAATATGGAACCGATACAACTTATGAGATGGGCGAATGAGTTAAAAATATCACCGTTTTATTGTATGAGAGTTGAAATAAATGATCTGAAATATAAGAAAGGTAAATTCTACGCTATAACGAATATACACACTTCCTATCAAAAAGGAATTCATCATTCTGCTTTGTACAAAGACTCTTTAAATAACTTTTATTTTTTTTATTCTTTTGGTTTAGAACCCACAGAAGAGATAATGAATCTAACTAATCAACCAATCAAATGTTCTACATTCCAAATACAAAAGCCGGGTCAAAAGTTTTGTGGCCAGCTTTCACTTTGGGTTTTATATCAGTTGAGTTTAGGAAAACAGTTCGAAGAAATTGTAATAAATTTAACTCAATAAAAATGGCAAACAAATTTGGATTAGGTTCTTTATCTTTAGAAACTAAAAAACCTAACACTACATTATCAATCAATACATTCAAACCATATTTTGTGGATCAAATTGGAGACATTATTCAGGGTGATATTGATATGAACAATTTTGGTATAACTAATTTAAAGTCTCCTGAAAATGATAATGATGCTGTTCACAAGAAATATTTAATGGATCAAATAAATTTAATCGAATAGCTGATGTGAAAAGATTCTTCAGACGACAATTAAATAATAAAGATTTTATAAATGAAGCTAAATTGAAAGAATTAAATTATATTGATGATAGTAAATTACAACAAGAAGTAACAAGTTTAAAAACTTTTATTCAACAACAATAAGTCAATGTAGTAGATAAAACTCAGTTACAAACTTTAAGTTCATTAATATCTAAATTAGATGACAATATTGTAAAACAAAAAATAGATCTTAAACAACTAATATCCAATCCAGGTATAAGTGAAGATAAATTACAACGAGAATTATCTGTTCTGGAAACTAAATTTAAAACTGAATTACAAAACGAACTAACACATATTAAAAATCAAATACAAAACATAGATAATGATAGTGAAATTAAAACTTATATTCAACAACAAATAGAAAATATTGATGATTCAACAAAAGATAACTACAATTAATAACGAAGTTTTGAAATAGGATAAAAATATAGTCGCATTAGAAAAAAAGTTTCTCAAGAAAGAATCATATTATTTCAATCTTCCACTTCAAAATTTGGGACCTGACTCTGCTGATATTACTGATAATATTGATGGATCAAAAGAGTATGAATATAAAAAAAATGCATTTACAGTAAATATAAGACTATATTCCCCAGCTACGTATGATTACTCACCCGAACTTATTTTTCTTGAGGGTAGTTATTCATATTTTATTTTTTATGGAAAAATTACAATTGAAATAACTTTCCCCTTTCTGGTAAAAGTTGATTCAATATTCTTCAGACAACAAACAACTTCACCAAATGACAAATTTAACGCTCGTAAAGTTCTTCAGTTTAGTAATGGTACAGAAAATGTAGAAACTAAAGAATTAGAAATTAACAACGAAAATAACAAGATTGATCACTTATATGACATTAAAACGAATGGAAAATATATAGATAGGTTTAGAATGTTAATCATACCAGATAAAGACGATCATCATGATATATATTGCAAGATTTTGATATGATATTGGAAACGGAAACTCCACCATCAATGTATATTATTAGAAACCCAAAACCACAAAAAGATGGAGGCGTCTATTATTCTTTACGAGCAACAGACTTTGAATACGTAAAACTATATTTTGTTGATAATGATATATATTTCTCAATTGATATTCATAAAAGTCAACAAAGTCAAAAAATTTTGATAAAAAATGATGAATATGTTCAAATAGGAATCAATATTAGAAAAACCAGATTTTTTTTCAGTTCATCTGAATAAGATTAATGATTCGAAAGAACAAATATCGTTAGTAACTGTAAAGGTTTTGATTGATTCTCTTATTGGTTTATCGGAAGTTCACTTATTTTAATTACCTAAATATGGAAAGTAGACAAAACTACATGATAGAAAAACAAAACGAACTAAAATAAAAACTAAGACAATTCAACAAATGCAGAAAAACATGGTGTAGAATCAATTCTGTTTTCAAAACATTAAGTACAGTTTTAACAGTAGGAATAACGGTGGCAGCAGCCGTTACCGGTGGATTAATGCTTCCAATAATTGTCCCAACTGTATTAGCTGCATTTACTGCCATTCAAACTTCATCTTGTGGTTTGATAACTTTAGGTTTTACATCAAAACAGAAAGCTCATTATAAAAAGAAAACAGAAATTTTAAATACATATCTTAATAAATTGTTTATATTTCTCAAAAGATCGAGAGAAGACAAGAACATTACAGTTGAAGAATTAGAAAAATTCAATGACATTTTAGATAAATTTAATGTAGAAATATCATCAATAAAAATTAAAAATTCATAATTAAAATAGATACTTAAAAAAGAAGAAAAAATTGAAAATTTAAACAATTCTAAAACTTTTTTTTCAAAGTTATTCAAGGCAATACCTTATATATTTTCGCTTGACGAAGAAAAATTTAAATATCTAGTGGATAGGACAGCCGAAATTTTAAAAGAAGATGAAATCAAAATATCAAATATGCTTTTTACAGAATTAATCAAGAGAATAACTATTCAATTTAACGATTTTAAAATCAAAGGTCAAATTGAAATAAATGGTCAAATATATGAAGTTGGGGAATATGAACAAGACATGAGATTATCTGGATTCAATGCTCAAACTTTCCAAGTTATTTATTCAAAGATGGATAATAAATCTGACGCATCTGATTGCTATTTTACAGGAGAGATTATTTTCCGCAAAAATAATTTTAGTATAGTAAAAAGATCTAAAACTGGCAGAGGTGGTAATTTACTTAAAAAGATAAATGAATACAAAAGCAAAGATAGTGGACCACGGCCATATACGCCTAACGAAAAAGTCGAAAAAGGAAAAAATTTAATCAGGAGAAAACTAAACTTTCTCAAACCTTTCGATTTAGGTCCAATAACATCCATTTTAAGTTTCATCAAAAACGGTTGAAAACTAAGAGAGTAATAGCATATTTAAGATTTGGGGCAAGGGCAATAACTCTGCTTGTAACGATCGAAAATAGCTCAAATTCGAACTTGATCTTCGTTTTCTGAATATATATACACATATCAAATTTCATTTGATTCCGTCAAAAACTCTAGTTTTTAGAGCGTTTACAAGGAAATGTTGATGGACGGACCGACGGATTTGGGGCAAGGGCAATAACTCTGCTTCTAACGATCGAAAATAGCTCAAATTCGAACTTGATCTTCGTTTTATGAATATGTATACACATATCAAATTTCATTTGATTCTGTCAAAAACTCTAGTTTTTAGAGCGTTTACAAGCAAATGTTGATGGAGGACCGACGGATTTGGGGCAAGGGCAATAACTCTGCTTCTAACAATCGAAAATAGCTCAAATTCGAACTTGATCTTCGTTTTATGAATATGTATACACATATCAAATTTCATTTGATTCCGTCAAAAACTCTAGTTTTTAGAGCGTTTACGAGCAAATGTTGACGGACGGACCGACGGACGGACCGACGGACGGACGGACGGACGGACCGACGGACGGACGGACGGACGGACCGACGGACGGACAGGGGTGACTACAATATACGTCCTCATAGAGAGATGAGGGCGTATAAAAATTGTTTCATACCAAGCGATGTTTATTGTTTTATAAAGTGTGTAAATCACTTCATGAATAAAGACTTAACAAAAGAATTTAAAGAGTTCGTCAATAGTTTTCAAAAATCAAACAGAATCTCTGATTTCAATAAGAAATTTAATACTTATTTTCAAATTTATATGCCCACAAATAGACATTTTCAACCAAAGAAAGTTTCAAAAGAATTAGATTGGGTATTTTATTTACACAAAGAACATTTCTGTTTGATAAGAAGAAATAACAAAAAGTTAGTCATTCAAGAAATAGAAGATAATTACGATGAAAATGTATGGAGAACCTGTGGGGATGATGACGCACTAACTTGTTTTGCTCAGTTAAAACTAAACGTGATTTCACATCCTCAGCCATTCCTTATTGTTGTACTTTAGTCAATTTGGAAAAACTAAGGAAAAAATTAGAACTAATTAAAAGAGTATTCCCAGATTTAAAGCCAACTGATCCCATTCCAGAAGAATATTACAACAAACTCATGACCAATATAGTAGAAATATTTGTAGGAACAGATTGTTTCGATCAGATGTTTCGTCGTTTAGGAAGAGTAGATGAAAAAAGATTAACCTTAATTTCCCATAATTGATAAAATACAATCAAGCAATGAAAGAAACTGTCTTCCAGAACGTTTCAAATAATCTAACGGCTCCTTCTTCATCTTTAAAGGGTTGGTATTATTTATATCATTACGATAAAGAAATGGTTGAAGAAGAATGGTACGAAAGTACTAGAACGGTTCCGAAACACATCGAAAAAAAAACATAGAAAAAGTTTACTTGCATACTCACCCTTTTATAAGATATTTTATCAGACAAAGTATTAAAGGAGGAAGAGTTTCTGCTAACAGAAAATCATTTGAAACGAACAAAATTGATGAAAATGAGAGTTCACTCGAGACTTAAAATAATAAAATGTACTAAACTGATGGCATTTGACGCCAACGGTTTGAACGCTTCCGCTATGACAGAAGGTGAATATCCAAAAGCTGAAAGTGCAAGAGCGTTTCTACCAGAAGAAAATAAAAAATTTGTCAAGCTCTTTAATGAACAGAAATTCAGACCTAGAACTGCTATTTTAAAAGTCTGGTTTGAATATCCCAAAAACATGTTCTTTCAACCCATACCAGCTAAAGATAAAATCACTTTCACGAATAAGGAAGGTAAAAAGGAAACTGGCACTAAAATCAGATTCAGAAATGGTTTCTGTTCAAATGTTTTAACATCGGTTGATATTCAAGAAATAGTGAAAGCCGTTGGACGAATTATTAGAATATTAGATGGCATAGTTTACGAAGAAAATTTTAAAAATCCACCCTATAGAGATTATATTTTGATTTTGAAGGAATTAAGGAATAAATACAAAAAGGAAGGATATATGGTTGCCAGTAACTGCATGAAGTTGTTAGGTAATTCCTTATATGGTAAATCTATTCAGAGGGATAGAAATACCTCATTGCACTTATGGAATGAAGAAACCTTCAGTTTTAATTACGACAAACACGTCAAGAAGTATGACAAACTAAATGATAGGCAATACATTGTGGAGATTAATGACGAAGAAAAAGAGTTTGTTCCTCTAAAGGATTTTACGAGATTAACACCAACTCATTTAGGTATGTTTATATTATCACACAGTAAAAAAAATAATGAATAATTCTATTCACGTAATAGATGGTTTTTATAAACCAGAAATATACTATACTGATACCGATAGTTTATACATTTCTTCTAGCAATTGGGATAAATTAAACGAAGCTAGGTTTTGTTTGAAAATGAATATTGCAAAGGAAAGAATGATTACGGTGATGGTGGAATTATATTTGGTTTTTATTTAGCGCCAAAAGTTAAATACAATATCATTCGAACTTCCGACGGTGTTCTAAAAGAAAAGAAAACGTTTAAGGGTTACTCTAACTATAAGATTAAGGTAGAGGATTATATTCATTTAGCTTGTGGACATGACGTAACGAATGAATTTGATAAACCATGGGGAAAGAGTTTTACTGATGGAATAGTTATTCCTAATGAAAAACAAACTAAAACATTTAGAAGTTATCTAAATCTCGTAAAGAGAAAAGCACCGGACGATGAAGGAATCATGTATCCTTACAATGATAAAGAGGAGATGTCCTTGGATGAAAATTACGAATTTGAAGACTGATTATTTAACTATTTTTAAATGAAGTTGAATAACAATTTCCTCGTTACCAAAATCTATAAACCTATTTTTGCCATCTTTGATTTCCAGATTTATATCTTTAATCATAAAGGAATTAAGTGGTAAATATGTCGTTTGTAATGGTTTCTCTATAATTCTATATCTTATCGGTACAGTGAATGTTGGAAGACTGTAAATAATCTGACGTTTGTATTTATTGAAAAATCCACCGTTTATCAAATTGCAATGTATATTTATCACATCGGTATCATTCTCGATATTAAATTTATGTGGTGCTAGAGTAGATTGGGTGTATACTCGTTTATCAAATCCTAGTAACGTATTTAATGAATTTTCTACGTTGAAATCAACTTGACTATTATTTCTTAATATCAATTTTATTTTGTTCAGATTTAAATTGCCTTCGAATTCAATATTGTTTTTACCATTGACACTTCCTGCGTATTCAGATAGGTATTCGTTAATGGCTATGTATTCGTAGCTTCCTGGTAGTAAACTAAAAGCTCTGTTATCCGTTGATATTTTTAGTTTATTGTTTTTTTCGTTGATATTTCTAATGGAATTGTAAACAGAGAAATACTTTAATCCCAATTCATATTCTTGATTGCGATCGAGTTCGTACTCATAATCTAAAGATAATTTAATGTCTGATTTATTAGAGGTGATGACGAATAGTTGACTCATTTTTAATCACACTTTCATAATCATTTTTATCTATGATATTTTTTTCTAGGAGTCTTTTTAATATACAATTTAATTCATTATATTGTCTGTGTGATTGATGTCCTTCCTTCATTGCCGCTAATATTATTTGTAATCTATTAAGCAATTCTTCGTTGTTGTCGGATAAAAAAAGTTATACCTTGTCCAGATGTCACCATATCTTCGAAATCACCTATTTCTTGTATGATTGGTATAATACCATCATATTCTATTTGAGGAGGTGTGGGAGAAGGTTCTAATTTCTTTTTAATATCCTCTTGAGATTTTAATACGGGTCGAAATAGAGTTTGTAGATTTTTCGTTAATCCGAGTTGTTGTAATCTGTTATTTTCAACTTGGGTCTTTATTTTATTCTTAGCTTTGATATATTCTCTATTTCTTTTTAAAATATTATTCCATTCCATTTTTAAAAAATAAAATTAACATATGTCGATCATAACTCTTTTACCCGCAGGTTTTCTGGTATTAACGAATACATATCCATGTTCCTCTGGATTTCTCCATTGAGCTTTACAAACCCTTTTATATTCATCTCTGTCCATTCCGTGATTTATCGACTGAATGATTTGAGATAAATCTTTATCGTTTAATTCAAATAATAAAAAACAATTAGCATTTTTTCTAATGAACATAGCATCCATTCCGTAAAATGATTGGGCTTGATAAATACAGTGACAATTGTGATGTCTTCCTTTCGTGAAGAATTCTTGTTGAACCGCTTGATTTTTTTTACGCTACGCAGTCGTCAAACAATATTAAGTTCTTACGTTTGCTATCAATATTAGACAAGTCTAGGTCATTAACTTTTTTCGTAAGAAAAACTTTTATACCCGTTGGTTTCTTGTCTTCCATATCTAAGATATCTTTTATTTCCATTTCTTCTTCGTCGTAATATTGAAATAATTCTTGAACATATTTCTTTAGTAAATACTCTAAAGCTTTGAGAAATTGATAATACGATTGTTCTGGTGTTGTTGTGTAGATATAGAAAGAATCGAAATCTAAAAGGTTGGGTGTTGTCAACATGTTAAAAGTGAGATGAGTTTTCCCAGAACCGGAACTACCGCATATGCACATGAGCATTGGGTTATTAGGAAATATTTCTGAATGATTAAATTTTTTGCCCATTTTTATTATTTTAGTTTTGTACCAAAAATTACACCTTCTCCTTTATACTTTGAAAGATATATTTCTTCTCCAGTGAGTATATTTTTTAAAAATATTCCATTACTCTTATGTTTGACTTTGACTTCCCCTGGGTCAATACTATCCACTAATTTAGTTAATCCTTGTTTGACAGTTTTCTTAGTTTCTTCACTAAATCGATTTCCAAATTCTTTAACTGTACCTAATATGTCTGCTACTCCCGAACCTTTCGCTAACTTTTCCATTTCCAAATTATGTCTACGTTTTTCACTTTTTTCAGCTTCGGCTGCTTTCTTGGCATTGACGGCTTGAACTATTCCTGCTGTTCCCCCTGCGGCTGCAATCCCAGCGAAGATCAAGGGAAGCAAAGGTAAAAATCCACCTTCCTTTATGTTCATGTCAATTCTTTCCAAATATATATCATCTCGTGCTTTACAGTGTTTATATTTATCAATAAGTTTTTTAGTTATGCTGATTCTTTTACCATTGTAAGTTATTGTGGTTGGCGTTTCTGTTTTGATAGCATCTATTACTCTTTTTACTAAAGTTTCGGGCTTCATTTTTAAGACAATAATTTATTCTATTCGAATCATCCGTCTGTCGGATATTTTGATTATATGTTTTGCTTCTTCCAATAATAAACAATAACCGGTTACATCTCCTTGAGTTTTTTCGATATGAATATTTATATTTACTCCAGTTTTGAAAAGATCTTCTTGATGAGCTGGTAGATCAAAACAGAAGATTGGGTGATTAATTGCAAAATCTACATATTCAAACTGAGGTGGATTTCCAAATAATTCACACATATTTTTATAGTTTCTATACAATACATTATAATCCTTTGTGCTTGGATTAATTGTTAAAGGTTGGTTAGGATAATTATCGTTGTTTAATCTTACTTGAACTTTACGGATTATAGGATCTTGAGTTTGGTTGATTGCGTTTGGATATTGTTGTTATTTGTCTGAGAATCTGGTAAATTCTTGAAACCAACCATTAAATATCTTGCTGGTTTAATAGTGTTAATGATTAGCCATGTTGTGGATTCTCCAGTTAAAGTCATGCTACCTACCGTGTTGCGATGAAGAAAAGCTATTTCAATGTCTTTAGTTAACGAGTTGAATATTCTCGTTTCTACTTCAATTGATGGTGTTATTACGGGTATGAAAAGTTGGAGATTTGTTATTTCTAATTTTGCATTTAAATTAGCTTTTCCAAAAAAGATTTTTGGGTCATTAATTTCTCTTTGTAAATGAATTTTATATGGTAAACCTATAGAAACTTTTCGATGTTCTAAAAGACCGAATAAAGGATATAACTTCCAATTTACGTAATTACCCCATCTATTATCCTCAACAACATTATTGTACTGATTTACTCGTTTGTCAAATCCATGGTTTACTGCTCTCCCGATTCTCTCAATGGTATTTCTGGTAATAACTCTCATTCTAGCGTCATCTGCATCATTCGCAACAGTCCTTACTGGTTCTTTTAAAACGTTTCCATCACCAACATCGGGTATCCAACCCGAAACTGAATCGTAGTTTTTGGGGTAAAGGACTGTTTTCAACATTGTATCAAATTCTCCAGGGTGTTTGATGGTTTCTATGGGGTATGATCCCGCTTCTAAAACCATTTCGTTAAATAAAGAAGGGAAGAAATTATTTTCTAATGTCGTGTTAGTTTGGGGAATTCGATTCTCATTTGCGGTTTCGTCTTTGATTTTGAAATCGCATCTGAAATAGGCATCGGAAAGTAATAACCAATTCGATAATGAATTTATCTCGAAGGTAATTCTACCACCGTCATTCAATTGAGATTTAGAACCAACAGTTGGAGAAATAACCAAATAATCTTCTTTTTTTTATTAAATGAATAACGAATCGGATCGTATAATCTAAAAATTGGATCAAGAATTTTAGCTGCCATCTTTAAAGGAAGGATTTTGATAAAAACATATTTTTGTTAAGTCTGATCGTTTCGGATTATATAAAACAGGATGTGATATATTTTACTTCCTTGTGTTAGAGACTAATAAAATGTGTCTACCGGATATGATATCACTGATCTATATATATACTAGGAAGTAATGTAAACAAGCAGAAGCCATTTTGAATAATGTGTAATTTTTATTGTTTTTTTTTAATCAATTATACAGTCTAATGAAGGGATAATAGGATTCTGATTAAGTTATTTTAATAGTTCAAGATGTCGGGCAAAGGAATCTATCTATCAAATTATGTTTCTGTATGGATTACTAGTGCACTTATGTATGACCTATACAGTCAACAATTGCGTATAATTTTCTTCGTGTCTACTTACTATACCTCCAAATCACTACAGAATAAAGGAAATGTTTCTTGTGTGTATTGTTAGTGAATTCTATGTTGATACTCACACATTTTACTTCCTTATATTCACTACAAATTATTTATCTCATAATATTATTGGAGTTCTAAGCAGAGATGAAAATTTGCCTGAATTCCAAATTATTTAATCACATAATCATAATGTATATATTATTTAATCACATTGTACATAATCAAATTATTTAATCACATTGTATATAATCAAATTATTTAATCAAATCATAATCATATCTGTAGTGATAAGGAAGATATGTTTTGTTTAGCATGAATTCTCAATCATTCATTAGAGAGATGTTTCCAATTTCTGTAGTGATTTCATGTTACCCTTTTGTTAATTCTCCGAGACTTTCGAATATATTTTTTGCTCTGAGAATTGACCTTAAAATGGGTATACATGAAAAATGAAGGTATTGAAACCCTATCTGTTTATTCTACAATATTTTGTTGGACTTACTACCAAAATGGGGGCATTAAATTCAATACCTAATTGGAGGGAATAGGACGAAGAAAAATAGGGTTTTGTTGGCTTATAGGTTAACATAGGGTACTGAGTAGGGCTGCAACGATTCCTGAAGTGGCGATTCGATATGCTAAACGATACACATTCAACGATTCGATTTATTGCGATTAGAAATCGCGATTCTTGAGTTTGAAATCGGAAAGAAAAGAAAAGTTTAATCATTAACATTTTAACACATTTTTCACATAATTTTCGTAACAGATTTTTATGCTTAAGATCATCATCATTAAAAACAAAGATTTAAGATGATAATAAACAAATTGATACGTAAAAAGCAATTTTCTAACATTTCGATACGACATAAATTATAAAATGCGTGAGGATTTCTTGTTCTCAGTCAATAAAAGAGTAAATTAAATGAATCAAAATCGGGGCCGATGAATCGCGATTATTTTTTTCTTACACGATGCATCGATAAGGAGGAACGAATCGCGATTCATCGATTCTACGATGAATCGTTGCAGCCCTAGTACTGAGTCATTCATCTCAGAAACATTTAATTTGGGGAGATGATTCCAATGTTTGATTATTTTGAACTATTGAATTTCTTTTTCAGTTATTCCCATGATTTCCTTCTACAGACAGAATAATTGATAAAAAAAACAGCCCATCAAAATGGCTTTCTTGTTTCAGCATTGTTGAAAGGAAGGTAAGGTAGGTAAGTATTTTAGGTATCCATCAACATGTTTATAATTGTGGTTTTCTTGTTTCAGCATTGTTGAAAGGAAGATAGGTAGGTATGGGTAAGTATTTTAAGTATCCATCAACATGTGTAGCCAGTCCACGCTTCATGTTAAGAAAAATTAATTGTGGTCTGAAATAATTTTTTTTCCAGTGAAGAGTTACCTCGCTTTAATAAAGGGAATAAAAAAACCAGACCACATCAATTTAATATTTTTTTTTTTGGTGCAATTAATATTCTTTTTTTTAGTCTAGAAAGAAGGATATTTTTAATATGTTATGTATAATTGCAGTGCGTTCGATTTCGAACGCACTGCTTTGTTTTCAAAATGTTTTTTTTTTTTAGCAGTGCGTTTGAACGCACTGCTATTGTTTTCGTAATTTCAAAAAATTACGATTTTGTGTCGCCTAAATCTCAGCAACTATAATAGTTACAACAACAATTATAACGCAGTAGATCAACATTTTTAGTGAATTACTGAGTGAATGTAAATTGGAACGTTTTTGCAAAACCGGAAATGCAAAACGGACATCTGTGCAAAAAGTAGTAAATCGATCCTGGAAGACGCGTTTTTGCTCCAATTTTGCTCGGATTTTCAATTTTAGAATCTTTCGCGAATATCTGATATGATAGCATTCAAAAAAGTTCGAATTTCTAAAATTCATTGCACACATTTATGGACCCAATTTTGCCAATTTTGACCAAATTTTCTATTTTCTAGAGTATACGTCCGATCAATTTGAAATTGCTGGTGCTAAAACAGATCACAATCGATAACAAATTGGTTCAGACAAAAATTTTGCATCACTTCCGGTTTTCACGAAATAATGATACAAACTTCCGGCTAAGCCACAACCTGGAAAATGCACGAATGTCGCCGAATCTTATCTTAATAGGTTTATTTTGGTATGACTTAAAATTTGAGAGAAACTTTTGGGAAGGAAATGTTTATAGTTTGGCCGCCATATTGATTTGACCAACTTTTGTAAAAGTCAAAATGGGGCCTCAGGGATAAATCCGATTTGCGTGATTGTGGTATTTCTGGAAACTGCAATGGATTGCGAAAAAAAGTACGGGAGTGGATTTTTTAATTTTTATTTTGTTATTTTTCAATTTCCGGTTAAATTTTTTCAGCAATTTAAAAAACTTTCAAGGCTCATATTTTGTGACCTTGACTTCTGATTTCGTTGAAACCGGAACAAAACTTACAGCTCAAGATAAATGCTATCCCATGATGTGTTCATTTTTGTTGTCCTATTTTTACTTCCGGATTTATAGCCATTTAGATATTGGTATTGTTAATGATTTTAACGATCAAGGGAGGTAATTTTATACTATTTCTATATATATATATTTAAATATTTCTACCAGTCGTAAACTTTTAAATGGAATTTTCATATTGCAGAAATTACATTAAATCAAATTATTGACTATATCATACTGCATCAGGATAATATTCATAGAGATACTTCTCAAGTACTTTGAGTCTGTTCAATGTATCATGGATTATGCTGGAAAGTGATTGAATTTCTAAAAATATTCAGTGTAAGCCCGTTTGTGTAATAAGTGTTCAACAGATAGCCCAGATTTAGGGATTGTATGTTCTAACAATGTGGTTAATTAAATGCTACGAAGGTACTGCATGTAGGAAAAACCTCCAGTGATAAGAGTATATCAACCGATTTTGATCGGTCCTTTTCTGTTTATTTCTTTTAACCAATAGCTACAAGATAGAAATTCAAGCAATTTCAAATTTACAGCTCAAATGAAATGACATGAAATGGAGTTTTACGTCCTGCTCTTCTGCACCTAATTGGGCTAATCAGGACGGGCAAACGCCATCCAATGTGCAATGAGGGAAATTTTGCCAGGACAGCGGCATTAGCCTACACTTATTATCGATTTCCAACTGTCGAGGGATCTTTAACGTGCACAGCCCGTAGCCACAGCCTGTAGCACACGGGGCCTCGGTTTATTGTCCCATCCGAACGACTAGACGCTTTTTTCATGTTAGCCCCTCCGTCCTGCATCACTGACAAGGGAAAACCGGGTTGAAAAATTTACAGCTCAAGATGAATGCTATCCATGAAAAGTTCATTTTTCTTGTTCCATTTTTACTTCCGGATTTATAGCCATTTAAATATTGGTAATGACTGAACGTTGACAGGGGAGGTAATTTTAGACAAATTTGTACCAGTCGTAAACTTTTTAATGAAATTTTTATACTGCAGAAAATAATTACCACTGAAATATACCTACTTTACAATTCTGCACCAGGATAAAGGTCTTTGAGATAAATTTTAAGAACGCCGTGGCTATTGTATGATATATATTCCATTTTATTTTGAGCGTTCTGAAAACTTCCAAGTAGAAAGACATTTTGATTACAAACTCAAAACTGTTTTCAAAATTTCCGGTTTTGACGTTATTGGCATTTTAAATTTAAAATCTAACTTTCGGAATTTTGAAGATATTCGAAATTTTTTGTTTGCAATATATTAGAAATGATGCTATTTAAACAATTAATCAATAAAATCTGACCCGGGTGTAATAGATCAGCCGCCACATTGATATGGCCAACTTTTACAAAACTTAAAATGGGGCCTCAGGGTTATATTCGATTTTTGTGATTGTAGTATTTTCGAACAGGTCAGTCGATTTCCCCAAAAAGTACGCAATTCGATTTTAAAGGGACAGTCTGAATTTTTTTTAGGTCAAAAATTTGTTTAGGTCAAAAAAATTTTTTGCTCAAATTCGTGAAAACTTTACACCAAAATCTGTAACTACGTGCCCTTTAAAGTATCTGAAAGTTTTAACTAAAAAAATCCAGCTGTTAATTTTTAAACGCTTAAAGCAGGCTAAAATATTTAAAAACCTTACGTAAGGTTTTTTAGTGTGTTATGTTTTTTGGGCGCTGAAATACTGAACGGATTTGAGTAAAATAAACGCCTAATTGTAGAGAAATGTCCCTCTTGTGTATTTTAAAAGATTTCAGCTAGAAATAATGAGCCATTTAAAGGGCAAACACCAAAACTAGGTCATATTGCTTAAGTAACAATAAGTACTCCCTATTTGTTATCAACCCTTTAAGCCCAATTCAGTTTGATCAAGAAGATATAGAGATAAAATAAGCATACTTTAAAAATACTCTCAGGTAGCATTTGCGATTTTGTTGATAATGGAAACTTTTTTCAAAAATGCAGAATGGCCCTTTAATATTCGATGTTGCTTTGTTGTTATTTCTGGTATATTTTTTTTATGTTATTGCCAAAATTTCAAAGACAACTAACTCGTGACCTTGACCTTGTGAACTGAACAAAGGTTATTGCACTTGACCAGATCTATCCAATGATATATCCATTTAAAGTGTCCAATTCTTACTTACGGTTCCATATCCATTTGAAATTTGCCAAATTAACTTTAAATAGTTCTGTCACGTGACCTAATTTAAATACGTCCCAAATTATTAGATATTCTTAGTGTGTCTTATCTATTCTTTCATATGATATATAACACATTATGTATCTATGAAAATTGCACGATTAAAATTTTGAAAAGTTCCATTGTAACTGTTTTTTCAAATTTTATTTAAATGTTCTGAAAACTTGTGGGTAGATAAACATTTTGATTGCAAACTCAAATCTGGTTTTCAGCATTTCGATATATCTACCGATTTTGACGTTATTGGCTTGTAAGATGAACTAGAATAAAATATTTGTTGTCTTAATGGTAAAATTACGGTGCTCTACCTTCAACTTGTAATTGACTTGAGTTTAGACGATACTAATCTACAGAAAAAGAACATGGCCCAAACGCATACAATTATTGTCAAAACAGTTGAAGGGAGAGAACTACTATTTCAATTGTAAAAGTAAAACTTGATTAAAGATATTATGCATTAAATACGCTAGAAAAAATAATGTTTTTAAAAAATAAGTCAAGCCATCCGCCGCCATATTTACTACTTGTTGAAGAAATATAGCCGCCACAGATCGACTATAGAGCCGATAAAGCTAGGCCCTTCAGTCAGTTGATATACACATATCGGACTGTTAACATCGATAATAAGCGCTTACTATGAAACAAGACAACCCTAAAACTAGCGAACTAGCGAAGAAGAAATTTTGCTATTGTCGAAAACAAATCAATCGTTAATTTTATAAGCATTCAGACCACAAACAGTTACAATTCTTATAGATAAAGTAATCTCACTAGATTTAACTTTTCTAATGTTCACATTTTCGTAACCATTTACTTTGTTCCTTATAGTTTATGAAATATTTCCAAGATGACGCACTGCCCAGCGCCGTTTTGGTACGGCTCTAGTTTTTTTTTTTTTTTTTTTTTCTTCAAATACTGGTCAGAGCGCCCAGCAAAAACTGCTAATGTCACATATGCACTGATGCGACTTGCCTACTTTTCTTGAAAAACTAAATTTTTTAAATGTTATTTGATGCATTTTTTTCGAACCGGAAATGACGTAGGACAGAAAGGCGTATTTTAGAATTTTTCATTTCACGGCTCTATTTTTCATCCGATTTGACTCGGATTTTGTTAGGTTATTTCTTTAAATTAATGTCTACAATACGGCTTCTTCAAGCAATTTAAAATTTTACTTTTGTCGATAACTTTTTTTAGTTTTAATTATAATTTTTTTTCAAATTCTACAATTTTAATTCGATGAATCTGAAAATAAAACTGCATATAGGCAATTTGAATGTGAACATAATGCTAATTTCAAAATTTCGATATCACTTCCGGTTTTGACGAAAATGGCTTTTAAATTTTTAGATTTCAACTTCCGGAATTTCGAAGATATGTGAAATTTTTTTTTGGAAATATGATTGCAATGACAATTCGAAAACAATGAATGAAAAAAAATTGACCCGGAAGTTACAAATAAGCCGCCATATTGATATGACCAACTTTTGTAAAACTCAAAATGGGGCCTCAGGGTTATGAGCGGAATTCGTAATAGTAGTATTTTAAGACAGCCCAGTCGATTGCCAAAAAAAGTACGTTATTAGATTTTTGATTTTTAATATTGCCTTTTTGTTATTTCCGGTATAACGTTTAAAGTAATTGCGAAAATTTCAAAAACTTGTAACTCGTGACCTTTTGTGACCTTGCAACCTGAACAAAGGTTATTGCCCTTGACTAGATCTATCCGATGAAATATCCATTTTCGTTGTCCGGTGTTTACTTCCGGTTCTATTGCCATTTGAAATTTGCGATTTTTAACTTTAAACAGCTCTGTCACGTGACCCAACTACCATACGTCACAAACTCTTATATATTATTAGTGTGCTTATTTTACTCGTTCCAGTGATATACAACACTTTATGTTTGAATGAAAATTGCACGATTTAAAATTTGAAAATTTTGTGCAAAGTTTCATTGTAACTGTGCGTGTTTTTTTCGAATTTTATTTTGACCGTCCTGAAAATTTACAGGTAAATAGACATTTTGATTGCAAACTCAAATCTGTTTTCAAAATTTCGATAACACTTCCGGTTTTGACGTTATTCGCTTTTTAGATTTAAAATCTAACTTCCGGAATTTTGAAGATATTTGAAATTTTTTGTTTGCATTATATTTGAAATGTTGCTATATAAGCCACCAATCAATGAAATGTGACCCAGATGTAATAGATCAACCACCATAATGATATGACCAACTTTTGTAAAACTCAAAATGGGGCCTGTGGGTTATGATCGATTTTCGGGATTGTAGTATTTTTGGATAGCTCAGTCGATTGCCCGGAAAAGTACGTAATTACATTTTTGATATTCGATGTTGCTTTCTTGTTATTTCCGGTATATTTTCTTTATGTAATTGCCAAAATTTTAAAGACTTGTAACTCGTGACCTTGAACTTTTTTAACCTTGTGACCTGAACAAAAGTTATTGCCCTTGACCAGATCTATCCAATGGTGAGTCCAATGTAGTTGTCAGATGTTGACTTCCGGTTCTATAACCATTTGAAATTTGCGATTTTTAACTTTAAATAACTCTGTCACGTGACCTAACTTACATACTTCAGAAATTCTTAAATATACTTATTGTGTCTAATCTACTCTTTTCAATGATATCTAACACTTTATGTTTTAAAGAAAATTCCACGATTTAATATTTGGAAATTTTGTGCAAAGTTCCATTATCACTGTGCGTGTGTTTTCAAATTTTATTTGAATGTTCTGAAAACTTGTGGGTAGCTAAGCATGTTGCGGTTTTGAAGTTATTGGCTTTTTAATAATTAGCAAAAATAAAAGTTTGTTGTCTAAATGGAAACATGATCTAGTGCTCTCCCTTTAACATGTAAATTACCTTGAGCCAAAGAAGTAAAAAACATCGCAAAAAACGCTAACAATTATTATTGTCAAAACAGTTGAAGGGAGAGAACTACTATCTTTATTGTTAATCATTATTAAAGCTATCATGCTGTAACTACATTGGAAATCATGGGTTTATTTTTTTTAAATAATTTCCATATTTGCTACTAGCAGTTGCCATACTTGTTGAAATATGGCCGCCACTATAAAGCCGAGTAAGCCACGCCCTTCAGTCATTTGATAAACATTATAGAAATAGTGTTCTTAAAAAATAAGTCAAGCCATCTGCCATTAATTTCCATATTTGCTACTAGCCCAGTTAGCCACGACCTTCAGTCACTTGATATAAACAAAAACAAATTGTTTCCAGGATGACGCACTGCCCAGCGCCGTTTTGGTACGGCTCTAGTATTTTTTTTTAATGCAATGTAGGAAATTTAAGGTGTTTGTTGGTCTTGTAAGAATTTTATGAAAATGCAGGATGTTTTAAGAAATGTAGGATGTTAAGGTCTGTTTTGGGTACTATCAGATAGGATGCATTGTACCCATGGAATTAAAATGGAATGGGGAAAACGCGTCCTACCTGATAGTACATATACTACTGTAGAGGGATAAAAATGATATGATTGAACTACAAAAACATTCATCTTTCCAAATATATCGTGGTTTGGTGGTTTCAAGGTAAACAAATACGTTTAAAACCCCTGCACACGAGAAGGTGCGGAAAATCTCCAATTTTTGGGGTCTAGTTTTTCTGACTCTTCCCCAGCCATATCTGTCCAAATAGCTATCGAAGGCTGGGTAGAGCCTTGAATCCACAAAACCTCGATATGTGTGTAAAGATAAATGTTTTTGCTGGGAATAGAGTTTAGGACTATATTTAATATTGCTGATAGGCCCACAAGGTCACAAACAGATAATGCAGTCGAGATAAAACACGTTCGCTAATGCAATGTAGAAGCTACTAAGACGAAGATGTAATGTAACTAATGCAATGTGAAAGATACTAAGACAAAGATGCTTTGTTCAATGTACAATGTCGAAAGTGAAAAGACATTGCACGTATCATTTTAGGTATTGTGTCGGTTGTTTTATGTAATTTAACATTTGCATTATGCATTAGACGTATTATGACATAAGTAAAAAAGGTATTTTGTCTTTAAACATTGCACAAATGTATCGTGTCGTATGTATTAGACATAAGTACATAGCATCTAATTCTGAATACGATTAACCTCCATATTCCTGAACAGCAAAGAGCGCTAGTCAGATAAAACTTGCCGTTAGAAAGAGCGCAGGATGCGCTGAACCACTCAACGGCAGGTTTTATCTGACTAAGGATGCGTCTGCCTGACACGGGACTCTATCAAGACAGAGGCAGTTCTTTTCGTCGGAACATAATTTCTAAGCTGAAAATTTAAGGTTTGTGATGACGGCGATGATGATGTTCTGGTTGTCGTGAATAAATGTTTCGGAATAATTCTTCTGTTGTTTTTTTTCGCCGTGTTTAGTTTCAAATAAATATCAAATATCGCAGCATTTCATAGAGACTATTATTTTGATGTTTGTTTCACTGATTGCATTTCCGGCGATCTAGTTTTCAACTGTTCAATTAACTGCCGCCCAGTAACAATTCCTTAGACGAGGCACTGAAGACAGTTATCCAATCAGAGATCAGTAGTCATGTGACTTTCCAGCATGTTCCTTCATTTTAGAAAATTTAATTCAACAGAAAGGTTTGGTTATTATTTGATTTTGCCTTTTAGTGGTAATACAGGAATAGGCTACAATAAATTATGACATTCAATATTGGTCAATGGGAAAAGTTTTCTTGGCATGTTAATTTGAGTTGCTGAATGATATTAGTAGGCTACAATAAATTATGTCAGACTTCATTATTATGGTGGCTGTGTTTTGCCAATTTGCCCACTATTTTTAATCACTCTTTGAGTTGAAAGATTGGCATACTGCTAGCATAACTCAATATATATGGTATCTCTGTTTTGCCAACTCATCCACCATTTTTATACGCCCTCATCTCTCTATGAGGACGTATATTTTCGGCACCCCTGTCCGTTCGTCCGTCCGTCGGTCCGTCAACATTTGCTCGTAAACGCTCTAAAAACTAGAGTTTTTGACGGAATCAAATGAAATTTGATATGTGTATACATATTCATAAAACGAAGATCAAGTTCGAATTTGAGCTATTTTCGATCGTTAGAAGCAGAGTTATTGCCCTTGCCCCAAATCTGTCGGTGCGTCCTTCAACATTTGCTTGTAAACGCTCTTAAAACTAGTTCCATCAAAAATTCTAGTTTTTAAAGCGTTTACAAGCTCAAATGAAATTCGGTATATATACAGAAAACAAAGATCAAGTTTGAATTTGAGCTATTTTCGACCGTTAGTAGCAGAGTTATTGCCCTTGCCTCAAAGTCTTAAATATGCTATTACTATCTTAGTTTTCAACCAATTTTGTTAAAACTTAAAATGGATGTTATTGGACCTAAATCGAAAGGTTTGAGATAGTTTAGTTTTATCCTGATTAAATTTAAGGCGTTTTCATTAGGCGTATATGGCCGTGGTCCACTATCTTTAAACATGCTTTCACTCTACCATTTTTAAAGTTAGGTTCCCTTATTTTCAGTTATCCTTTTTTATATATATCATAATTGGAGTGCTAAAACTAAATAGAAAGTAGAGTCTTCTAATGCCTAAAAATATACAAGTCCTTGATTAACTCGTAATTGGGCTAATTACGACGAGAATTTCCTTGTTTAAGTACCAGGGCCGGCGCGCCAATATATTTTTAGGGGGTACAGACATCAAAAGGGCACATAACCAATCATGGCAGCGATGTGTAATTTCAACATTTAGATGTAATTTCCCGTGAATTCAACTTTAATAATGCCTGAGTAAAAGAGTCAGTGTACATGTAGCAGTGTAGGGTTTAGGAATTTCATAAAAATGGGTGGATAATGAAAAATGTGTTCTAAACCCGCGAGCGCCGAAGGCGCGAGCGGCAATTATTTTTAGGTTCACATAGTTTATGGTTCAAATATACATCTCTAAATCTCCAAAGAATTTTCAACATTTTAATCAAATGATATATAGATTGGTAATAACGTAATCACGTCAACACAGGTAAGGGGGTGGCTAGCCATTGTAGATACTCCCTAGTCCGAAACATGCTGACATTATTCAAGCCTCTGATGATTTTTCTTTGCCAGTTAGACCTACCATAATTAAGTATAATTATTTCGAACTGCCTTTATTTTTACGAAAGATTCAAAATCTCAACTCTCACAAAAACATTTTGTTGTTACATCATTCCAAATCAGGACTTGAAGTTTATATAAGATATAGATATTCTTATTATGTTGAAATGTATCGCTTTTTCGAGTCTAGTAGTGCTAGAATCCAAAGATTCCGAATTCATGTCTCTACTTTTGCTTCATGTTGGATGTTACAACCAAACAGATTCGTGTCCAGTAGATTTGATCGAAATTGAAATGTAATGTAGGGTAGGCCCTCTTTCGTCGGAGCGGGCGTAGACAAAGTGGGACTGTGCGAGGAGTGGCATGATGGGTAACGCGTTTTTTGCGCGACGTCATCTAGGGAAACTGTGGCGGTATTTAGCTCATAGACGACTGTACAGTTTTTTTTTTCATTTTATTCTTCACATTTATTTGCAGTGCGTTCGATTTCGAACGCACTGCTTTGTTTTCAAAATGTTTTTTTTTTTTTTTTTTTTTTTTTTCTTCAAATACTGGTCAGAGCGCCCAGCAAAAACTGCTAATGTCACATATGCACTGATGCGGCTTGCCTACTTTTCTCGAAAAACTAAATTTTTTAAATGTTATTTGATGCATTTTTGTCTAACCGGAAATGACGTAGGACAAAAAGGCGTATTTTAGAATTTTTCATTTCACGGCTCTATTTTTCATCCGATTTGACTCGGATTTTTTTAGGTTATTTCTTTAAACTAATGTCTACAATACGGCTTCTTCAAGCAATTTAAAATTTTACTTTTGTCTATAACTTTTTTTAGTTTTAATTATAAATTTTTTTCAAATTCTACAATTTTAATTCGATGAATCTGAAAATAAAACTGCATATAGGCAATTCGATTGTGAACATAATGCTAATTTCAAAATTTCGATATCACTTCCGGTTTTGACGAAAATGGCTTTTAAATTTTTAGATTTCAACTTCCGGAATTTCGAAGATATGTGAAATTTGTTTTTGGAAATATGATTGCAATGACAATTCGAAAACAATGAATGAAAAAAAATTGACCCGGAAGTTACAAATAAGCCGCCATATTGATATGACCAACTTTTGTAAAACTCAAAATGGGGCCTCAGGGTTATGAGCGGAATTCGTAATAGTAGTATTTTAGGACAGCCCAGTCGATTGCCAAAAAAAGTACGTGATTATATTTTTGATTTTTAATACTGCCTTTTTGTTATTTCCGGTATAACGTTTAAAGTAATTGCGAAAATTTCAAAAACTTGTAACTCGTGACCTTGACCTTTTGTGACCTTGCAACCTGAACAAAGGTTATTGCCCTTGACTAGATCTATCCAATGAAATATCCATTTTCGTTGTCCGATGTTTACTTCCGGTTCTATTGCCATTTGAAATTTGCGATTTTTAACTTTAAACAGCTCTGTCACGTGACCAAACTACCATACGTCACAAACTCTTATATATTATTAGTGTGCTTATTTTACTCGTTCCAGTGTAACTGTGCGTGTTTTTTTTTCGAATTTTATTTTGACCGTCCTGAAAATTTACAGGTAAATAGACATTTTGATTGCAAACTCAAATCTGTTTTCAAAATTTCGATAACACTTCCGGTTTTGACGTTATTCGCTTTTTAGATTTAAAATCTAACTTCCGGAATTTTGAAGATATTTGAAATTTTTTGTTTGCATTATATTTGAAATGTTGCTATATAAGCCACCAATCAATGAAATGTGACCCAGATGTAATAGATCAACCACCATAATGATATGACCAACTTTTGTAAAACTCAAAATGGGGCCTGTGGGTTATGATCGATTTTCGGGATTGTAGTATTTTTGGATAGCTCAGTCGATTGCCCGGAAAAGTACGTAATTACATTTTTGATATTCGATGTTGCTTTCTTGTTATTTCCGGTATATTTTCTTTATGTAATTGCCAAAATTTTAAAGACTTGTAACTCGTGACCTTGAACTTTTTTAACCTTGTGACCTGAACAAAAGTTATTGCCCTTGACCAGATCTATCCAATGGTGAGTCCAATGTAGTTGTCAGATGTTGACTTCCGGTTCTATAACCATTTGAAATTTGCGATTTTTAACTTTAAATAACTCTGTCACGTGACCTAACTTACATACTTCAGAAATTCTTAAATATACTTATTGTGTCTAATCTACTCTTTTCAATGATATCTAACACTTTATGTTTTAAAGAAAATTCCACGATTTAATATTTGGAAATTTTGTGCAAAGTTCCATTGTCACTGTGCGTGTGTTTTCAAATTTTATTTGAATGTTCTGAAAACTTGTGGGTAGCTAAGCATGTTGCGGTTTTGAAGTTATTGGCTTTTTAATAATTAGCTAAAATAAAAGTTTGTTGTCTAAATGGAAACATGATCTAGTGCTCTCCCTTTAACATGTAAATTACCTTGAGCCAAAGAAGTAAAAAACATCGCAAAAAACGCTAACAAATATTATTGTCAAAACAGTTGAAGGGAGAGAACTACTATCTTTATTGTTAATCATTATTAAAGCTATCATGCTGTAACTACATTGGAAATCATGGGTTTATTTTTTTTAAATAATTTCCATATTTGCTACTAGCAGTTGCCATACTTGTTGAAATATGGCCGCCACTATAAAGCCGAGTAAGCCACGCCCTTCAGTCACTTGATAAACATTATAGAAATAGTGTTCTTAAAAAATAAGTCAAACCATCTGCCATTAATTTCCATATTTGCTACTAGCCCAGTTAGCCACGACCTTCAGTCACTTGATATAAACAAAAACAAATTGTAGCGTTTTTCAATTTACGACTTCTATTTTTATTGTTAATCTTTATTAAAGATATCGTGCCGTAACTACACTAAAAAATGTTTCTAACTTTTTTAATATTAATATTTTCATAACCATTTGCTTTGTGCCTTATGATTTATGAAATATTTCCAGGATGACGCACTGCCCAGCGCCGTTTTGGTACGGCTCTAGGTTTTTTTTAAATTCAAAAAGGGCACTTTCCGAGTAAATTTTAGGGGGTGCAAACACCCCCCAAACCCCCCAGCTCCGCCGGCCCTGAGTACTGACAGACAAACCTTACATTAAACATGCGGTCACTCTTTGAGTTAAAAGATAGGCATACTGCCAGCCTGCAATATTTATGGTATCTCTTTTTCGCTTACTCGTCCACCATTTTTAAACACGCTTTCACTCTTGAGTTAGATAGGCATACTGCCAACATAAAATCAATATTATTATATCTGTGTATTACCAACATCCAACATGTCTTTATAAAGTAGACCTACTGCCTGACTACAGTATATGTCTTTATTTTCCCTATTTCTTTTGTTCTTATAACGGTTCTGTGCCTCTTATGTTCAATGGAAATTAATAAGCATTTGTAGACACTACTTTTTGCTCTTTTCGAAACACCTGATGGTATTTCTCGTATGGGAAGTCCACTACTATATGATTGTTGCACTCGATTTTGTCATGCTCTGGACGAGATTTTTGATTAACGGAATTGTTTTGCTTGTACGGATTTTTATTATTCAAGATTTTGCAATATCACAAGCTAATTTTTTAACTATAAAATGACAGTGATAATAATTTTAAATGTAAACATAATTATATTTTAATATTTTAGATTAAGTTTATTCTATGCCGAGAACAAAGAAGCAGAGTAAATTATCCAGACAAAAAAGCAGAAAGAGTTGATGTCTGCATTGAGGGAGAAAAGAGACATAAGAGATGACTGTAACCTCAATGCAGATTGTTTTCCAGATGTAGTGGAAGAGATGTCCATTGCAGATGATGGAAAATCAAATGATGGAGATATCGGGCTTTTCCCAGATATAGTGGAAGAGATATCCACGGCAAATGATTTAAATGTTGGACTATTTCCAGATGTAGTGGAGGAGATATCCACGGCAAATGATGGAAATGTCGGGCTATTTCCAGATGTAGTGGAGGAGTTAACCACTGCAGATGATGGAAATTTTGGCTTATTTCCAGATGTAGTGGAAGAGATATCCAATACAAATGATGGAAATGTCAGCCCCACAAATGATATGAATTCAGATGTAATGGAAGGAAATCCTTCTGTTACAGATGATAGTTCCCATTCTAAAACAATGGGTGATAACTTGAAAAAATATTTTAAATTTGAAGAAAAGCAGACGATGGTGATTCGACTGAAAAGGTTAAAATCAGATCAAGCAAACAGTCGAAAGAGGTATTATAAAGAATACAAAAATTTGAGAAGAGCTGATCCTGAATTCAGAGCAGCTGAAAGAAAAAGTGAAGTCTGTCGTAAACAGACAAAACGAGCTGAACCAGAATTCAGAGCAGCTGAAAATTTGAGAGGAACTCCCAACAAGAGGAGGAAAAGAAATAAAAATCCTGATGACAGAGATTTGAAGAAAGAGGTTAGTGCTAAAAGTGCAAAAAGAGCTGATCCTGAATTCAGGGAAGCTGAAAGAAAAGACGAAAATGTGTCCAAACTTTTTCGAAGACAGAATAAAGAAATGTCATCAACTGATGAATTGATTGCTGAATTTCATAAAAAATATTGAAAATGGGCCTACTTATGTATGCATGTCTTGTCACCAATTATGGTTCAGATATAGTGTAAAAGCATGCCTTAGTATGCTTAATTCAAATGAAACTGCAGAGCTTTGTTTGAAAAATGATGGATGGGTATGTGGTACATGTGAAAGGTACATAAAGAAAAACAAAATTCCACCTTGTTCGATTGAAAATGGAATGAATTTTCCAGATAAACCGAACAATCTGGAATTATACCCTTTAGAATGGAGACTACTGTCTCCTAGAATACCTTTCATGAAGGTATATGCTGCTCCTAGGGGAAAGCAAAAGAAAATTGTTGTTAATGTGCCTGCTAATGTCACAACAACTTTCCGAATGTTGCCTAGAGCAACAGATGACACAATGACTATTGCAGCTCAATTAAAAAGGCAATTGAAATACAACCATACTGTGATGACTGAAAACATTAGGCCCTACAAGATCAGAGTGGCTTCAGACACATGGAACTTTGTATAGAAGGGAAGGCATTTGCTTTGAAGAAAATTGGAATCAGGATCTTGAAAATCAAGACAATGGAAAATCTTGAATGATTCTGAATTTGACGAGATTCCAGTAGTCGTAGACTCTGATCTCATGAAAGATGATGGAAATGATAGAAAGGAGGATCTGGAACAGCAAGGCAATGGAAAAGTCTTGAATGATTCTAAATTTGAAGAGATTCCAGTAGTCGTAGACTCTGATCTCATGAAAGATGATGGAAATGATAGAAAGGAGGATCTTGAAAAGCAAGGCCATGGAAAAGTCTTGAATGATTCTGAATTTGACGAGATTCCAGTAGTCGTAGACTCTGATCTCATGAAAGATGATGGAAATGATAGAAAGGAGGATCTTGAAAAGCAAGGCAATGGAAAAGTCTTGAATGATTCTAAATTTGAAGAGATTCCAGTAGTCGTAGACTCTGATCTCATGAGAGATGTACACAATATATCGACACTTGATAAAGAAAAATATTTCGAAAACCGGTTCGTGTCTATTGTGTAAGTTTTTGTTTATTTTTATTTGTTTACTTTTTACTTTTTACATTAATGTTAGCGTTACTTAATATCAAATATATATATTTTTGCATTATTACCTAGCTTTTATTCTGCATCATTTCTCCCGCCCAGTTTGATTTATCTGCATAACCTTGTTACACTCTCTGAAAATTCCACATCTAACCTAGATTCATTTTCATTATGCTCCACAACCACAACAACTACTGGCAAGAAGCCAGACACCGTAATACTAATCGTCAACCAAACCAACACCAAGTACCCTATAATGGCCCTGTATTTCACCGACCACTATCGCCTTCCAATCGTCGACCACCTACCAACCCAACCAGTTATATTCCACCCCATCGCCGACCAACCTATAACGCAGCTTACCCACCCAGAAATTACCACCGACCAAACCAAGAACAGAAACGACCACCAGCCCATCCACGCCAACCAGTACCCACGCTTAAGGCGGAAGAACCCTTTGTTAAGGTGTTCTTCCAATTTTTGCAGTGTATTCACCACTTATCTACCCTTACACTTCAGCAGCAAGGTCAACCGGCGTTTACTTTCAAGCGCAAGGTCCATGAGTTGGATAGTTTTATTCGTCCAGCAATGAAATCGCTGGCTGCCGATGCGAATATTAGATCCCTCAATCGGACATGGCTCTCGAAGGTAACGCAGGCCCTGATCGACCATTACAATTCCACCCTTGAAGAGAAGTTGACCACCATCCGTTCCAAGTCATTAGCACCCCCTGCCGTCGACCGCATTATATCCCATGCCCTATCTTGGGCCCGTCACTCCTATGGGAAACGTCTTACCCAATCTGTGATTACCCAATTTTACCAGAAGATTAACAGTACCAAGACCAGAGTCACTATATTTATACCAACTCCAATGGATGTTGACCTGAATACACCCGCACCTACTAGAGTCGCAGGCGTACTGAACCAAACCCCTAAACGTGCCCGAAGTTCACCTACACCCAGTCCAGCAGACGTTGGTGAACGCTCGCGTAGAGAGGGCACCCCTCTTCTCTTTTCTCTTTCAGATTCCTCTTCTACCACTCCATCTGAATCTTCACCACTGGACTCAGGTTCCGTAAATCTGCCTTCTGTAAATATTTGGACCAGCAAGAAACCCCGAATTCTCCAACCAAGTCAAGCCGTACATCAAAACCATCCCCTCCTCGAACCAGGTCCCGATCACTATCTAATGCTATATTTACACCATCTTCCACTTGTGTACCAGTTCCAATCACCCCATCGACAACCATTATATCCGCTACCAAACCCTTCTACCATAAAACCGATGACAAATCATCATGGACTCTACCTGCTCTACAGAAATCAACCTTAATTATTGGATCGTCTAACCTCAACAGAATCACCAAAGCTGCTTCAGACACCGAGATACATTCGTACCCTGGTGCCCAGATCCATCACATCCAATCAATCATTTATTCCTACGACCATGTTTTCAAACCAGCTACAGTCATCATTCATGTAGGTCTCAACAACCGTTACCAGTTAGCCAAAACCTCATTTGATCAAGTCCAGAAATTAATCGCCGCCGCCAAACGAACCTTTCCTAAATCCAGAATTTGCCTCACCTGTATACCTATCTCTCATAAAATCACGAAGAAAGCACAACAGAACCTAAATACATTGAACAAAATGATGATGCAACAACGACGCAACAATCCTACCTCCATACGAAGAAGAATTCGAACCAGTTGATGATCTACATTGGTCTCCAAGTAAAGCAAACAGCATTTATTTATTTTGGATACACCAGCTTCAAGCATCGAGTAAGTTGTGTATATTTCTTATAATATCAGGTTCTGTAGTCACAACATCTATATCAAGTACACGTTTTTTATTAGACCTTGACCTTACCTTTTGTACGGAACCATAGAACAATAAAACGAAACATCAATATCTTTACATCTCCCCCTTAAATATGACTAACTAAATATTTAACATTTATCTTAAATGTGACACAAATACAAATAATAAGAAGCATGTCTAACAAACAATGATTACAAATCTAATTTATCTTTTTGTTTAACTATGCGACCACTTTTGGTTCTGGCATGATTTTCTATAGGTTTTATGACAGATCTATTTCGACGATATTTGCTACCATGTTCATTAGAAACAATGTATGATCTGGGCGTAGAAGCTTGTTTCTCAATAATACCAGGATTCCAATTTAGAGTTCTGGTCATATACTACAACTTTTTGATTTGCCTCTAACTTAGATTTACTATTGCTACTGTGTTTCTTATCATATTGCTCTTTTTGTATATTTTGTCTATATTGGAATTGATCAAGAAAATCGTCATCCGTTTCTAATCTTTGTTTTTTACAGACTGATGGAATTTGCGTTCTATAAACACGATTGTTGAGCAAAACACAAGGGGATGGTAATTTGTTATCTACTGGAGTTGTTCTATAATTTAACATAGCTAAATATAGATCTTCATTTGCATCAGAAGATTTCTTAAGGATGTTTTTGATCGTTTGTACCATCCTTTCAATAAAACCATTGCTTTGGTGATATAGCGGCGAACTAGTTATGTGCTCTATCCCCCACTTAGAAGAAAATTGCGAAAATTCGGCACTACTATACTGGGGACCATTGTCAGAAATTAATATCTGAGGTATGCCATTTTCTGCGAATATAGACTTAAGATGATTAATAATAGCACTATATGTTGTACTGGTAAGTTTACGAACAATAGGAAACTTTTTTTTTTTTTGCAGTGCGTTCTAGCGAACGCACTGCTTTGTTTTGCAAATGACTTTTTTTTTTTTTTTTTTTTTTTTTTTTTCACTTTCTGGTCAGAGCGCCCAGCCAAAACTACACATGCCACATATAATCTCTCAAGATTTCCCACGATAATCTACTGCTCGGTATTGTTTAAATGTAAAATGACGCATGCCCTACCAACCGGAAATGAGGTATGAGAACATATGGGTTTTGATGTTTTGGTCATTATCTCCTTTATTTTTCAACCGATTTTGATCGGACTGACTTTGCATATTTCTCTAATCGATTGTCCACGAGACAAAAGTTTAACAATATCATTTTGAGAAAAATCTTGCTGACTTTTGGAGCACTTTTTCTTGATCACTTTTTCAACTTTTGCAATTTTATATTGATCAACCTGAAAACTTACATATTCATAGACATTTTGATTGCGAGCAATTAGCAATTTTCAAAATTTCGATATCACTTCCGGTTTTGACGTCATTCGCTCTCAAAGTTGAAATTTCAACTTCCGGAATTTTGAAGATATTCGAAAAATTCTTTTTGCAATATGTTTGTTATGTAGACTCAAAATTATACAAATCATAAAATTTGACCCGGATGTAACAGATCAGGCGCCATCTTGAAATGGTATATTTTCATAAAACGCAAAATGGGGCCTCAGGGTGTTATGGAATTTGCATAATTTTTATGTCTATGTAATCAACAGTCGACTGCGACCAAAACATGGGAAGCCGATTTTTGAATTTCAATTCTGAATTTTTCTGATTTCCGGAAAAAATAAGTCAGTAATTGTCAAAACTTTCAAGGCCCATATTTTGTGACCTTGACCTTTTGTGACTTTGTGACCTGTACAAAAGCTATTGCCCTTGATTAGATGTATCCAATGACATATTTTTTTCAGATGCCCAATGGTTACTTCCGGTTTTATAGCCGTTTGAAAATTGTAATTTTTAACTTTAAACAGCCCTACCACGTGACCTAATTTACATATGTCTTATTTTCTTTCACCGTCGTACTATGCTATGTCTGCCCTTTCCAATGATATACAACACAATATATTTGAATCAAAATTCCGCCTTTTAAAGTTTGAAAAATTTGTGTCAATTTCCATTGAAACTGTGCGTGTTTTTTTCAATTTTTATTTCGATCGTTCTGAAAACTTACAGGTAGATAGACATTTTGATGGCGAACAAAAATATGTTTTCAAAATTTTTGTATCACTTCCGGTTTTGAAGTTATTGGCTCTCAAAGTCGAAATCTCAACTTCCGGAATTTTGAAGATATTTGAAAAATTCTTTTTGGAGTATGTATGTAATATAGTCACAAAAGTATACAAATAATAAAATTTGACCCAGATGTAACAGATCAGTCGCCATCTTGAAATGGTATATTTTCATAAAACGCAAAATGGGGCCTCAGGGTGTAATGAAATTTGCATAATTCTGATGTTTTTGGAATCTACAGTCGATTGCTACCAAAACATGAGACGCCGATTTTTGAATTTTAAGTCTGATTTATTTTAATTTCCGGTTAAGATAAATCAGTAATTGTCAAAACTTTAAAGGCTCATATCTTGTGACCTTGACCTCTGGTGACCAAGTGACCTGAATCAAATTCATTGCCATTGACGATACCTATGCACAGATACTTTCATTTAGGTTTTCCGATGTTTACCTCCGGTTTTATATCCATTTGAAAATTGCAGTTTTTAGCTTTAAAGAGCTCTGACACGTGACCTAATTCATGTACGTCACAAATTCTTTCACAATCTAATTATGCTAAATCTACTTTTTCAATTATATACAACACAATATTTTGAAATCAAAATAGCGCCTTTTGAATTTTGAAAATTAGTTATTCCATCTGCTTGTAAAATATTAAATTCAAATTTCAGTTGAAGGGAGAGTACTACATTTTGACATAGAGCTGCGTTTGGGCGATCGTCCTCTCCCATTAACTTGCGTTTGGGCGATACGTTATCATTAATATACTTTTTTTTACATTGTAACTGTTTAAAAGAAACATTTAGATATATTTTCTTTGAATGAAATAGGTATTGATAAAATTCGATCTGTATTTCAAACTATGAAGTATGAATACTGTGCAGTCCGTTTCTAAATTGAGATTTCGCTCTTTCATGTGTCCTTTCTTGCACTTTAGAACTTATTTACAAATCTTAGAAATTTTGTGATATGCGTTTTCCACTGATGTATATCAAACAGTGATTACGCCTTTTTTTTAATCAGATGACTTTTCACTACCGAACATGAAATGTTTATTTCACTTTTCACTACCGTGTGTGAACTGGTTTTTTCTACTTTTCACTACCGAATTCAAAATTGTGCGTTTTAAAATTTTGTACCTTCTGCATTTTAATGTAAAACTAGCTTTCTTCTGTAAACCTGACATCATGGATTGAAAGATGTCACTTTTCACCAATGGACGAAACCGGATGCGCACTGCATGGTACCATTCATGGTTCTAGTTTTTTCTTTTTTTCATATTTTATTCGAAATATTATCACATTTACATAAATAGTACAGTACAGTATGGTTACAATGATACAATGCAACAACAATACAATTTCTCATTCACACTCACACACACACACCTACCCAATTTATTAAATATAATCCATTAGTACATATTATCATGATCATACATTACACATCTGTATTTATTGATGCACAGATAATAATCTATTTCATTCTTTAGTCCTTCAAAACTAATTTTATGGTTTCTATTCTTAAAAATATGAGTTTTACTAAGACATAAAATCAAATTGCCAATTTCCTGTTTTTTTACAAAGTAACCAAGAAGAATGTTTGTGTCTAAAAGTTCAATTTCTGTTCCATACTTACAATTTGTCCATTTAATAACACTTTCCCATAACGTTTGGCTATATGGACAATCCCATAATAGATGTTTGATCGTTTCAGTTTTATCTCTGCACATGCTGCAGGATGGAATGTCAGTGACCTATTTTATGTAAAAAATTATTTGTTCCCAAAATGTGGTGAAGTATCCTGTACTGGAACCAAATAATTTTGGTCTCTACAGTACATTGGAAGATCAAAAGATTATAACTAGCCCACTTGTGAATCAGGTCTGTTTGTAGGGTATTTTCCCATTTGACTTCATATTGAGGTTTTTCATAAATATTTTCTATAAAGTGACTATAGATGGATTTACAACCCTTTATGTTTTTAAATAATCTAGGAATATACACCAAATAACCTGGTTGTAGAGTTAGAGGACTCATTTCAGGGTTTGTTTTGGTAATTAGCTTAACCGATTTACATATTCCCAAAAAGGTTACATAATTTGGCATTATGTCAAATTTATCACAAAACTCATTATAGCTCAGTATATCCCCATTAAGATCTAATAGATCACTTATAAATCTTATCCCCTTTAATTCCCATTCTTTATAATATATGGTTTTATTGTCTATTTTAATCATACTATTAAACCAGATAGGTAACATTAGTTTTTCATTGGTAGAACTTTCTTTTATTGTTACTTGTATAAAATCATAATAAGCTGAAAAAACGTCTTTCCAGAAGGGGTTTTTTATGTTCTTTACTAATTTATATATAAATTTGTCACCATATTGTAAAAAATCTTGATAGTTGTCAGGCGGTATGTCGAACAATAAAGTCTTCCAATCGCTTTCTGATCTCACTATTTTTCTGACCCATGTCAATTTTAAACTTTTTATAAATAGCCTAACATTAATCATTTGCAGGCCTCCATATTGATAGGTATCTACTTTATCATTCCATATAAATTTAAATAGCAGAGATTCAATTTGATTTATTTTACTATCACTTGGTGTAGGTAAACTTATAAACAAATGTGTTAATATAGGTAATAAGAGCAGGGGCGTAGCGTACGGGGGGTGTCACACCCCCCCCCCCACACTTTTGATGACCTTGTCGGTAAAACGCGGTATCGGTCGGTAAAAGACTGGACCTGTCGGTAAAACCGATTGGTTAACCAAGAGACCATAAAAGGTGATTTTTACTAAACTTGTCGGTTAATCGAGGTCGATAAAAACTGCAATGACTGGAGCCGTCGGTAAAAACCGATTGGCTAACCGACAGAGTTAAAATCTTGTTACCGTTAAAATGTTGATATCCATTAAAGGTGATTTTTACTGAACTTGTCGGTTAAACGAGAAATAGGTCGATAAAACGGTAATGGCTGGACCTGTCGGTAAAACTAGTTGGTTAACCGAAAGAGTTTTTTAGTGAATAGATACTTATGTGTGTAATTATGAAAATGGTGTTTATGTGCTTTTTTATGTTTAGTATCTTATCATCATAGTTCATATCTGTTATGTTTTCTAGATTGGTAGTAAATTGTATTCCAAGAACTTTAAACTTTCCTTCAACAAATTTTAAATTATTAGTTGTAACATAGTGTTTATTATTTTTTGCGTTCCTATCTAGTGGGACATAACTTGTTTTTTCAAAATTGGGTGTCAAGCCGGAGAATTTGGCAAATTGGTTAATTAGGCTAAGCGCATTTTTGAGTGAGGATGGGTGTGTAAAAAACGAAGACCCCAAAAACCTAAGACCTAAAAAAGGAAGACCCCACCAGGTAAAAAACGAAGACCTAAAAAAAGAAGACCCCACCAGGTAAAAAAGGAAGACCTAAAAAAGGAAGACCCCACCAGGTAAAAAACGAAGACCCTGTGAAAAAATCCGACAAGACATAGAAATATTCCATTGAAATTTCACTAGAAGGTTAAGCTAGTCAATACGTCAATTTCCCCAGAAGATGAGCAAAATCCATCACCCCCACCCCCCTTTCCTACAGGGTGAAACATAAATGGCGGGCGTGCTGAATGCACGGGTGATTCCATCAATCTACAGGAAAATTTTTTATTCCCTCTTCGAACGCAACCAAAATGCTCACACGACACCAAAGGCATCACCTCACTGCCTTGCACGAGGTATTTTTTCATTCCATAATATAGTTAGCCCAATTTGATAAAAACTTCAGAGGCAAAAAAGGAAGACACCACGAGGTAAAAAACGAAGACCCTGTGAAAAAATCCGACAAGACATAGGAATATTGCATTGAAATTTCACTCGAAGGTTAAGCCAGTCAATACGCCAATTTCCCCAGAAAATGAGCAAAATCCATCCCCCCCTTCCCTTTCCTACAGGGTGAAACATAAATGGCGGGAATGCTGAATGCACAGGTGATTCATTCAATCTACAGGAATCTTTTTTTTCCCTTTTCGAACGCAACCAAAATGCTCACACGACACCAAGGGCATCACCTCACTGCCTTGCACGAGGTATTTTTTCATTCCATAATATAGTTAGCCCACTTTGATAAAATTTCAGGGGTAAAAAAGGAAGACCCCACGAGGTAAAAAACGAAGACCCTGTGAAAAAATCCGACAAGACATAAAAATATTCCATTGAAATTTCACTCGAAGGTTAATCCAGTCAATACACCAATTTCCCCAGAAAATTAGCAAAATCCATCACCCCCTCGCTTTCCTACAGGGTGAAACATAAATGGCGGACGTGCTGAATGCACGGGTGATTCCATCAATATATAGGAAACTTTTTTATTCCCCTTTCGAACGCAACCAAAATGCTCACACGACACCAAGGGCATCACCTCACTGCCTTGCACGAGGTATTTTTTCATTCCATAATATAGTTAGCCCACTTTGATAAAAAATTTCAGAGGTAAAAAAGGAAGACCCCACTGGATCGTGAGAGAAGCGTGACACAGACAGTTTTACCCCAAAGTTTGGCTTATTCTATAGGCGGTATGGTATAGGTATTAAAAAGTCCAGTAATAAAATATAAACATGGTTCTCTTCTTGGTTAAATTACAGATTTATGCAGTATCAGTTCATTATAAAAACCATAAAGTTAAAACAGTTAAATCCTTAAATGGCTTAAAGTTAAATCATAAAGTTAAGTCCTAAAATCCTAAAGTTCAGTCCTATTTGAATGGCGTTATACCGATATCAAGAGTTGCGCCCCTTGTATTTGCCAATCACGGTTACTTCCCCTGTCTTTGGGTAGTTCCGGTTTCGACGAAACGCGGGAACTGCTGTCAAAACCAACTAGATCGATGGCATATTTTGTCGATGAAGAGTGAAGACGCCGTTATTATACGTGTAAAAACCATGCCATTCCGAGCTCAGTGATATGATACGTAAGTTAACCCGTTGATTGAAAATAATTATCTTTATTTAATGGACGATCGGCAGATTTATGTGATAAAATTCTCGACCTACGGCGACAAAATGAAATAGACCGATGCGATGACATCATGATCATGGACATGGATGGATGGCGACGTTTTTTAAAACAATTTGCTTTGACGCAAGTCTTTACGAAAATGGATATTTATCAGCCTGTACGATGTCGTCTGCAGTCAGCCGTTTGTTAAAACTATTCATGAATCATAGTAGGTCTAACCAATTAACCATCATTATCAATTCCCACACTAAACTTTGTTTTTTGTTCCTGTGCCAAATTTATTAATCCCTCCTCAGGAAAATAAATCTTATCAAAGCAAAGTTTAAGACATTCTGAGACTAAGTAGGTCTAATATTAGGCCTATTTATTAACTAATATTTTGAGACAGATATCCCACTATTTATGAAATTATGGAAAAATTCATAACACTTTTCACTTTGCTCAGGCTATAGATACCTTTTCCATCTTTGTATTTGACAAGTGTGAGTGATAGTTTATGTTTTATCATTTCAGTAGTATCATCAAGATTTTCTCTTGATGCCTGATGCCAAAGGTAGCTTAGTTATGATAGATTGTTTTAAGTTGAAACACACTGAAAGAAAATAGTGGGTAGGTAGACCACATTTTATGCCAATTTATGGACAGCTATTTCCAAGTGTTTCTGACTCTTATTACTTTGTAACATGAAAGATACAGAAATTTAGAAGAAGAGATCTGAGACTTTGATTCTGTCAACTACATTTGGTAGTGTCATTAAAATTTAAATGATTAAAAAAAAATTCAAAATTTCTAAAAAAAAATAAGCATTGAAATACCATTCTGTGACCACAAGTAATTCTGTGTACTCTTTATGTTACAGTAATAAGGTTTAACTTCAGTCATTTACCCTTGTTTATCCTAATGAAACCATCACACTTATTGATCAATTACTGGTACTTAATTATGAGTTGATTAGGGGAAGGAAACAGCTACTTTGATTTCCAGCTCTTTTCAATCCTAGTGGTTTCCACCCTTAATCCATGGGGGACAACTTCTTGGGGAGTGACTTCAAAAGGAGGGAAACCACTGTAAGCCATTGAAAGATTTGATTTTTTTTTTTTCCACATAAGCTTTTGTGTCAGAAGTTTCTGCATAATAATTTGAAATCCACTCAAAATTTTATCTTATTGCTTTTGTATATTCAGGGTTACAATGGATATGCTGTTGGAAAAGCTACACAGAATAAAAATCTGAAAGAAAATTAAAGGTGAGTCAACCATCGAGTTCCTTTTCAAGTAAGCGATTTGGCAAAGAACCAGCTGTTGGAAAGTATATTCAAGAACCGTAGTTGTTATGTGTGTAAAATTTGTTTCTTCTTTCATAATGAAAAGTCCTAATTCACCTGAGCACATATTGTAGTTTTTTATGAATTAACATCAAATTAAATAGAAGGATTTACAGTCCTTTAATGAAAATGACAACCAATGTACAAACTTGGATGTGTGTGATTCTACTGAGAGAAATTTCAGTCTGAAATGTGGTATTGTTATTATCAAGTTTGATGTTGCATATGAATTTTTTAAGACTATCTAAGTATATGAATATTTAAAATATGTGTCCTTTGCTTAATTTCAGGATGGACGATGATAACAACTGTAAGGTTATTCTTGATGAGGAAACTCTGTTATCTTGGTCGAAGAAAGATTTGACGCAATGGTGTGTTGATCATAAAAAGAAGAAATCAGGAAATAAATGTGCTCTAGTAAATCGTATTCTTAGGTCAGTTAGATTTGATGATTCCAGTAGTGATTCCAGTTGTGACGCAGGACTAAGCTGTGTTTTACCAGAAGTAAGTTTGCTGATTACTAACTGGGAGCCGATTTCAACAAGCTTGTGTCCTCCAACAAGAACTGAAGATGTAGAAAATTATTTTATTTATAACAAGAATCCAGTAACCGGAAAAAGCCAAGGTTGTCATAGACAATTAAAAAAAGCAAGAAAGTTTTATAAAGAACGATATGTGTCAGACATTTTTTACAATGGGATGGAAGATAGTCCTTACTGCTATGTTAAGGCTTCATGTAAACCTAGTATGAGGGATGTTGTGTGGGTAAATGGGAAAATGACACATCAATACACCCTTAGTGTTGTTTTGGTTAAAAAAACAGGAAAAATTGAGAGTGGTGCTTGTAATTGTAAGCCAGGTAAAACCGGTCTCTGCAGTCATATTGGGGGACTTTTGCTCACACTGACAGAAATTAGAAATGCGTGCACATCACAGGGCTGTCAATGGCTTAAGCCACAAACTGCACTCCAACTTCAACCTGAGAGGCTAAGAGACATCCGGTTCGCATCATCATCTGAAGCTCCTGTAAAGCCATACCCAGGCACGTATCAATCAGGACCTTGCAATGATCCCGACAAGTTTTTTCATGACATTATGAGTGGATTAGGAACTGTGAATCCTAATTGTGTCCTATATCAGACTATGAATGAAAAAAAAAACATTAAAGACATACTTGATATGTACGAACCACCATTCATGTTTCATGATTCTGTCGACTTAAATTCCACTACCTGTCAGTCAGAATTCCAGCAATTTACATCTCAAATAAAACTGAATAAAGAAGAAATTGACCAGGTAATGGAATCAACAAGAGGACAAAGTTCAAATCCTTTGTGGAAAGAAGTGAGAACTAATATACTAACAGCCTCGAATTTTGGGACTATTTGTAAGAGGAGACCATCCACTGACCCAGATAACCTATTAAGAAATTTGAGAGGATATAATGGGGTAATAGACACTGAGCCACTGAGATATGGAAGACAAAAGGAGGGACATGCAAGGCGAGACTATGCAAGAGAGCATCTTAAGAAATGTGGCAATGTAACAGTTCAGATGACAGGTGTCATAATTTCTGAAGAATTTCCATTCTTAGGCGCAAGTGTTGATGGGGTTGTGAAGTGTGCAAAGTGTGGTGTAGGTGCCCTGGAAATAAAATGTCCATTTGTGGGCAGAAATGTTACACCAAGTGAATGGTCAGGAATGAACTCTTCCTGTGTTGAAAATCAGAATGATGGTACACTGACCCTTAAGTTGAATCACAACTATATGTATCAGATTATGGGACAAATGAAAATCCTTCAAGTTGAATGGTGTGATTTTGTGATATGGACAAAGAAAGGCTTTCATGTTGAAAGAATACCCTTTAACTCTGACTTTTGGAATGGACACATGTTGTTTCACTTGAAGAATTTTTACAATTCATTCTTTATGGCAGAAAAGTTTTCACTTAGGGTTAAGCGAGGTAAAAAGCTTTTTGAATAGGGAAGATGTTAAAATAATAGTTCCTTTATTCTGAGTGTATAAAGTGACATATTTGACAGCAATCTGTGATGGTTGTGTTCTGTAATTTTGCAATACATGTTAAGTTTGAAGACATTATTATATACCGGTATTCACATTTCTACTATCACTCCCATCAATAAACTAGTTATGCCATGTGGCATATTATTTGTGTGGCAAGATTTAATAAAAGGCTTATATAAGACATATCTGAATGTAAATACATAAGAATTAAACAATGGTCTTAGTAGCATTATTGGTGTGTAAATGCAATAGATCACACCACAAACATGTTCAGTTTGTCACATGATCAACTACGTTTACACACCAATAATGCAACTAAGACCAACGTTTAATGCTTAAGTGACATTCATTTTAATACTTTATTCATTTTTGGGTTACAGAATGTTAATAGATCTAAAATAAGACAGATCAATGTTTAAATTATTAAATGTTTGGAATTAATATGTTGTGTTTATTAAACATTATTTCATTATGCAAAGTGGTAAATCATTTCAACAATGGTTCATACAGGTTTGTCATTGCAGTACAAATAAGTATAATCTGCTCTGCTAGGTGTGCCTCGGTAATTGGCAGTACAGATTGTAACAGACGAAAGTTTTTTATTTGCTCCATTTTCATTTCAACAACTATTCTTGATGAGGCAATCTGCTGAGTTTTAAAGAATTCAGATTTAGTCATTTGCCTTGACTTAGAAATAAAAGGAGGCATATTTAAACCAATATTTGATGGCAACAAATCAGCTACTGTGAAACCTTTATCAGCTAATATGATATCACCTGGCTCAAGTTTAGGTAACAATAAATGTCCGTCCTTTTGGACGATATGTCTATCTGAAGTACGACCCCCCCAAACACTAGAAATAAAGGTGACAAGTCCATTTGGAGCCACACCAACGAGAACTTTGTACGTGTTGTGATGTTTATAGTCACTCCAAGTTAAATTCTGAGCCACTAAAGAGCTTGGTTTCTCACAGAAAAACTCTGTTGCATCAATAACAATTCTTGAATTTGGCATACTATGGAAACATTTAGGTAAGTTTAACAAAATTTGTTCTCTTGATGGCCAAGGTATGAGGGATTTCATATGGTCGTACATAAAGTTAATCCAAGTATTCATGATCCTTGAAACTGTCATCACGGAAACACAGAATATGTCACCAAGATGTTCTTGTAACAATCCTAGTCGTAATCTTACAAGAACCATGAAAAATTCATCAATTGGACGCAATTTTCGCTTTCTGCCGGGCTTAGATTTTAGTTCATAACTCTTGTCCCCAAGGGATCGTTTCTGACCTTCCCAGTATGTCAACCTGTCGGCACCATGCTTCATAAAAGTTTGAAAAAATAGCATGAATGTTAAATAATTTGGAAATCCTGTATAGAACCTTGTTTTTTCATCATCATTTTCAATATCTTCAGGCTTCAATGTTGATTGCAAAGTTTGCGTTTCCATGTCACTAGTTTTTGTGAGTTTCGGGGCAAGATTGTAGGCATGGTCATTGCTGCTCACAGCAATATCTTCTTGAACTCTGTAACTTGGAAGAACATTAACTATTTCAACATCATGACTACAGGTGTCTAAATAATCAATAAATGTTTCAGGTGCTTCTCCTATAATGTTAGAATCCGTTTCCATTTCTTGATCAGTTACCGGTACTTCAAGTTCAAAGCTTTTGTTCACAGGCATATTATCCTCACATAGATCATAATTTTTTGGAAGAAGAGGTCGGCGTGTTGTTGGCATCTTAATTGGTTTAAGAAGATTGTAATATCTAGGCACTGACAATCCAGCAACATAATTTCCATCAAAATGAAGACTGCAGACTCTAGTATTATCACTGATTGGAAGATCTGGACGATGAAGTTTAAGACCTCTAAGCCAAGCTTTTCTTCGTGCAATTTCAGATGTAGACTTACCACCTGGGATTCTGTGTAGAGTTATTGCACAACCATCTATGATCTGATTCTGATACCTTTTACAAAGAACACAATACCTCTTTCCACCTGAACCAAGTCTTTTATGAATTTTGACAGGAGACAGATTTTCATTATTATTACTAGCCATATTAGGGTCTATTAGGCCTACAGTTCTATGGTCTGGTGATCCATCATTCTGTAAATAAATGAAATTTTACTAGTTTTAATAATTTACAGATAGATCGTGATTCAAAGATGAAAAACAAAGCAGACACATAATATCATTTTGACGTCCGCCATTTTAGATTTTCGCCATGGCTTAAAAAAAATCCATTAAAAATTAAAAACGTCTGTCAGTCTAGACTCAATTTTGAGAAAATGACTAATATAAATTTGAATTCTTCTAGTTAGCTAGCATCATGATAATTAAATACATACTCTGTTTTAGCTTAGTGTAGTTATCGTAGAAATATTACGAACAGCGGTTCTTTCATTAGCTTTATCGTCTGTTGTTTTCGTTGACAACGCTAAACCGGAACTACCCAGAAGAACCTGCGCGAGGATAAGGGAGGTAAATCACGCTCTGACTCTGTATATCGGTAGTCTCCCATTAACCCGGGGTACAGCGATAAACTTGAAAAACTGACAGTTTGTAAACAAACAAAAAGGGAGGTAACTCTTAGAGACATAACATTGACGTCATCAGGCTCTGACGTCATTGGACACATTACAAATTAAAAATAATACGGATTGAATTAAACATAGAAGAACAATGGAATGCAAATAATTACGGATCGACTTTGACATCAGAACACCCACGAGGTAAAAAACGAAGACCCTGTGAAAAAATCCGACAAGACATAGGAATATTGCATTGAAATTTCACTCGAAGGTTAAGCCAGTCAATACGCCAATTTCCCCAGAAAATTAGCAAAATCCATCACCCCCTCCCTTTCCTACAGGGTGAAAGATAAATGGCGGGCATGCTGAATGCACAGGTGATTCCATCAATCTACAGAAAACTTTGATGTTTTCAGGCCTTCAAAAACTTTTTCCCCCAGCAGATGACTGATGTTAGTCCTGATAGTTTTGCAAGATTTTTTGGAATAAAAAAGTTTCATAGATTGATGGAATCACCTGTGCATTCAGCACGCCCGCCATTTATGTTTCACCCTGTAGGAAAGGGAGGGGGTGATGGATTTTGCTCATTTTCTCGGGAAATTGGCGTATTGACTGGCTTAACCTTCGAGTGAAATTTCAATGCAATATTCCTATGTCTTGTCGTTTTTTTTCACAGGGTCTTCGTTTTTTACCTCGTGGGGTCTTCCTTTTTTACCCCTGAAATTTTATCAAAGTGGGCTAACTATATGATGGAATGAAAAAATACCTCGTGCAAGGCAGTGAGGTGATGCCCTTGGTGTCGTGTGAGCATTTTGGTTGCGTTCGAAAAGGGAAAAAAAGTTTCCTGTAGATTGATGGAATCACCTGTGCATTCAGCATACCCGCCATTTATGTTTCACCCTGTAGGAAAGGGAGGGGGTGATGGATTTTGCTCATTTTCTGGGGAAATTGGCGTTTTGACTGGCTTAACCTTCGAGTGAAATTTCAATGCAATATTTCTATGTCTTGTCGGATTTTTTCACAGGGTCTTCGTTTTTTACCTCGTGGGGTCTTCCTTTTTTACCTCTGAAATTTTTATCATAGTGGGCTAACTATATTATGGAATGAAAAAATACCTCGTGCAAGGCAGTGAGGTGATGCCCTTGGTGTCGTGTGAGCATTTTGGTTGCGTTCGAAGAGGGAATAAAAAAGTTTCCTATATATTGATGGAATCACCTGAGCATTCAGCATTCCCGCCATTTATGTTTCAGCCTGTAGGAAAGGGAGGGGGTTATGGATTTCGCTCATTTTCTGGGGAAATTGGTGTTTTGACTGGCTTAACCTTCGAGTGAAATTTCAATGCAATATTCCTATGTCTTGTCGGATTTTTTCACAGGGTCTTCGTTTTTTACCTCGTGGGGTCTTCCTTTTTTACCTCTGAAATTTTTATCAAAGTGGGCTAACTATATTATGGAATGAAAAAATACCTCGTGCAAGGCAGTGAGATGATGCCCTTGGTGTCGTGTGAGCATTTTGGTTGCGTTCGAAAATGGAATAAAAAAGTTTCCTATATATTGATGGAATCACCCGTGCATTTAGCACGTCCGCCATTTATGTTTCACCCTGTAGGAAAGGGAGGGGGTGATGGATTTTGCTCATTTTCTGGGGAAATTGGCGTATTGACTGGCTTAACCTTCGAGTGAAATTTCAATGCAATATTTCTATGTCTTGTCGGTTTTTTTCACAGGGTCTTCGTTTTTTACCTCGTGGGGTCTTCCTTTTTTACCTCTGAATTTTTTTCAAAGTGGGCTAACTTTATTATGGAATGAAAAAATACCTCGTGCAAGGCAGTGAGGTGATGCCCTTGGTGTCGTGTGAGCATTTTGGTTGCGTTCGAAGAGGGAATAAAAAAGTTTCCTATATATTGATGGAATCACCTGAGCATTCAGCATTCCCGCCATTTATGTTTCAGCCTGTAGGAAAGGGAGGGGGTGATGGATTTCGCTCATTTTCTGGGGAAATTGGTGTTTTGACTGGCTTAACCTTCGAGTGAAATTTCAATGCAATATTCCTATGTCTTGTCGGATTTTTTCACAGGGTCTTCGTTTTTTACCTCGTGGGGTCTTCCTTTTTTACCTCTGAAATTTTTATCATAGTGGGCTAACTATATTATGGAATGAAAAAATACCTCGTGCAAGGCAGTGAGGTGATGCCCTTGGTGTCGTGTGAGCATTTTGGTTGCGTTCGAAGAGGGAATAAAAAAGTTTCCTATATATTGATGGAATCACCTGAGCATTCAGCATTCCTGCCATTTATGTTTCAGCCTGTAGGAAAGGGAGGGGGTTATGGATTTCGCTCATTTTCTGGGGAAATTGGTGTTTTGACTGGCTTAACCTTCGAGTGAAATTTCAATGCAATATTCCTATGTCTTGTCAGATTTTTTCACAGGGTCTTCGTTTTTTACCTCGTGGGGTCTTCCTTTTTTACCTCTGAAATTTTTATCAAAGTGGGCTAACTATATTATGGAATGAAAAAATACCTCGTGCAAGCCAGTGAGGTGATGCCCTTGGTGTCGTGTGAGCATTTTGGTTGCGTTCGAAGAGGGAATAAAAAAGTTTTCTATATATTGATGGAATCACCTGAGCATTCAGCATTCCCGCCATTTATGTTTCAGTCTGTAGGAAAGGGAGGGGGTGATGGATTTTGCTCATTTTCTGGGGTAATTGGCGTATTGACTGGCTTAACCTTCGAGTGAAATTTCAATGCAATATTCCTATGTCTTGTCGTTTTTTTTCACAGGGTCTTCGTTTTTTACCTCGTGGGGTCTTCCTTTTTTACCTCTGAAATTTTTATCAAAGTGGGCTAACTATATTATGGAATGAAAAAATACCTCGTGCAAGCCAGTGAGGTGATGCCCTTGGTGTCGTGTGAGCATTTTGGTTGCGTTCGAAGAGGGAATAAAAAAGTTTTCTATATATTGATGGAATCACCTGAGCATTCAGCATTCCCGCCATTTATGTTTCAGCCTGTAGGAAAGGGAGGGGGTGATGGATTTTGCTCATTTTCTGGGGTAATTGGCGTATTGACTGGCTTAACCTTCGAGTGAAATTTCAATGCAATATTTCTATGTCTTGTCGGATTTTTTCACAGGGTCTTCGTTTTTTACCTCGTGGGGTCTTCCTTTTTTACCTCTGAAATTTTTATCATAGTGGGCTAACTATATTATGGAATGAAAAAATACCTCGTGCAAGGCAGTGAGGTGATGCCCGTGGTGTCGTGTGAGCATTTTGGTTGCGTTCGAAGAGGGAATAAAAAAGTTTCCTATATATTGATGGAATCACCTGAGCATTCAGCATTCCCGCCATTTATGTTTCAGCCTGTAGGAAAGGGAGGGGGTTATGGATTTCGCTCATTTTCTGGGGAAATTGGTGTTTTGACTGGCTTAACCTTCGAGTGAAATTTCAATGCAATATTCCTATGTCTTGTCGGATTTTTTCACAGGGTCTTCGTTTTTTACCTCGTGGGGTCTTCCTTTTTTACCTCTGAAATTTTTATCAAAGTGGGCTAACTATATTATGGAATGAAAAAATACCTCGTGCAAGGCAGTGAGATGATGCCCTTGGTGTCGTGTGAGCATTTTGGTTGCGTTCGAAAATGGAATAAAAAAGTTTCCTATATATTGATGGAATCACCCTTGCATTTAGCACGTCCGCCATTTATGTTTCACCCTGTAGGAAAGGGAGGGGGTGATGGATTTTGCTCATTTTCTGGGGAAATTGGCGTATTGACTGGCTTAACCTTCGAGTGAAATTTCAATGCAATATTTCTATGTCTTGTCGATTTTTTTCACAGGGTCTTCGTTTTTTACCTCGTGGGGTCTTCCTTTTTTACCTCTGAAATTTTTATCAAAGTGGGCTAACTATATTATGGAATGAAAAAATACCTCGTGCAAGGCAGTGAGGTGATGCCCTTGGTGTCGTGTGAGCATTTTGGTTGCGTTCGAAGAGGGAATAAAAAAGTTTCCTATATATTGATGGAATCACCTGAGCATTCAGCATGCCCGCCATTTATGTTTCAGCCTGTAGGAAAGGGAGGGGGTGATGGATTTTGCTCATTTTCTGGGGAAATTGGCGTATTGACTGGCTTAACCTTCGAGTGAAATTTCAATGCAATATTTCTATGTCTTGTCGGTTTTTTTCACAGGGTCTTCGTTTTTTACCTCGTGGGGTCTTCCTTTTTTACCTCTGAATTTTTTTCAAAGTGGGCTAACTATATTATGGAATGAAAAAATACCTCGTGCAAGGCAGTGAGGTGATGCCCTTGGTGTCGTGTGAGCATTTTGGTTGCGTTCGAAGAGGGAATAAAAAAGTTTCCTATATATTGATGGAATCACCTGAGCATTCAGCATGCCCGCCATTTATGTTTCAGCCTGTAGGAAAGGGAGGGGGTGATGGATTTTGCTCATTTTCTGGGGAAATTGGCGTATTGACTAGCTTAACCTTCGAGTGAAATTTCAATGCAATATTTCTATGTCTTGTAGGATTTTTTCACAGGGTCTTCGTTTTTTACCTCGTGGGGTCTTCCTTTTTTACCTCTGAAATTTTTATCATAGTGGGCTAACTATATTATGGAATGAAAAAATATCTCGTGCAAGGCAGTGAGGTGATGCCCTTGGTGTCGTGTGAGCATTTTGGTTGCGTTCGAAGAGGGAATGAAAAAGTTTCCTATATATTGATGGAATCACCTGAGCATTCAGCATTCCCGCCATTTATGTTTCAGCCTGTAGGAAAGGGAGGGGGTTATGGATTTCGCTCATTTTCTGGGGAAATTGGTGTTTTGACTGGCTGAACCTTCGAGTGAAATTTCAATGCAATATTCCTATGTCTTGTCGGATTTTTTCACAGGGTCTTCGTTTTTTACCTCGTGGGGTCTTCCTTTTTTACCTCTGAAATTTTTATCAAAGTGGGCTAACTATATTATGGAATGAAAAAATACCTCGTGCAAGGCAGTGAGATGATGCCCTTGGTGTCGTGTGAGCATTTTGGTTGCGTTCGAAAATGGAATAAAAAAGTTTCCTATATATTGATGGAATCACCCGTGCATTTAGCACGTCCGCCATTTATGTTTCAGCCTGTAGGAAAGGGAGGGGGTGATGGATTTTGCTCATTTTCTGGGGAAATTGGCGTATTGACTGGCTTAACCTTCGAGTGAAATTTCAATGCAATATTTCTATGTCTTGTCGGTTTTTTTCACAGGGTCTTCGTTTTTTACCTCGTAGGGTCTTCCTTTTTTACCTCTGAATTTTTTTCAAAGTGGGCTAACTATATTATGGAATGAAAAAATACCTCGTGCAAGGCAGTGAGGTGATGCCCTTGGTGTCGTGTGAGCATTTTGGTTGCTTTCGAAGAGGGAATAAAAAATTTTCCTGTAGATTGATAGATTCACCCGTGCATTCAGCACGCCCGCCATTTATGTTTCACCCTGTAGGAAAGGGGGGTGGGGGTGATGGATTTTGCTCATCTTCAGGGGAAATTGACGTATTGACTAGCTTAACCTTCGAGTGAAATTTCAATGGAATATTTCTATGTCTTGTCGGATTTTTTCACAGGGTCTTCGTTTTTTACCTGGTGGGGTCTTCCTTTTTTAGGTCTTCGTTTTTTACCTGCTGGGGTTTTCCTTTTTTAGTTCTTCGTTTTTTACCTGGTGGGGTCTTCCTTTTTTAGGTCTTAGGTCTTAGGTCTTTGGGGTCTTCGTTTTTTACACACCCAGTGAGGATTCAGTTCCGTCAAGGAATATAGAGGTGTCATCTGCGTACTGTAAAAGTTTATCCTCTTTATTTTTAATTAGAACACCTTTAATAGTTTTATCATTTCTGATCATAATACTAAGAATTTCTCCATAGAGAATGAATAGGTATGGGGATATCGGGTCACCCTGTCTACATCCACGTGAGATTGTAAAAAATTCTGAGAAAAAATTATTCTGAATCACGCATAGCTGTATATCATTGATAATTAGGTTAATCCAGGTCTGGAAAATATTTCCAAAGTTAAAAAAGTCTAACGTTTTTTTCATGAAAGACCATGAAATAGAATCGAATGCTTTTTTGAAATCAATTAGTAACAAAGCTGATGACTTATTCTCTGTTATACAGTAATGCACCACATCATAAAGGACTCGTGTAGTCTCTCCTAAGTATCTTCCAGCAATAAATCCGGTTTGACATTCATGAATTAGGTAATTCAAATGTGGTTTAATTCTATTGGCCAGAATGCTAGAGAGTAGTTTATATGTTGTGTTCAAAAGTGATATAGGTCGCCAATTTTCAATAAAATCTCTAGATTTTTCAGTTTTGGGTAAAATCGTAATGATTCCCTGTCGTTGGGTGATAGGTAGAATGCCCTTTTTAAAAGAATGTTTAAAGGATCTCAGCATATATTCTTTCAGATCAGACCAAAAAAACTTGAAAAAATTTGCTGAAAAGCCATCTGTGCCAGGACTTCGATCGTTTTTCATTTGTTTCAGGGCTTTCAATATCTCCTCTTGAGTGATATCGCCTTCCATCGTGTGTGTTTGAGTGTGGCTAAGCTTAGGTATGTCATAATTCTGAAATAGTAGTTCGAGATTAACATTTTCCAGTTTGCTATCTTGACAAGTATAAAGGTTCTCATAGAAGCCTTTAATGGATTCTAATATTTTATTTTGGTCACTTATAATTCTATTATTTATATTAAGCCTTGTCACTGTTTTATTAACGTAATTTCTCTTTTCCAAGTTACAAAAGTAGTCACCTAGAATGTGATCTAATGATTGCCCCCTTTAATTCTTGGCATCTTAAAGTTTCTAGTTCGCGATTTACTTCATTGAGAGATTCTAAAAAGATATCGTTATCAGATTTGTTAACTAACTCTTCAAGAATTATCATATGTTTATTTATCTTATTTTTTCGTTCTCTTTCCTTTTTACATTTTAAAACGCTAAATGACATAGTCATTCGTCTGATTTTCATCAATAAGACTTCCAAAAATAGATCATCTTCGATCATTAGTTCAAGTAGACTGTTGTCTATGTGTTTTAGGTTAGATGGTTTATATGGTGTTGCTGCATACTCTAATTTAGTTTCTTCTATTGTTTTTTTTACCTGTTCAACATATTCTATGTTTTTTAGAAGAGAGTTATTGAATCGCCAAAAGCCCTTGCCTTTTTGGAAGTTAGTTCTTTTAATTTCTAATTGAATCATTGAGTGATCAGTGCGATATCCAGGTAATATCTCTATGTTTTCTACAATTGAGAGAAGTTCTTCTGATATTAAAAAGAAATCTAGCCTGGCCTTTTTTGTCGGTTTAGTCCTTCGCCAGGTAAACCCTATTTTATCAGGATTGCTTATTCTCCACGGATCTACAAGATTATAAGTTTGTTTTAGGTTTGCTACAATTTTCTTGCTTTTAGGGTTATTAATATTAAAATAGTTAGAGCAATCTTTGTTAAAATCTTGAACTAAGTTCCAATCCCCTACAATTATTACAAACTGATTATCATATTCCCGTATTATTTTCTCAATTTCTTGAAAGAAACTTGGTGTGTCACAATTTGGGCCATACAAATTAATTAAGCTAACATTGAACAAACCAATTAGATCTAAGTTTAGAGCAAGTAGATTGCCACTTTCATCTATTTTACTATTCAAAGTGTTAAATTCAAAATTTTTGTTAAATAGAGTACTAACACCTCTAGAGTCACTTTTTCCTGGACTTGTGAAGCACTCCATTCCCCATTGTTTTGATTGTGTTAACCTCCCGTTTACAAAAATGAGTATCCTGTATACAGTATACGTTCGCTTTCTGTTCTCTTAAATATCTAAATACATCTTTTCTCTTTTTCTTATCTTGTAATCCCCTGCAATTAAGGGAGATAACTCTTAAATTACCTGACATTGAAGATTGGTATAAATATACTTATTAGATACCTTGTATACTTGTATTGATTACAAACTATTTTCTGGGCAATTAAAACATACACACTTTCATACATACCAACATTATAACACTGAAATATATAATATAAACACATGAGACATACAAACATATAAATGGATGATACACTACAATAGGAAACTTACTAAAATAATCAGAAACTAATAAATAGTTAACACCTTTAAATTCAAACAAGTCTGTTCCAAGTTTCTGCCATGGATAACTTGGAGTACTATGGGGTAATAAACTCTCTTTAGATTGCTGCTTACTATACTTAATGCAAACTGCACAATTTTGAGTTAACGTTTTAATATCCTTAGATATACCTGGCCAAAATATACATTCCTTAGCCTTAAGTAAACACATTTCTGTACCTAAATGACCTTGATGTATGATCTCAAGCAATTTGATCATGTAAACTAGGTGGTGTATACAAAGGATAACCTTTCAATATTAACCCAACAATTGCACTTAATACTAGGGCCTTGACTCAGGAATGCTGCTTAGGCTAAACTTGCCGCCATTTTCCACTACGAAAATTTTCAGCTCACCGGTTCAAATTTGAAACAAAACGTGTAGAGGCTTTGACAAACTTCTTCCTCCGACAAAACAATAGTTAAAACGTCCGTGACAACAAATTTACTTACACCAGTAAACTTGTGTTGTGTTCAGTTCTGACACCATGTATATTTTATTATAATATCGGGTTCTGTAGTCACAACAACTATATCAAGTACACGTTTTTTATTAGACTTGACCTTACCTTTTGTACGGAACCATAGAACAATAAAACGAAACATTTATATCTTTACAAGTTGTCTTTAAACTAATTACTGTGGATAAAAATACTGAGAGGCCACCACTAGGCCAAACCGTAGTTAACTTGAGCCGTAAAATTCTCAAACCCCTTCAGCATTCAATCTTAGACCGTGGACTTTAATTTATTCCGACCACGAAGGTGGCCAACATTGACTATCTTCGACCATCTATTGAACGATTACAACGCAATCTCAGCTGCACTTATTTTTTTCGAAACCACCCCCCACGTGGTGCTAGAACAATGTTTATTCCTAAATCCACGTGGAAACCGCCCAAGGCCGCCATCCATCCTGAAAAATTAGAAGTATTTGATAGTATGATTAGCCAAACAACAAATCTTTCTATTACAAATGAAAAACCTAATCTCACACTAGTAGAACGTGAAGCTTTAAACTTACTTAAGAAAGACGGTAGCATTATTATTAAAAAAAAAGTGACAAAGGTTCATGTTGTGTCATTCTAAATAGGGAAGATTATATTTTAGAAGCAGAGAATCAATTGAATAATCCTAAACATTATGCCATTTTGCCAGACCCAATTTTTAAGGAAACCTCTGATATGATTAACAATATTCTTGGAAATTTAGTCAAAGAAAGTTATCTCAAACAGAAACAATATGACTATCTTTCTGCAAAACCCGATTGTCGTAAGAGACATTTATATACTTTGCCTAAGATCCATAAGAATCCTACACAAGAGATGGTTCATCCATAATAAAATACCTAAAGGCCGTCCGATCATATCTGACTGTGGTAGTGAGTCATATGCGGTGTCAGAATACATTGACCATTTCTTACTACCTCTAGCTTGTCAACATAAAGCCTATCTTAAGGACACAACTGATTTTGTAAATAAAATTAAAAATCTTCGAGTTCCTCCGAATGCCATTCTGATTTCTATTGACGTGTCTTCTATGTATACCAATATTGATAACACTGCCGGGTTAATGGCCGTTCGTAAAGCTTTTAGTAGAAACCCAGATCCGAACAGACCCGACGATGCAATTTTACAGCTTTTAGAGATTTGTCTCAGTCGCAACGATTAGCGCAAATAGCAGCGAAGACTAGACTCTATGCCGAAGCTCCTCCAGGTTTAAGTAGTGCCCCATGTTTGTAAAGTAGATGCAAAACATGTCCCTTTGTATCTGAAACACATTATTTTATGAGTAGCTTTACTAATAAAAGGTATCCGATCCAGGAGTATTTATCATGTGATAGCTCAAATGTAATATATTGAATTTCATGTAAGAAATGCCTCAAACAATATGTAGGAGAAACTAAGAATAATTTACGCACTCGATTCAATGCTCATAGAACAGATATAAAATTAAAGAAAGACAAGCCCGTTTCTAATCATTTCAACCTCGATGACCATTCAATAAACGATCTCACCCTAACCCCAATTGAACGTACAGAAATTGATTTACCGGAAGATGAAACCACCAAATTCAGACAATCTAGAGAAGCCTCCTAGATTGAGACATTGAATACAGCAAGACCTATAGGACTCAATATTCATCATTTTGCAGGCATAGCACCCTTTGTTGTCCCGTTTAATACAACCAGTAATCGAGCAAGCAAGATAGTTCATACCCACTTATTTTTTCTACTTTCAGATCACAACAGAAGAAAAGCCTGAATCCAGACCCTTAATCCCATTTTCTCAATAAAGTACATGTATTTGTTCCATCCTAGGCCTGTACATTTGGGAGATTCAAACCCTCCCTCCACCGAAATCTAATGGATGCGGTGCGCTGTTACGTGAGTGAGAACCAGAAGGACTGGGATGAGAACATGGCACAGTTGGCTGGAGCACTTCGCTCTTCTATTAACCGACAAACTGGGTATACTGCTAACATGTTGATGCTTGGTAGGGAAATTAATCTTCCAGCAGATATAATTTACAGTCGACAGTGAAGGATGATTCCGACGTAGATGAATATGTAGGTCGGTTATGTGAGAAGATAGTGGAGGCACATGAGATTGCAAGAGATACATTGAACGTAGCTCAGCAGAGATCTAAGAGGGATTATGATATTAAGATGAATGAGAAGACTTATAAATTGCAATATGAGTAAGTGGCTAGTTTTGAGCGAGTATACGAGTCGCGCCAGCTCCCCTGAATTTCCCCATCTGATACCAACAAGACAGGTGAAATTCTCTCGAGCTAGGCAAGAGGAGAAAGGACAAAAAGAAGAGGTGTGATGATGAGGGAAGGAGATGGCACCAGTGGCAGAGGAGGGGGGGGGGGGCAGATGGTCAAGAAAGGAAGTACAGAGGAAAGAGGAAAGACGGGCACTAGAGAGAGAAAGAGGTTTAGAAGACAGGCGAGAAGTTTACAGGAGGCAAGAGATGCAGGAGAGGCGTTTGAGAGATGAGAGACGGCACAGAGAGGAAGAAAAGGAGATGGAAGAATGGATTGTCAGAGGAAGGGAAGAGTTGGCAGAGATTGTGGCTGCGGAGAAGAACCGAAGGGAGTGTTTGAAGAGAATCGCGAATAAATGGCTGGCGTCTTCCGACGGGGCCTTTTACCATCGCTCCTATTAATGCGGTGGGTGCCGTAATGCAATGGCGAGTGGTGGTAGCGGCCATGTCTCTGTTAAGTCCTAGAGAAAGGGCTTGTCTCCGCGACTTCCCACTGTAGTCCTCGGGTAGAAGTTGGGGGTATTGTTTACCCGGATTTGGTTAAATTTTTGCAGGAGGCCATCCTTGAAAAGGGGGGAGTGTGTTGTGGAAATGGGTTTTATGTACTTGTTGAACACGACTACTTCCTGTCTATTCCGGGGTGTGTTCGTGTTGCGGAAAGGCTGAGTTCGATTGTTAGTTCGTAGCAGATGGTTAAATTGTCTCTGCACGTGCTAAGCATGAGATGTTGTCTGAGAAGGTGTATAAATTGGTTGGTAGTAGATTGTCAGATGTCAGATGTATACTAACTTTGTAGGTATACGGATCTTGAGGGTAACACTGTAGAAGGCGTGTGTATTGATTGTGTTGGCCGACATTGCAGCTGCTATTCCGGGTGAGTCTAATAGTATTCCCTTGTGTACTATACGATTGATACCTTGGCAGCCTATGCCCTTGTCTGTCTCTCGCCACGGACGACACTATAACATCTGCGAGTATAGACGAGGTGTTTCCACTTTAGTCTCAATAATTACTTATGAGGAGTTGGTTTGGATTGGTTGAGATTAATTCTCATAGTAAGCCTTGTCGTGGAGACAACCGTTTCAAATTCACGTAGAGTTCGGACAAGGAGTGGTTTTTCATGCTGTTTTGTCTTGATAAAAATGATTCCATCGGATGTCCATGTACTCTCAATCTTTTTATCTTTAAGGAGCATTCTAGCCTTATATGCAATTTCTGCACGAACTTTGGTCAAGTCTTCCTGAATGAAGACTTTCAATGGGGGTTGGTTGGACTCAGATCTAGGGGCAGACAACCTCTCGACTATATTTGATGAGGTTACTTGTTTTAGGTTTGAACGGTTTTTCATCAGGTCCCTTTTAGGATAATAATGTTTGAATCTGACAATTATTGGCTACGATGAATGTCATTTATACACAGCAGCCGCAGTGACTTTAATAACAAGATCATCAGTGCTTTCATTTGGCACTTCTGGGATACCGACAATTCTGACAGCTTCGCGGCGACCATAATGCTCAAGATCGTCAGTTTTCTCCTCAAGTGATGAGATTCTGTCATCTTTATTATCATTGGATTTTTGTAACTGGTTAACATGCTCATTCAATTTCTGGATGGATTCACATATTGAACGTTTTAATTGGGGAACAGAACACGGGCAAGTTCATTAGCAAGTAGCGACATTACGATTTTGTCACCACAAATTGCCTTCAATTTTTCGGTTGTGGTCTCAGATAATTCGCATTCGTCATTTTCGACTTCGACTTCGAGCATCGACTGCATGCTGTCGATGTCACCAAGGATTTCGACCATAGAGTGCTGGTGTCCCCCAGGGTTCAGTATTAGGTCCTTTTCTATTCTTAATTTATGTGAATGACGTCCAGGATACATTACAAATTTAGCCAGACTGTTTGCAGATGATACCGCACATGGAGTTAGCAAAACTTCTATTAATGAAATAGAAGACTCCTTAAATTCTGATTTATCTAAATTACATACATGGTCTGAAAACTGGCTCATAAAACTCAACCCAAGTAAAACTAAAGTAGTAATTTTCTCAACGAAAATTCCACCATACCAACCGAAACTATATTTTGGCAATGAACAACTCGAAATTGTAAATTCTCATAAACACTTAGGCGTAACATTATGTAGCAACGCAAAATGGTCCATTCACGTAGATAATCTTTTCAAATCAGCATCAAAATTCTCGAATATTCTACGAAAACTGAAATATTCACTTGACAAAGTTTGAATAATATTTACAAAATACATGATCAGTTTTGGAGTATGCATGTGAGGTAGGGTACAATTGCAGTGGTAGCTGACTCGGACAGACTTGAAAAACTTCAATTGGAAGCTGCAAGAATTGTAACTGGACTGACCAAATATAGTAGTAGACAATCACTTTATTTTGAAACTGGTTGGTGTCCTCTTTCTGTAAGACGCTATCATCGAAGATTAGGTATTTTTTATAACATACTAAACAAGAAATCACCGGAATATTTACAGGATATTTTAGCAAGTTTTGAAACGCGCAGATGTGACTATAATCTTCGAAATGTTAATTCAAGTCTATCCAATTCTAAGTAGAACCACACTATTTGATAAATCGTTTTTTCAAACCACAATTCGCGACTGGAATGGCCTCGAACCAAATATAAAAAATTCACCTTCCATCGATTCTTTCAAAAAAAACCTAAAACTTACTTCTATCATAAATAGAGCTCCTTACTTTTATTGGATGGGTAGTAGATTTGAAAATATCCAGTTAACACGTATTCGCCATAAATGTAGTGCTTACAGAGTGATCTATTTAGATTTCGGTGGAGGGAGGGTTTGAATCTCCCAAATGTACAGGCCTAGGATGGAACAAATACTTTATTGAGAAAATGGGATTAAGGGTCTGGATTCAGGCTTTTCTTCTGTTGTGATCTGAAAGTAGAAAAAATAAGTAGTATAGTATCTGCTAATAATAATTGGTTTTGGTTTGCTATGAACCAGATTGTCATTAAAGTTCTGATTTTTTGAGTAGGCAACTATCATTTTCTGCTTATAAACATGGGGAAATTTCTCTTGAAGACTCGTGTAGTGGGTATGAACTATCTTGCTTGCTCGATTACTGGTTGTATTAAACGGGACAACAAAGGGTGCTATGCCTGCATAATGATGAATATTGAGTCCTATAGATCTTGCTGTATTCAATGTCTCAATCCAGTAGGCTTCTCTGGATTGTCTGAATTTGGTGGTTTCATCTTCCGGTACATCAATTTCTATACGTTAAATGGGCGTCCTCGGTAGCGATAAAGGGGAATAATTCTATAGAGGGCGCCACTGTAACGCGGACCTCAGAGTCGTATGGCGTACCTGTAAACAGGACGGGATTCTTACGATGGCTTTTAATTTTAACGCTGAAAGTTCGAAATTTGGAAGCTTGACGATCGCTGAGTTGCTTAAGGAGTTGGGGAAAAGGAATGCCAAACTGTCCGGTCGCAAAAAGGAATTAATAGAACGGTGAGTAGCTGTAGAAAGTGAAAGTGAAAATAGGCCTGACGACGTCTGCGTCTGTCATTTTTTTTTCAAGACACAGGTTAATATTAAATTTTACTGTGTTATTTAGAATTTGCAAGAGTGAAATTAAATTATTATTATGCTAATCAGCCATTGTTACCCACAAAAAAAACGAGCCATAGGCTAATCGTGTTAATCATATGTAAAAAAAACATGAGACAAAAGAAAATCAAAACTCACTGTCACCTAGTCAGATAAAACCTGCTGAACCTGCCGTTGAGCGGGTCAACGTCAGGCTGCCATGCTGTATCATTTCATTGCGGAAATTCAAATTCTTTATTAAGCCCCCGTGTCCTTGAAAATCGGCACATCTCGATACATTTTCATAAACTATTAAATAAAAATGTAAATTAAATGATCTCCTAGCTCAAATAATACCTTTTATTTTGATCGAAAGTTTCCAAGCGAGAATTCTATCAGTGATGGCTGCCATAAAGGCGGGGCTTACAGGTCGTGAGCGAGTTATCTCTGGTTAAACATGTAAACTCCGCCCACATCCGCCAACAGTTAAAAAACAAAAATGGCGGTCCAAGTCGATCTGGGACTGCTTCAAATTTTGTTTCGATGTAAGACGGCACTTTTGAGAGTTTCTTGTGAAGTTTTTGTATTCCATCGATAAGAAAATTCTTCGAAATTTCCGAAAAACGTAAATTTATAAAGGTAGGCCAATTCGTTAAGACCTGAGAGTCGTTCAAACGCCGGGGACCCTGGTCCCCGGAAAACCGTCAAAGAAAAGTATAGGACGGATCCCCAACTAACTGTCACCAAGCCAAGAGAGACCGGAGGTGATTTTTGAAAATTTAAGCAATATCACATTTCTATATATCATTAAAATCCTCTCTTTAATAGCCACCAAGAAATGAAAACATTTTTAAGATATCTATATTTCTAAAAAAAGTTATGACCCTTTGAATATAGAGAGTTTTTGAGTAATTTCTGCCGAAAATTGCAAACTCGAAAAAAACTACATTGTATCTGAAATTATGAATATAAATCATTTACTATATATATTAAAGAAACAAACTGTGTATTATTTTGAAGTACATTGAATTGTCTACTCAATGAAAAATTTTAAAAGATAACTCAAAATCTTCATCAAGAAAATTGCAAATTGAAAATGACAACTTTTCAAGACTTTAAACAGAATATAATTATAAGTAACGTTACATTCATCATGAACATTACAACGCTATATTGTTGCACATAATATGATAATTAGTGATAAGTACCGGTAATTTTATATTTAATAATCTGCTATTTGAGAAGTTTAGTCATTAACAGATTTTTTTCATCACCATGGTGACAAACATAGATTGATGTGGGCGTATAAAAACAATGTAGCGAAGAATTTAGAGATCAATTAATCTTATGTTTCCTTCTTCCATTTCCGACTGCAACTTACAACATAAATGTCATTGTATCCATCATATTTGATATTGAACCATGATGGATAACCGGGAACACAAGATATTACCACTGCATTGTAATCAGTTAATTCTCGGTCACTGAGAAGGCTGTGCTGAATTGTACGTCCAATCAGATAAGATGATCGAGAACGGTCTTCTTGAGACATAGGAATATTGTATGATGAAAGTATAAGTTCTCGAACATTTGCCATCAATTCCTTGGCAGATAAAAACCGTCTTTTGCCTGTGCCATCTTCTTATTTTTCCGAAAATCTAAATAAATTTGGATCAGCTTCTTGTTCTAGTATAATTTGGCGAAATCTTATCTAGGCTTTAAGGGCATCTTCTTTTTCCAATTTCCCTTTGATGCTGGCAATACGTTCTGTGACTTCTTCTGTTCTTTGATACAATCCATAATAGAGAATATCCTTAAATATAGTTTCTCTTTCTTTGATTTTCTTTAATTTTCTCTGTTCTTCTTCTTGACGTTTAAGTTCTTGATTTTTGCTCCTTTGTTGTTGTATAAGGGCCCTTCATGCAATATATTCTTTGTGTATTTCTCTTGCAGCTTTTCGACTTTTCGTAATCAATTGTTCTTGTTCTTTTTCAGACTACTTTGCCAACCAATCAGCAGTACCATTTAGACAAAACATAATGTATGATTCTTGACTGAGATGAGAAATGTTGGGTTTAAAGCGTAGCAACTGGTCTGTATAAGCAAAAACACGTTCAGAAAATTTGTTGTGCTTTTCTACGCTTTTTGACAAATCTCGAACTTCTGAAGAAGCTTGGTGAAATTGACCTCCTTCTAGAAAATCGCTATAGTGGTTTTGAAGCAATTTGGCTATAGCTGGAATAAACATGGTCCTTTTTCGCCTTCCACTCGCTTTTTAATAATAATAATAATAATTTATTTTTTACAGACCGTTACATAAAAATATCTCAACAGTCTTTACATTGATTAAGTTTATAATAAAAATGAAATATAAAAATGGTAAAAATGAAAAACTTAAAAATTATATAAAATAATATATTTTGGTATCTAGTTAAAAATTGCTTCTAATTAAAATAATTTGTGAAAATCCACGTTTTCAATTGCTTTTTAAAAAAGTCGTATGTGCAAGGGGCTCTCAATTTTGGCGGGAGACTATTCCACAATGTAGGTGCATATACCTCAAAAGCTCTGTCTCCATACCGTTTGCTGGTTTTCTTTCCATGAGATTTGAAGGAGAAATGATTCAATTTTATCTCAATTGAATTTCTGGTGTTTCGAGCTGGTGTGTGAATTGTTATTAACTCAGAGAGGTAGCTTGGCGCTGACTCGGTATGACGGATTAATTTAAAAATAATACAATAATTTTTGTATAGAATCCGCTGTTCCACTGGGAGCCAATGCAGCTCACGCAGGAGTGGCGTCGCGTCGTCATGACGATGCAACCTCCATCCGGTGACCAGTCGAGCAGCTGAATTCTGGATATGCTGTAGTTTCTTAAGTTTGTAGTTGGGAAGGCCGAAAAGGATACTGTTACAGTAATCTAATTTAGATGTGACGAATGCATGAACTAATTTTTCTGCATTATTATGGTCCAGAAGTTTACGTATTTTGCCTATCCGCCATAACGAGTGTGACGCTTTACTACACACATGTTTTACATGCTCATCCATGAATCCTAAGGAGTCCAACATCACCCCGAGATCTCGCACAGTTGTTGACGGAGAGACGTGGACATCACCCACCCGTACATCGCCCGTTATCCGCTTAACATTAGCAACCTTTGTGCGTGACGAAAACAAGAGAATTTCTGTCTTTTCATCGTTTAGTGCGAGTTTATTTCCGCGCATCCAATGTCGAATTTCATCTACGCAGATCTCGACGCGGGTCACAGTGGTGGAGGCAGTGTTAGCGTCACAAGCGATGTACAGTTGGGTGTCATCGGCGTAAATGACCGAGTTTAGACCGTGGCTGGTGATGATGTCCTCAATCGGAGTCATGTAAAGCGAAAAAAGGACGGGGCCAAGTACAGAGCCTTGGGGAACACCAAAGGTGAGATCGTGATCCTTCGACACCACCGATCCAACTGACACTCTCTGAGTTCTGCCTCTCAGAAAAGAATCAATCCAATCAATAACGGACCCACGGAGACCGAATCGATATCGTAGTCTGTTCAGGAGAATATCATGATCGATGGTGTCGAAGGCTGCGGACAAATCTAGCAATATTAGTATGACGTCATTGTGCCTATCAAGGGAGAGCATAACGTCGTTCATCACTCTAAGGAGTGCCGTCTCGGTGCTATGCCCCTCTCGATACGCCGATTGAAATTTACCGTAAAGGCTATTAAAAGATAAGTGAGTATGTAGTCTAAAAAGAGCACATTTTTCGAGGAATTTGTCTAAGAAGGAAATATTGGAAACTGGGCGATAATTTTTCATGACATTTGGATCAAGACCCATCTTTTTCAATAGGGGGCGCACTATTGCAGTTTTACACGCATCTGGGAAAGTTCCCGATGTAAACGACGCATTCACGATGCGTAAAAGAACTGGAGCCAAATCAGATATGGAATCTTTCACAAACTGTGTGGGTATCGGATCCAGTTTGCATGACTTGGATGGCATTTTACTAACTATAGATATCACATCTTCAACAGTCAGTTGGTACCATTTTTCCCATCATGAATTCATTAAGATTAGTAGAAGCTTGCTGGAGAAAAGAGACAATATCTTGCATAAAGCTGGCAAAATCCATTATATGTATGTCTCTGTTTTCTATTATTCTCCATAATGGAGCAGTTACCAATTTGCTTAGTAATCCTAAAGCCTTACATCCAGCTATGTAAAAAGGTTGCTGCAAATCTTCAAAAACTGCTTTCTGAAGTTGGTTCAGTTGCTTCTTGCCTTTTAGATATTCAATCATATGTTTATGGAGAAAATAGATGAATCCACCATTAAAGAAAATATTGTTGAAGCGATTTCCACGGAAAGGAACAATGGGGATCGATGTCATCTTGAATTCGTCAAGGGTTTGTTTGATGTAAAGTCTAAAATCTCCGTAACATCCAGATTGGTCATCTCCACCACGGGCAAAGGTCTTGGCAGCTGTCCTGATAAGCCGTACTGTTCCAGCTTCGTTGCTTCGGATGAATTGAGGTCCTGATACAAGTACAGATGAATTTTTTTCAATTTCATTTAGAGCTGCTGAAGAGACCAGAGCAATCTGGACAAAACTATGGAGTCCACAGTAGAAATTGGATAACCTCTCCAATGGTTGGCAGTCAGACTCCGACATTTGATTCCAGCCATCTACAACTTCGGGAAGAATGTTTTTTCTGTAATTCTCTAATAAATGATGCCACTTCATCTCTGTGGCTGCCCTGTCAGACATGGTGTTTTGAATATTTGCCAAAATAGGTGTCCAATTTTCGATGTACTACAATTTTTTCTATCTTCGATGTCCTGAAGAACTTCTTTAAAGGTTCTGAAAATTTTGATGTTTCATCACTATATAAGGTGGTATTAGGCTTTGATGTTATCTGTTCTGCCCATTGCATCTGGGAAAGACCCAATCTCTCGATATTCATATTCCTTACAGTTTTTTCAGAAGGGAGTCTTGTAGCAGATTTACCAACAAATCCTAACACAGCATCTATAACGGGTCCTATATGTTCAATACCAACATGATGTTGTAAAAGGGTATACACCATTTGACGAAAACTACTACTATATACATTATGGTCCTTAATAGGTTTCCACATTCGGATTTTCCAGATCTTCTACTTTCTCTGTTAAAGTTTTTATCTTTTCTGACATCTCCAGACCCTCTTCTTTCATACATTTCATATTCATGGTGGCAGAATCAAGGGACTTATTAAGGTGTTCCATGTTGTGAAGCTTGGAATCAGAAATAATGTCTTCAAGTTTAGAAGATTTTCTGCGGTGGTAGGTCTCTCTTGTTAATGTGCGCTTTAAGTTGGCTTTCATATCTGATAAATTTTCGCTGAGTATTTCATTTGTTTCTTCACTTGTGTCCAAATCATTTTGAGTCCGTTCTAAGGTGTTTGTTATATCAATTAGTTTTGATTGAGCATTTAAGCAACCTTGTCTTGTTATTACTGGAGTTAATGTGGTAGGATGGTCTAATTCTGTGTGGGGAGTAGGTGTAACTTTTCGGCTCTCTGGAAATATATAAAAACTTTGTATCCAATGATTAAAACTACCAAAACTTCCTGCAGTGCCATTATTTTCTTCTTTAATTCTACTTTTGTTTTTATCTTGGTATGTTTTAAAAAGACGGATGGTGGATGCCTTGATGCTGAACTTGTTGGAATTCAAACTTTGAGAAAATGTCAACAGCCATTCTACAGTTTTATCAACACCATATTCTGTATAATATCCAATGACATCAAAATTACTTGGAGTCAAATCTGTCATCTGGAAAATAAAAGAAAATTTTGAATAAAAATAAATTTATTAAAATATTTTATTATTACAAATAATTATAACAACTGTTCATATCTATGCTATATATAACAAATATTCGAAGCAGCAAATAATTCTTTAAAATAAATCAAACTATAGTACGGTACCGTATTAAACTTACTTTCAGGATAGTTAGTAGGTTTCAGAATTTATATTTCAAAACTGTCAACAATCAACCATGTTTGATTTTACTTCACTTAAACAGCTACCGTATAAACTTAGCTTAAGCTGAAAGAGAAAAAAATAAAATACATGTAGATCTATATTTGATCAATAAAATCTGCTCGCCTGGAATATCAATTGATAATAATGATATTATAATTTTTGAGTTCACATGTTGTAAAAATCCATCCTTATTTTATGCTATAACAAATATTTAAAGCAGCAAAAAATATAAATGAATTAAACCCTTACCAGTACACTAAAATAATTTTCAGTAGGTACCAGAATTTATAATTCTATCAAAACTGTCAAAAACAATCAAACTTATTTATTATTACTTCACTTTAATTCAGCCAAATCTGAGTCTGAAGAGGAAAAAATTACAATATTGTTTGAAAATGAACTTGAAATAATTAAAAAAACAATTAAAAACTAGAGCTGTGAACAGCACTGAGCGTGGCCCGTGATACTTTGCCTGATAGCTGTAAGACTTTTTGAACTTCAAACCCCTAAAGTCTGGTGTTCACTCCCTCATTTTTAGTAAAAAGTTTTGTGAAAGGGTAGATTCAATATTATATCAATATAACTTATAGTATGGTAATTTTTATAGCTTCATGGTAGCTACAATACACAGGTATGGGTGAAATGTGAACATTATGTGCCAGAATTCCTTTACTGATATAAATATGATCTATAAGTGTTTCACCTTCATTAGTGTAATGCTGAACAAGTTGTTGAAAACCAAATTTTTGAAAAAAATTAAGTATAGACAAATGACCCCCCAAGATATTTTGATTGAAATCTCCCATAATAACATACACCAGATTCTTGTTATTCAACTAGTGATCTTTGTAACATTGGGAGAAATAATTCTAATCGATAAACAGGTGGTCTATAGATAACAATTACGTTAATATTCTTATCCAGAATATTCAAAGTAATGTGTTCTATTTTTAAAACTCCCAAATTTAAGAGTGGCTCAGCGAGTTAGACGCTTGCTCGCTAACCTGAAGGTCCAGGGTTCAATCCCGGCATGGGTCGAGATGACACCTTCGGATTTTTCAACCCGGTTTCCCCCTGTCAGTGATGCAGGTCGGAGGGGCTGACATGGAAAAGTGTCAAGTCGCTTGGATGGGACAATAAACCGAGGCCCCGTGTGCTATTGGCTGTGTACGTTAAAGATCCCTAGACAGTTGGAAATCGGCTAATAACGACTACTTTGTGAACTCTGCGTGATTTATGTCTTCAAAATTTGTTGTAACAGAGTACAATTTTCAGTCAAAATTAGTGACCTTTTTTAGGGTTAAAATAGCTTCCAATTATTCCTTTGATTATCATCATATAAGCTACAATTTATAAAAAAAAAAATCAGGGAACATCTTGACTTTATTTTTGTGGCCATTTTAACCAATGAATTGGTTGAAATCAAAAGAGAAATTCAGAGGCCATTTTGACCAAAATAGGGGCCATCACCATGGCCATTTTGACCAAACCATTTTGACTAATAGCCGATTAGGATAGGGGCCCAATTAACTATGACAAGATTAAACATTTACTTTTTATTGCAACGGATTAGCGCAGACGCGTTGCCAGTTAAATAATTTATTGCTGTCTGCTAGATAGTCCATCACTACAGATTATGTACTCTGACTAATTTGTTTATGACATATAATAAGCTTAGCAGACGACAAAAACAAAATTGGGTGTTACAGAAGATACTCTCCTATAGAAGCACTAGTCAAGGTCACAAGAAGAGAGCATACATTTCAATTATCAATTCAAATGATAACAATTAGAACTAGGGGCCATTTTGTATAGGGGATATGCCCCCTTCCCCAACATTCGAACTGTGTAAACGTCAATATTTTCCTTTAATGCTGAGTTGAAATACTGTCTTTTGTTTCAATGGATTGGAGCAGACAGTAGCCAGTTGAATTGATGTATGTTAGTCAATTAAGTGCCGTGGGTAAGAATTACCCTCAAAATAAGAAAAAATCTGATATTATATCAAACATAGCAAACACTCGAAAAAACATGTTAATTTTTATAAAGTTAAAACAATATGTAATGAGATTAATTTATCTTTGACCTATAATAATCTTAGCAGACGATAAAAAACAGTTTGAGCACTTACTTTTTATTGCAACGGATTAGCGCAGACGCGTAAACAGTTAAATTGCAGTCTGCTAGAGTCCAGCCCTAGAGTTAAAAGATTATGTAGTCTGACTAATTTGTTTATGACCTTTAATAACCTTAGCAGACGACAAAAAGAAAATTGGTGTGTATCTTGTAGAAAGAGTTCTGTCAATGGTAGAAAAAAAATTCGAACAGGTTAATGTATCAAAAATTCACTGCTCCAAATGATTGTATGTAAAATTAATGTAAGTGAAAATTTTGCAAAAAAAATGAATAAATTTCATATATTTTTTAGAGTGTTAAAAGATTACATAATCAGATTAATCTGTTTATGACCTAAAATACTTCACACCTCCATGTGAAAAGTTCACATGGATAGTTTTATTACTGTATTATATAACCTGCTATAACCCTTGTCAATCATTTTAATCCTCTCTATTTCTATTTTTCTCAGATTACTCAGGGTACTCTATGCCTATTTTCACTTTAATGGATTTTGTATTAAACTAATCATGTCATATATCGTTGAAAAGAGAAAATTGTGTACATCATCATTAAACAATCGATATTGCTATTAGATAATTACATTGTAAGTTAGAACTCTCAGTCGAAAAAAACGCAATATTTTGAAAACATATTTTAAGGTATTATCGTGATATATCGTTAAAAAGATAATTAAATCAGCATTACAAAATTGAAATGATTAATTCTTTGTGTTAATTAGAGAAGGTGATACAGCCGTCCAAAGTTGTCAAAAGTGTCAATTTTTGAATGTCTATAAAACCGGAAGTTAATATTTTTCAACTAAAATCAAAACACCTATGGATAGCTGAGGTCAAGGACATTCTACATTGAAAATTTCAGGGTCATTGAAGGTCAAGGTCACATGGTATGGCCTTTTGAATTTTAAAAAAATTCAAACCAAAATAAAAACACTTTAAATTCGAAATTCAAAATTCTGTGCCTACAAGTTTTAGATAAAGTTACAATGTTTTGATAGACATCAAAATCATAAAAATCGGATAAAAAATGGAGGACTAATTAATTTTTTGCTGAAATGTGTCAGTCTGTGACGACAGCTTATGTATCACTTCCGGTTTGGATTTTTTCTGCTAAGTACCTTCTAATTATGCCTGACATACAATATTTATGGTTTTAGCCAACATCTGAAATTTACACCGGAAGTGGGGTCGCCAGTCTTAATTTTGAAAAACCGGAAGTCTTCACGCCAAAACCGGAAGTGATAGAAATATTTTAATTATCTTGTATTATTTGTATCGACATTCTGTTTATGTCCTGTGAATTTCAGATCAATCGGATAATTAGCGGCTGAGAAAAAAATTTTGATTTTTTTTGAAAATTTTGGTTTCAAATTTTTTTTACAAAAATATTTAAAAATTGAAAATTTTGAAAATGCTGCAGATACTTCTTTTAACAATTAACGTAATAAAGGAAATTTCAGGTAAATCGGTTCATAAATAAGTCCTACAGACTCGATGAAAAAATATTGCACATTATGTAATAGCCAACTTCTGGTTCCGCAAAAATGTGCCGTTTCATATTTAAGGGAAAATTTCCCTCGAGTGAAACTAGCTGATCAAACCAGAATTTCTATACCATTTCCAGTTTTCTCTACAGACGCTGACCAGAATTTGGAAAAAAAAAAAAAAAAAAAAAAAAAAAAATAATCATAGCGAAAACAAAGCGTGACAAATCGATAGATTTGCCACGCAAAAACAAGCACGTGCTGATTGTTTATATTTTTATGTAATATCAACACCAATGACCTTTGACCTCTTCGGGATATCCCTCTAGCGCAGAAAAGCGCAGCCCTCTGCAAGTGGCAGACCTGTCAAAATCTCTTCAGAACATCGTTGGAAAGGTGTTGAAAATTGTTTTTAATTGTTAAAATTAGTTTCAAATAAGCACAGAGCTATTAAAGTTCAAGTTTCATGGAATTTGTTCACTTTCCCAACTTTGTAACACAGGGACCAGTAACAAATGCCTACTGTTTATTAAAAAAAAAAAAAAAAAAAAAAATTGTTTTTTTTATTGATATAGTATAATATGATAAAGGGGACCATCGAATGCTGCAAGCAAATTGTAAACAAATGGAATAAAGTCGTTTTATTACGTGAAAACACTTCGTATCTGTACCATAAATGGCTGAAATTGTTCATAAGATATCAAACTTTGAAAAACATACAACATTCACTGCTTTACATGGCCATACTATTTTTTTTACGCTCAAGAACTCATAAAATCAAAAAAAAAATCAACTCGTCAGTTAAGTAGTCCACTGAATTATTGACAATTTATACGCTTAATCGAATTTATTTCCCATTTCCGGTGAAGAATCGAGCAAATTTTTGTCAAGCCTGTAATGTCCATAGCTATACACATATGATTATATGTGGTCTTAATATATTATAATGTAACATAGAGTTATGTCCCTTTCTGATCTTGGTAGTCTACAAAATGTAAACAATAATGTCAGCCATGTTCCTGTTACAATAAACCCATAGTATTAACAATCAGAGGTTTTCCCTTTAAGTTATTACCCATCGGGAAACACCCAAATATTATATCTGGCGACGAGGATTCAGAGAACCTATACAAGTAATTATTTATGAACATTAGTACTAAATTAAGTAGAAAATAGACTTTTTATCAGTGAAAATTATTTGAAGAAAATGGCAGCCCTTCCAACCTTCCCACAATTTGTCGTTCATTTAGAGGAGAAAGGTGATTCAAATGTTGGTCCAAGATGGAAGAAATGGGTTAACAGGTTAGATAGAATGTTGATAGGTGCCAATATCACAGATCTAAAGAGAAAACGTGCACTTTTATTACATTATGCTGGGCCAGAAGTAGATGAAATTTTTGAAACCTTAGAAGATACTGGAGACGATGATGATTTCGATTCAGCTGTTGAAGCACTAAATAACAAATTTGTTGGTAAAATCAATATAGCTTTTGAAGTTTATCAGTTTAGGCAGACCAAACAGGACGAAAATGAGACTTTAGATGGTTATTATACAAGACTGAAGCAACTCTCACAAACCTGTGATTTCCATGATGTAGATAAGGAAATAAACTCACAAATAGTAATTGGATGCTTATCTCAAAGATTAAGAAGGCGTGCCCTTAGAGAAGACTTAGATTTAACTAAATTATTGGATGCTGGTAGAGCATTAGAGATTAGTGAACGCCAAGCTGATGTTGTAGAAAATAGTAGGCCTAATGGTACAAACAAACAAGAAAAAGAAGTTAATAGAATTGAAGAGAAACCAAAGCATGATAATTTTGAAAGGCAATCAAGATCACAGAATTTCAGAAGACGATCACAATCACAGCACCGTTCGCAATCAAGAAAATTTAGAAATGATAGATCAACACAGAGACAAAGAACCTGTAGAAACTGTGGATACAATTTTCCTCATAAATATACATGCCCTGCTGCTGGAAAAAGTTGTTTTAAATGTGGTAATATAGGTCATCTATCTAAGGTGTGCAACAAAAGACAGTATGCTAATAATAACAATAGAAACTATGTCAATAAAATAGACCATTATGTTTACCATATTTCTAGAAAATCTAATAAACTTCCTAAATGCATTGTACAAATTTTGAATAAGCCTGTTTCAATGACGGTAGATAGTGGTGCATCAGTGAACATACTGGACAGGTTAACATATGAAACATTAGTGAAAAATAAAATACGTTTTAAATTAGAACAAAATGATGCTAAAATTTATGCATATGGAGCGAAAACACCTTTGACAGTTTTAGGTATTCTTACATCTAATGTGAAGAAAGGTAATTACCAAACAGAAACCAAATTTTATATTGTTGATGGCAATGGTGGAAATTTACTTGGATGTCACACAGCTCAAGAATTAGGAATTTTACACTTGACCCAAAGCATCAACCAAATAAAAAAATTAGACCTGGATACTATTCAGAAAGAATTTCCAAAATTGTTTCAAGGCATTGGTAAGGCGAAGGATAAAACAATAAAACTCCACATTGATGAAACCGTTCAACCTAAACAACAACAGCACCGCAGGATCCCTTTTCATATCAGAGAAGATGTTGAGAAAGAACTTCGTCGACTTGAGTCATTAGATATTATTGAAGAAGTCAATGGTCCTACCCCTTGGGTTAGCCCTATAGTTGTTGTTCCCAAAAAGAACTCAAAAGATGTACGAATTTGTGTTGACATGCGTGAGGCAAACAAAGCTGTAAAACGAGAAAAACATTTAATGCCTACAATCGATGAACTTATTACTGATCTTAATGGTTCCTCTGTTTTCAGTAATTTAGACTTAAATGCTGGTTATCACCAGTATGAATTAGATCCAGAAAGCAGATATATCACTACCTTCACAACACATGTTGGTTTACGAAGATACAAGCGACTTTTATTTGGAATAAATGCAGCTTCTGAAATTTTCCAAAGAGCCATAGCTGAAATGTTACAAGATTTACCTGGATGTAGAAATTTGTCTGATGATATTGTAGTCCATGGTAGAGACCAGAAAGAACATGATGAGAATTTACGTAATGTGCTTAATAGACTCCAAGAAAATAATATAACTTTGAATAAAGAGAAATGTACTTTCTCTCAAACTGAAATTAAATTTTACGGACATATTTTTAGTTCTTCAGGTGTGAGTGCTGATCCTAAGAAAATTGATGCCTTAATTAACTGTAATAATCCTACTAACTCTAGTGAAGTACGTTCTTTATTAGGTATGGCACAATATGTTTCAAGATTTATACCTAATTATGCTTCGCTTACTGCCCCTTTAAGACTTTTAACTCATAAAGACACTGAATGGAAATGGGAGTTGAAAGAACAACAAGCATTAGACGATTTGAAGAAAGCTTTATCTGGAGCTCATGTTATGAATTATTTTGACCCTTCAAAAGAAACCGAACTTTTAGTTGACGCAAGCCCATGTGGTCTGGGAGCGATTCTTGTTCAGAATGGTAAAATTCTTAGTTATGGTAGTCGTGCTTTATCGGACGTTGAATCTCGATACTCACAAACAGAGAGAGAAATGTTAGCAGTAGTTTGGGGTGTAGAACATTTTCATTTATATGTTTATGGTGCCAAATTTAAAGTTTTTACAGATCATAAACCCTTAATTAGTATTTTTAAATCACAAAAACCTATGTCCGCTCGTATTGAGAGATGGAGATTGAGACTTGTTCCTTATGATTGTGATATCATTTATAGACCCGGTCGAGATGATGAAAATCCAGCCGATTATATCAGTCGTCACCCAGTTAATAAACCTAACAAGAATAATCTGGCAGAAGAATTTATCCATTATATATGCAATAAAGCTATTCCTAATGCAATGACTATATTTGAAGTTAAACAAGCTACTAGAAAAGATGAACTCTTACAAAAATTGTTAACTGCAATTAAAACTGATGATTGGAGAAGTAATTCAATAGTGGAATTTAGAAATATTAAAGATGAATTGACAGAGCATGACGGTATTATATTGAGAGGAAACAGAATTGTATTGCCTACAGTACTTAGAAACAGAGCAGTAGATTTAGCCCACAGTGGTCATCAAGGCATAGTCAAAACCAAGAGTTATATTAGAGAGACAGTCTGGTTTCCAGGAATTGATAAATTGGTAGAAAACAAGGTGAAGCAATGTATACCATGTCAAGCAGCCACACCAACTAGTGCTGATCATAGAACACCTTTAAATATGTCAACTTTACCTGAAAGTCCATGGAAAGAAATCGCAGTAGACTTTGCCGGTCCTTTCCCAAATGGTGAATATATATTAGTTGCTATAGATGAATACAGTAGATTCCCTGAGGTTCATTTTTTAAGAACTACATCTGCTGATAAGGTAAGACCAATTTTAGATGAAATATTTGCTCGTCAAGGCATACCCGACATTGTCAAAACCGACAATGGTCCACCTTTTAATGGTCGTGATTTTAGTAACTTTGCAAACGTATTTGGATTTACTCATAGGAAAATTACTCCTTTACATCCAGAAGCTAATTCGGAAGTAGAACGTTTTATGAGAACTTTAAACAAAGCAATACGCACATCAGTAGCTGAAAATTTGAACTATAGACAAACTCTTCAAAATTTCTTAAGGCAGTATAGATCAACAAAACATTCTACAACTGGAATGTCCCCTTTTGAAGCCCTTACTGGTAGGAAAATGAAAACTCTTTTACCTATAATAACAATTCCTAAACGTGATGATAATATAAGAAACCGTGATAATCTGATGAAGAATAAAATCAAATCGTATGCTGATCAACAAAGAAAAACCAGAGAAAGTAAACTTGCAGTTGGAGACACTGTTTTAATTAAACAAAAACGACGAAATAAATTGTCTACTCCATTCAATGCTAATCCATATCAAGTTATTTCATGTAATGGTAATATGATAACTGTAAGAAGAGGAAATCATGTTGTAACCAGAAATAATACATTTTTCAAACTTATACCATATCAAAATGTACAGCTCGATGATAAAAACCTAGAAGAAGAAGATGAAGATGATTTCATATTTAGAAGAAGAAGAGAAGATAATAATAATCAAGATGCAGATAGACCAATCGTAGAAAACGAAAATCATGATAATCCGAATGATCAACAACCAAGACCAATATTAGTTCAGCCAGGGCCGGCGGAGCTGGGGGGTTTGGGGGGTGTTTGCACCCCCTAAAATTTACTCGGAAAGTGCCCTTTTTGAATTTAAAAAAAAACTAGAGCCGTACCAAAACGGCGCTGGGCAGTGCGTCATCCTGGAAATATTTCATAAATCATAAGGCACAAAGCAAATGGTTATGAAAATATTAATATTAAAAAAGTTAGAAACATTTTTTAGTGTAGTTACGGCACGATATCTTTAATAAAGATTAACAATAAAAATAGAAGTCGTAAATTGAAAAACGCTACAATTTGTTTTTGTTTATATCAAGTGACTGAAGGTCGTGGCTAACTGGGCTAGTAGCAAATATGGAAATTAATGGCAGATGGTTTGACTTATTTTTTAAGAACACTATTTCTATAATGTTTATCAAGTGACTGAAGGGCGTGGCTTACTCGGCTTTATAGTGGCGGCCATATTTCAACAAGTATGGCAACTGCTAGTAGCAAATATGGAAATTATTTAAAAAAAATAAACCCATGATTTCCAATGTAGTTACAGCATGATAGCTTTAATAATGATTAACAATAAAGATAGTAGTTCTCTCCCTTCAACTGTTTTGACAATAATATTTGTTAGCGTTTTTTGCGATGTTTTTTACTTCTTTGGCTCAAGGTAATTTACATGTTAAAGGGAGAGCACTAGATCATGTTTCCATTTAGACAACAAACTTTTATTTTAGCTAATTATTAAAAAGCCAATAACTTCAAAACCGCAACATGCTTAGCTACCCACAAGTTTTCAGAACATTCAAATAAAATTTGAAAACACACGCACAGTGACAATGGAACTTTGCACAAAATTTCCAAATATTAAATCGTGGAATTTTCTTTAAAACATAAAGTGTTAGATATCATTGAAAAGAGTAGATTAGACACAATAAGTATATTTAAGAATTTCTGAAGTATGTAAGTTAGGTCACGTGACAGAGTTATTTAAAGTTAAAAATCGCAAATTTCAAATGGTTATAGAACCGGAAGTCAACATCTGACAACTACATTGGACTCACCATTGGATAGATCTGGTCAAGGGCAATAACTTTTGTTCAGGTCACAAGGTTAAAAAAGTTCAAGGTCACGAGTTACAAGTCTTTAAAATTTTGGCAATTACATAAAGAAAATATACCGGAAATAACAAGAAAGCAACATCGAATATCAAAAATGTAATTACGTACTTTTCCGGGCAATCGACTGAGCTATCCAAAAATACTACAATCCCGAAAATCGATCATAACCCACAGGCCCCATTTTGAGTTTTACAAAAGTTGGTCATATCATTATGGTGGTTGATCTATTACATCTGGGTCACATTTCATTGATTGGTGGCTTATATAGCAACATTTCAAATATAATGCAAACAAAAAATTTCAAATATCTTCAAAATTCCGGAAGTTAGATTTTAAATCTAAAAAGCGAATAACGTCAAAACCGGAAGTGTTATCGAAATTTTGAAAACAGATTTGAGTTTGCAATCAAAATGTCTATTTACCTGTAAATTTTCAGGACGGTCAAAATAAAATTCGAAAAAAAAACACGCACAGTTACACTGGAACGAGTAAAATAAGCACACTAATAATATATAAGAGTTTGTGACGTATGGTAGTTTGGTCACGTGACAGAGCTGTTTAAAGTTAAAAATCGCAAATTTCAAATGGCAATAGAACCGGAAGTAAACATCGGACAACGAAAATGGATATTTCATTGGATAGATCTAGTCAAGGGCAATAACCTTTGTTCAGGTTGCAAGGTCACAAAAGGTCAAGGTCACGAGTTACAAGTTTTTGAAATTTTCGCAATTACTTTAAACGTTATACCGGAAATAACAAAAAGGCAGTATTAAAAATCAAAAATATAATCACGTACTTTTTTTGGCAATCGACTGGGCTGTCCTAAAATACTACTATTACGAATTCCGCTCATAACCCTGAGGCCCCATTTTGAGTTTTACAAAAGTTGGTCATATCAATATGGCGGCTTATTTGTAACTTCCGGGTCAATTTTTTTTCATTCATTGTTTTCGAATTGTCATTGCAATCATATTTCCAAAAAAAAATTTCACATATCTTCGAAATTCCGGAAGTTGAAATCTAAAAATTTAAAAGCCATTTTCGTCAAAACCGGAAGTGATATCGAAATTTTGAAATTAGCATTATGTTCACAATCGAATTGCCTATATGCAGTTTTATTTTCAGATTCATCGAATTAAAATTGTAGAATTTGAAAAAAATTTATAATTAAAACTAAAAAAAGTTATAGACAAAAGTAAAATTTTAAATTGCTTGAAGAAGCCGTATTGTAGACATTAGTTTAAAGAAATAACCTAAAAAAATCCGAGTCAAATCGGATGAAAAATAGAGCCGTGAAATGAAAAATTCTAAAATACGCCTTTTTGTCCTACGTCATTTCCGGTTAGACAAAAATGCATCAAATAACATTTAAAAAATTTAGTTTTTCGAGAAAAGTAGGCAAGCCGCATCAGTGCATATGTGACATTAGCAGTTTTTGCTGGGCGCTCTGACCAGTATTTGAAGAAAAAAAAAAAAAAAAAAAAAAAACATTTTGAAAACAAAGCAGTGCGTTCGAAATCGAACGCACTGCAAATAAATGTGAAGAATAAAATGAAAAAAAAAACTGTACAGTCGTCTATGAGCTAAATACCGCCACAGTTTCCCTAGATGACGTCGCGCAAAAAACGCGTTACCCATCATGCCACTCCTCGCACAGTCCCACTTTGTCTACGCCCGCTCCGACGAAAGAGGGCCTACCCTACATTACATTTCAATTTCGATCAAATCTACTGGACACGAATCTGTTTGGTTGTAACATCCAACATGAAGCAAAAGTAGAGACATGAATTCGGAATCTTTGGATTCTAGCACTACTAGACTCGAAAAAGCGATACATTTCAACATAATAAGAATATCTATATCTTATATAAACTTCAAGTCCTGATTTGGAATGATGTAACAACAAAATGTTTTTGTGAGAGTTGAGATTTTGAATCTTTCGTAAAAATAAAGGCAGTTCGAAATAATTATACTTAATTATGGTAGGTCTAACTGGCAAAGAAAAATCATCAGAGGCTTGAATAAGGTCAGCATGTTTCGGACTAGGGAGTATCTACAATGGCTAGCCACCCCCTTACCTGTGTTGACGTGATTACGTTATTACCAATCTATATATCATTTGATTAAAATGTTGAAAATTCTTTGGAGATTTAGAGATGTATATTTGAACCATAAACTATGTGAACCTAAAAATAATTGCCGCTCGCGCCTTCGGCGCTCGCGGGTTTAGAACACATTTTTCATTATCCACCCATTTTTATGAAATTCCTAAACCCGCCACTGCTACATGCACACTGACTCTTTTACTCAGGCATTATTAAAGTTGAATTCACGGGAAATTACATCTAAATGTTGAAATTACACATCGCTGCCATGATTGGTTATGTGCCCTTTTGATGTCTGTACCCCCTAAAAATATATTGGCGCGCCGGCCCTGTCAGCGTAGATCTAATCGTATTAAACGTCCATCAGTTCGTTTTAAAGATTTTGTACTATTTTAATTCTATGTGATTACAAAGTGAAAAGTGAAATTTTAATTTGTGTTTAAAGCTAAATAAGCCTTTGTGTTTCAAAGAGGCAAAATATTTGTTAAATCAAAATGTGATTATTAGGAAATATTCTTATGTCAGTGTTTTGACATATAAAGTGTTCGTTCGGAAATCAAAAGTAGAAAAATCAAAGTGTGATTTTAAAGTGTTTAGTTTTAAAAGAAATATAAGTTCTTATGTGTTGGAATATATATATTGGAATTCTATTCAATTATAAATTTGGATAAAACTACAAGCAGTGCAGAAACTTTCATTAACAGACAGAGACATACAACTAATTGTTTTGCATGAATTCATTGCATGAATTTTAAAGTTATGTTGTATGTTATTATTATGATGTTTCTTATTGATCAAGAAAGAAGGAGATGTAATGTCCATAGCTATACACATATGATTATATGTGGTCTTAATATATTATAATGTAACATAGAGTTATGTCCCTTTCTGATCTTGGTAGTCTACAAAATGTAAACAATAATGTCAGCCATGTTCCTGTTACAATAAACCCATAGTATTAACAATCAGAGGTTTTCCCTTTAAGTTATTACCCATCGGGAAACACCCAAATATTATAAAGCCCTTTGAGAAAAACCATTTTTACGTCTTTTAAAGACGATCCCACTAAATTTCATTTTCAATTATCATTGTTCGAACCAATTTAAACATATCTTATCGTGATCTGTCAGAATTCTCGGCCATTTTGTCGAAGAAACTAAACATTCCAAACGCATATGAGATACCGTCTATGATTGGTCAATATTAATACATACCAGCCAAGTGCCTATTTTTGACCAATCAGATTTAGCCTTTCAGAATGACTTTTCTACGAACCAGTCTTCGACAAAATGGCGAAGAATTCTGACAGATCACGATAAGATATGTTTAAATTGGTTCGAACAATGATAATTGAAAATGAAATTTAAATTTCGTCTTTAAAAGACGTAAAAATGGTTATTCTCAAAGGGCTTGACAAAAATTTGCTCGATTCTTCACCGGAAACGGGAAATAAATTCGATTGAACGTATAAATTGTCAATAATTCAGTGGAGTTCTGGAGCGTAAAAAAAATAGTATGGCCATGAAAAGCAGTGAATGTTGTATGTTATTTAAAGATTGATATCTTATGAACAATTTCAGCCATTTATGTCACAGATACAAAGTGTTTTCACGTTATAAAACGACTTTATTCCATTTGTATACATTTTGCTTGCAGCATTCGTTGGTCCCCTTTATCATATTATACTATATCAATAAAAAAAACAATTTTTTTTTTTTTTTTTTTTAATAAACAGTAGGCATTTGTTTATGTTACTGGTCCCTGTGCTTTGTAATAGCTGTAATTGAAGTAAAAAACGGAAATATTTACCCGAAAAGTCCGTAATCTCTTTCTTCTGGACTGCTATTTTTAGCCTGATGACGAATTAATCGTCTGCTTCAAAATGCAATGATTGGCTAGAAGAAATAGGTCGCGGGGTCAACTTATTAATATTCAATATGGTGGCGCCCATGAAAACAAATCATCGCAGACTAAGGTGCAGTATCTGAGTTTTTTTTTTTTTGAATCTTGCAATTTACTATATAAATTCTATTGCAATTATTGCATTTTTCGTGTGAAACTTTTTCAATTTCTTGCAATTCTTGCAATTTGATATATATGGTTGGTTTAAATAGCTAGCAATTGCTGCAATTCTTGCAATTTTGTCAATTATTGCAACTATTGAGAGGTAGGTAGCTATTTCTTTCAATTTCATGCAATTCTTGCAATTTTTATACGCCCACACATTAATGTGGGCGTATATTGAGGTCGCCCCTGTCTGTCTGTCCGTCTGTCTGTCTGTCCGTCTGTCTGTCCGTCTGTCTGTCCGTCTGTCTGTCTGTCTGTCCACAATTGTTGTGGACACAATAGAGAGCTGGTTTCTTGATGGATTTTGATGAAACTTGCTGTGAGTGTTTGTTATCACCCAAGGATGAACCCTATTGAAAATCAGACGAATCGAAAAATATTTCATGGGTTATTGCCCTTGCTTTTGAAAATATCTTGTGGACACCATAGAGAGCTGGTTTCTTGATGGATTTTGATAAAACTTGGTATGAGTGTTTGTATTGACATTAGGATGAACCCTATTGAATATCAGAAACATCGAAAAAATATTTTATGAGTTATTGCCCTTGTTTTTTAAAACACGTTAATTTTTCAGCCGTTACACTCTCAAAATTGTGGACACGTTAGAGAGCTGGTTTCTTGGTGTATTATTATGAAACTTGCTGTGAGTGTTTGTAATCACCCAAGGATGAACCCTATTGAAAATCAGACGAATCGAAAAATATTTCCTGGGTTATTGCCCTTGCTTTTGAAAATATGTTGTGGACACCATAGAGAGCTTTCTTTCTTGATGGATTTTGATGAAACTTGGTATGAGTGTTTATATTGACCTTGGGTTAAACCCTATTAAGAATCAGAAACATCGAAAAATATTTGATGAGTTATTGCCCTTGTTCTTTAAAACGCGTTAATTTTTCAGCCGTTAACAAAGTTGTGGACACGATAGAGAGCTGGTTTCTTGATGGATTTTGATGGAACTTGCTGTGAGTGTTCATAAACACCCAAGTATGAACCCTATTGAAAATCAGACTAATTACAAAATATTTCATGGGTTATTGCCCTTGCTTTTGAAAATATGTTGTGGACACGATAGAGAGCTGGTTTCTTGATGGATTTTGATGAAACTTGGTATGAGTGTTTGTATTGACCTTGGGTTAAACCCTATTGAAAATCAGAAACATCGAAAAATATTTGATGAGTTATTGCCCTTGTTCTTTAATACGCGTTAATTTTTTAGCCGTTAACAAAGTTGTGGACACGATAGAGAGCTGGTTTCTTGATGAATTTTGATGAAACTTGCTGTGAGTGTTCATAAACACCCAAGAATGAACCCTATTGAAAATCAGACTAATCGAAAAATATTTCATGGGTTATTGCCCTTGCTTTTGAAAATATGTTGTGGACTCAAAATAGTGAGTTGGTTTTTTTGATGGATTTCGATTAAACTTGGTGTGAATGTTTGTAATCATCCGTGGATAAACCCTTTTGAAATTCAGACAGATCAAAAAAATATTTAACATAATAAGGTTATTGCCCTTGATTTTAGAGAAAATGTCATTCTCATAATCTTTCATTTACTGACAACTCTTGTCAACACCCCGGACGAATTGGCTGCCATTATAAAAGTGGGCGTATTACGATGGCCATCGCTATTTTTATATATCGTTGGTATAAATATGCTAGCAATTGCTGCAATTCTTGCAATTTTGTCAATTATTGCAATTATTGAGAGGTAGGTAGCTATTTCTTTCAATTTCATGCAATTCTTGCAATTTTATCAACTATTGCAAGGTAGGTAGCTATTTCTTTCAATTTCATGCAATTCTTGCAATTTTTATATATCGTTGGTATAAATAGCTAGCAATTGCTGCAATTCTTGCAATTTTGTCAATTATTGCAATTATTGAGAGGTAGGTAGCTATTTCTTTCAATTTCATGCAATTCTTGCAATTTTATCAACTATTGCAACTATTGCAAGGTAGGTAGCTATTTCTTTCAATTTCATGCAATTCTTGCAATTTTTATATATCGTTGGTATAAATAGCTAGCAATTGCTGCAATTCTTGCAATTTTGTCAATTATTGAGAGGTAGGTAGCTATTTCTTTCAATTTCATGCAATTCTTGCAATTTTTATATATCGTTGGTATAAATAGCTAGCAATTGCTGCAATTCTTGCAATTTTGTCAATTATTGCAACTATTGAGAGGTAGGTAGCTATTTCTTTCAATTAAATGCAATTCTTGCAATTTCGTCAACTATTGCAACTATTGCAAGGTAGGTAGCTATTTCTTTCAATTTCATGCAATTTTTATATATCGTTGGTATAAATAGCTAGCAATTGCTGCAATTCTTGCAATTTTGTCAATTATTGCAATTATTGAGAGGTAAGTAGCTATTTCTTTCAATTTCATGCAATTCTTGCAATTTTATCAACTATTGCAACTATTGCAAGGTAGGTAGCTATTTCTTTCAATTTCATGCAATTCTTGCAATTTTTATACGCCCACACGTAAGTATGGGCGTATATTGTGGTTACCCCTGTCGGTCCGTCCGTCGGTCCGTCCGTCCGTCGGTCGGTCCGTCCGTCCGTCCGTTCACATTTACCTCGTGCTCACTCTACAGACTACAATTATTAATGGATCCTTTTGATAGTTTGTATGTGTGTCAATATCATTATGAAGATGTGCACTATTGAATTTGGTGATGATTCGATGATTTTCTTCCGAGATATCGCGTAAAACTCTGATATCGCCTTCGTTTTTTTGCTCGTGCTCACTCTACAGGCTACAATTCTTCATGGATTCTTTTGATATTTTGTATGTGTGTCAATATCATTTTGAAGATGTGCACTATTGAATTTGGTGATGATTCGATAATTTTCTTCCGAGATATCGCGTAAAACTCTGATATCGCGTTCGTTTTTTTGCTAGTGCTCACTCTACAGGCTACAATTCTTCATGGATCCTGTTGATATTTTGTATGTGTGTCAATATAATTATGAATATGTGCACTATTGAATTTGGTGATGATTCGATAATTTTCTTACGAGATATCGCGTAAAACTCTGATATCGCGTTCGTTTTTTTGCTTGTGCTCACTCTACAGGCTACAATTCTTCATGGATCCTTTTGATATTTTGTATGTGTGTCAATATCATTTTGAAGATGTGCACTATTGAATTTGGTGATGATTCGATAATTTTCTTCCGAGATATCGCGTAAAACTCTGATATCGCGTTCGTTTTTTTGCTAGTGCTCACTCTACAGGCTACAATTCTTCATGGATCCTGTTGATATTTTGTATGTGTGTCAATATCATTATGAAGATGTGCACTATTGAATTTGGTGATGATTCGATAATTTTCTTACGAGATATCGCGTAAAACTCTGATATCGCGTTCGTTTTTTTGCTTGTGCTCACTCTACAGGCTACAATTCTTCATGGATCCTTTTGATATTTTGTATGTGTGTCAATATCATTATGAAGATGTGCACTATTGAATTTGGTGATGATTCGATGATTTTCTTCCGAGATATTGCGTAAAACTCTGATATCGCATTCGTTTTTTTGCTCGTGCTCACTCTACAGGCTACAATTCTTCATGGATCCTTTTGATATTTTGTATGTGTGTCAATATCATTATGAAGATGTGCACTATTGAATTTGGTGATTTTTCGATGATTTTCTTCCAAGATACCGCGTAAAACTCTGATATCGTGTTCGTTTTTTTGCTCGTGCTCACTCTACAGGCTACAATTCTTAATGGGTCCTTTTGATATTTTGTATGTGTGTCAATATTATTATGAAGATGTGCACTATTGAATTTTGTGATGATTCAGTGATTTTCTTCAGAGGTATCGTATAAAACTCTGTAATTGTGTTCATAAAACTCTGATATTGAGTTCGTTTTCTACAATTCTCCATGGATTCATTAAAATTAGTCTTTTGTATGTGTGTCAATATCTTTTTAAAGATGTGTACTATTGAATTAAGTGATGATGCGATGATTTTTATCGTATTCACATTTACCTCTTTATCAAGCTGCTGGTGGGCGTATACGCTTGCGAGACTTGCCGCAAGCCTATGTTTATATATCGTTGGTACAAATAGCTAGCAATTTTGCCAGGACAGCGGCATTAGCCTACTCTTATATTCGATTTCCAACTGTCGAGGTATCTTTATCGTGCACAGCCAATAGCACACGAGGCCTCGGTTAATTGCCTCATCCATGTCAGTCCTTCCGACCTGCATCACTGACAGTGGGGAATTGGGTTAAAAATTCCGAATGTATTATCTTGACCCGGCTCGTATCTGAGTTTGGACAATTTCAAGCTCATGTTATCTAATAAGGCAACAAATTGCTATTATATATAATTATTAACTTCAACTCTCACAAAAGTTACCAGGCAAGGTAATATACGCCCACTGGCAGCCTTGTTTTAAAAAGAACATTTGGCAGAAAACAGCAACCATCACAACCATGAAATATTCAACATTCAACCTATAGTCATAGGCCACAGGTCTTTGACGTTTTGTCAATAATAATAATAATAAAATAGGGTCAAACTTGAATTTGGTATCGTCTAAATATTATTTTTTCTCGATTTCATCAAGGGTTCAGCATTCATCAAGTTTAGTCAGAATCCTTCTGCCTTGTAGAGTGTTTCTGAGCTAAAAACTCGAAGAAGAAGAAGGCCAACATAGCCGTAGGGGCCCACGACTCAACAGGGGGGCAGAGCGACATATTGCACGAATTTTAATGATATTTTGCCCGATTTGGGGAATTTTTTGCCCGAAAACATAATATTTGGGGGAGCAGCTGCCTCTCAGACACACCCTGCCCCCTGTCTCCTACGGCTATGAAGGCCAATAACTCATATCAAATATTTTTTTGATTTTCGATAGGGTTTTATGTGTAGGATAATGCATGGTTAAGAGGGATTAGTTGACATAATGCCCGCGGGTTCGGGAAAGCACGAGGGCCGAAGGCCCGAGGGCTTTTCCGAGCCCAAGGGCATTATGTCAACTAATCCCGATAGAAACCATGCATTATCCGACATAAAAACCGATTCCTAATTCAATAATTGGTAAATATGTTGAAAAATCAATCAATACATTTAACATCACATGGGAGGTAATCCATGTCGTGTGAAAAAATGTTCCAGAATTTTCAGAAATATTTAGTTTTTAATATTAAATATCTAATTTTACATTAAAAAATTCTAAAATGTAGTATTGAAAGATATAAATCCCTCGAAAATTAATTAAGCTCTAAAAATCTAGTTTTTAAATTTTTTAAACCGTTTTTAAAAAATAAGATGACCAGTAAAAAACATTACAAGAAATGTGAGGGTATATATTGTTGTATCAACCTTTATTGTATCATAGGAAGCAAGAAACCTTACAGATCACTGGGTTGTGACTTGATATTGTCTGATAAGATTGCATACTTTGTCACTGGGTAGTGACTAGTTACGATTCATCAGCTTGATTTTGAAACTTCAATATTAAGTTTGAAAGAAAAAAAATCATTAAGACGTAGAGTTGATTGCTCAAATGTATTGGTGTTAGATTAAAAGTATATTCTCTCGAATGTACTTTGGTAAAGGGGATATTATCTCTAATGTACCTGTCCACGGGGATATTATCTCGAATATCCCTGGGTTGAGGGATATTCTCTCGAATGTCCCTGGTTTGAGGGATATTAGCAAAAAGAAAGACCTGCCATAACAATGGGATGACGTCACAAGAGGTTTTTATCGAGTGTTAAAACATAGTTATGACGTCATCCTTTGTTGTTTTTATCCATTATATAGAAGAATAGACACTGTTAGTAGATGTTCTGTCCATTATTTAGAAATCTGTCCATTATTTGCGATTAATAATATACAGTTTTCTAGATAATGGACAGTTTTCTAAATAATGGACAGATTTCTTAATAATAGACAGTTTTCTAAAAAAATAAGAGGGCAATAGCAAAATGGGCACCAATATGAAAAAAATTTATTAACACTGTACACAAAATCAATGTAAAACTTTTTAAAATGTATATTTCACGTTATAACCTTGAGGGTTTTCTTATTTTGATTTCTGGATTATCTTGTTGGATGACTGCAGGCTTTTTTTTCATAAAGGGTACGGTTTTCAGGGGTTCTGAATGTAGAAGAACTTGTATTGCAGGGAAATCACATAATCCGTTCAAATATACCTTAAACTAAAAATTTCTCCTTCTATATCCATATTGTGTATTCGCTTAGTCTCACTAAATATGATATTCGCTACATGACTATTATCAATCTTAAACCTTTTTCACCAATATATTTGATGTATCCTTCATAATATAAATATTACATCATATAATAGAATATCCAATTAAAGAATGATTATTGTAACTGGTATGTAATTTTTTGCAATATATATTATTCAAATCACGTAGAATATTATCATTACCTAAATCCTTGATTGTGTGATAACTACAGTGTCCACTGGAAGACATCTTGCTTATTGATATGTAGTTACCACCTCTATGAGTGAATACATATCATACTGAGTTGTTGTAAGAATCTGTCCATTATTTTAGTAATGACATGATGTTTTTGAGATATTTTGGATCTCTATGTTGCTATGTTTTAAGTTTGATAATAGCCTCAGACTGTTCATTATGTAAATAGTCAGAACAACTTCGGGGCTGACGCCCCTCAGTTGTTCTTTCTATTTACATAATGGACAGTCTTCGGCCATTATCCATCACTTAATAAACTATTTCAATAGGTTTCTTAAAAACTATCAATAATTGCGGTGTCATAGTTTCTCCGACAGAGTCCGACACACTCCGACACTCCGACAAGATATTTGAGACTTGATATTCGCGAATTGAAAAGGACGTTTTTATCACGCAGGCTGCTATAAAACGTTGGAATGTTTTTTATTACGTATGAAGAAACGATACAATAAATAAATCATTTTTCAACATCTTTCGTATGTCTTTTGACAGAAAATATTTAGCTATATCACTGTGGCGAGTTTTAACGGGAATAAAAGTAAAGGCGCCATGTATTTTTTATTTTACTTGTGAGTTGAGATTTACCATACGAATGTCGAATTCATACCGAAGAATTCTATTTTATTCACTGGTCCTTATATCGATCAAATGTATGAGATAAATGATATTTCACAGACTGAAATAATAAACGATTAGGACTAAAGGTGAGATAGCCTAGGCCTATATGACCTAAATGTAAATTTTCTCGAATCTTAAGTAGGTATATTGTAAAATTGCAATAAAAGTGAACTTTTCTCCGTGCTTTGAGGGGTCAGAATATTCCGAAACATACTATAGCCTACCTATGCCACCCATGGGCATAGCCACCCTTTGAGTCATAAAAGGGGACGTTCCTTACTTTGTTCGATGATCTGGTGGGTAATTTTACATAGGAAGGACGAGGGAGTTCAGTTCAATTAACCTGGGGTCAATTTTACGTGAGGCATGAACTGGGGGTAGTTTTCCAGGGGGATATTGACATGGGGGCAATTGTCCAGGGGGTAGTTTTCCAGGGGGGTATTGTCCTGGGGGGGGAGGCAATTGTCCAGGGGGCTATTGTCTCGGGGGGGGCAATCGTCCAGGGGGGATTTTCTGGGGGGCAGTGGTCCAGGGGGTGATTGTCCACGGGGGAATTGTCTTGGGGGGCTTTTACCTTGGGGGCATCTGTCCAGGGCGGATTTGAGGGGGGCAATTGTCCGGGGGGCAACTGTCTGGGGGAATTGTCCTGATACCGATGGTGGCGTATCCAGGGGAGACCTGGGACACTCCCCAACCCCCCCCCCCGTCAGAAAACCTGGGGGGAAGGCGCATGATATCCTGTTTTATCCCACAAATGGACAAGCTTTGCTGAGTAGAGTGTCTGTAATGGACGTAAAATAGGCACAATTTGGCATCAGAGAACATTAAAGTCCCGAAATGTTCCGGCTGTGGACATCCCCTATCACAAAAGCATCGTCACCATGGGGCAAATTTTATCGTTCGCATATTTTCGCTGGAAATTTAAATTTAGGTCATATAGGCTTATAGGCCTAGGCTATCTCACCTTTAGGCCTAACCGTTTATTATTTTAGTCTGTAATATATCATTTATCTCATACAACACTTGATCGACATGAGGACAGTGTTTATAAAAAAAAATTCTTCGGAAATATGAAATAGTAAATTTGAAAATGCAGTCGGCGACAAAATCTGAACTCACAAGTAAAATCAAAAAAAAAAAAACATGACACGCTTACTTTTACTCCCGTTAAAACTCGCCACAGTGGGATAGCTGAATATTTTCTATCAAAAGACATACGATAGATGTTGAAAAATGATTTATTTGTTGTTTCGTTTCTTCATATGTAATAAAACATTCTAACTTTTTATTGCAGCCAGTGTGATAAAAACGTGCTTTTCAATTCGCGAATATTAAGTCTCAAATGTCTTGTCGGAGTGTCGGAGTGTGTCGGACTCTGTCGGAGAAACTATGACACCGCAATAATTGTACCTTATAGAGTGTCAACGAGCTAAATATAAATCGCATTTTAAAGAACAAGAGCAATAATACCTATTTCATATTTTCAGATTTGTATTGATTTTTAGTAGGGTTCGTCCTAGGGTGATAATAAAAAATTTCAGTAAGTTTTGTCAAAATCTGAGTGTTAACGAGCTAGAAATCGATTGCGTTTTAAAGAACAAGGGCAATTTGTTAGCCAGCAGCGTTCAGACGGCAAAACTAAGCCAGCTTAACTAAGCCAGGTTTCAAGCCACCTCCGAAGTGGGTGCACATTAAGGCAAAAGTTCAAAAAACTTTTTAACTTTTTAACTTAAGGACAGGGCTGAGAGTATTTTCTCATCACCATCTAACACAGACATGATTTCTTATTAGTAATAGGCTCTGGTAATATTGTTCACACCTCAAACTTTTAGCCTTCTATCCAAGATATTGTATTCTGATTCAGTTTATTTCTTTATGATGAACTTCTGCTGCAGATTTGCTACAATTAAAGTTAAAAAAAACCTTTATAAATTGTCATCATTTCAATACATGTCCCTTTATTATGGGGAGTACACTGTAAATAATAATGGCTCAGTTTACACTCATTTGAGTGGCGCCTCAGCTGCCACCGATATCAGTGTAACATTACACCAAATTCCGAGTTGTATTTCGACACCGCTATAGTGTAATTGGATTACCGTCTGTGGTGTAAGTTTACACAAATAAAAGAGTAGGCAAAGTTTACACTCGAAGGTGTAAACGCTGATTACACCTTTTTAGTGTAAATTTGTTACACCACAATTGGTGCATGAATACACTTTGCCCTGTGTGTCTTTACACCGATATAGGTGTGTCACGCAGTATCACCTAGAGGTGTAAACGCTGATTACACCTTTTTGAGTGGAAACTTAGTTGCCCCCCAAACAGGTGTAACTACACACCCTTTTAGTGTTAAGTAAATTCAATCCTTAGTCGAGATACCTATATACCTAAATAAAAGAACATATTTGAAGTTTGTATTCATGTTGTATTCTTTCAAAACAAAACACCAGAACATCTTCAAAAGTTAAACGATAATTATATAATGTTTTATTAATAAAGTTTTACTGAGGTCTATCAAAATCTATATGAATATCTAATGTAAGGAGATGGTGATGCTGGTCTATCTGATATATTTCTCTCATGAAGTAGGTTCCTGAAATAAAGAAAGTGACTTATGATGTAAATTGTCAAATAGTAATTTATGGCTTTTACTTTTTAGGACATGATTGTCTTCAAATGATGAGATTTTAGAGTATACAGTATTAGCAACATGTAATTTTCAAAATACCAATTTTTTTTTTACAGTAATATTTGAATTAAATAGGGCCTTTGAAAACAACTGGCTTTTTGGGTCATTTTTATCCCTTTTGATACATAAATAGTCAGCAAAAATATCAAAGCAATCAACTCAAAAAAAGAAAAAATAACTGTAACCATGTCCAGAATTGAACTTTATAAACAATATTGTACAGATGGGTAGATCACCAGCTGATATGCATTACAATTTACCAATTTTTATAGGCATGCTTTATGGTTACAGAAAGCAACCTATTGTACACAGTTCAAAATATCTGTTTTCAAAGAATATGCATTCTACCATTTATGGACATAAAATTGAGATTACCAAGCTAGGCCAATAAGAGTAAATATATATTCATCTGTGGACTTACCTGATGAAATAACAAATCAACAAAACCCTTCATTCTCTGTTTATTCCAATAAATCCATAAAACTAAGCAATTTTCTATGAACGGTATACCTACAATAATAATTGAAATTGCCAAATATATACTGAGAAGCAAGTCATTGCATTGTTTTCTATTTAGCAAGATAATCATGTATGAAATAAAGACACCTTCCTTATGTACTCTGGCAATAATGAGCTCAGAATCGCGTTTTGCCCATTATTTTTTAATGAATTAAAATATTAACCCAAAACTAGTTCTGAGAGTCTTAGATTGTCTTTGGGTTGATGAAAATGACAACTGTTAAAAAAATATTTATGTGGAAACATGATTTTTCGGAGGGGAAATTTCATGTAGGTCATTTTCACGTGAAATTTCTAGGAGGAAAGTGTATTTATTTCATCTTGAAAATTTCCATGAACCCAAAGACATTCTAAGACACATGGCATGCAATTGATAATCATATTTTGAATATCTGTGACATGAGTCCATGAGAGAAAAAATCCAATTCAGTAGTTCCCGCTTTCGAATTTGCACAAAATTTCTTTTGGTTCTTATGGAATTGACAAAGGTTACTTTATTGACTGCTAAAATGAAATTAGATGGTCCCACTAATTGTGGATCTAAAGAATAAACAAAATCATAAATGCACATTACTTACTTTTCGTCTTAACTCACAAGAGTTCGAACTGTAAATCTATCTTCCGCCATTTTTTCCAGAAAGCACTGGGACGAACTTGATTGATAAAGTCACGGCTTCTGACATCACGTGATGTAATTGAACTTGCATCAAACTAATTGCATTGCACCAGATTATTTATTTCAGTTCTGGTCTGGATAGAATATGTATTTGAAAAAGGAAATCGAATTTGTAGATGGGCCTAAAATATGAACAACATTTTTTTGGATGTCCGAACACACTTTTTTTTAGATGTAAATATGTAATCAATGTTACAGTGCGTGGTCAAAGGGGAACAACTTTTGATAACACTATTTCTGGTGTAAATGCGCACTTGAATGGTTCAAGATGAGTAATGTTACACAAGAATCCGTGTAAACATTAACTACTAATTTAATTTACACCTATTAAGCATAACTTAACACAACATCCAGTGTTTTGAAGAATATGTCATAAGTATTACAGGTGTAACCAAAAGATTACACTAATAGGAGTGCGAATGAGGTGTAAACTCAGGAAATAGCGTATTCCTACACCAAATAAAGCGTTTTTGCGGTGTTTTCGACTTACACCGCTTAGGTGTATTTTAAAACCACTCAATTACACTTTAAAAGGTGTAAAAATGAGAATACACTAATAAATGTGTTAACTCTACACGGTTTTGGGTGCATAATTACACCCAGTTTTTACAGTGTAGTATTCACTCTTCAAACAGAAAATAATTGGCATTGCTGAAGACAAGAAAGTACATCATTCATTTAGTATTATAAGGGGACCAGTCTTCATTTTTATTGGTTGATTTGGGTCTTGAATATACTTAAGTATCCTTCAGAGGCACTAGAAATGTACGAAAATTGCATATTTCCTTCAAATATATCTTAAATTAGACATTTCTCCTTCTATTTCTATAGATGACTTTTCTATATATTGCATAGTATCGATAATGTGTAGTAGGGCATTATAACTTTCAAATGCTAATAATTATGGATGCACATGGATTTGAAGACTCAAATTTCAATGGTGAGTTGTGATAACCAGTACTAAATTGCTGAACTAAAAAAGTCCCCGTTTCTGAGACTTGGAAAAATCGACCCACGAAAATGAAGCCTGTTCCACTATAAGGCTAATTTTTGCTCAGCAGGTGCCAAGTTGACAATATTATGATAAATGAATGTCTGATATATAAGTGTTCTGCCACTGTCAGGCATTAGGCAATTATTTGTCATCTAGATTATGAAGGCTTAAATAGTTTTAACATTATGATATAATTGACTTCCTTGCCGTTAGTTGTTACTCTATTATAATCATATTACAAACCACTTGATGTGTGCTGATCTAAAGCAGTCAGTTCCGCCATTTTGTTTGTTTTGCCCTTACCCAGAAGTCAAGTCATATTACGCGCCGAAATGGTGACGTGATCGATCTAGTTATTTATAGGATTGTTGTGTCCGCTTACCGAAACAGGTCTTTCTTTCTCTTTTATCTGTAGAAACTTACTTCTTTCTTACTAGTCGTACCAAAATAGAAGAACGAAAATTATTACATGTTGGGCATATACACAGCAATACAGCACGTGCATAGCCCCATTGGATGAGACCAGGCGTTAAAGGTCGGGACAAAGGTCAAAAGTCAGGTCAATTTAATAACAACAAATAGCCAAACACAACACACCCCCCGATCGAAAGGAACCCGTCCTATTAATTAATTATACATCCCGCTTTACTTAAGCTCAATAGAGATATCCCAACTGTACAAAGGCCAAATTACTTCTCGACCCTAATCCATATACATGTATACAATAATATACAAGTAATGGGCTGAAACGCCCCTTATACACAAACGTGTAGGACATGTTTTTAAGCCTACGATAATCTTGAGAACTTAAAAGACACATGGCCCCAAGGAGACAGCGCCAATGGGACAAACCAGCCTCACTGTTAATAGGAGAAATGGAAATATCCCTGTGCCTTCTTAACCCCAGAAAACGGGCGATTACCATCATTGATTCCTGGGCCTTAGGGGTAATTTCACAAAGGGACGAAACCAGGCAACTTCGATTAACTATATAAAGACCCAGAAGCTTTTGGGACTCCGGCTGCAAGGGCACGCAAAAATAGGCCAACCTGCGTTTACCTTCAAGCGTAAAGTCTCTGAATTAGATAGTTCTATCCGTCCAGCTATGAAAACCTCAGCTGTTGACGCGAATATTAGATCCCTCAACCGGACATGGCTCTCTAAGGTCACGGAGGTTCTCATCGACCATTACCAAACCACACTTCAAGAGAAGCTCATCACCATCCGTGCCAAGTCCTTATCACCACCTGCCGTCGACCGCATCATTTCCCATGCTCCTATAGGAAACGTCTTACTCAAGCTGTTGTTACCAAATTCTACCAAACCACCAACGAGACCAAGGCCAACGTTACCATATACCTACCCACTGAAATGGACATTGATACACCAGTACCAACTCGAGTCGCCACCCTATCGAACCAAACACCTAAACGAGCCAGAAGTTCACCAACTCCATGTCCGGCAGACGTAGGTAAACGCTCACGTAGAGAGGGCACCCCTCTTCTTTTTTCTCTTTCAGATTCATCTTCTTCCGATTCATCTCCTTCCTCTTCATCGTCCTCAACACCATCCGAATCTTCACCACGTGACCCAGGTTCTACCAATCTTTCTTTATTCTGTGCCTATTTAGACCAGCAAACCACCCCGCATTCCTCAACCAAACCAAGCCGTGTATCTCCTCCCCGAACCAGATCCCAGTCCACACCCAATGCTGCATTCCTAACAACTACCAAGCCAGTACCAATCACCCCGTCTACTACCATTGTATCCGCTACCAAACCCTTCTACCACAAGACCAATAACAAGTCATCATGGAATCTACCTGCTGTAAAGAAATCTACCGTAATTTTATTGGATCCTCTAACCTGAACCGTATTACCAAAACTACTTCAGACACAGAAATACATGCTTATAATAATTATAGTCTAGTAAACAATAATATGTATAATGTACTTTTCTAATAATCAGTTGATCAGATCATTAATTACATAAACAAAGATTGTGCCGTTAGGTTTTTATTGAGGTTTTTTTTTCTCATATCTGATATTCCTGCGTTTTTTGCTGTTTTTTTTTTGTACGCTTAAGACGCTCGTTATAATTGCGTGGCAAATCTATCGATTTGTCACGCTTTGTTTTCGTTATGATTATTTTTTTTGCGTGGCAAATCTATCGATTTGTCACGCTTTGTTTTCGTTATGATTATTTTTTTTTTTTTTTTTTTTTTTTTTTTCCAAATTCTGGTCAGCGTCTGTAGAGAAAACTGAAAATGGTATAGAAATTCTGGTTTGATCAGCTAGTTTCACTCGAGGGAAATTTTCCCTTAAATATAAAACGGCACATTTTTGCGGAACCAGAAGTGGGCTATTACATAATGTGCAATATTTTTTCATCGAGTCTGTAGGACTTATTTATGAACCGATTTACCTGAAATTTCCTTTATTACGTTAATTGTTAAAAGAAGTATCTGGTGCATCTTCAAAAATTTCAATTTTTAAAAAATTTTGTAAAAAAAATTTGAAACCAAAATTTTCAAAAAAAATCAAAAATTTTTTCTCAGCTGCTAATTATCCGATTGATCTGAAATTCACAGGACATAAACAGAATGTCGATACAAATAATACAAGATAATTAAAATATTTCTATCACTTCCGGTTTTGGCGTAAAGACTTCCGGTTTTTCAAAATTACGTCTGGCGACCCCACTTCCGGTGTAAATTTCAGATGTTGGCTAAAACCATATATATTGTATGTCAGGCATAATTAGAAGGTACTTAGCAGAAAAAATCCAAACCGGAAGTGATACATAAGCTGTCGTCACAGACTGACACATTTCAGCAAAAAATTAATTAGTCCTCCATTTTTTATCCGATTTTTATGATTTTGATGTCTATCAAAATATTGTAACTTTATCTAAAACGAATTTGAAGTGTTTTTATTTTGGTTTGAATTTTTTGAAAATTCAAAAGGCCATATCATGTGACCTTGACCTTCAATGACCTTGAAATTTTCAATGTAGAATGCCCTTGACCTTAGCTATCAATAGGTGTTTTGATTTTAGTTGAAAAATATTAACTTTCGGTTTTATAGACATTCAAAAATTGACATTTTTGACAACTTTGGACGGCTGTATCACCTTCTCTAATTAACACAAAGAATTAATTATTTCAATTTTGTAATGCTGATTTAATTATCTTTTTAACGATATATGACGATAATACCTTAAAATATGTTTTCAAAATATTGCGCTTTTTTTCTACTGAGAGTTCTTACTTACAATGTAATTATCTCATAGTGATATGGTTGTTTAATCAGGAAGTACTAATTTTTCTCTTTTCAACGATATGTGACATGAGTAGTTTAATACAAAAATATATTTGTGATAATAGGCATAGAATACCCCTTTCTGAGAGAAAAAAGTTGTAGAGAGGATTAAAATGATTGACAGGTGTTATAAAAGGAGTTATACCACATTGATAATAAAACTATTGACATGAACTTTTAACCTTGGCATTGTGCCAGAGAACTCATTAATCTGATTATGCAATTTTTTAACCCTCAAAAATTTATTTATTTATTTTGCAAAACATTTACGTACTAATTTTTAACATACCTAGAATTAAAGAAGTGATTTTGCAATTTAATTTACAGTTGGAATTTTTTTGATATCTTAATTAGAGCTCAAACTACGAATGCCTCATAAAGGCTGCAGATTTAAAGTTGTTGACAGGTGTTAAGAGAAGTTATGCAACATTGAACATCAACACTGTTGACCTGAACTTTTCACCAGCAGGCCATAAACAGATTAATCTGATTATGCAATCTTCTATCTTTTAATTTTATATTCATAATTTTTTTTAAATTTTGCTTCTATTATTATTTAAACAAGTTCTTATTTAAAGCAGTGAATTTTTGATACAATTACCAGTTCGAATTTTCTCTCTACCATTATTTTAACTATATCGGCACTATACACACAACAGTATTGGTTATTGGTGTTAGGCTGAGGGGATGAAAGCAAACGACGGGTAACCCCTCAAGGGTTATAGTCAATTGGGCCCCTATCCAAAATGGTCCCTAGTCAAAATGGCCATAAAATTGAAATTTGGTCAGAATGGCTAGTCACCATGGCCCCTATTTTGGTCAAAATGGCCTCTTAATTTACTCGATTTCAACCAATTCATTGGTCAAAATGGCCAAAAAAATAAAAGTCAAAATGGTCCCTGATTAATTTCTTTTATATAAATTGTAGCTTATATCATGATTATCAAAAGAACTTTTGATTAAACCATTGATTTTTATTGTGAAAATAAAATGTTCGCAAGTTTACTTGGCGAGATTCTGACCCGAGATTGATCCTGATTGGTTAAAGAAATATCTCACGATAAACTCGTCCCACTTTTCATGACACGCTCGGCTTTATTTTTTACACAACATACCTGCTACCCACTCGGATCATTGTAATGCAAAAAAGAAAGTGGAATGATGAAGACAACTCACTCAGGTTCAGACCAATATTAAATTATTAAAAGACAAGACATAGTGGTCTTGAAAAGGACCGTTTGATATGTTCTTTATTAATAGAAATAGACTTAATTACTCTCTTGGGAGAGTTTGGTGGCCCTAAAAAGGGCCGTTTAACAATTTGGAGCGTAAATCGTACCACACTTCTTCAGAAGTGTGGTACGATTTACGCTCCAAATTGTTAAACGGCCCTCCCAAGAGAGTAATTAAGTCTATTTCTATTAATAAAAAAATAAAGCCGAGCGTGTCATGAAAAGTGGGACGAGTTTATCGTGAGATATTTCTTTAACCAATCAGGATCAATCTCGGGTCAGAATCTCGCCAAGTAAACTTGCGAACATTTTATTTTCACAATAAAAATCAATGGTTTAAACGACATTTAGACATCCATTTTAAATTAGAAAAGGTAGCCGAGTGTCTGCTACCCGAAGTCGCTTCACCACTTTGCTTTCTCTTTTGAATTTAGCCCGGTCACCTAGTATTGGAATTGCATGCTTCGGAATGTTAAATTCTTTAGACCCGTCCAAATAAATCTGTGCAATCTCTTTAACAGCACGATTTGCTTGTTGTATGGAAGGTAGGCTCCAGTCAAGCTTTGTTCTCAGACCCAGCGTTTTATTAGCCTGCCCTCCTGACATTTTATGTGCAGTCATTACACTGTAATACGATTCTACAATCGCCTCGGTTCCGCCTTTAGCTAACCCAATATCAATGGCAATGCATCCTTCCACACCAATAGCATCAAAAAGAGTAGCGTCCGTGTAGATAGTTTTATAAACTTCTTTTTCGTTTAACTGAACGGAAAATGGCTTCTTGACATTCTTAACAGATAGCAGATATGTTCTTACTAAAGGGGATGACGAATTTTCCTTTGAAATATCAAGATTTGATAAGCCGCTGTAGTTGTTGTCTGCAGGCAAGCCAAACCAGGTTTCAAGATGCGACCCATCCTCTCTCCATAAGTATGTTTTCAAAGCTTGTTTCAGCTTGCGAAATACGGTGTTGGACAAGGCTGGGTGAAAAGGCTTTCTTTTGTTGAATCATCGTCGGAAATACTTTTGACCTGTATAGCATCCCTTCACCCTTCAATTTTAATTAGATTGCGGGGGCAAACCGACTTATTGCTCGAATTTTAATGATATTTTGCCCGATTTTCTGGATTTTTTGCCCGAAAACATAAATTTGGGGGGGGGGGGGGCAGCTGTCCCCCTGCCCCCCTGTCTCCTACGGCTATGGGAACGTTCAATAAGTCTCTGCACAAATTCTTTTGAGGTTCCTGTCTTTCCTTCAAATACTTTCTTTATGGCCAAATCAAAAAAGTGAGGCGGGTCCCATAAAACTGTGAAAAATGGACCAACATCTTTCTGCTCACAGAGAACAGCCAACGTGGATTCAAACCCAGCAGCTTGGTACTTGACCATCACAGACCGTTCCCATCCATGATCCATTTATCTAACTTCTTGATAGTAGCGGATAGGTTTTTTCAATTTCACTGGAAAGATTCTTTTCTAGCTCCAGAAACATCTCCCTCAACACCAGAATCAGCTTCAACATAGACTTCGGGTACATTTACTGCAATTGCCTGACGTTTGCCATCCACCATTAAACAAAGGAGAATGGCTTGATTGGTAAGCCGATGTGGTGTTGATTTATCTGAAGTCACGTAAAAGTGAGGTGCATGGTAATTTGGTTGCGGGTAATGGTGTGCTAAAAAATGTAGCTGTCTCTTGGTTGATCTAAACATCTGCACATCGAAGTATTTCGTTAAATTGTTTGCGACCATGTCCAAATTCTCCAACGTCTGATCCGGTAAAATTATGACACGATACCATTGTCTCATATTGTTGCGAAGCTGCTTTAACTTTAACTACAGTCAGTGCAATGCTGATCAAGTTTTCAGTGACGTGTTTAGTGCGATTGTTTCGTCTTTTTTGTTCTTGGTCATACTGAAGTGCTTCAAAATGCAATTGTCCTCCAGCCAAGGTGATGTGATTCTTGATATTGCTTTTCAGATGATAAAATTCTGGACACCCACCATCAAGAAGCAATGTCGTTATTTCTTGGCTAAAGATTAATCCAGTACCGATTGATCCGCAATATCCGCCGAGCCCTTTTTTGGCAACTGATTCGGGGTTGGAAGAATGAGTGAAGTTGGTTCTCTTACATGCTAGATACATAAAGCATGTTTCACATCGAAGTACGGACATGACACCTTTCTCTTTATCACCTGCAAAAAATCTTAAATGATTGCAGGCAGCTACAAGATAAAAAACGTTCTTTAGTTCAGGCCATTTTAACAAAAGCTTTGCAATGCCTTTAGTGTGGGTTGCATCAACAGCACACAATGGTGTGTTTATCGTCTCTGTGATTTTGTTAGATTTTATTTAAATATCTCTGAATTCCCCAATGAGCGTATCTAGTTTTAAGTTAATTGATTCAGCTAAAGGTGCGCTTGAAGACTTTGATTCTAAATTGTGAGCACTTGGTAATTCGAAAATATTGCTTCTAAAGACACTTGCTTTTTCTGTTGAAGATGTGGCTGGCGTAATAGACGTTTTTGTTTCATCAATAAACTGTTTATCAACTTTCTCTTTTGTTTTTTTCTTTCCATCTGAAGATGCACTCTCCCATTTTGACAAGCATTCACGAGCTTTGGACACTAGTACGTTTTTTTCAGTGAAAGGCCTAACTTCATAATTTCTTTTGGGTGCCTACGACTAGCATGTCTTTCAATCGTTGACTTATCTCTTCGGCAAAGTTTAAAAATATCGGGGGTCTCACCAGCACTGAAACAAGTGACGCAAATTCCCCAGTTTGACGTTGGGTCTTTTTTTTTCACATCCTTCGGGATTTTTGCTTTGATCCACCAGTTACTAATATCTGATGAAGGTTTCCGTTTAATGCCCTGTGAAGTGGATTCTAGCGGCACTTTTAAACTATCATTAACTTTCCCATCGCAGTTTAAGCAAATAACACTTTTCCCATAGCCTTCATTTGCTCCCTCTGGCGTCCTGCCACATATTGAATGAACAGTCATTTTGCACTTAAAACATTCGTGGGCACCCGTTGCAACCTGTTTACAAACACAGCAAAACATTTCAGATTTACTTTGTCCAGTGGTTGTTTCAGCTTCGTTTTCAGTGTGCACATCATCCTTAGTTTCCATCTTAACTGAACACAACTTTCTGTTAATTCTCAGAACAATTTTAAGAGCATTCTATTTTAGGATAAAATCTAAGGTCATTGTGACCTGCACTTGTCATTTCGGCCTACAGTCAAATCGTCCATATTATGGCCTAACTATTAAATTGCCATGATGATAAGTTAAATATATGGAATACTTTAAACATCCCATACATATTTATGTATTAGTGAAAATGACATGAAATATTTGATAAAGTCAATGAATGTGTAAATTATTTTGTTTATAGAACCATATTTTGCCTAACAGTGTACTCCAAAAATGACTAATATTTGGCGTACAAGTAACTTATGCCACGCCAGAGATATCCGGCGTAACATACATGTTTTCCAGTAGGGGAGAGTAGGGAGAACTGGGACATTAATTTATTGTTGAATTCAGTGGTATTGTGTATTTTAGGATGAACTGCCACACTAACTCTACTTTAACTGTTAAAAGGCCCCATGCATTCAACACCATCAGATATAGTATTGATTTCATGATACATTCAAATTTGTTTCTTTGGTTTGGCTTTTTTTGAATGAGTGTAATTCGGGTAAAATGGGACACCTGAGGGAGATCTGGGACAGCTGGATGGGAGATGTGGGACAACGGGGAAAGTGGGACAACTCTTTTTATAGATAAAAGTATTCAGAAACTGAACTCAAGCATCTGTCTTTCTTTTGCACATTTGGGGCATTATGCTGAGGCATCAGAAAGATATGACATTACGACCAATGACATTATTTAAAAACCAGTTTGGGAGAAGTGGGTCATGAAGGACCTAAGGGAGAAGTGGGTCATGAAAGGGAGAAGTGGGACATGTAAGGGAGAACTGTAACACAGTGTCCCAGTTCTCCCACAAGGACCACAAGCTACAAAATGGCTGACAGGTCTACATCCCATGTTTGAGCAAGCTACTGACATTCATGGATTTGTAAGCTGTCTGATGCACAAACAACTGACAACATCAACAAATACCTCTCCCTAACACTGGACTTACAAACACATATAATGTCAATGTTGCAAAAGAAGTAATTTTTGGTAAAATAAATTTTAATTTACTGTAGGCCTACTTACAGAATTTCAACCACAAGTTTCTTACTAAGGAAATAAAGGTGGCACTAAACTCAGTCTAATTAAAATCAGACCCTAATTCGTTCGTTCGTTTTTTTATAAATCCGGTTTTTTATACGCCCTCATCCAGGGCCGGCGGAGCTGGGGGTTTTGGGGGGTGTTTGCACCCCCTAAAATTTACTCGGAAAGTGCCCTTTTTGAATTTAAAAAAAAACTAGAGCCGTACCAAAACGGCGCTGGGCAGTGCGTCATCCTGGAAATATTTCATAAATCATAAGGCACAAAGCAAATGGTTATGAAAATATTAATATTAAAAAAGTTAGAAACATTTTTTAGTGTAGTTACGGCACGATATCTTTAATAAAGATTAACAATAAAAATAGAAGTCGTAAATTGAAAAACGCTACAATTTGTTTTTGTTTATATCAAGTGACTGAAGGTCGTGGCTAACTGGGCTAGTAGCAAATATGGAAATTAATGGCAGATGGTTTGACTTATTTTTTAAGAACACTATTTCTATAATGTTTATCAAGTGACTGAAGGGCGTGGCTTACTCGGCTTTATAGTGGCGGCCATATTTCAACAAGTATGGCAACTGCTAGTAGCAAATATGGAAATTATTTAAAAAAAATAAACCCATGATTTCCAATGTAGTTACAGCATGATAGCTTTAATAATGATTAACAATAAAGATAGTAGTTCTCTCCCTTCAACTGTTTTGACAATAATAATTGTTAGCGTTTTTTGCGATGTTTTTTACTTCTTTGGCTCAAGGTAATTTACATGTTAAAGGGAGAGCACTAGATCATGTTTCCATTTAGACAACAAACTTTTATTTTAGCTAATTATTAAAAAGCCAATAACTTCAAAACCGCAACATGCTTAGCTACCCACAAGTTTTCAGAACATTCAAATAAAATTTGAAAACACACGCACAGTGACAATGGAACTTTGCACAAAATTTCCAAATATTAAATCGTGGAATTTTCTTTAAAACATAAAGTGTTAGATATCATTGAAAAGAGTAGATTAGACACAATAAGTATATTTAAGAATTTCTGAAGTATGTAAGTTAGGTCACGTGACAGAGTTATTTAAAGTTAAAAATCGCAAATTTCAAATGGTTATAGAACCGGAAGTCAACATCTGACAACTACATTGGACTCACCATTGGATAGATCTGGTCAAGGGCAATAACTTTTGTTCAGGTCACAAGGTTAAAAAAGTTCAAGGTCACGAGTTACAAGTCTTTAAAATTTTGACAATTACATAAAGAAAATATACCGGAAATAACAAGAAAGCAACATCGAATATCAAAAATGTAATTACGTACTTTTCCGGGCAATCGACTGAGCTATCCAAAAATACTACAATCCCGAAAATCGATCATAACCCACAGGCCCCATTTTGAGTTTTACAAAAGTTGGCCATATCATTATGGTGGTTGATCTATTACATCTGGGTCACATTTCATTGATTGGTGGCTTATATAGCAACATTTCAAATATAATGCAAACAAAAAATTTCAAATATCTTCAAAATTCCGGAAGTTGGATTTTAAATCTAAAAAGCGAATAACGTCAAAACCGGAAGTGTTATCGAAATTTTGAAAACAGATTTGAGTTTGCAATCAAAATGTCTATTTACCTGTAAATTTTCAGGACGGTCAAAATAAAATTCGAAAAAAAAACACGCACAGTTACAATGAAACTTTGCACAAAATTTTCAAATTTTAAATCGTGCAATTTTCATTCAAACATAAAGTGTTGTATATCACTGGAACGAGTAAAATAAGCACACTAATAATATATAAGAGTTTGTGACGTATGGTAGTTTGGTCACGTGACAGAGCTGTTTAAAGTTAAAAATCGCAAATTTCAAATGGCAATAGAACCGGAAGTAAACATCGGACAACGAAAATGGATATTTCATTGGATAGATCTAGTCAAGGGCAATAACCTTTGTTCAGGTTGCAAGGTCACAAAAGGTCAAGGTCACGAGTTACAAGTTTTTGAAATTTTCGCAATTACTTTAAACGTTATACCGGAAATAACAAAAAGGCAGTATTAAAAATCAAAAATATAATCACGTACTTTTTTTGGCAATCGACTGGGCTGTCCTAAAATACTACTATTACGAATTCCGCTCATAACCCTGAGGCCCCATTTTGAGTTTTACAAAAGTTGGTCATATCAATATGGCGGCTTATTGTAACTTCCGGGTCAATTTTTTTTCATTCATTGTTTTCGAATTGTCATTGCAATCATATTTCCAAAAAAAAATTTCACATATCTTCGAAATTCCGGAAGTTGAAATCTAAAAATTTAAAAGCCATTTTCGTCAAAACCGGAAGTGATATCGAAATTTTGAAATTAGCATTATGTTCACAATCGAATTGCCTATATGCAGTTTTATTTTCAGATTCATCGAATTAAAATTGTAGAATTTGAAAAAAATTTATAATTAAAACTAAAAAAAGTTATAGACAAAAGTAAAATTTTAAATTGCTTGAAGAAGCCGTATTGTAGACATTAGTTTAAAGAAATAACCTAAAAAAATCCGAGTCAAATCGGATGAAAAATAGAGCCGTGAAATGAAAAATTCTAAAATACGCCTTTTTGTCCTACGTCATTTCCGGTTAGACAAAAATGCATCAAATAACATTTAAAAAATTTAGTTTTTCGAGAAAAGTAGGCAAGCCGCATCAGTGCATATGTGACATTAGCAGTTTTTGCTGGGCGCTCTGACCAGTATTTGAAGAAAAAAAAAAAAAAAAAAAAACATTTTGAAAACAAAGCAGTGCGTTCGAAATCGAACGCACTGCAAATAAATGTGAAGAATAAAATGAAAAAAAAAAAACTGTACAGTCGTCTATGAGCTAAATACCGCCACAGTTTCCCTAGATGACGTCGCGCAAAAAACGCGTTACCCATCATGCCACTCCTCGCACAGTCCCACTTTGTCTACGCCCGCTCCGACGAAAGAGGGCCTACCCTACATTACATTTCAATTTCGATCAAATCTACTGGACACGAATCTGTTTGGTTGTAACATCCAACATGAAGCAAAAGTAGAGACATGAATTCGGAATCTTTGGATTCTAGCACTACTAGACTCGAAAAAGCGATACATTTCAACATAATAAGAATATCTATATCTTATATAAACTTCAAGTCCTGATTTGGAATGATGTAACAACAAAATGTTTTTGTGAGAGTTGAGATTTTGAATCTTTCGTAAAAATAAAGGCAGTTCGAAATAATTATACTTAATTATGGTAGGTCTAACTGGCAAAGAAAAATCATCAGAGGCTTGAATAAGGTCAGCATGTTTCGGACTAGGGAGTATCTACAATGGCTAGCCACCCCCTTACCTGTGTTGACGTGATTACGTTATTACCAATCTATATATCATTTGATTAAAATGTTGAAAATTCTTTGGAGATTTAGAGATGTATATTTGAACCATAAACTATGTGAACCTAAAAATAATTGCCGCTAGCGCCTTCGGCGCTCGCGGGTTTAGAACACATTTTTCATTATCCACCCATTTTTATGAAATTCCTAAACCCGCCACTGCTACATGTACACTGACTCTTTTACTCAGGCATTATTAAAGTTGAATTCACGGGAAATTACATCTAAATGTTGAAATTACACATCGCTGCCATGATTGGTTATGTGCCCTTTTGATGTCTGTACCCCCTAAAAATATATTGGCGCGCCGGCCCTGTCATCTCTCTATGAGGACGTATATTGTAGTCACCCCTGTCCGTCCGTCCGTCGGTCCGTCATGCCGTCCGTCGGTCCGTCCGTCGGTCCGTCCGTCCGTCAACATTTGCTCGTAAACGCTCTAAAAACTAGAGTTTTTGACGGAATCAAATGAAATTTGATATGTGTATACATATTCATAAAACGAAGATCAAGTTTGAATTTGAGCTATTTTCGATCGTTAGAAGCAGAGTTATTGCCCTTGCCCCAAATCCGTCGGTCTCTCCATCAAAATTTGCTTGTAAACGCTCTAAAAACTAGAGTTTTTGACAGAATCAAATGAAATTTGATATGTGTATTGATATTCATAAAACGAAGATCAAGTTCGAATTTGAGCTCTTTTCGATCGTTAGAAGCAGAGTTATTGCCCTTGCCCCAAATGCGTCGGTCCGTCCATCAACATTTCCTTGTAAACTCTCTAAAAACTAGAGTTTTTGACGGAATCAAATGAAATTTGATATGTGTATATATATTCAGAAAACGAAGATCAAGTTCGAATTTGAGCTATTTTCGATTGTTACAAGCAGAGTTATTGCCCTTGCCCCAAATCTTAAATATGCTATTACTCTCTTAGTTTTCAACCGATTTTGATGAAACTTAAAATGGATGTTATTGGACCTAAATCGAAAGGTTTGAGAAAGTTAAGTTTTCTCCTGATTAAATTTTTCCTTTTTTCGACTTTTTCGTTAGGCGTATATGGCCGTGGTCCACTATCTTTAACCACTACATTTGGGTCTGAGAACCAAGCGCGGCAACAGCCGTTCACGTTAACTTTGACCTAACCTTAATGACCTTTGTTTAAACCAATCAGATCTTTGCCCTCTCCTGCGCCGGGATTTTGTTCACGAACAACAGGTGCATTCTAGGATTCCTAAGTGCTGTAGACTAGTTTATCAGGTCATGTTTATCAAGGTAAGGTCAAAGTTAACGTGAACGGCTGTTGCCGCGCCTGGTTCTCAGACCCTAATGTAGTGGTTAAAAAAACGGATTTAAAAAAGGAACGAACGAAATTAGGGTCTGATTTTAATTAGACTGCACTAAACTTCAACTGAATGTATTTTAGAACCTGATCGGGCTGGACTAGGAGTGCTGTGCATGAATCATTATCGGCATTATCCCACTATTTTAACGGTACATTCAGCAAAATTCTGGACTTGATTCAGGGCGGTACAGGTCATGACGTCATAGCCATTAGTATAATATAACCAGAGAGTATAGTAGGCTATACTCTCTGATATAACTTCACGAATATACTTTTCAGAAACTACTAAATAAAGTGTGAAATAGATGAAATTAACTCTGGATTAAGATTTATTTTTTTAATTTTTCCCAACTAAATTAGGAAAAAAATTTGTCATGAATTTCAATCTGCTTTTCTTTGGAATACATTTGTCTTCAATTTTTTGACTTTTTTTGTTAAAGAAATTTTATCCGACCTCCTGCATTTCGAATCGTCCGGTTCCTTTTTATATGAGTCTTTAGGAACCATGCACGTATGTTTTAAATGCGGGGGTCAGGAAAAATTCACGAAATAAAGGCAAATTCATGTGACAAAAATTGTCAAAAACGGCAAATTTTTTAAATTATTTCCCCCCAAAATTTCTTCACCCCTTTTTTCTCTCTCTTTCTCTCTCAATTACCCCAAGGAAGACCCTTCCCCGGGGTTCTCCTTTCCCAGTCGCATTAAAATATTGCTTTATTTTGTCGTCCGAATTTCCTATATATAGTCCCGGTAAAGCGTACTCATTTAAATGCGGGGGTCTGAAAAATCAAAAGCCTGTATATCGAGTCAAAAATCACTTAAAGGGCTATTCTGCTTTTTTCAAAAAAGATTCCATTATCAAAAAAATAGCTAATGTTACCAGAGCCTATATATAGGCTCTGATGTTACCTGAGAGTATTTCTAAAGCATGTTTATTATATCTATGCATCTTCTTGATCAAACTGATTTTGTTTTTAAAGGGTTAATTACAAACAGGGAGTACTTATTGTTAATTAAGCAATTTGACCTAGTTTTGGAGTTTGCCCTTTAAATGGCTCAATATTTCTAGCTGAAACCTATTAAATACACAAGAGGGACATTTCTCTACAATTAGGCGTTTATTTTACCCAAATCCGTTCAGTAGTTTTCTATCAGCGTCCAAAAAACATAACACTCTTAAAAACCTTACGTAAGGTTTTTAAATATTTTAGCCTGTTTTTAGCGTTTAAAAATTAACGGCTGGATTTTTTTAGCTAAAACTTTCGGATACTTTAAAGGACACATAGTTAAAGATTTTGGTGTATAGTTTTCACACATTTGAGCAAAAAAAAATTTTGACCTAAAAAAAATTCAGACTGTCCCTTTAAACAGCAATTTTTAAGATCGTCCCCCCCAAAAATATTCCTAGCCCCCTTTTATGACTCATTTGCCCCCAAGGAAAACCCCTTCCCGGGGTTCCTCTTCCCCAGTCGCATTTTAAAATCGTTGTCTATTATCCGTCGCCTAGCCTATATTATAGTCCCACTATCCACGTATCATTTAAATGCCGGGGTATGAAAATTCATAAAAACGGCAAATTTTTTATTAAAAAAAATGTTTTACATCCATGAAAAAATATTTCAAAGCAATTTCATTAATTTAAATTCATGAAAATTAATTAAAATGCATAATTAAAAATATTCACAACATCGTTTTTAACCGGATGTTTTGGTGTACTCGCTACAGCATTTTTTTTGTTGAAGCGAGTATTTTGTAGCAGACTGAACAGACTAGTTTCAGGTCGGTGTGGGTTATTTTAAAACGGCTTAATTCGCATAGCAGGATTATATGCCTCATTATCATGGCAGCTTTATTAAAGTATTGGAGGGAGGCGGCGACATTAATTCTTGTGACATGCAAACAATCAAAGAAAAATGTTCAGTGTCAGCCTTCAATCTCTTCGGTAAAAGAAATCACCACAAAGAAAAATGCATGTCGATTAATGGAAAATGAATTAGGCCTAGATGTTATGCTTTTAAAAAGAAGCAGTAAAAGTAGTTTTATGCCAAGTGTGTATGTGTTTCCTGGAGGTGTAGCAAGTGATGCTGATTTTTCAGATGACTGGAGGTCCTTTTTCATGAGTGTAAACTCAAATCTAGCCTTAAATACTTTCAAATATGTTCAGAAACCAGGTGGTGGTCCCCCTATGTTTAATAGAGAAAGACATCCCCAGTTTTCTTCTGTCCCCAGTGAATTAGCTTTCAGAATTTGTGCAATAAGAGAAACTTTTGAAGAGAGTGGAGTGTTGTTAGCTAGAAGGATTGCAGACTTAAAAGGCATCACTGTGGATTTCATGGCGAAATCACCCATACTAGGCGCTCCCATCCAAATTGAAAAAGATTGGCCAATAGATCTACTAGAATATTGGCGCAAAGAAATTTATGCAAACCCATCAAATTTTTTAGACATGTGTCAAGAGCTTAGAATTATTCCTGATGTATGGTGTTTATATGAATGGTCCAACTGGCTTACACCTACAGGATTAGAATCATTTGCCAAGAAACCTAGTCACAGATTTGATACAGCCTTTTATATTGTCTGTGTTGTTGAGAAACCAGCAGCTATGCATGATGAAGGTGAAACAGTTCATTTGCAGGTAAGCCTAGCGCATCCATAGCTCAGGGATGGGGGCAACTCATTTCAAATACTGCGGTATTTTATAGAATACTGGGTATAAGCTTAGTCACGGTATTTTGGGAACATTCGCATTTTAGGGCTATATGCCAATACAGCTCTCTAACCTTTCTATATTCTATTATCAAAAGAAGGGGTAAAGAGTGATTTTATGTGAAAAAATCATAATGTCACATTTCCACTAAAATATCAAATCAAAATAACTTGAATCACGTAAATATTTGAAATCATTTCTACTACCGAATATAAAAAGTGTTCAATAGAATTGATGTGGAAATATTCTAAAATCTTGGTGGTTATCATTCTATGAATGAAACAATGTTTTGATTATCCAGAGAACAACTGTCAACAGTGCTATATTATTTTTTTTATAGTCTAGTTATGTTAAAAACTATCCAAGCAGGCACTAAATTAACAGGATTCTCACACCACAACACACTTGTGTGGCAGACAGGCATGATAAAAATCAAAATTCGACCAGCTGAGTTTAAGATAAGCATAAAAAACACATGTTCGTAATAGATTTTCATCAATATCTTGACGAGTGACTGTCAGATAATCAGTATCATGGTATTTTTTATTGAGCATTCACTTTTCTTTTATTACTACCGGTACCAGTATTTTTTTAGAACCGGTATTTTTGGTAATACTGGAATACCGCCCACCCCTACAACTCATACCAGGGCAATTCCATAGTGACAGATGGGACAAAAGATAGATATTTCCATCAGCTTTTGCACTGTTAGTTTTTCTTTGATCCAAATATTTTGAATTTATCAGTGTTTTCTACAAGTACTTTTATCTGTCTTAAAAGAAACAGCAATTAGAAGTAAATTCCTTCTTCTGAAAATTTTTGATGTGACGGATGGGACATTTCAGGACCACCGATTTTAGTGTTTTGGTTGAAAAGGTTAAAGCTATCTCAATTCAAATGTTATCTGAAATGTATTGCTTGTCAGCTTTGGGGGTATTTTAAAGTTACCTCAGTTGAAAATTCATTGATTTTTATACGCCCACATGAAATGTGGAGCGTATATTGCCGTCACCCATGTCCGTCGGTCTGTCGGTCCGTCCGTCGGTCCGTCCGTCCACAATTGCTTGTTAACACTCTACAAGTCACAATTCTTTACGGATTTTGACGAAACTTGCTGAAATTGTTTATTATCACCCAAGGATGAACCCTATTGAAAATCAAAAGAATCGAAAAATATTTAATATGAATTATTGCCCTTGTTCTTAAAAACGCGTTCGATTTTTAGCTTGTTAACACTCTATAAGTCACAATTCTTTACGGATTTTGATGGAACTTACTGAAATTACTTATTATCACTCAAGGATGAACCCTATTGAAAATCAAAAGAATCGAAAAATATTTAACATGAATTATTGCCCTTGTTCTTTAAAACGCGTTCGATTTTTAGCTTGTTAACACTCTACAAGTCACAATTCTTTACGGATTTTGATGGAACTTACTGAAATTACTTATTATCACTCAAGGATGAACCCTATTGAAAATCAAAAGAATCGAAAAATATTTAACATGAATTATTGCCCTTGTTCTTTAAAACACGTTCGATTTTTAGCTTGTTAAAGAGGCACAGGCTTCATTTTCGTGGGTCGATTTTTCCAAGTCTCAGAAACGGGGACTTTCTTAGCTCAGCAATTTAGTACTGGTTATCACAACTCACCATTGAAATTTGAGTCTTCAAATCCATGTGCATCCATATTTATTAGCATTTGAAAGTAATAATGCCCTACTCATACATGTGTACAGGTCAGGGGAAAAAATCGGGAGACAAGCCATGAAAAATCGGGAGATTGGGGTAAAAATCGGGAGACTTTATCAAAGCATGTAAATTCATGAAATTTCAAGAAATGAACACTTTTTGAACCAATGTAAGCCCTTTGACAGCATGGCAGTACCAATGTCGATGACTGCAAAATGGTACCTGCTCTGTTCTATTTATTCTTGTACTGCAAGAACTGACAGCTAAATTCCCAAGTGTAATTCATATTTTTTAAAACTTTACGATCCTATCCTGATTTTTTAACTTGAACAGAATGAATGACGAATTTCGTTGATGAAAACTCGCGAAGTTTTTAGCCAACATTGAAAGGCATATATACTAACTACAGGTAGGCCTGTAAAAGCAGTCATGAGCTGAATGTTTACAGGCTACATTAAAAAATAAACCGATTTTATGAAACGAAATTACAGGTATATTAAATTTGTACTTCTAGTCTCGCATAATAATCTACCGATAATGGAAGGACATGCTAAACGATGTCTACAGACGTCATATTGATGATTGACTGTTATTTTAAAAATATGAAAACTTAAAAAGGCTTCACAATTTTGTTTGGTGGTAAAGATTAGGCTACTGTATAATTTCGATTGTAAAAGTGAAAGTAGAAATACCCGGATGTTGTTATAAACATTTGTCACGTGTTATGGTGTGCTTAAAATGCCAATTGTCGTGTGAAAATAGATAAAATTATCATCTTAATTAATTAATTATTAATAAGACAATGATAATCTCGTTACATGATGAGATTAACACGTGTTATGAGCAATTAGAATTTGATAATGATTGATTTTTTATTGATTTATGGTAAAGAATTTGGACATTGAAAAACGGTAGGTCCCGTAAAAATTATGCTTTCGAAAAAATGAAAAAGCGGTAGATTTTGACCTCCCGCCGGTAGATCGGGAGATGGCATGCAAAAGCGGTAGAAACCCGACATTATCGGGAGATTACACATGTATGGCCCTACTACACATTAACGATACTATGCAATATATAGAAAAGTCATCTATAGAAATAGAAGGAGAAATGTCTAATTTAAGATATATTTGCAGGAAATATGCAATTTTCGTACATTTCTAGTGCTTCTGAAGGATACTTAAGTATATTCAAGACCCAAATGAACCAATAAAAATGAAGACTGGTCCCCTTTAACACTCTACAAGTCACAATTCTTTACAGATTTTGATGGAACTTACTGAAATTACTTATTATCACCCAAGGATGAACCCTATTGAAAATCAAAAGAATCGAAAAATATTTAATATGAATTATTGCCCTTGTTCTTTAAAACGCGTTCGATTCTTAACTTGTTAACACTCTACAAGTCACAATTTTTTACGGATTTTGACGAAACTTACTGAAATTGTTAATTATCACCCAAGGATGAACCCTATTGAAAATCAAAAGATACTTAATATGAATTATTGCCCTTGTCCTTTAAAACGCGCTCGATCTTTAGCTTGTTAACACTCTACAAGTCACAGTTCTTTACAGATTTTGGCAAAACTTACTGATAATGTTTATTATCACCCAAGGATAAACTTTATTGAAAATCAAAAGAATCAAAAAATATTTAATATGAATTATTGCCTGTGTTCTTCAAAACGCGTTTGATGTCTAGCTTGTTGTCACTCTACAGGTCATAATTCTTTACGAATTTTGATGAAACTTACTGAAATTGCTTATTATGACCCAAGGATGAACCCTATTGAAAATCAAAGAATCGAAAATTATTTAATATGAATTATTGCCCTTGTTCTTTAAAACGCGTTGATTTTTAGGTCGTAAGTGCTCTAGAAGGCACAATTCTTTTTTGATTAGATTTTAATGAAACCTATTGAAATAGTTTATTATCACACAATAAACCCTATCAAAAATCAAAATATATTGCCCTTCTTGTTCAAAATAGGTTTTAGTTTTTAGCTCATAAATAGAGAAGGATTTTGACTAAACTGGATGAATGCCGAAGCCTTGATGAAATCGAGAAAAAAAATGTTTGGATGACACTTAATTAAAGTTCTGAATGAAATGTAGGCCTATGACTACAGGTTGAATATTTGATGGTTGCTGTTTTCTGCCAAATGTTCTTTTTCAAACAAAGCTGCCAGTGGGCGTATATTACCTTGCCTGGCAAGCTATCTTAAATCTAGTTATCATATATATATTAAAGCAAAAGTTGCTGTGACAGAGGGGACAACAAATTCTTTGACGGATGGGACCATCCGTAATTTATAAATACTGGTTAAATGAATACTAATTTGCTAAGTTTTAATAGCTTAAAAAACAAATTCATTTTATTAACACTACAAAGAAAGTAAATTTAACTCATAAAATGCTTTTATTTAGAATATTTTCAATTAATTTTAGAAAGAATATCCACTTGTCAATACCACACTACATTTCGCTCATCTTCAAACTTGTATGCCCAATTGATACCTTTTCTAATCATCAAATTTAATCAAATATGCCATTTTTCATATCAATTATTAGTCCCTGATAAGCTTGTCTGTTAAAAGCATATTTATCATGATGCCTGTAATATGATGTAACAGCATTTTGTACCTTGTACGGCACTTAGATCGTATATTAGAAGTAAGAATGTACAATGTTGAAATTTTAGTGTCCCAATACACTGATTGGATTTCATTGTGGGTTTTGTGGGTATAATTACAGCTTTCGAGTTGCGCTCGAAACTGTATTGTTTCCATTAATGTTTAAGTTATTTTTTATTTTTTTTTACAGCTTTCGAGTTACTCGAAACTGTATTGTTTCCATAAATTTTTTATTGCTACAAGTACGCCCTGCTTTGTTTTGCAAATGATTATTCTTTTTTGCAGTGCGTTCGAATTCGAAGGCACTGCTTTGTTTTCAAAATGTTTTTTTTAATTTTTTAAAACTATAATAACTACGCATGTTACATGTATTCTGATACAATTTCGTACGATGAAGTGTGAACAATATGGTAATGAATATAAATTGTTGCATATTTTACCTACCGGAAATGACGTAGGTCAAAATGTCAAATTTCAGTGTTTTCTAATTTACAGCTCTATTTTAGATCCAATTTTAATCGGATTTTAGACATTTTCATTCTTAACAAAATGCATTTTTCAAAATTTCGATATCACTTCCGGTTTCAACGTTTTCCGGAATTTTGAAGATATTTGAATTTATTTTTCTGCAATATGATTGAAATGATAATCGAAAAACAATGAATCAAAAAGATTTGACCCGGAAGTAACATATCAGCCGCCATATTGATATGAACAACTTTTGTAAAACTCAAAATGGGGCCTCAGGGTTATAAGCACAATTGGTAATTTTAGTATTTTTAAACAGCTCAGTAGATTGCCCCAAAAAAGTATGCAAATCGATTTTTGATATTTAATGTTGCTTTTTTGTTATTTTCGGTACGGTATATTTGTTTTATGTAATTGCCAAAATTTCATAGACTTGTAACTCGTGACCTTGACCTTTTTTTGACCTTGTGACCTGAACACAGATTATTGCCCTTGACTAGATCTATCCAATGATATATGCATTTTTGTTGACCGATGTTTACTTCCGGTTTTAGAGCCATTTGAAATTTGCGATTTTGAACTTTAATTAGCTCGGTCAAGTGACCTATTTTACATACGTCACAAATTCTTATATATTCTTAGTGTGCCAGATCTACTCTTTCCAATGATATATAACACTTATATATTTATGAAAATTGCGCGATTTAAAATTTGAGCAAAGTTCCATTGTAACTGTGCATGTTTTCAAATATTATTTTGAACGTTATGTAAACTTCCAGGTAGATAGACATTTTGATTACAAACTCAAATCTATTTTCAAAAGTTCCATATCACTTCCGGTTTTGACGTTATTCGCATTTTAAATTTAAAATCTAACTTCCAGAATTTTGAAGAAAAGTTTTGTTTGCAATATATTAGAAATGATGTATTTAACAATAATTAATCAATAAAATCTAATAATCTAATAATAATTTTCTAATAATCTGACCCGGATGTAATAGATCAGATCGATATATCTACCGGTTTTGACGTTATTGTCTTGTAAAAGATTAACTAAAATAAAATGTTTGTCTAAATGGTTAAATGATAGTGCTCTCCCTTCAACTTGTAATTGACTTGAGTTTGGGCGATACTAAGCTAAAAAAAATACATATGTCGCCCAAACGCATACAATTATCGTCAAAACAGATGAAGGGAGAGAACTACTATTTTTATTGTAAATCTTTAAAGCTATCATGCTGTAATTAAACTAGAAATCATGTTTTAAAAAATAAGTCAAGCCATCTGCAATTAATCACCATATTTACTACTAGCAGTCACCATACATGTTGAAGAAATATGGCCGCCACCGACCCACTATAAAACAGAGTAAGCTACGCCATTCAGTTTGTTGATATACATGTACACACATCGGACTGTCAACATCGATAATATGCGGTCACTATTAAACAAGCCAATCCTGCAACTGTCGAAGAAGAAATTATGCTATTGTCGAAAACTTACCAATCGCCAATCTTTTTGGAAAATTTACATATAGAATGATATTTTGATTGCGAACAAAACTCTGTTTTCAAAATTTCGATATCACTTCCGGTTTTGACGTAATTGACTCATAAATTTGAAATTCAACTTCCGGAATTTTGAAGATATTTGAAATTTGTTTTTTGCAATGTGTTAGAATTTGTTATAGCAACAATTTGAAATAAAAAAATCCGACCCGGAAGTAACAGATCATCCGTCATTTTGATATAAGTAACTTTTATAAAACTGAAAATGGGACCTCAGAGTTATGAGCGGAATCCGTAATTTTAGTATTTTTGGAAACTACAGTCGATTGCTAAAAAAAGTATAGACACCGATTTTTTAATTTTGATTTCAATTTTTTTTATGCAATTACTTAAAGGGATAGTAAGTTTTATAACGATATCCGAATTTTCCAATAAATAGACAATTAAATATTACCCTAGCGCGATAAAATTTCACAAATTCTTAAACAGAATAAAGTTTTTAGCGATTTTCGGCTAAAATTCACTTTTCATGGAAGCCGCCATTGATGATGTTATGGTTCGTGATTATGCGAGATGATGACTTCACGTCGTAGATAAAAAGGTAAACAAAGCATGGCCGACATTCAGCCAGCCGATCGATATGAGCTACAAACACATTTACATCCAATGACAATGACATATAAAAAAGAGGATCGCTTCATGAATGCGACTTAATTTTACTGCGGATTTTAAACTTTATTGGCGCTGAGTTTCTGAGTGTCGAAAATGTGTTTGTTGTGTAACGTGAAAAACGAGCTGATCAACCTGCGTATGGCTTTCCGAGACTATAAAATAAGTTCATGTAGACTTTCAGTTTAAAAAAAACCCGCGTTTCATCATGATTATGCCTGCAAATGTCCATGCCAGAATAAATAAAGTTTTTCCTGCAACTTTTATAAAGAAATAAGACGAATGAAAATTAAATGACCCAGCCATGCAAATAAAATAACTTGTACCGTCTTGTTGTACAAACTGACTTGAAAATCAAGACTACTAAAGGAATTATATCAGTAAAGGAACTGGACAATCAAGATACAAATAAAGCTGGAAATCTAGAACTGACGGTATAGGTGTAAACAAAAGACGAAGTAAGCCTTTCGACTACCACTCAACGGCAGGTTTTCTGACTAGCCTTTCGCCACAAATTCCCGATTTCATACATGCTTCATAGGATTAAATTCATCAAAGTAATAACTTACTTTCTATGCAGCCTGCCATAATTCAAAGTGAGTTTACCTTCACAATACGGCTGTATTTTTCATTCCCTCATTGCCAATCATCGTGTTGACATTATATTACGACGTGACGTTCTATCTACGACGTGACGTCATGTCACGTGACGCGTCAAGCAAATATGGCGGCCTCCATGATTTGTAATTTATTGACTTTAAATTGTGATATTAGACGAAGTAAAGTACCAACATCAATAAAAACTTTTGGAACATGTTTATTTTATTCTAGTCTATCACAAATTTACAAAGCTTACTATCCCTTTAAACTTTCAAGGCTAATATCTTTTGACCTTGACCTTTGGTGACTTTGGTACCTGAACAAAAAAATGTTGCCCGCGATGAGATCTATCTAATGATGTATTCATGGTTGTTGTCTGATGTACATTTCCGTTTTTTTAGGCACCGTAAAACGGGGGAACTTTGAACACTTTTTTGGTTTAAAACATTGCCACATTCAGGATTCTTATTTTTTTGTAACTGTTTTGTTATCAAAATATGGGGGTTTTACAATACTGTCAATACATTGAATGTGATGATACCTGATACACTTTTTGTACATTTTTTAAAAAAAAATAATGGTGTTCAAAGTTACCCATAAAATGGGGTAACTTTGAACACATAATTCACATGCAAGACTGATCAATGATGATGTTCCTGAGGGGTTTATTTGAACAATTAAATGAATTTTAAAAAATATTTCTAACATAATAGCATACAAGAAACTTTTAATCTCAATGGTTGAACATGTAACAGTTAAAAATAGATGGACATCTCATGCCACTTGTAACATTAACAAAATTAACAACAAAATTTGTATTAACTTTAAAACAGATGATATCATTGGAAGAGCAAGCAGAAGTTCTTATATCCCCCAATCATCCTCCATGTTCACAATTCTGTAAACACCTCTATTGTTTAGAGGTTTTACATTTTTCTCTGGAATGATGTTTCTTACATTTTTCCACAAATACAATTTTTTAACACCTGGATCATCCGCCAGATTGGTTTCATGATGAAACCAATCTGGCGGATGATCCAGGTGTTAAAAAATGTCTATTTGCAGCTCTTGAACGTTTTATGTTCTGGCAGGTTCTATATGGAAGCTGATCTTTGTGCCTATTTAAAAACGAAACAGCCCATTCTGTTAAAGGACAATTATTAACAAACTGGGGGACTTTCTTTCCTTTTGAAGCAAGATAATTTTTTGCCAAGATTCTGATGTCGAAATTATCAAAGGGGAAACCCCATTCCCCTACTAACTGGATATGTTTGACAAATGACTTTTCTTCTTCATCAGAAAAAACGGGAGGGTGACCTGGTCTTGTTATGTTTCTTGTTCAATCGATTACTCAGTGTTCCAGTAGGTATACCAAAATGACGACTTGCTTTTCGTAAGAACTGATAACATGTTTGTATTGTAATGTTTACTTGTTTACAGGAGTTACCTGTCCACCGGAAGTGGAACAAAAGCGAGTAACGAAATCTGCACGGGTTTTAGGCAGTTGAATTCCAGTTGGCGAACGAGCAAGTTGCTCAATTATAAACACGTGTTGTAATGGCAAGATGCCGATGAAATATTAAAGTAATGAACTTTAAACTAGTGTGTTTGTTGGTAATATTGTATGTACGTTTAACATTGGTAGCAGAGCGTCACACATTAGAAGAGACAATGGCTACGGCCACGGTGAAAAATTATAAAATTCCACCTGTTCTCGGGCCGAAGACGATATATGATTCATGGAAATCAGAAATAGAAGTATGGAAACTCGTAACTGAATTGGACAAGAAGAAACAAGCGTTGGCGGTTACATTGTCGCTACAGGGACAAGCTAGAGAAAAAGCCTTGACGATAAGTACAAACATTTTAAATTCTGATAATGGAATGACAGAATTAATAAGAGAATTAGATTCTTTATTTTTGAAAGAAACTGTTGATTTGGCCTATGAAGCATATTCAAGATTTGACTCTTTTAAAAAATCAGATGATCTAAGTATGACAGATTATATAATAGAATTTGAACAGAGATATAATCGTTGTAAAAAACACAATATGGAATTACCAGACCCTGTGTTATCGTTTAAATTATTGGATAGTGCTAACCTTACTCAAAAGGAAAGACAATTGGCTTTGACAGCTTCAATAGATTTAGCATTTAAGTCTATGAAGTCTGCATTAAAACGTATTTTCAGTAATTCTCATGCATTAGACTCTAACTCTGGTGACTCTATTCAGCCTGATACGAGTATTGATATCAAGCAAGAAACATTTTATACACGAAATAATGCTTTTCAAAGATCGAAAAATAATTCATCTCAATTACAGTCTGGTTTAAAAGGCACAAATCCAATTGATCGGTTTGGTAGGAGAACATCATGCGTAATTTGCCATTCGATATTTCACTGGGCTAAAAACTGTCCTGATCGAAAAAAATCAGACGTTGCAAATATAAATCAATCTGATAGTGCCAGTGATGATGAAAATGGGGGAGAATGTAATTTGACATTATTTGTTAAAAATGATATTGTGAATGAAATTTTTACAATGGAATGTTCCGGATGTGCTGTACTCGATACCGCTTGTACTCGAACAGTGTGTGGTTCTTCTTGGCTAGAGTTATATTTGACTTCGTTGTCGGACACAAAATTTAAATTAGTTGAATCAAAACCCAGTGAAAAGTTGTTTAAGTTTGGTGATGGGGCCCAGGTTAAATCTGTTAAACAAGTTAAATTACCAGCAAAGTTAGCTGGGGTTTCTTGTTTCATTTTAACTGAAGTAGTAGATGAAAATATTCCACTATTATTGAGCAAGTCTACATTAAAAAAGGCAGAAACTGTGTTAGATTTAAGTAATGATAAAGCAACTATGTTCAATAAACCGATTAATCTTAATTTCACGTCGAGTGGTCATTATTGCATTGATATCCAGGGTGAAATGTCTGACAAACCAATGGAAGTTTTGTTTTCAGCTGAAGATTACAGTGAAACAAGATTACTGAAAGAGTTAAGAAAATTGCATCTTCAATTTGGACATGCCTCGGCTGATCGTTTGAAACGTTTATTGAAAGATGCTGGACATGAAGGTGAGAATTTAATTAAACATTTAGATCAAATAGTGAACTCTTGTGCAATATGTTTAAAATATAAACGTCCATCTCCTAAACCTGCTGTGGGATTTCCTCTGGCATCGGAATTTAATGAAACTGTGGCAGTAGATTTGCATCAATTGGACAAGAGCATTTGGTATCTTCACATTATAGACGAATTTACAAAATTTAGTGCAGGTGCAATTATAAAGAGTAAACAATCTTCTGTGTTTGTTAAAAACTTTATTACTCATTGGATAAGTATTCATGGTGCACCAAGAAAACTTTTTAGTGACAATGGAGGGGAGTTTAGTAATAATGAAGTTCGAGATATGTGTGAAAACTTTAACATTGAATTTAAATTAACACCAGCTTACAGTCCATGGAGCAATGGTCTATTGGAACGGCATAATATGACATTAACTGATATTTTGATTAAAACAAGAAGCGATAAACATTGTGATTGGGAGACTGCACTTTCTTGGGCTTTAATGGCAAAGAATGCTCTTACAAATTCTCATGGATATAGTTCATATCAGCTCTTATATGGTAAAAATCCAAATTTGCCTTCGTTCATTACTGACAAACCTCCTGCATTAGAGGCTACATCGATAAGTGACACTGTACGAGTACACATAAATACATTATATGCGGCTCGACAAGCTTTTGTTAAAGCTGAGAGTTGTGAACGGTTACGCAGAGCAATAAAAAAGCAAATACGACCAACAGGTGAACACTTTACACAAGGTGACAAGGTATTTTATTTGAGACCTGATTCTAAGCAATGGAAGGGACCTGGTAAAGTTATTGGACAAGACGGTGTGATTGTGTTCATAAATCATGGCGGCATTGTAATTCGGGTTCATAAGTGTAGGCTGCGTCATGCAAACTGTGATTTACTTCAACCTGAAACTAAATTAACTGAAAACAACTCAATAACTGTTAATAGTGATAATCAAGCTTATGATTCAGATTCTGATGTCAATATAGACATTTCAAGTGTGCACTCAGATAATATTCCAGACACAAGTGATAATATTCCAGACACAAGTGTTAATATTCCAAACACGCGTGTTAATATTCCAGACACAAGTGGTAATATTCCTATTAAGAATATTAAAATAGGACAGAATATACAGTATATAAACAATAAAACTAATGAAACTGTGACTGCGACTATTTTAGGTAGAGCTGGCAAATCAACTGGTAAAAATAAAAATTGGTTTAATGTTGAACTTTTATCTCCACAGGATATGCTTGGTATTCGTCAGTCAGTTGATCTTGGGACTGTTAATGGTTTAGTTATAGAAGATACAGTAACAGATATTCATGCTGAAAACCGTACTGTAGAAAATTCATCAGACACGGAAAATGTTAATATATGTGACGATGAATATTTAGCTATAAAGAATACAATATTTGATGACACAGAAAATGTATTAGTGATGGAAGATGTTTCATTTGATAACAGTAAACAGTTAGAGTTAGAAAGCTGGAAAAGAAATAATGTATACTTGGAAGTTACAGATGAAGGCCAGAAAAGTATTTCTACACGTTGGATAAATACCCTTAAAAAGACATCTGATGGTATAAAACCTAAATCTAGGTTAGTCGCTAGAGGCTTCGAGGAGTTTGATAAAACAATTCAATCTGATTCTCCTACTTGTGCAAATGAATCTTTGCGATTAATTTTAAGTGTTATGGCTCAAAACAAATGGAAACCATATTCTATGGACATCAAAACGGCTTTCTTGCAAAGTTATAAAATTGAACGTGATCTCTTTGTGAAACCTCCTATTGAAGCTAAATCTGTTGGTAAACTTTGGTTACTCCAAAAATGTGTTTATGGGTTAAACGATGCATCTCTTAGTTGGTACAAAACAGTTAAATCAGTTATGTTGAGTATTGGTGCAAAAATCTCCAAAGTCGATCCAGCAGTGTTTTATTGGACTGACAAGGATGGAAAACTTTTTGGTGTTTTAGCTTGTCACGTGGATGACTTTCTTTGGGGAGGTGTTTTAAATTTTGAAAATGCTGTTATAGATAAAATTTGACAGTACTTTCAAGTTGGCAAAGAAGAAAATACAGCTTTTCGTTACCTTGGTATTAATTTGTTTTGTAAAGATGATGCGATTTATCTTAACCAGAATGACTATGCTAAAAATCTTGCTCCAATTAACATTGATAAAGACAGAATTCAACATAAACAATCAGTTTTGTCTGAAAAAGAAACTTCAATTTTACGTTCTAAAGTGGGTCAAATTTTGTGGTTAGCTCATCAAAGACGACCTGATCTTATATTTGATATTTGTTGTATTGCATCAGTTATTAAAGATGCTAAAGTGACACATTTAATTGAAGTGAATAAGATGATAAGTAAAATTAAAAGTAACAATATTACCTTGAAGTTTCAGAATTTAGGTACAGGTAAACTGTCATTACTGGTATTTAGTGATTCATCATTTGGTAACCTAATTGATGGAGGTACTCAGGGAGGATACATAATTTTTCTGAGAGGAGAAAGTGGAAGAATATCACCTATATACTGGAACTCTAAGCGAACTAGACGTGTAGTGAGAAGTACTTTATGTGGTGAAACTCTTGCTATGGCAGATGCCATTGATTCTGGATTATTTCTAGCTACTCTTTTTGCTGAATTAACATTTGGTGTATCTGATCCATCTTTGATAAAACTTTCGTGTGTCACAGATAATAAGTCTTTATTTGAAGCACTTAAATCAAATAAATATATTTCAGAAAAACGTTTACGATTAGAAATGACTGGTATAAAAGAACTTATACAAAGTGCACAAATTAGTGACATTAAATGGGTTGAAACTAAAAAACAGTTAGCAGACTGTTTAACCAAAAAGGGTAGTTCCCCTTATTCATTAATGAGAGTATTTCAAAATGGTCTTGTTGATTTGTGAATGAATGTATTTTATTTACTTTTGTTTGTATAGAGTGGGAGATTGATAACATGTTTGTATGGTAATGTTTACTTGTTTACAGGAGTTACCTGTCCACCGGAAGTGGAACAAAAGCGAGTAACGAAATCTGCACGGGTTTTAGGCAGTTGAATTCCAGTGGGCGAACGAGCAAGTTGCTCAATTATAAACACGTGTTGTAATGGCAAGATGCCGATGAAATATTAAAGTAATGAACTTTAAACTAGTGTGTTTGTTGGTAATATTGTATGTACGTTTAACAAGGACATTTTCTTTGATACAATTTGATTCACAGCTATTTTTAAAGTGTCCTCTGTATAGTGTTTATATGCTCGTGCATGAAGAAGAAAAGTCATTTATCAGACGTCTTTAATAGGAGCGTGCCATACTATTAAAGTTACTAAAAATTATTTTGGATCTGAAAAAACGAAAAAATGCATTATAAACTGTGTTAAGTATGTAGACCAATTTCTAATAGACATTTGTCTTGTTCTTTTCAAGATTTACCCCATGGGGTAACATTGAACGGCGTTCAATGTTACCCCAAGAGAAATAATATAACAATGCTGTCAACATTCTTCAGTGGAATCCGAAAATAGACAAGAGTAAACATTTTATGCTTTGTTTTACAAATTACATATACTTTAACCTGTATCTTGGTTAAGTTTCTTGAAAATAGTCATGTAAGATGCTCACATCTCATGAAAAGTTTGAAGTGTAAAAAAATAAGAAATCTCACATGTTTCAACCACCATTTTGAAAATGAGGTCTGCCGAGAAGAAAAATGTCATTAATTAATTCCATGTCATTATATTATGAGTAGATATTGTCAAAGAACATTTTTTAGAAGCAGTCCATCAGATATATTTATATTATGAAATTTCTTTAATGTGAAAAACAATATTCCAACTTTTCTGCGAAGAGTGTTCAAAGTTCCCTCGGCGTTCAAAGTTCCCCCGTTTTACGGCAATTGAAATTTGTGATTTTTTATTTTAAATAGCCCTGTCACGTGACCTAACTTATTTACATCACAAATTATTTTACCATCATACTAATATGCTCAATCTGCTCTTTCCAATGATATATAATATGCATTTGAATCAAATTTGCGCTTTTGAAAATTTGAAAATATTGTGCTAATTTCCATTGTAACAATGCGTGTTTTTTCAAATTTTATTTCAATCGATCCGAAAATTTACAGATGGAAAGACATTTTGATTGCAATCCCAAATAAGTTTTCAAAATTTTGATATCACTTCCGGTTTTGATGTTATTGGCTTGTAAACACTCAATTAATTTCAAATGTTTAATACGCCTATCCAAATTTGATAAGGGAGATAATCTCAACTCGATATCTAGAATTGATTTTAATTAAAGGATTTATGCATTGTTTGCTTTGATGCCCCAAAACAAACTCCTAAATATGACAAATATCTCCTATCAGATAAACAAAAAAAAAAAAATTTTTTTGATCGGTAAATAAAAGAAAAAATGAAGAATTATCGGTAGCGTTGTTTTTATGCATATTTTCCGGCAATCTTCGGAATCTCTCGGCGATGACGTCAGAGACGTCCCACATGTTGGCGTCGTTAGCCTATCCTATATAGTTTTGACTTTTTGCATCGCCAATATGGTCTATTGTGTTGCCTTCGGGTGTTCAAATTCATCAAAGAACAAATCGTCAAAGATGTCAGGGATAAGTTTTTTCCGATTTCCTAGTGATCCGGATTTTAGGAAACGATGGATTCTTAAGATAAAGAGAGAAAAGTTTGAACCCACGAAGCACAGTCGAGTCTGTTCAGCTCATTTTGATACTGACTGTTTCGAACGAGATGCCAACAAACTTGCTATGTATGGTTATGTTGGTGGAAGAAATTCATTGAAGAAGGATGCAGTTCCTACAATTTTCAACTTTCCATCAATGAAACCGACGTCTATAAAAGAAAGAGGCGCTAGTAAGAAGAGAAAGCGAAGAGAGGTGAGTTGACTGAAGTTGACGCCATTTTTATTTATTTATAGATCGATCGATGTTGACTTGCGTTTTAATTACGCTGGTTACGACAAACGTGTTTGTTACTAATCTATCGGTCATTTACAGTCCCACTTCGAATATATTTTAAGTTGTTAATTTTCATGTCAATCAAAAAATGTGTGTTTAGTCAAGATAAAATATTGTGACAGCGGTAGAAACTGTAAGAGCACATGCGCAACACGCCCATTTCCTACTTTCGTTTCGGGATAAACAAACATCAATATTGACATGGATAGCGATAATTCATCATTTAAAATTGAAATATTTTATAAATATATTTAACATATATTCAAAGAAACTTTTTGTGAAGTATGATTTATATGATAAGTTCATATTATTGATGATAAGCCTAGAATAGTGGCTATACTAGACTATAGACCTTTTTGTTTTGTTTTTTGATTTGGTCTACTTTCACTATCATTTTTGATACCGTGTTTACACATTCTGCAACTGAGTAAAGCAATATGAATAGATTTCTGTTTTTATGAATTACTTTTTCCTTTTTTAGACACTAGAAGATCTTGGGTTACTGCAGTCTGGTGGAAGTCCAAAAGATGAAAACACACTACCAGTGGCAGTGGCAGTAGGTTTTGAAGATACAGACCACAACAGAACTGGGGCAACTCAAACATCTAGCAAGGCTGTCCAAGCTACTAACAAGCCTTACATGAGAACAAGACGTCTGCAGTTTAGAGGGCAAACAAAAGACAAGGCTGTTCAAGTTAACACGGTACCAGACAATGTTAAAATACTAAGAAGCCATGCTGAGGACTCTGATGAAGAAATGCAGAGTGAAAAGGGAAATACAGAAAGTCAAGAAGATGACCTAGATGACCTGGACTACAGTCCTAGTGAAACTGCATCTGACAGTGAGTCTGGAAGTGACTACGAGGAGGAGACAGAGGAGCTGCCATTCCCTTCATGTAGTGATCCAATAAAAGAACGACAAATTATTGTAAGTGAAAATTGCCTCATGGAGCTGCTCTCCGTCTGTAGAACCTGCTGTAAACAGACTCAGGTGTGTCAGAAGAGGAAAGCTGGTACACTTCTCGTTCTTGAGGCTGTATGTGAGGAGGGACACAGGTTCTCCTGGAACAGCCAGCAAATGCACCGGGGATTACCTTTGGGCAACTTAAACATTGCTGCAGCTACCCTTTTTAGTGGAAGTTCTGCCTCTAAGGTAAAAACATTTTTGGATCATTTGAACACGCCTACAATTTCCAAGAGGACATATCATATGATTCAAAAGCATTATCTTGTACCTACAGTGAGTGAAGTGTGGCACCAGGAGCAGGACAAGATTCTTGATAGTAGGATTGGCAAACCACTTGTTATTGGAGGAGACGGGCGTTGTAACTCACCAGGGTTCTCTGCTAAATATGGATCGTATAACATTATGGATTTAGAGACAAAAACAATTCTACACACAGAACTTGTACAAGTAAGTTTTCACATGTAACCCATCTTTAATAAATATAGTAATGTATATACAAACAACTGGCTCAGTTAGAAAAAGTTCTTTTAAACAGAAATCTTGAAAGTGGGTTTGATGTTAGCAATATATATTATATTATATGTGATATTGAATCCATGTGACTCATGTGAGTTTATAAAATTGTGAGATTAGAGATATATTACTGAAGTTTTTGGAAAAATCTGCCGTCTTGTACATGAAATATTGAGAAGGGTCAATCACAATCAAAATGGGGGTGAATTTCTACATGGGTTTAAAAGAAATAGTTACTAGAGCGATTATTGTGAAGTTTAACATGATATTATCTGTTTATTTCAGTCCAACGAGGTGAAGAGTTCTGTCCACATGGAGTTAGAGGGCTTGAAAAGAACTATCAAGTTAAGATGTCAAATTCAAGATTTAGTTACGGACAGACATGTACAGATTAAAAAATACATGAGAGAAGAGCAGGCGTCTGTAAACCACTACTTTGACGTTTGGCATGTCAGCAAAAGTGAGTGGATTTTTATCAATATTTTGGACGATTTAGGGTTTAAAAACAACAACAGGCCATGGCAATTCCATAATAGGCTTTTTTTTCAAACAAGAATCTAAACCAATCCTTTTACTGTAAGATACAATTAAACAACATTTTTAATAGTGAAAGTTTTGCCTTCTGGCCCTTTGGGACTTGTGTTATAAATATTTGTAAGATATCTGTTCTTACATATATTTACAGGTGTGACTAAGAAACTAGAAAAGGGGTCAAAGAAGAAGAAATACCAACAACTGCAGCCATGGGTAAAATCAATTGGTAACCACTTGTTTTGGGTGGCAGGATCTTCAGGAAATGATGGGGAGCAGAAACAGGCTAAGTGGTTGTTACTTCTAAACCATGTGGCAAATATTCACACTGGCCATGGTGACATCTTCCCAAATTGTGAACATGGGGAACTGGACGCTGAAAGAGAATGGCTAACTAAAGGTATTTCCCATTGACTTTTTTACTGTGAAATATAAATTAGAACCAGCAATCTGTTTGTAGAGAGTTATGTTAATGTTATCTGCTTAAAGCACTAAAGACCCATGATTTTTGCAGTGTTATTTTACTTGATAGAGCATTTTATTATTATTAGAGCACAGGACTGGTTTCAATGGGAGACAAGTCATAAAATAAAAATTCAAACCGCAAAACAAAACCTGAAATTCAAAATAAAAGTTTTGCAATACATTGGTAGAATTTGTAAATGAACTATTCATATGAGGAAGTATATAGAGGATCTTACATGAGTGATTATGCCATATAAAATTGATGAAATTCGTTGCTGGATTAAATATTCCCGAGCCTTGGCGAGGGAAATATTTAATCCAGCAACGAATTTCATCAATTTTATATGACATAAGCACGAGTGAAAGATTCTAGTTATCACACAGCCATCTATACACGCATATTTTCCTAAAATTGCATGCATTGTTTCCATATAGGAAGCGATTCTTTCATAATGTGTCATATTGTGTTTACGAACTTGCTTTTTGAACTCGGTAACAGTACTGTTGTGTGATAAATCAATATATTGTATTTGTCTTCTTGTAGGCTCTCGTCCATACAGATACTTAGAGGAGATTGTTACCAAGAAGCAGCTAGTAAAAGATATCAGCAAACTTTCTTCAGTCCACCAAACATATTACTTAGAAGTGTTCCACAATGTTGTTAACCATTTCGCATCAAAACAGCAGCATTATTTCTATGGAGCAATGCAGTGCAGGTGTGTACATAAATCTTTCACTCAAACTCTTTTAGGCACACTAATAAGTAAAATCTTGGACCATATATTTGTGCATGACTATTAACTGTGCCTAAAATAAAGAGTGTGCCTAAATAATATGTGCTTAAGCCTTCAATTTAATGGCTAAATCAAGCTGTGCCCAAAAAGATTGTGCCTAATTAAAGGTGTGCCTAAATCAATGTACCTAAATAACGCTATGTCTAAATGAACCTGTGCCTATGAAGAGCGTGTCTAAATGACTTGTGCTTAATATATTTGTGCCGAAATGACAGTGAACCACTTTTCGCAGCATTTATATTTAATCTTTATCACTAAGTTGATTACTAATATCGTAAGTCTCTGTTCATTTTCTCACAGAATGTACCTTGCTGCACTCCACTTCAATGAGAATAACAACTTGGAGCAAAAAACAACAAAGGATGGAGAATTACAGTGGGTAGTGTGCTTTCCTAAAGCCCAGAAAGGAAACGCGGCTGTCATCAAACCAGTGAAAATAGAACCATCTTTTGGTGAGTACATTGTCTGGATTAAAAGATACTAAGCCAGAATATGAGTGGGAGCAACAATGACAGTTATTGTCAGTTGTGATAAGATAAAGAAATTGACAAAGCTATACTATATTTTTGCTCATTTTACCTCAAGGTTTTTCAACATGTTCCTTCTATTACCCTTTCTGAAACCTTGATCAATTGCCTCACCCCTCCTTAAAAATAAACAAGCAATAAATAATCAGATGGTTGGTGTTGCATTGATGAAACAAATTTATTGAATTATTATTGTCTAAAAAAATGTATGTAAGTCTACGAACTGACTCGCAACTCCAAAAGAAATTTACTTATTGACTTTCTCAAAATGATTTTCAGAATATATTGATCGTGTTGATCTTATGGCTTCATGAACAAAAGTAGCAGGATAGTTATTGTGCCAGCAGAATACATTCTTGATGTGTTGTATTTCTTGTTGGAAATATTCTGGGTCACAAATCCTTTTTGCTCTTCTGACCAATGCTGTAATGGCTGCCCGTTTAACATGTTGGGGGGTGTTCATGAAGCCATAAGATCAACACTGATGGCTAAACAAACCAACCAACAGCCTAAGCCTAACAGACCACCCACCCGCATAGTTATTCCCTTTATTGGGAAGGCATCGTACCAAATTAAGAAGATCCTAAAGAAGTCAGTTGGTATTGAAACAGTTTTCTCTGGAAACACAACAATTAAAGATGTGCTCAAGGCCAACGGTAAATCCAACCCCACCAACAACCAAAAACCCAAAGGATGTATCTACCAAGTTGAATGCTCGTGTGGTAGTACATATATAGGGGAAACTAAAAGACCCCTTGACGTACGACTCAAAGAGCATCAAGACAAGCCAAGTAACGAAACATCCATTGTGGCTGAACACCTTGCCATGGGAAGAAAGACGGGGCATAAAATTAATTTTGACAACACCAAGGTATTGGCAATCAACAAGCATATCGATAAAACCAGAAGACTCCATGAAGCCATCAACATCAGAAGATACCAGCCCGACCTAAACAGAGATGAAGGCGTGCGCTTTTCCCATGCATACGATAAACTTATTCAACTGTAATCTTTATATTCATATTCATGTATTCATTTATCTTATTAATAAAACATTTTAACCCCCTAGTTTTACCCAACTTTCCCCTTTCTCTAATAAATTGGTTTAACAAATAACTGTTGTTGTTTATTTAATCTTTAGTCACCTTTCACTCAATTTAGTTAAGTGAATCATTTTCTATTAGTATATGTATGTTATTTTAGTAATCATGCCTGTGTTTGTATCAATTTAAGTTATGTATGTACTAATAAACCACTTTTTATGTCCTGTGTTTTCTTTATGATAATAGCTGAATGTATATATACCTTTGCCTATCACTTTTATCATTATGTGCCTGAAGACGACGGGGGAAACACGTCGAAACGTTGCATAAAACTTTAACCAGTGATTGTTGTTCCATAAAGCTGTGTCTATATATTGTGCTTACAATTGCTAAATGCCATTTAAAAACTTTAATCGTCATACATGTTTGACCATGTTCAACCTTGTTGGGAAAACCGTCTACACGATCAAACATTTACAATCAATCTGAATTGCTTTTAGTGAACTTCATATCGGAGTTTTGATAATATTGCACTTTATTACATCTGTCGCGGAAATGATAAATATTCCCAATGGTATCCCAGATAATGATTATTTTTGGGGGTAACGGCATACAAATTGAAAATCCAACAGTATTAGAGCATTTATCATACATTTCTACATCAAAATAAACACAAAAGCATACACTGTTCCAATGTTTATTTATAACTTCGGGAATTATCAAAAGGATGACAAATTCATAGAATGACCCATATCATTGCAGTGCGTTCTAGCGAACGCACTGCTTTGTTTTCATAATGACTGTTTTTTTTTTTTTGTCTACTTCTGGTCACGCTAATTCGGTATGAAGGGAGCATGCCACACATTATCTCGCATGTTTTCCTACGATAACTAACTGCTCGGTGTTGCGTGAATGTAAAATGACGGTTTTTTGTCTAACCGGAAATGACATATGACGGAAAAATCCATATTATGTTTTTTACCATTTTTACATCTGTTTTTCAACCGATTTTGATGGAACCTTTTTTGTTTATTTCTTTAAACGTTTGTCTACAAGGTAAGACTTTAAAAATATGCATTTTGAGAACTTTGTTGCTGACTTTTTGAAGCACTTTTTTGACCATTTGTTCAACTTTTGCAATTTTATTTGTATCAATATGAAAACTTACAGGTACATAGACATTTTGATGGCGAACAAAATGACATTATCAAAAAAAATATATCACTTCCGGTTTTGACGTCATTCGCTTGCAAAGTTGAAATTTTAACTTCCGGAATAATGAAAATATTCAAAAAAATCTTTTTGCAATGTGCTAGAAATAATCATTGACAAAATATGAAATGATAAAATTTGACCCAGATATTTCATATCAGCCGCCATCTTGAAATGAGTAATTTTTCTTTAAATCGAAATTCAGAATCAGGGAATCATCCGATTTGAATAAAAATGATGTCTAGGGAATCTTTAGTCGATTGCTAACAAAACATGGCGAGCCGATTTTTAAATTTCGATTCAGAATTTTTTTTATTTCCGATTTAGAATTTTTGGAAATAGTCAAAACTTTTAAGGCTCATATCTTTTGACCTTGACCTTGAGTGACCTTGTGACCTGAACAAAAGTTGTTGCCCTTGACCAGATATATCCAATGGCATAATCATTTTAGATGCCCAATGTTTACTTCCGGTTTTATGGCCGTCAGAAAATTGCAATTTTTAACTTTAAACAGCTCTGTCACGTGACCTAATTTATGTACGTCACAAATTATCTTCTATCATTATCACGCTTTATCTCCTGTTTCCAAAAATGTATAACACTAAATATTTTGATCAAAATTGATTTTTGGAATTTTGTTCTTTGTTCTATAGTAACTCTGCGTGTTTTTTTGGCGGGAAAAAAACACGTATTATCTGAATTAAGGATTTCATAAGATAGGTAACAATTTCTTCTTAAGATATGGAAGAACATGACTAACAAAGAAAAAAATATGATAAAATCGTCACCGGAAGTAACACGTTGGCCACCATCTTGAAATGAACATGTTTTCTTTAAATCGAAATCCTTATTTATATAATTTTGATGTTTATGGCATTTTCAATCTATTGCTAACAAAATGAGGGCAACTGAATTGCTAATTTCGATTATGGTGTTTGTCTATTTCCGGTATAAGATATTCAGCAATTATTGTAACACTTTTAAAGCTCATAACTTGTGACCTTGCTATTTGTTGACCTTAGTTATTGCCCGAAATGAGATCTATCCAATGGTGAATTCATTTTTGTTGTACAATATTTACTTCTTGTTTTATAGCCATTTGAAAATTGTCAGTTTGAACCTATTTAACGTACGTCACAAAAAAAAAATCGTCTTTTCTTATTATGCTTTATCTCCTCTTGATATATAATAGTAGATATTTTAATCATTTTGCTTTTTTTTTAATTTGAAAATTTTCTTCATTGTTTAAAGTAACTGCGCGGCTTTTTTGGCGCGAAAAAACACGTGGTTCCTAAATTGTGGATTTTTAAAGAGAGTCGACACATTCTTTTGAAGATATAAAATGACATAACATTCATAGAAAAAAAAGGATAAAATTGGACCCGGAAGTAACTAGTAGACCACCATCTTGAAATGACCAACTTTTCTTTAAATCGATATAAGTGATCAGGATATCATCCGATTTACATAATGTTGATGTCTATGTCATCTTCAATGTATTACTAACAAAATGGTGACTGCCGATTTCCTAATTTCGATTAAAAGTTTTGTCTATTTCCGGTTAAAGAAATTCAGCAATAGCAAACACTTTCAAAGCTCAAAACTCGTGACCTTGACGTTTGATGACCTTTTGATCTGAACCAAAGCTATTGCCCTCGATAAAATCTATCAAATGATGTTTTACTTTGTGTTTTCCGATGTTAACTTCCGGTTTAATAGCCGATTGAAAATTGAGATTTTTAACTATAAACAGCTCTGTCACATGACTTAATTTATATGCAGGACTTAAATGCAACCGTTCAAGGATGTTTAAATTGCGCACTGCTCAGTACCGTTATCACGGTTCTAGTTTAGTTTGTTTTTTATAATGTTTAGCTCATTAATTTGTTCATCAATTATCTTTTCTGATTCTGTATTTGATATTTTATTTTCAATCTGTTTCATTTCATCAGTTAATTGCAGTGCGTTCGATTTCGAACGCACTGCTTTGTTTCCAGAATGTTTTTTTTTTTTTTTTTTTTTTTTTTTTTTTTTCTTCAAATTCTGGTCAGAGCGCCCAGCCAAAACTGTAAATGCCACATATGCATTGATGCAATTTCTCTTATGTACTCGAAAAACTAAATTTTTTAAATGTAATTTGATGCATTTTTGTCTAACCGGAAATGACGTAGGGCACGAAAGTGTATTTTAGAATTTTTCATTTCACGGCTCTATTTTTCATCCGATTTTACTCGGATTTTTTTAGGTTACTTCTTTAAACTAATGTCTACAATACGGCTTCTTCAAGTAATTGAAAATTTTTACTTTTGTCCCTAACTTTTTTTAGTTTTAATTATAAAAAAATTTCAACTTCTACAATTTTATTTCGATGAATCTGAAAATATACATGCATATAGGCATATGGATTGTGAACAAAATGCAAGTTTCAAAATTTCGATATCACTTCCGGTTTTGACGTAAATGGCTCTTAAAGTTAAAATTTCAACTTCCGGAATTTTGAAGATATGTAAAAATGGTTTTCGGAAATATGATTGAAATGACAATTCAAAAACAATGAATTAAAAAAAATTGACCCGGAAGTAAAAAATAAGCCGCCATATTGATATGACCAACTTTTGTAAAACTCAAAATGGGGCCTCAGGGTTATGAGCGGAATTTGTAATAGTAGTATTTTAGGACAGCCCAGTCGATTGCCAAAAAAAGTACGTTATTAGATTTTTGATTTTTAATACTGCCTTTTCGTTATTTCCGGTATAACGTTTAAAGTAATTGCCAAAATTTCAAAGACTTGTAACTCATGACCTTGACCTTTTATGACCTTGTAACCTGAACAAAGGTTATTGCCCTTGACTTGATATATCCAATGAAATATCCACTTTCGTTGTCCGATGTTTACTTCCGGTTCTATTGCCATTTGAACTTTGCGATTTTTAACTTTAAACAGCTCTGTCACGTGACCCAAGTAACATACGTCACAAACTCTTATATATTATTAGTGTGCTTATTTTTCTCTTTCCAGTGATATAAAACACTTTATGTTTGAATGAAAATTGCGCGATTTAAAATTTGAAAATTTTGTGCAAAGTTTCATTGTAACTGTGCGTGTTTTTTTCAAATTTTATTTTGACCGTCCTGAAAACTTACAGGTAGATAGACATTTTGATTGCAAACTCAAATCTGTTTTCAAAATTTCGATAACACTTCCGGTTTTGACGTTATTCGCTTTTAAAATCTAAAATCTAACTTCCGGAATTTATATGATATATGATTTTTTTTTTTTTGCAATATTTTTGAAATTATGCTATATAAACAATCAATCAATGAAATTTGACTCAGTTGTAATAGATCGGCCGCCATATTGATATGACTAACTTTTGTAAAACTCAAAATGGGGCCTCGGGGTTATGAGCGGAATTCGTAATTGTAGTATTTTTTGGACAGCTTAGTCGATTGCCCCAAAGAGTACGTGATTCGATTTTGATATTCGATGTTGCTTTTTTGTTATTTTCGGTATATTGTATTTAATGTAATTGCCAAAATTTCAAAGAATTGTAACCCGTGACCTTGAACTTTTTTACCACGTGACCTGAACAAAGGCTATTGCCCTTGACCAGATCTATGTACTGATGTATCCATTTTAGTTGTCCGATGTTAACTTCTGGTTCTATGGCCATTTGAAATTTGCGATTTTTAACATTAAATAGCTCTGTCACGTGACCTAACTTTCATACGTCACAAATTTCTATATATTCTTATTGTGCCTAATCTATTCTTTTTAATGATATATAACACTTTATGTTTTAAAGAAAATTGCGCGATATAATATTTGGAAGTTTTGTGCAGAGTTCTATTGTCACTGTGCGTGTTTTTTCAAATTTTATTAGAATGTTCTGAAAACTTGTGAGTAGCTAAGCATTTGGATTGCGAACTCAAATCTATTTTCAAAATTTCGATATTACTACCGGTTTTGACGTTATTGGCTAATTAACTAAAATAATATGTTTGTTGTCTAAATGGTTAAATGATAGTACAAACCAATCAACCAAAGAAGTAAAAAACATCGCCAAAACGCTAACACATTTGATTAAATAACGCTAACAATTATCGTCAAAACAGTTGAAGGGAGAGAACTACTATTTTTATTGTTAATCTATATTAAAGCTATCATGCTGTAACTAGACTAGAAAAAATGTTTCTAACTTTTTTAATATTAATATTTTTATAACCATTTGCTTAGTGCCTTGTGATTTATGAAAGATTCCAGGATGACGCACTGCCCAGCGCCGTTTTGGTACGGCTCTAGTTTTTGTTTTAGTTCTCTCCTAATTTTCTGGGTAATTCAGATATTTCATATTAGCCGCAATCTTGAAATGAGTAATTTTTCTTTAAATCGAAATTCAGAATCAGGGAATCACCCGATTTGAATAAACATGATGCCTAGGGAATCATCAATCGATTGCTAACAAAACATGGCGAGCCGATTTTTGAATTTCGATTCAGAATTTTTATTTCCGGTTTAAGATTTTCAGTAATAGTCAAAGCTTTTAAGGCTCATATCTTGTGACCTTGACCTTGAGTGACCTTGTGACCTGAACAAAAGTTGTTGCCCTTGACGAGATCTATCCAATGGCATAATCATTTTAGATGCCCAATGTTTACTTCCGGTTTTATGGCCGTCAGAAAATTGCAATTTTTAACTTTAAACAGCTCTGTCACGTGACCTAATTTACATAAGACACAAATTATTTTTGATTCGTACTATGCTTGATCTATGCTTTCCAATGATATATGACACTATGTATTTGAATCATAATTCCGCGTTTTAGAATTTGAAAATTTTGTGTCAAGTTTCATTGAAACTGTCCGTGCTTAGTTTGTCTGTCTGCTGGTATTCCCGCATCACTTTTAGTTAAACCTGCCTGTATACTGGTAGCCCGGCGCCCCTTTTATTTGGTCTGATTTCTTGTACTTCTGTACCCCTTTTATTTAGTCAGTCTGCTGGTATTTCTGAATCCATTTTTATCTGACTTTTTAAACGCCCACATGAAAATTTGGACATATATTGCCGTCACCCCTGTCTGTCCGTCGGTCCGTCAACAATTTCTTGTACACGCGATAGAGACTAGAGTTTTTATCCGATTTGAATGAAGCTTGGTATGTGTTCATTTATTTGATGTAATGTCTACAGGATAGCAATTTAAGAATTTTGAAATTTTGAATTTTGTTGCTGACTTTTTTAATTCCAAATTTTGCATTTTTTTTGTAAATTTTGCAATTTTACTTTGATCGATCTGAAAACTTACAGGTACATAGACATTTTAATTGTCTACAAAAATTAATTTTCAAAATTTCAATATCACTTCCGGTTTTGACGTCAAAGGCCTTTAAACTTGAAATTTCAACTTCCGGAATTTTGAAGATATTTGAAAAATTCTTTTTGCAATATGATAGAATTATTGATATGAAAAAACTAAAACTAAAAAATTCGAACCGGAAGTAACAGATCAGCCGCCATCTTGAAACGACAAATTTTTGTAAAAATCAAAATGGGGCCTCAGGGTTAAAATTGAAGTGTGTAATAATTGTATTTCTGGTAACTATAGTCGATTGCGACAAAAATGATGGTTGTCGATTTTTGAATTTCAATTTTTTCTTTTCTTTGTATATCCGGATGAATTTTGTCAGTAATTGTTAAAAATGTCAAGGCTCATATCTCGTGACCTTGACCTTTTGTGACCTGAACAAAAGTCATTGCCCTTGATGAGATCTATCAACTGATGTATTCATTTTTACTGTCCGATGTCTACTTCCGGTTTTATAGCCATTTGAAAATGTCGAGTTTTGACTTTAAACAGCTGTGTCACGTGACCTAATTCATGTACGTCACAAATTATCTTCTATTATTATCACGCTTAATCTCCTGTTTCCAAAAATGTATAACAGTAGATATTTCGATTAAAATTGCTATTTGGAATTTTGTTCTTTGTTCTATAGTAACTCTGCGTGTTTTTTTGGCGGGAAAAAACACGTGTTATCTGAATTACGGATTTCATAAGATAGGTAACAATTTCTTCTTAAGATATGAAAGAACATGACTAACAAAGAAAAAAATATGACAAAAACGTAACCGGAAGTAACACGCTGGCCACCATCTTGAAATGACCACATTCAACGTGACGCTAATACTCAATGCTCCCGGAGGAAATCACAGAAATTACGAAAGATGACACGGGTGCTGTACTTTCATGAAGGGAAGGAGATATGCCGGGATATGTTCAAGTTTTTTCACAGGTAATTACACTGAATAATTACAATAATAATTCATGGTGGTGTGCGTATTCGCATATAAATTTATATGAGAAAATAGTTAGAATGAACAGCTGATGAATTAGTACCTTACCTAATCATGATTATTTATGTCATCGAATTAAATTTTAAAAGAAAACATTTGGCAATTAATGCATGAATGTAAAGAACACTTTGTACGGACGAGCTAGTAATATTATTCGAACATGTGATTAATTGATAATATCGATGTGTACCAGTAGATATTTACAAATTTTCATCTTTTCAAATTATTAATTTTTCAGCATCAGTCAGGACAAATTGACAGGGCTGATCAATTTATATCGCGACATCGAGTAATGGGATAAAATTAAACACTTACTGTGATATTTGGTGATGTAATTGTCATAGAAGTGGTTCATGTCCAACGCCTTATGAATAGTTATAGAGCCAATAATTTTAGATTCCATTCGTCGAGTTTTACACCCAAAATACGTTAAAAATGGCTTGTGAACGCGATTGAGACTATAGTTTTCACCTGATTTGAATGAAAATTGGTGTGAACATTTGTATTCATGAGATCTTGGACAAGTTCGAATTTGATGATTTTTCGATGAACAGTTTTTGAGTTATTGCCCTTGACTTAGTCAAAATGCGTAAAAATTGGCTTGTGAACGTGATAGAGACTACAGTTTTGCACTGATTTGAATAAAATTTGGTGTGAACATTTGTATTCATGAGAACTCGGATAAGTTAGAATTTGACGAATTTTCGATGAATATTTATTGAGTTATTGCCCTTGACTTAGTCAAAACGCGTCGAAATTTACTTGTGAACGCGATGGAGACTGCATTTTTCACCCGATTGGAATGAAATTTGGTGTGAACATTTGTATTCATAAGATCTCGGACAAGTTCAAATTTGATGATTTTTCATTGAACGGATTTTGAGTTATTGCCCTTGACTTAATCAAAACACGTCGATATTGACTTTTGAATGCAACAGAGATTACAGTTTTCATCTGTTTCATTGAAATTTTACGTAATCATTTATATTCCTGAGAACTTGGAGAAGTTTTAATTTGATTGGATTTTGACTTAGTCATAATTCTTCAAGATTGAAAGTTTAATTCAGAATTTTATTGCAGTGCGTTCGATGCAAATGACTATTTTTTGCAGTGCGTTCTAGCGAACGCACTGCTTTGTTTTCATAATGACTTTTTTTTTTTTTTTGTCTACTTCTGGTCACGCTAATTCGGTATGAAGGGAGCATGCCACACATTATCTCGCATGTTTTCCTACGATAACTAACTGCTCGGTGTTGCGTGAATGTAAAATGACGGTTTTTTGTCTAACCGGAAATGACATATGACAGAAAAACCCATATTATGTTTTTTACCATTTTTACCTCTGTTTTTCAACCGATTTTGATAGAACCTTTTTTGTTTATTTCATTATACTAATGTCTACATAATAGCTTTCAACATAACACACTTTTAGACATTCGTTGCTGACTTTTTGGAGCACTTTTTTTTAACCGTTTTTATACGCCCACACATAAATGTGGGCGTATATTGTAGTCGCCCATGTCTGTCCGTCCGTCCGTCTGTCCACAATTGTTGTGAACACGATAGAGAGCTGGTTTCTTGATGGATTTTGATAAAACTTGCTGTGAGTGTTTATAATCATCCAAGGAAGAAGCCTATTGAAAATCAGACAAATCGAAAAATATTTGATGGGTTATTGCCCTTGTTTTTGAAAATACTTTGTGAACACGATAGAGAGCTGGTTTCTTGATGGATTTTGATGAAACTTGGTGTGAGTGTTTGTCATGACCTTGGGATTAACCCTATTGAAAATCAGAAACATCTGTAAATATTTTATGAGTTATTGCCCCTGTTTTTTAAAACGTGTTAATTTTATAGCCCGTAACGCTTTCAAAGTTGTGAACACAATAGAGAGCTGGTTTCTTGATGGATTTTGATAAAACTTGCTGTGAGTGTTTATAATCATCCAAGGAAGAAGCCTATTGAAAATCAGACAAATCAACAAATATTTGATGGGTTATTGCCCTTGTTTTTGAAAATACTTTGCAAACACGATAGAGAGCTGGTTTCTTGATGGATTTTGATGAAACTTGGTGTGAGTGTTTGTCATGACCTTGGGATTAACCCTATTGAAAATCAGAAACATCAGTAAATATTTTATGAGTTATTGCCCCTGTTCTTTAAAACGTGTTAATTTTATAGCCCGTAACGCTTTCAAATAATAGAGAGCTGGTTTCTTGATGGATTTTGATAAAACTTGCTGTGAGTGTTTATAATCATCCAAGGAAGAACCCTATTGAAAATCAGACAAATCAAAAAATATTTGATGGGTTATTACCCTTGTTTTTGAAAATACTTTGTGAACATGATAGAGAGCTGGTTTCTTGATGGATTTTGATGAAACTTGGTGTGAGAGTTTATAATCATCCAAGGATGAAACCTATTGAAAATCAGACAAATCAAAAAATATTTGA